>WNWU01000004.1:36728911-36816188 GCA_012654045.1 Ptyas mucosa
CCTATCCTATCCTATCCTATCCTATCCTATCCTATCCTATCCTATCCATCCATCCATCCATCTATCTATCATCTTCTATCTATCATCTATCTATCATCTCTATCTACAGTCTCTATCTCTATCTACAGTCTCTATCTCCACCTCCATCTCTATCCCTATCTCTCTGAAATTCTCTTCTGGGTCTTTCAGATGTTGCCACAAATTATTTTACTGAATGTCACTGAACTATCACAGAGTTCAAACAATGAACTATACCAACAAATTGGAATTCTACTACTAAAATTTAAAGGTTTCATAGTAAGAAAAATTGTAAGTAAGAAATACTTGTGAGTGAAACATATTTGGTTTAAATTTCAGACAACCATTAATGTGTTAAGTGCACTTTGTTTAACCAAGACGTCTCATTTGTAAACTGGAACAATAAGAAATACAACCAAATGTTTGCTGATTTATTGCAGGCAGAAATAATGTCTGCAAAGCACTTCTCAATATTATAGCAGAAAAGCTATGTTGTGAACATTGTACTTAATATGAGCAATGAACAATGAAAATAGGTCATTGTCAGATTGCTGCCACCTGAATACTTCCGTGTGAAAAATGTGGACATTTAAATATCTCCCAGGGCAAAAATACTTTTATTCCAGACTGTCTGGAGGGACTCTGAGATCTTCGGTAGAAAATTTAAGATTTTTGAATTGAGACTGTGGGTAATAAAATGGAAATTGCCCTAAACCATTAATAGCTCTTTTTATTCTACTCAATTGGTCTATGGAGATCAGAAAATGCTGAAATAAAAATTGCTCAAAATATCATTAAACCATATGATTTAATACTGTCTTCTATCATATAGGTTGCCAAGGCTAAAAGAAAAATGGCAGTTCATATTACTACAATAAAACCGGATTCACACAATGCACTAACCATGTTTTGTGTAATGGTATTTTTAAAGTAAACCACAATGGGAGGGTCCCTATGCAATAGAGCACCTTCTTGGTCTGTTGCAATTATTTTATAATAATAGGTGTTCACAAAATTAAAAAGTCATGCCAGATCAGATACTCATAGGTTGAAAAAGCAATGGTCTATCTCCATGGCCTGGATTTTAATTGTAGGGCAACCAAGATTACAAAATGTAACATCTGAGACCAAGGCAAGAGGGAACAGAAATTCTCTAAACACAATTCTCTTAGGATGCTAGAGCCTGGCAGGGAAAAGCAAAAAGAATGAAGGAGTCTCCACCTGTGTTTCACAACCTTGGCAACTTCAATTCCCAGAATTCTCCAGTATGCTGAACCAGGAAAAAATGTCAGAAGCAATTAGCTGAATATCAGTAAAGAATGGAAATCACCAAAAGCAGAAGCTAAAGAGATCTATTGGGCAAGGAAGCCTTCCAGAACAGATTTATCAATTCTAAACAGCTGAGCAATGAGTACTTAGTGACTTTGAAGCAACTAAAAGTCTTTTCTTTGCTGAATCCTCATCAGAGGGAATCAGACTAATATCTTTAAAGTAATAACAGAACAAAGAGGTTTGCTTAATGTCAATGATATTGCTTAGGGAAATGGACAGCAAGCAACTATAGCATGAAAGTTCATTTTAATGCCATCCATTGATCTGGTAACCCATTCTTTTAAATAAAATTAGCTTATTATAATTTGATTTAATATTAAGATAAAACGGTTTGGATGTCTCATGTGCAGGCCAACCCTCGTCTACTATGAAAAAAGATTTGCATCAGAAATTGTTGGTGGAAATAGACAATTAAGATGAAGGAACATCGGCAATGTATACAAAGGGATTATAAATATTTTATTTACAGGGTGCAGGGTGGAATCATTCACCACTGAGTAGATCTCCATATGTGATTTAATGCCTTGGGTTGATATTTAAGAAGGACCTTGAAATATGAAAAACAACAATGGACATCTGGTTTTAGACCAAAAGGACAAGAAATTTGTCTTGAAAACTCAGCAGAAGGCACAAAGGTTTTCATCCTTGCCCCATGACAAACCAAACAATTCAGTTCACAAATGCCTACTTCATTGAGAACAAATTAATAATATTCAAACCATGCCATCAAATAAAGTCTACAAAGTTGTATGTCAGCTCTGTTTGACTTCCTTTTTAAAGGGAAGAAGAAAAGCAAAATGAAATTTGTTGTATCTTCTTTTAAGATTTTCATTGGTAGGAATGTTTGTGCATATTCTGGTTTTCTGCATTGTGACATGCATCCAAACACTAGAGTTGCTTCTACGATGAGGATGTCCAGATGCTCGCAAACATAAACAGATTTTTATAGTCTATATTTGCTTTATTAGTTGAGTTTAAATTACTCAGAATAACCTTGGATTTTAAACCCATGGTTTGCTAAGCAAGTTGTAATAATTGGTTCATATAGAAAACTCATCATATGGACTTTTCACAAATCTTGTTGGACAAAAAACAAATCCACAACATAATGGGTTAGCATTATTATGGGAACCAATCTATGTATCTTGCAATGTGATAGGAACTAAATACTAACAGTCTGTGTTGTGACCCATGATGGTTTAGTAGTGGTCATGTCATCTGGTCAAAAGCTCCTTCTCTCTAGCAAATTAATTTAATATTGCTTAAATGGTGGAGAGAAGGGACATCCAGAACCCTTCAAATAAGTATTGTCTTTTAATACAGGTTCTTACTGTTTGTCTGCAATCACAGAAAGAACCACAGGGAGAACAATACTTTTTTAAAGTTCATGTCTGCAATAACATCCATTGGAGTTTAGGCAATACATTTGCTGCTGCTTTTAATGACAGAGATCACAAAACGCAACTATTACTAATTATTTTGAATAGAACTATAATAATGCAGCCAAACCATTAAATGAAATCAGCAGTGGTATGTTATCCTACTTGTTTCACATAATTACTTGGCTTCTTACACAATCTTGTTTTCTAATATGTACAGTAAATATAAAGACTGCTTGCAAACTAAACTGATACCAATTGCTTTGCTTTCAAAAACTTGTTTTTGCTCAGTTTTTGTAATGTATTAGGTTTTGGTGGGAAGTTTAAATGGTAAATGCACGTTGGTGATTGGCTAGCTGCTAGCCAGGATATGTATATAAAGGTAGCTGTTCCGCTGTATCTTTTGCTGGAGTCACACTGTGAATTAAAGAGCTGTTGTTACTGAAAACCTAGCTTCTGTCTCCTCATTCATCTGACTTAACATTGGCGACGAAGGTGGGATTGAGGTAGACAAGAAGCAAACCAAAAAAGAACTAACCGCAACGAATCCAGCCTGGCAGACAAGCCTTCAGTGAGAGCAAGACAACCATGATGTCTGCTTTTGTACCGCCAACGCCGTTTGACCCAGCCGGAGAGAAGTGGGGGGTCGTACATGACTCGGTTCGAGTGTTTCCTTCAGGCCAATGACCTGCAAGAAAACCGACAACCAAAAAAGAACTCTTTTCCTGAGCCACTGTGGCCCCGAAGTCTTCGACATGGCTGAGTCGCTATCTGAGCCAACCCCGGTTCAGTCAGTACTGTGGCAAGTCCTACAGACCTCCTTGAGGGCTCACTATGCCCTGGTACCCTCCAAATTCACGCAGAGATATGAATTCTGGCAGCGGCTACAATGAGAGGGGGAACTGATCAGTGCTTACATGGCCGCCCTGTGCAAGGCCACTACGCACTGTGAGTACCAAGATCTTGATGACGCGCTCCTAGAGCAACTAATTTGCGGCATTAGAGATATTCGCCTACAGCGAAGACTTCTAGCCAGATCAAACCTGACTCTTCATATTGCGTTTGACTGTAAATATGTAAATACCAATGCCAAAGTGTTTTCTGGGAAGGGAGGGGTGTAATGTATCAAGTTTCGGCGGGAAGTTTAAATGGTAAATGCACGTTGGTGATTGGCTAGCTACCAGCCAGGATATGTATATAAAGGGAGCTGTTCCGCTGTATCTTTTGCTGGAGTCACACTGTGAATTAAAAAGCTGTTGTTACTGAAGACCTAGCTTCTGTCTCCTCATTCACCCGATTTAACAGTTTTCAACACAGGCAGGAATCTAATTGGAAATAGCACTACTTTAAATTAAAATAGAGAAAGCTAATAAAAATACAGCTTTAAAATGCTCACTAAAGATTTTGTCAGAACAAGAAAAAGTACAGATGTTGACATGGAAAGTTATGCCGTTG
This sequence comes from Ptyas mucosa, assembly GCA_012654045.1. Lineage (NCBI taxonomy): Eukaryota > Metazoa > Chordata > Lepidosauria > Squamata > Colubridae > Ptyas > Ptyas mucosa. The sequence continues at coordinate 36,733,096 of WNWU01000004.1, forward strand.
TCGAGCAGATGTCCTTATTCCCAAATGCCCAAATTGTTCCCAAAGTATTCCTGAATGCTATCATTATTGCACAGAATGTTCAAATTGTAGAATTCTGGATCTCTCTCCTTCTCCCTGTTAGTGATCTGTAAAATATTGTTGGTTCACGTGGATGTAAAAGTATAACAATATAATAATAATTCACGAACTGAATCTGTTCTCTGAAAGAAACAGCAAATGGTAGATATTATCAAAGTAGCCTCTTCTCACTTCAGTGTCTTTTATTTTTATTTCCTTTATTTATTCATTAAATTTATAGCCTGACTTTCATCCAAGGGGAGGGGAGAGCTGAGGACTTTGTTCAATATCTGTATGATAAAATCACTCAGATTCGGGAAGATCTGGACTCCGACTGGGTGGTTCCAGGGGGAGGGGACGAGGCAAGTCTTGAGACCGTTACCTGGATTGAGTTTGATCCTGTGACCCTTGAGGATGTGGACAGGATTCTGGGTAGACTGAACGCGACCACTTGTTTATTGGACCCGTGTCCCTCCTGGCTAGTACTGGCTTCCCGGGAGGTGTCGCGAGGCTGGCTCCAGGAGATTATAAATGCTTCGTTGGGAGAGGGTGATTTTCCCACCGCCTTGAAAGAGGCGGTGGTGAGGCCTCTCCTTAAGAAGCCTTCCCTGGACCCGGCAATGTTGGTAAATTATCGTCCGGTCTCCAACCTTCGCTTTTTGGCGAAGGTTGTTGAGAGTGTGGTTGCGCGACAGTTCTCCCAGCACCTGGAGGAAACAACGTATCTGGATCCGTTCCAGTTGGGCTTCAGACCCGGGTACAGCACGGAAACGGCATTGGTCGCGTTGGTTGATGATCTCTGGAGGGCTCGGGACAGGGGGTGTTCCTCTGTCCTGGTCCTATTAGATCTCTCAGCAGCTTTTGATACCATCGACCATGGTATCATGCTGCACCGGTTGGAAGGGTTGGGGGTGGGAGGCACTGTGTTACAGTGGTTCTCCTCCTTTCTCTCCAACCGGTCGCAGTCGGTGTTGGCAGGGGGGCAGAGATCGACTCCTAGGCCCCTTATATGCAGGGTGCCACAGGGATCGGTTCTCTCGCCCCTCCTGTTCAACATTTATGTGAAGCCGCTGGGTGAGATCATCCGTGGTTTTGGGGTGAGATATCATCAGTACGCTGACGACACCCAGCTGTACATCTCCACCCCAGACCACCCCAACGATGCCCTTGAAGTGATGTCCCGGTGCCTGGAGGCCGTGCGGATCTGGATGGGGAAGAACAGGCTCAGACTCAATCCATCCAAGACTGAGTGGCTGTGGTTACCGACGTCCCGATATAGTCAGCTGGTACCATCACTGACTATTGGGGGCGAATCATTGGCCCCTACAGAGAGGGCGCGCAATTTAGGCATCCTCCTGGACTCACGGCTGTCCTTAGAAGACCATCTGACGGCTGTGTCCGGGAGGATTTTTCATCAGGTTCGCCTGATCCGCCAGTTGCGCCCCTTTCTGGATCGGGACTCCTTACTCACGGTCACTCATGCCCTTGTCACCTCCCGCCTGGACTACTGTAATGCTCTCTACATGGGGCTCCCCTTGAGGCTCCAGCTGGCGCAGAGTGCGGCCGCGCGGGTGGTGATGGGAGCGACGTGGCGCTCTCATGTGACACCGCTCTTGCGCGAGCTGCACTGGCTTCCGGTGGTCTCCCGGGTGCGCTTCAAGGTGTTGGTTACCACCTTTAAAGCGCTCCATGGCTTAGGACCCGGGTACTTACAGGACCGCCTACTACCTCCAATAGCCTCCCACCGACTGGTATGCTCCCATAGAGAAGGACTCCTCCGGGTGCCATCGGCCAAACAATGTCGACTGGCGGCCCCCAGGGGGAGAGCCTTCTCTGTGGGAGCACCCACTATCTGGAACGATCTCCCCCCAGAGATTCGGCGGATCCCGGACCTTCGTGCTTTCCGCCGTGAGTTAAAAACTTTTTTATTTCATCAAGCGGGCCTGACATAGTATCTCCCCTTTTTATAAGAAAATTTTAAATTGTATAATCCAAATTTTTAGATCTGGGATTTATATATTTTTTAAAAAAATGGGTTTGAATGGTTGGGCAATTGTTTAATTTGGTTTTAATTCGGTTTTAAATTCTGTATTTATGTTTTTTATCTCTGCCTGTTCACCGCCCTGAGTCCCCTCGGGGAGAAGGGCGGTATATAAATCAAATAAACCAACCATAAACCATAAACCAAGAGAAAGGTACAGATATCCTCCAATTTTTCCTGACAGCAACAAATGAGTTGGGTTAGGATGAGAGGCAGTGACTGATTGTAAACCATTCAGTGAGGTACCATGGCTGAGAATGGATTATTTGGATCTAGGCATCTCCGGTCCTAATTTGCCCCTTAATTGTTACTGTATCCTGGTTTGATCTGCATTACTGAAAAAAACCTACTGTATGAATGACTGGACATAATGGTAAAAAATGTCTAAGGCAGCTTGGGCTGTGGCATTTTAATTACAAAAACAATCCATCTGATTAAATATATTAAATACTCCTGTGCATTGGTCCATGTACAAACACAGAAACTATTTATAGATTTGAACTTCATCAGCCATGAAATACTGTGCTACTTACACTAGATGGAAAATAATGTGAGCATAGAATTCAACTTTCCATCTACTGTACACCTGCTCTAAAGAATAATGTTCAAATAGGAAAGCAAGGAAAAGTTCTGTGGTCTCAAGTTATCATTTCAACTGTTCATACCAGCAACCAGAATTGGATGTGGAAACAAACTAGAAGCTTATTCAGAGATTTGTGATTAATGAGAAAAAGGTGATTGATTAAACAATTTCTGCACAGATTGAGGGCATAAGCTGTTACTAATCTAATAAGCACTTTCCATAAGCTATTTCACCTTCTTTGTTTGCTCTCATTCATATTAAAGTCTACAGATCAAAACTGATTGGCCTTTTGGCTGTACAAGAACCCAGTTAATTTAGGGTGTCTGTCCATATAATATGCCTAATATATAAAGAAGACAAGTAGTGACAACATGGTTGTGTTTCACTACAGATTGTTAAAATGATGTGCTGAATTTATGATTTTGGTTCTTTGCCAGTGCTATCCTTATCTTGCTTAAATGATAAATAGAAACTGTTTTTTCTAATTTAAGAACTGCTTTGTGGTGTTAATTTATTATCTGAAGTTCAGAAAGCAGGAATCACTCTTCTTCATATCAAGGAAAACATTTCCTGTAGGTGAACAACTAAAATCTGGTGCCACAAGAGAATGTAGCTGAGGATATATGTAGCTGAACATATGAAGAGAGCAAGGTTGAGTTTCATATCTCTAAAAAAATCCTTTGTACATTTTTATAAAGACTGAATTTATGCAGATAAAATCTGCAATGGATGAGTTGAAGCAGATTTTTTTTTGAAATGGAGAGGTTTGTTTCTTTAAATGAGAAAGTAGTAAGTGAAATATTGATACCAAAATTCTGACAGACCATCCATCCTGCTCAATCTGGTTTTATATAAAGGAGACAGTGGTTGAAAAATGTGAAAAATGTTAATTAATATTAACTAATTAATATTTAGGAATGCAATCTTTAATATTTTAAAATATAAATTTATGTACAACTTATTTAATTAATTAATATTTAGGGATTAGGTTGATTCCATTGGAGCAAATTTAGGCCAAATGTGAATCTGCAATTGGGAAAGGAATGTTAATTTGTTCTGCTTTTTGTCTCTTTCTATATGGTGAAGCAATAAAAAAATTAAAATAATAATTGTGTCTTGATTTAAAAAATCTTGTTTAGACTAAAATGAGTTTGGATAGTTTGTGATTCAGAGTATTTGTAGAATACAATATTTATTTATCTATCTATGTGAATTGGACTAGCACATTACAACATGTTTGTTTTATGTAGCATGCTATGCATAGTCATTCAGACACTTTTCTTAGGTTCTGATGTTCTTACAACTGCTGCAATCAGTGAAATTGAAGATATTTGAAAATATTTGTCATATCTGCTATGTGATCTTTTAATGTGTACCTTTGGATGAAAGTCTCAATTCCATATTCCGAAGGAACCTGAAATCCTGTCACTATCCCTAACTCGATCTTGTGAGACCCAGCCATGGAATGGAGTGTATGGGTTTTTAATGTTCTTTTAAAAATTTTTTATGGGATATTGTTCGCATTGTTTTTTTGCTGTAAGCCACCCAGAGTCCCTTGGGAGATGGGCGGCATAGAAATGCGACAAATAAATAAATAATATATTTATTTATTTATTTCTAGGACTTATACAATTGTCAGAAGATATTATGGTGAACATATCACCATAGTGAATTTTCACTCTCTCTGTTCATTATCTCCTCTCATGCCAGCATTGGTAATAGATGTGATATGCAATATCTCTTGATACTTAACTAAACGTGTGAGGTTGTTTGCTTGAATTTTGTCATGCTACCCACTTAGCATGACTTAGAGAATGCAGACAAGTAGAAACTTACTCATACAAACCGTGAACCCGGGGATTTGGGAAGCAGAAACCAACTCAGACAAGTTAGTTGGTGGAACTCCTAATTGTGAATGCCTGCTCAGTTTAAGAATATGCCAGAAACTATGAAGAGCTGAGCAGAAGTGCCCTGCTTGGCTTCTTGAGAAAAAGAACTGCCAAGATCCTTAATTGGGCTGGGACATAAATCCCAGCCTATTTCACAACAAATGGGGTAGTAGCTCCCTGTTGGAAACAATCACACCAAACTTCAGTCCATGGTTTCCTGTCCTTGAATTCTATTTGCTTTAAACCTGTATCACCTCACTAATTATGAAATAATTGAACCATTCCACTTATGTTGGCTTAAACATACCCATCATCTGATTTGGCTTTGGATTCTCTTAGCCAAGACTATACATATATACATACATACATACATATATATATATATATATATATATATATATATATATATATTTGATTTATATGCCGCCCTTCTCCGGAGACTCAGGGCAGCTTACAATGCGTTAAGCAATAGCCTTCATACTTTTGTATATTTATACAAAGTCAGCTTATTGCCCCCACAAACTGGGTCCTCATTTAACCTACCTTAGAAAGGATGGAAGGCTGAGTCAACCTTGAGCCTGGTGAGATTTGAACTTACAGTAATTGCAGACAGCTGGTTTTAATCACTATGCTTTTAGTCTGCTGAGCTAAACCAGGCTCCTAAATATTGCTTGAATATGTACATGGTTGCACACAGTAGCTGCCTGCCTGCAAAATTGCTTGTTACTGGCTCTTGTAACCAGCTCTGTGCATGAGTACTTAGCCTGAAAATAGAATAAATATAGTTTCCATTCATTCTGGATGGCAACTAGACACTGGACTGTTTTCCTATTACTGATTGGTTTTTATTTGGCTGTCTTGAAGCTAGAGGAGTGTCCTTTCATACCTGCTGATGTAATCATCCTTGATATTATATCCTGGAACAAGAAGAATGTAGCCCTACATAAAATAACTGCTATTCCTGTGGAAAATAGTGCAAGTTGATATATTTAGATCACTCTTGTGCTCTATATGCCATTAGTATACAAAGAATCTTTTCTGAATCAAGTTTGGCTTTTGGTCTCTTCATCTCTTTTGGTATCAGCTCAAATCACTATTGGACAATGGAAGTATTGGAATTTCAGCAATACTACCTCATACCAATATTGAAATATTGCTTTTATTTATATTGCTTCTCTTTACAGGACTGAATCTGAAGCTTAAAAATAAAGAACTTATGATCTATTTAATACTAACAGCCAAAATTTGGATGGATTTTATGGTTTTATTGTACTCAATAGCAATAGACCACAATGTGTTATACTTTACATGTAAGGTAAATTTGTATATGTAGAGTTCCTGTTTCTTTATTTACATTGTAGTAAATAAAGGGTTTTTTTCCTACATCGTAATCTTATGCAATCTTACCATAGTTCAATAAAAACAATAAAAGAAAAGATTTTGTCTTGCTCCATACCATTCCATAGTAAATGTGGGAAAAGCAATTGTCTAACATAATTGGTGGGAAAAAATCCACTAGATTCACATGTACCATGAGCAGAAATAGGGAAAAAAAATCAAAAGTAAAAATATGGATTGTGAATAAGTGGCTGATCTTTCATCACAGAATCTGTGAGAAATACTTGTGAGAATATTTTTTGTCAGCTGCACAAACCCCATTGATATTCTGAAAATATAGACAAGAGAGATCTGCGCATGAAAGGAAATGGTGCTGTTTATCTGCTTGATAAGGAAATGGTAGTTGTAGCAGGTGCTTTATAATGCCAAGGAAGTATAGTCTTTTTTTCCAGAAGTGAATCATTGAGTAATCACATGTCTTAGCTTTTGTTAGGCCTGCTAAGCACCTCTGAGGAGAAATCGGAGGGACATAAATCTAAACGTCCATAAAAAGTATTTTCTTCTAAAAATACATTAATTGGTCATGACTTTAGGTAAGAATGGAATCATACCTATTCAAGAAAATATCCAGAAGGAAGGTCTTTTTACCAGCTATATTGCCAGCTATATTTTAAGTTATGTAAAGTGAATCTAATAGTTGTTTTACTGGCTGCTATTTGGTTTCCGTACTATCTTTTGAAAGACCCATGGCAAGTGTTATCTTAAGTAATGGCCTCCCTACATTTCAGACCAATAGTGAACATGAACATATTAAATACAAGGAACTATTTATTTTTGAATCAGTGTTGACACCTGATGACAGCTTGGACTTGTCTATCTGCAGTTTTCATGACAAGATGTTTGGAAGCAGTTTGCCATTGCCTGCTTCCAAGGGCTGAGAACAAGTGACTGGCACAAGGTCACCCACCTGCCTTTGTGCCTAAGGCAGGACCAGAATTCAGGTTCTCCTGCTGTGTAGCTTTGTACCTTAGTCATGTACCTGCATGAAAGGGACTCTCTGAAATGAGAATAAAAGTATAAAAACTAAAAAGGAAAAAAACAACCCCAATGCAATTGCCCTAAGAGAAATTGTATATCTTAGGGCTCTTGATATGTATATATATGTGTACATGTACATGATATGTATATATGCTTTTTTAACATAACTTTTAATAACATTAATTGTATTTCATTGCAATTGTTCATGTGTAGTAATACACAAGTAAAATCAGGTCTTGGTAATTGAAGCCATAAATTTGTTTTAATCCCTTGGCAATAATGAGAGTGCAGACTCCGTTTCCATTATCCAGCTGTCAATCTCTATGGAGAAGGTATGTAATTCAGAAGAATGGAAATATTAAACTTTGTTTCAAAAGCAAATTAATATATGTAATTACTTCTTTTCAGGATATAATACTTTTAGGACATTGAAAAATGTTTTATTAGTGCATCATTATTTTGGTAAAAATGGGTTGACATGAATAAGAATTTCTCCTGGGACTGAACTCCTTATATTGTTTTTTAAAAACATTACCATCTGGAATTGAGGAATGTGGCAATTTTTTGTTGCTTTATCAGTACCCGAAAAATACATTTACATTGGCAGTCTCCAATATGTAAGAAGCAAAAGTTACATGGGAATATAAGACTGTGTAATGGAAAGAGACCCTAAAATACAGATACAAAAAAATATGATGGATGATTGATTCCATCCACATCTGTTAGCATGAAGCTTGTTGAAAGCTTCTTTAATGGTAGCCATGTTTCTCTAATCCCAAGGTTCAGACTCAGTTCTTGGTTGTACACACTGCACAACATACACGCTCCACAAATAAATGCAAATTATAAATATGTCTGTGAGGGGAAAAACTATGAAAACAAATCAATGTACCCAAGAAAGGGATGTTGCAAAACTTCTCAGTGATTTTCAAGCATACTGCTGATTGACTTCTTTTATGGAAGGAGGAAGAGGAAGCTCTGTTCTCTTTCCTTCTACAGCTTCTGACTGAAATTCTTTCCTCCTTAGTTTGCTGAAGAAGAGGGAAGAATATCCAGGAGATGAGACTATTTTGATGACCCTATAGTACTTTTTTCTATGAATATCCCTCAGACAAGCTGCACCTGGCAGCTTATCACCATCATCTGAGAACTGTTAAGGGGAAGTACTTCACATTCACAAGTCTGGGCTAACAGCATGACCAAGAAGAGCCCAGTATGGATTATAAACTAATAACAATGTGATGAGGAGCCTAGTTAAAAATACTGCTATCAATACTATGGCTTTACTTGTATCTGCAGTCCTCTTGAGAAGAATTACTCTTTATATTTGGAACGGAAGCTGAAACTTCTATATTTTGCCTTCAATTTTAGAGATTGTTATATAAATTTATAGCTAAACTGGGAGAGAATAAGTATTCTTAAAAGAGGTATTTTAAGAATACTAAAGAATACTTTAAAAAGATATTAAAAGAAATATTTAATGGAAACAGTTTCCTCCTTACCAAGAATGTAAGAATCAATAGTATGGTTGCGTCAGTACTTTGGGAAAAGGAACTGTGCCAAATCTTTTTTGAAAGGGCAGTTTCTGGTCATTTTGAGGCCTAGTGGAGCAGATAAAATGGTTCACGTTTGCTGTAGTCTTTGAGAGGATATTTGTGCTGCAGTAATTTGTCATAGGTCTGAATTTCTGGGTGATCAGTTGTTGATCAGCCCTGCCATGACCAAGGCTGGTATAATCAATATAGCTTCAACATCTGCCTCGGCCTGCTTCAGCCGAGATGTTGCTAAATTCTTAGGAAGGGCAACTACAGACATTGTTTAAAGAGCTGGATATGCTACTAGACTGGCTTGTATGATCATTATTCTCAATCTTAATATGCAGTTCTCATTCTCACCCTACGATGCATGGGAAAGTTCAGTAAATGGAACAAATAAAATATAGTTATACCAGTGGTGGGTTTCAAATTTTTTTACTACCAGTTCTGTGGGTGTGGCTTGGTGGGTGTGGCATGGCTTAGTGGATGTGGCAAGGGAAGGATACTGCAAAATGCCCATTTCCTCCTGATCAGCTGAGACTCGGGAGACAGAGAATATATGGGGACGGGTCCAGTCAGAATTTCTACTACCGGTTCTCCAAACTACTCAAAGTTTCCGCTACTGGTTCTCCAGGACTGGTCAGAACCTGTTGAAACTCACCTCTGAGTTATACTATTACTAGATTATATTATTACAGTTTTTTCAGTGATTTTAATTAGTTGAAGAGCAACTCATATCTTAGTTTGTGGACTGTGGCAAAGAAGGAGCAAAAAACTATGACAACAAGACTTTTGCATGTAAACAACTCTTTGTGCCTGGAATGTGGATGAGGATGGGGGAACCATGTTAGCAGGCTGATTCAGTTGTGGTCTAAAGAAAGTTTACAGAACAAAAACTTGGTGCTCTTCAGCCCAACAAAAGGAGTCAGCAAGTCTGCCGAGTCATTATTCAACTCCAATCAGGATGGTTTTTAAATTTACCAGTAATATCTGGAACACAAGGATTTGCTATAAGTTTTATCCTATTTATTTATCACTTCCAGTAAGGTAATGAGAGAATCAAAATCTGAATTTGCCTTTGGGAATTACATATAGGCAATGCAAAGCTGGTAAACCAATTGCCAGAGGGTTAAAAAAAATATTTTGTGAAAATGGTATGAGAATATGGAGTTTATTCCACAGGAAAATACTTTAGGCAACAAATTAGAATTTTTATCTTCACCCACGCATATGTGATTCACTATTATAGCAATGCACCAGGCCTAGGATGGTAGACAGATATGTTGATTTCAATATTTTTTTTAACGTTCCCTTCCCATTTGCCAGAGAAGGTTGAGATTTTTTTTTTAAAAAATCCATATATTCTCCTATGCATTTTTCCAGTATACACAATTTTGCCCGTAATATGCATACTGCTGCATACTGTTTTACTTAACATGGTGTATTTTTGTTTCTTAATTTCATTAGGACAAGAGCTTTATGTGAGAAAACATTTCCCCAAAATACAACTTTTAAAACCAAATTGGGGAAGTATTTCATAAAATGGACAGAAATGCAAGTTTCAAATGATAACTGAGTTTTGATTTGTATATTCTTTCGAAATGCAAAATAGAGCAAATTCAAGAATGGAAAAAGGAAAATATTTCTGGAAAAATATTTGATTGTATAAATATGACCAAGAAAATGTATATTTCATTAGTACATTATTATTATTAGAGTCCATATAGTCCATTATTAAGGGGAGCAGGGGCCATATTATCTAACTTTATATTCTACTAATTTCAAGGATCATCCTAGACAATAGATTTCATCCAGTGTATATATATTTTCCAGATGGACAGGTGACACTGTGATGATAAGCAGTAGTGGGTTTCAAATCCTGTCGCTATCGGTTTGCTCGTGGGTGTGCGTGCTCGTGGGTGTGCGTGCATGCAACACTTCTGCACATACGCAAAAGCTTCTGCGCATGCATAGAGATGTCTGGGCGGGTGGGTAGATCCTCATGCTGCCGCCACTACGGGTTTGCCTGATCTGGGGCGAACCAGTAGCAACCCACCACTGGTGATAAGATTTTTCTTTGTTTTCAATGAAGTTTGCAATTCAAAGCTGAATAAAATTGCTCATTAAGGGATTGTATTTAATCACCTAAGAAAGGCCGGATCATGATTGTTGAGAGTATGAAACCATTTTATCTGGTTGTTAATCAAGATCTATTTCAATATTGAAATATTTGCTTTATCAGAACTTTATTTTTCAGCATAAGAGTACAATGTATACATGGAGTATCTGGAAGGGAGAACAAGGTACCAGACAAAACCAGTCTGAAATACTTTTTCCCCATTACAGGTTGTTCTTGACTTACAACAGTTTGTTTAGTGACTGTTCAAAGTTACAACAACACTGAAAAAGGGACTTATGACTGTTTTTCACACTTCAGACGGTGCAGCATCCATATGGTTATGTGATCAAAATTCTGTTGCTTGGCAACTAGCTCATATTTATGACAATTGTACTGTCCTGGGGTCATGTGATCACCTTTTGTGACCTTCTGAGAAGCAAAGTCAGTGGAGAAGCCAGATTTACTTAACAACTGTGTACTAGCTTAACAACTGCGGTGAACTGTGGCAAAAAAGGTCATAAAATGGGGCAAACTTTACTTAACAAATGTCTCATTTAGCAACAGAAATTTTGGGCTCAATTGTGATTGTAAATTGAGTACTACCTGTTTTGCAATTACTTTATGCCTAAAATGTTTTGCATAAGGTACAAAACATTGAGTTAGCTTTTGGTAGCAGTTCAATGAAATAAAGTGTCTTTGATATTGTTTTGGGAAAAGATTCACTTTAAGAACCATGCAATATTTGTTTGTAGAGGGATTTCTTTTCCTTCTTTTCTAATTAAATTAAGCTGTCTAGGATGACTGTTACTTGGCAATGTAATATCAAACATGCCAAAGGAGCTTGGTCATTCCATTAAAAATGTGTGGATTTCAAATTTTATTGTTTCATCCTAGGCATTTATTTAGTTGCAGTTGTCTGTTCTGATTGAGCTATGTCAATAGGTATGTGAATGTTGCTGAAACATAGTCGTTTATCGACAATGGTTTCTCTCTGATCTCTCTTTAAAAAGGGCAAATATCTGGAGTCCTTTCACATTAAAATGTATTTGATCATGTGAAAAACAATTAATGATTATTCACATATATAATTACTTTCTCTTCCCATCAGAAGAATTACAACTTGGCAGCAACCTTTGGAAAGATCTAGTGGCTGCACCCTGTTCTTTAGAGAGAAATTGAAGAGCTATAAACTCAGTTTCTGCACTCCTGCTTTCAGCTTGGTCCAGACCAGATTATCTCATTTAATGTTCTAGCTATTTGTTCACTGGCAGACAGATGTGTCACCTATGCCAACTGGTTAAGTAAGAAGCCTGCTTTCTCACACCATCCTGGACAAAGAAAGGGGAAAAAGAGAGCTCATGTTATGATGCCTTTTCTTTTTCTTCCTGCCACAAAACAGTTTATTTCAGTTTCCTGTTCTCTGTTGGAAAGGTTCTTCATCCTTTGAGCCCCAAGTTTTATTTGCAGGTATGGGACAGGGAGACAAGTAGTAAATCATAACTGGAAGTTTGTGTGCTCAGTTTTTTGTAAAAGTTAAAAGAAGATCTGGCTCCTAGACTGAAGAAATTCATCATTATGTTTTATGTGCGCTATGTTTCATTTTATGCACTCTACCATGGCATTTCCATAATAGCTAATTAGGATTTTTTTTTAAAAAGGGAATATATATAAGTCAATTTAAACAGCTGCCCAACAGCAATTCTAATCAGCTAACAGTTAAAACACAAGAAAAAGAAATGAATCATAATATATATTTAATAGCAACTGAGACAATAGCAGTTGTCTTTCTAAAAATAATCCCATAAACCCCCTTAACCTTCTGATTCCCCATGCCTGGGAATACAGCCGTATGTTTTTAATGTTTTCTGGAATACTAGCAGAGTTGGGGCCAACAAGATCTCAGGGGTATGGTGTTTCAAAAAGCAGACACTGCAATAGTTTATTAGTCATTCTTTGTTACAACATAGCCCTTTACAACAACCTGCCTGGTTATTGTGGTATAATATTTCCCGAGAAAGTCATTTAAATAGACTACTCTTTCATACCGAACTCTTAGCGACTTCCCAGAAGTCTACGCTGTTTTCGTGACAACTGTACAAAAGTGTTTTATCAACACCTTCTTTGGGGATATCTTTTTGACAGTTTAATTTACTGCTCATGAATTTCTGGATGGTTTTCCACTCAAGCCCTGAACTGCTTAGCTTTTCAGGAGGAGCTGGGATCAGTTAGGGGATGCCGCCCAGCTGGGGAGATATAATGAGGATGGTGCTAATCTGGGAAAGCATTTTAAAAGGAATTAGAAATGGGAATTAGAAATGGGGATAGATAATGTTGGAATCATTACAGATTTTGATACTTCTCTGAACTTTGAGTTGTTAACACATACATTTTTATGGGTTCTTGGTGTTCTCTAAGATTGGTTGATTTCTTGCAGATGTAATGAAACAGCTGTAGGAAAATAACCAGACTCATAGAACACCAAGACCTGACAGCTCAACCCTGAACTACACATATTCTCTAGAATAAGAAGTTACATTTTTAATCGCACTCCCAAACATGTATTTTTTTTTCCTAAATATCAATTCTCATTCTTTGAGAACAACACTGAGGTGCTTCTTATCATTGTTCTTTTGGTACATAGAGGTATGTTTCTTTGTATATATGCATATGTGTTTATATACATTCTTAGGAAGGACCAATGCATGTATTTCGAGCAGGGAGCCCTGCCTACTGCTGTGGGTTAGAGATACAAATATTGTGTTCATATATCTTTTTTGTGCATTAATTGTTGGAATAAATTAGAGTTTAGATTTTACACGTTAGAAATGAGAGCCATAAAATAAACAAATCAATAAATACTGAATCAGGCTTTTCATATTTCATTAGGTCCTGGCTGATTTTCAAACATGATTAACAAAGGCTGTAGCAGTCCAAAGAATACGCATTACTCTTCAGGTACTTGCAATCAATAGGATAACTTCTGAGTATGATTTCAATTTGATCTGGCATTTGTAATACCTTCTGCTTATTAAGCCAAAGCACGTTATGTAATTATTACCAGTTTTGCGCAACAGTTGTATGATTGACAGGAACTAATAACCCCAAGCCGTTTTAATTTCAAAAAAATAACCCACACATGTACACACACACGTGTGTGCATATGTGTGCGCGCGCGCACACACACACACATACACACAAATTCAGAGCAGGCTTGGGAAAGAATCAGAACTGTATCAGGACAAAAAGAAAACCTTTATGTTGCAAGCAAGTTTCCCATGCTCTGCCAGATACTCTGTTTTAAATGTTCAGCTGAGGAATGAATCTCCTGAGAACATGCAGCCAAACTCTAGCTGCAGCATACCCCATGAAAACCTTTGTGCTTTTCATCAGGAAATGAGATCAGCTACCAACAGCCTTACGGGTAAAGATTATAAGGCAGAGAAAATGTAAAACACACTGCAAATGTTGTACAACCTCAACTCAGCTGTAGGTGCTCAGCCAAGAATATGATATAATGGGAACCAGTATTGTAACAATAGGAATGCTATATCCACTTTGTCGTATAAGTCAAATCTCCCCCAGCTACAGTATGTTTTGATTTTGGTTATTTATTTTTGATAACTGGCAATGCAACTAAATGAAATATTACTTAGGCTCCAAATTTGAAGGGTTTGAAATTAGATGCAGATTTCTTAACTCTTGATAACACATTTCCATTTTAATCCCGTATCCTATCTCCAAAGCATAGTATCATCTATAAAAATTGTTTTTCATCTTCAGTATTCATTGATATTTGCCAGCAGTATTGGTAGAAAGCATAATAAAGAGATAGTAAATCAGAACATTTATTTTCCAATTAAGCTGCTATCATTTTTCATGTTTATGATGTCATAATTTATATTAGTTTGTCTTCTTTTTATGAATGTCCTCTCTCTAACAGATAATTCCCCAACAGTCCAGATGTATTCATTTGTTTTCTGTTTATAGCTGTCTCCTAAACAGTTGTTATCCACAGGTTATCCTATAGTATACCACATTCTTTTTGTTTTTGTTTCTGCATTATTTAATCATTTACCGGTAATGCCAACTGAGCAGTGCACTGGCCTAGAGGTGAAGATGCTTGCCTCCCACTTGGAAAGTTGAGAGTTCAAGCCTAGGCAACAACATATGTTTGTTTATTAAGGCGCAAAGAGAAAATATCTGTTGTGAACTTTGCATAGGTGTCAAGAAGGTAAATGCTCAGCTCCATCCAGTCACCCCGATTTCACCCCAAATCAAGGGATTAGGTTCGTAAATCCATGGTAAATCCCTATTTCGCAGTGAAAAATGGAGATAGAAAGAATGCTAATCACATCATTCTGACCTATAATTCTTGAGAACAGAGGGTTTATTCAAGCCTCAATCTTTAAAGGAGATTGAAATGCATGCTACTCTGTTCTAGTATTCAATAAATCATGTTTCATGGGTTAGTATGTTGGGCATTTTCAACCAATTGTGCTTATTCTTTCAGTGAAGGTTAAGTAAACCATAGCTTTTGTGATGTGAGACATTTTTTGCATTTGTCACATGTAACAAAAATGATCATAGAATCATAAAATTCTCGTCTCTGTCTGCTCAAGGAGAGGCAGATATGTCTCTTAGTCCAATGAGGAGTCACCCGCTGCCCAAAGTTAGTCTCGATCCCGTCCCAATGTGTGCTGAAGCCAGATTGATCTGCTTGGTACATCTGTCTAGTCAGCGTGGTTCTAGGATGACATTTTTTCCTCCACAGTGTGGCAACATTCCTCTGGTACTCTCTTGTACTGTCCCAGCGTGCATTGTGCCAATGATCCAGAACCTTTCTGCTCTCTCATATCTCTGGCTGCAAGAGACTTCTGGGCTGCCAGCTGTCCCATTTTCAGTGCCACTGGCACTGTCAGTGGTGATAAAGAACATTGGGTTGGATATGAAGCTGCTGGTTCACAGTTGGACAACGGCAACATTGAATAGCACTTGGCAGAATGCATGGTTTACAATAGTTATGCCACTGCAAGCATATCCCTCTGAGTTGTTGAGCAATAGGGAAGAGCATTTGTCTTGGAAAAAAAAATCAGTTTATTCTTCCAAAAGACTGGATGAAACTAGACATAAGAGAATATGGAAACTGTCTAGAACAGAATACAAATAATTATATTACAGAAGGTGATAATGATGGAAGAAGTATTTCAGAAATCTATATGACGTGGGGGTGTATTAAAGAGTGGAACTGAAAAGTTACAAGGAAAAATAAATGATGAAAAGAAAATCATAAATAGTGTGGAATAATAAAAAATTGTAATACTGCAGATATAGATGGTGTGACTAGACACATTTAAAATATGATTGCTTATGCAGTGCTGAATGATTTGTTTACCATGTGTGTGAAGACTGAAACAATGCCCGTTGATTGGATGAATGCAACTATTGTTCCTTTATTTAAAAAGAAAGGTAACAAGCATGGATTCTAAAGCCATAGAGGGATTAGTTTGTTAAACATGTCTCGGAAAGTGTTTGGCAGAATTTTTACTTAAAGGTCATGAAAAATAACAGTGGGCTTAGCTTGAGAAGTAAAATATGGTTACAAATCAGATTTTGGCTCTAAATGTATGAATATATCAAGTTTATTGCAAGCTTGTGAATTGAAGGACCTTGAAGAAGCTAAATTATAGAACATTTTGCTCAAATATAGATTGAAGATTGCTGAAAATGCATTAGAATAAATATAATGGTTTGTGAATAGTTCAATAGAAAGAAGGGAATGTCACAAATTGTGTGATGTCTTCCTATTTGTTTATTTATGAATGTATGCATACGCAATACTTGCATTGACATTACAGGTATGTCTGCCAGGTCCATGATTATGCATGTAGGTTTGTATGCAGATGATACTGTGTTGTTTATTTATGAAGCAATAACAAAGGATGTAAACCTGGGTGTATTTCTATCATAAGATTTACTCTTTAATTTCAAGCATGTTATAAATTCTTCAATTGTCACATTCTCTAAAAACAAATCTTCTATAGCATTTTTTTTTCATGGCACGCAATCCATCTTACAGTTTTGTAACAGAGCTTTATATTTATTCCCTTTTTGAGCCATGGATGTAAGTGTATTATACCACATGAAGAATATCTGCTACAGGAAGATTACTACTCTGTTTGACCTCTTCTGAGCAAAATCCAAATGCTGTCAAGTAGAGTAATTTTTCTTTTGTTAAAAGTATCCCATTGATCTTACATGTTACCTGTTCACTTTATTTCTGGTGTTGGTTTCAGAGCACTTTTTAAACTAAGACTGTCACTATTCCGCTAACACCAAAGGGCTACTATTCCTTAATAGTTGCTCAGTAATGTTGCAGTTGGTTTTCTGTCTTGTGATGATTCTCTATGGTTTGTGCAGCAAAACATTTTCTTGTTTTAAAAAGCTAGTACAAGTTGTAGTAGTTGCCAAACCTTAGTCTTTACTTAGTGTATTTTAAACAAATGTTTAGGTTGTTGATAATAACAATGATGCAATCTGCATGTGGAAATATATTGAAATAGCATCCACTAGTTAAATAATGTTTTCTGCACAGATATTTCTTGTATGTGCAAAGAGAAAATCAAGTCTACACCACAAACCTCTCACCAATTTTCTGCAGTGTCACCTCAGGTGATATGGTCATATTGAGGATTAACTTGAAAAACCAATATATGAAATAAGAGTGAAAGGGGAAGAAAAATAATGAGAAAGTGAAGTGAATGGGTGAAGAAGGAGGGGAAAACTGAGAAAGTCATAGCTTGGAATTCCTAAGATCCTCAAAAACAGAGGTTCTCTTCATCCTACAATCCTACAATAGGGTATGTGTCTATATAAACTTCAACTGCTTCTCTGTATATAATTTAAGTCTCTAATTTCATACAGAAGAAATCAAGTCTGCAATTGCAGAAGTACCTAGGCTGCTACTTCATGTATAGTTTCTTTTCTCAGCAATGCTTGGAAAATTCAGAATGTGTAACAGTTTAATATAGCTCTTGTATATTTTATAGGCCAATTCAACCAGCTTCCTACAAAAGTAATATAAAGGAATTGTAGCATCTTATAGTACAACAGGTATTTCATCTTTTCTGTGTGGAAAATAAGATTTCTACATACCATTCAATAAATGCCAAAGTTCTTAATTTCCTGGCAGTGATAAACTAACAATTTTGAGGAGAATTCCGGGAATGATGAAAGTATCTATTATTCCTTCTCTTTTCCAGTGACCAATTGCTTAAAATTGTTCCACAGTCCTTTTCCAGCAACCAGAATTAACATAGTTGTTTCCCCAAAGTAGGTTGCCAGTAATTTGTAAACATACTGCAGAAAGCAGGGGATTCTATCTCAGAAACATGCTCTGAAAAGAACATGTTTATACAATATATCTAATCAAATCTGTTAGGTTTTGATGCTAAACTTGAATACTGTTAACTTCAGTTTGTTTTATGGTACAGTTTGGGGTGTACCAAATATACTACTGTATTTTTGCACCAGTGAATAAGACACACCAAGATTTCAAGGAGGTAAGTAAGAAAAAAAAAAGGTTTTTGCCCTCTCCAGCCCCTAGGAGCACTTTACAGGCGTCCCAAACTCTCCGTGTGCCCTGTTTTTTTTGCAAAAACAGGGGTGTTTTTGCTCTCCCCAGCTCCCAGGAGCACTCTGCAGGCCTCCCAAATCCTCTGTACACCCTGGTTTTGCGAAAAATGTGCTCATTTTTCGCAAAACGTGGACGAGGGGGGGGGGCTTCAGGAGGCCAAAAATGGCTGTATTCAATGTATAAGACGCACCAACATTTCCACCCTCTTTTAGGGGGAAAAAAAAGTCCATCATATACTCCAAAAAATATGGTAGTTTATATAGTGCAACCTGGACAATAAATTAGTAATCAGATTAACATATGTGAACATACCCATCTGTGGGGCAAATATAGGTATATATTCACAGGTTTATCTCTCACTTATTATTGAATATATCATCTAGTTGGCTTTGTGCCTAGGGAAAGACTACAACTCATGGTCTCCTGGTTTCTAGCCTAGTACCTTAACCATTATACCAAACTTTCTTTATCTCTTACACTTTGCGCAAAATATCTAGATGTCAGATATCTATTGCACAATAAGCCTGCCTGTGTTCAGTAAAATGGAAAAGGCACCTCTGAAAGGACCTTCATTAACTGGTTTATTAACTCTTCACCCAAATATGCTAATTAGGGTTATGGAGCAATTTCTTCATGGCATTTAGAAAATTGTCTAATTACTGAACCAATTGGTTGCTATAGATGATAAATAATAGATGATAAATAATAACTATTAAGGACTTTCTGCAGTTATCCTGATGCAATGCATAACTGTTAGGTACTGTAGCTTAGTAAATAAATATAGTGGCAGTGCAAAAAGAACAGCGCAGCACAATTTTATGGATGATAGACACCCATGTGTTAGCCCAGTTGCAAACTGTACCTAGTAAGTAGTGGTATCAAGAATTGAAGTTCTCTTTCTGGTACAAGGGTGGTTTAAGATTTATTGCAACTATCTAAGAGGATTTAATCTGGATCATGTAAGGGCAGAACAGCTCATTTTTCAGCGCTAAAGTAATGTGATGATAGGAATTCTATATGCAGCTTTTCCTTGGTCTAAACTGATTCCTTAATACTGTATTTGTTATATAGCAGTATTTACTGTTGTAATAAACATATAGCACAGGCTATAGGCAGAAAGATGACAAGATGCTGGTAAACAGTTATTTTGCCTTGATGTGCTTCCTATATTTCCTAAGGTTCTGAGATAGATTTTAATTCTTCATCTGAAAGTTGAAAAATTGAATAAGCAAGCCAATGATAATACTGTCCTATTGTTTTAGTGTTCTGATATTCCCAATGGTTAGATATAAGAAGTTCAGATTAATTTTCCACTCTTGGTAGGCATGGGGTTATTTACCACAGCTATTTGTTGTGATCTGCTAAAGGAATCTGAATGTAAATACCCTCCAGGTAAAATTGAGGGAATTGGCAGTTTAAGATTTCTGCTGTTCTGAGAACAGTCTGTGCCTGTGTTTGTATGAGGCTAAGTAAAATTCTTTTGCAGATTGCCTCTCCAATCTATAGTAAACAATTTTGTGAGGCAGTGTAAAGAGACTACAGCATCCTCAGATTTGAGAATGACACACCTGAAAATGCAACCAACTGTTGCAGTGCTTACAATTGCCTTCTGTTATTGCCCTAAGATATCTTTTCATCTTACAAAGAAGATCATAAGAGTAGAATCAAACATTCTTGTTTCACAGAGAGTTATTTATGAACCTAAAGGTGATTTGGTCTTTCTGACAAATATGTATCCAATACAGTTTTTAGGACATTCCCCTCAAATAGATCATTAGCTGAGAATTTGAAAGCATCTGATTTGTACTTTATAGTATTTCAGTAATGTTTCTTCAATAATGGTCAAATGAGAAGAGCCTGACATAGAATTCTTTGATGATGCAATGGATTCTACCACTTGGATGGCATCACAAGAAGCTTCTGGAAGTTTCTAGAAAGAAAATTGTGCATAATCACTGGAAGGGAAGTGAGGGAATAGGAAAATCTACGTGGAAACAGAAAGCTCGCCAAAAATTAAGGTTTGTGGTGAGGTCAACAATTTGTGGTCAACAAATTACATAGTCATTGGGAGCCCCCAAGAAGGAGCTAGAAAAATCTCCCTGGAAACAGAGAAAGCCCACCTAAAATTAACGTGTGTGTTGAGGTAAATGTGGACAACCAATCAGAATTGATGATGGACTTATGCTGTATAAATACTTGTGAAGGGATGCAAATGTTTATAAAGTTTTTAATATATTCCCACTCACTTTTGAGATTATTGTCTAATTCACACCAGCTGAAACAAACCCAGCTTTGGTTTGGGCCAACAACTTCAGATCTCAGGAAATAATTATATTTTTCTATTGCCTCCTTAATAATAAGTTCCATTTAGTTTTTTAAAAAATGGAATAGTCAGGAATAGATTGAGGCTTAAAGAAAAAAAAACACATTTAACTGGAAAGTAGTTTTGCGCACAGTGAAGCATACAAAATGTGATTTCCCCCTGCTACTCTGAAATGGTAACAGTTCACCATAGCCTATTCTTCTAAACTAAGACCCTTTAGTACAGGCAGTCCTTGTTTAATGACCACAACTGAAACTAAAAATGTGGTTGTTAAGCAGTTACTATGTGAAGCCACAATTGTGCTTATGATCTTACTTCAGGTTTCCTTTGCTTTATAGAACTGCAAAGGTGGTAAATGTGGGGATTATCTGATGTCACAAAGATCATTTTTCATCACCATCATAACTGCAAGCAGTTGCTAAATGAAGCTGTCACTAAATGAAAACTACCTGTAAGTACATTTGGGCTCTGAGTGCTGAAGATACAATTTTTTTTCTTCTGAAATGATTCACATTTTACTAAATAACTTCAGTATTATAAATTATTTACATTTATATCATTCTTTTTAAATATCAGATGTTCTACTTGTTCTTTAATATTGGCTACTACAATGAACCTAGGAAAATTTCTACTATTCATTGCCACCATATGCCATGATAATATTAGTTTGCAGTATATGATCATATCATATCATTTTTGTCTTATTTCTTTTTGGTCAATTGTTTTAAACTTGATTTTGCTATTTTTTTTAGTAAATTTGAATTTGGGCAGACTTAACTGAGAAATAAAATTTCCTTACTGAATTAAAACATTTTCTTCTAACATTTTAAATATGTCCTAAATATTATGGTGAATAGGGATGATGAGGATCATAATTTACTATCAAAGTAAAGCATCGGGTTAGAAAAATTTGATGTTTAATTCAAATTTAAATCATGAACATTGTAAGATTTCTCATTGTGAGAAACTGATTTAGTACCGAGATTGTATATAGATTGAAAGAATCATGGATTTCTGCAGAATTATGGCACTCAATACATGTAGTTGTAATTTAAATGTAGTTATTTTGAGTATTCTATAGGTTTTTGATGTTGAGACTGATGATTTTGAAGCATAAATACATATATTTATATGCATTCCCTGCATGCAGGATAGAAGTTTCATAATTTCAGAAAATTATAACCCAGGCTATCAAATCTAATTTCCTTTTGCAAACTAACTTTGACTTGAACTCTTGAAAGAGAGTCTTTTGAATCAATGAAAACTGATTTTAATTGTCAAACTAGTCTTGTTAGAAATTTGTTTTTTTTTTTAAAAAAAATTGCCTTCCTAAAACTTTTCTAACTTTTTTGCTGAGTTCTACAATCTGGAATTATTTAGAACAAGCCATACCTTTCATTGGTTTTAAAGCACAATCCTATCTCCACTCAGTTTTGTTTTCTCATCAACAGACGGGACCAAACAGGCTTGAAAGAACTCCAGGGTCTGCAGTAGGAAAAAAAAAAGCTTAAAAAACCCCCAAAACATTGTAATGAGGACCAGCTGACCATTACGAAAGAAAAACTAGATAGAAGAAGGAATAGAATATCATGTCAGGAAGGTATCACTGATTGATAGAACAATCTGTGAAAGTATTCTTTCCTGAATGTCCCACTACTATTTGGATAGTTTATTTTAGTTTTTGTTGGTTTTCCCTGTAATTAAACACCATCTGCTTTGTGGACATGAGCTTTTTCTGCCCTCATTAGCTTTTTCTTTAATTTCTGAAAGTCTTGTCTTTCATGCAGAGTATCTCAAACACTTTTGGATGTAATTTGCTTCCTGTGATGACCAGAGCTCTTATGCAATTAAGAGATGAATGTGTGGGTATAGTGAGGTTGAATTAAATGCATATAAAATAGAATTTCTCTTAACTACTTTTTTCTTTCTGCAGTCTCATTATTCCCACTGTTTTTTTCTTTACAAGAGCAACAGACACTCTTGCTTATATGAGCAAAAAGCCAAAGATAACTAAAGTTATACTTGACTACACAACAAACACATACTGCATGATCAATAACAGACAGGTAGCACACAGGGGGAAATCTCCACAATCAATCACAGACTCAGCTTCAGCCTGATTATATATTTTCAACTTGCATAGGAGATCCAGATCTAATTAAAGAAGTACCAGAGTGTTTCTAAGGCTAGAATACAGATAATATTAGATGGAACTCAGAGGTGGGTTTCAGCAGGTTCTGACCAGTTCTGGAGAACCAGTAGTGAAAATTTTGAGTAGTTTGGAGAACCGGTAGTAAAAATTCTGACTGGCCCCACCGCTATCTATTTTCTGCCTCCCAAATTCCAGCTGATCGGGAGGAAATGGGGATTTTGCAGTAACATTCCTCTGGATTGGGGAGGGAATGGAGATTTTACAGTATCCTTCCCCTGGCATGCTCACCAAGCCATGCCACGCCCACCAAGGAGCCTGAGTGGCGTAGGAGGCTAATGCCTCCTACTAAGGCAGCATTTAACATCCAGCTGCCTGCAATTACTGCGAGTTCAATTCTCCCCAGGCTCAAGGTTGACTCAGCCTTCCATCCTTTCTAAGGTGGGTAAAATGAGGACCCGGCTGTGGGGGCAATAAGCTGACTTTGTATAAAATATACAAAAGTATGAAGGCTATTGCTTAACGCATTGTAAACCGCCCTGAGTCTCCGGAGAAAGGCGGCATATAAATAAATTTTTTTTTAAAAAAAGCCATGCCCACAGAACCAGTAGTAAAAAATTTTGAAACCCACCACTGATGGAACTAATAATTATTTTGCTGACTAGTTATTACAGAACACAAATGCATGCAGCTTTCTTGGCAATGTTTTTGGGACTGGCTTACCAGGACCTTTTTTTTATGTGGCTGAGAAAGTGATTGGCCCACAAACCCTCAGTTGAATTTCATGCCTAAAGCAGAACTAGAACTCATAGTCTCCCAACTTTTAATCCTGTGCCTTTAATCACTACATCAAACTGGCTCTCTTGAGCGCTGCTTGATCTCCTGTTTATCTGTGGCTTTCTCTGAAATGCCTGTTGACATGATTACTAAATAGTAGGAATTGAGGAGTTTTATTAGGAGAATGTATTGGCATTGGACCAATTAGGAGAGAAGATATTTCTAAGATAGCTATGAAATATGTGAAACCATGAGGTTTGTCCCATAATCATGAACTACAAAGCTTTCTTAGACATTATATTTTTGTATCAATTATTATTATTACTATTGGTGATTTGTTTACTCTTTGCTTTTTATATAAAATGATTATTAAAAATATTTTTTTTAAAAATCTTAAGAAAAAATATCTCAGTGGTTAATCCTTTTATGTAGTTCAGGGACAAATCTCTTCTAAACTCAGTGGCTGTTGTCTCTGTTACCAAAGTGATGATGTGTGTAATATATGTCTGTCTCATATCAATTGCTTGAAATTTCATTGAAATAATTAGAGACAGGACCTCCAGTAACTGTTTGTTTCTGAGACCAGAGAATGAAATCTTTATTTTTAACCATTTGCCTCTTGCAGAAAATTAAATTTCACATTAGAAAAAAAATAGCAGAATTTAGCTAAAGTTAACGTTGTGGAAACTTGACCTAATGTGCATTCTCCTTAACTCCATAACTCGGTAACTCTGTAACAGAAGAAACATGCAACTACATGAATCAGACAGTCCTGCAAGTGTTACCATTTAAATTTTTAGAGAAAGACAAACTTTCCGTTTCAATACATTGAGTATAATTTCTTTTGTGCTTTAAATTAAAGTGTCTTTAGGATGATACTAAAATACTGGCAATAATTTAATGCATAGAAAGTAGATTACTGTCTAAATGAAAGTACTAGTACTAGAAAGTACTAATGTATAATGATTGTGGTCTATGCCAAAATATGGTTGGCTAGTTTGTACTTCAGTCTGTCATGCAATCAAAGCTCGCAACTGAATGTACAGTAGGAGTGAAAATGCAAATAGTGTAGTTACTGGCCTTAGTTCTTAGTTCAGATCTGGCTTTCAGCTATGCATATAAAATTATTCACACATTTGTTTTTCTATTTTGTGATCATGTGCATAGCTGAAAACCAAACTTTAATGAATACCAGATTCATAATTGTTTAAGATTCTTACTGTAGCTGCCATTCTTTAATAATTAGGGGAAAGTATTTTACAGCGTTTAATTCTTTCCAAATTTTTTAGGTCTTAAATTCTCTAACTAGTAAAACAAAAAGTAAGTATTGGATTTTTGGGATAAAAATGCTTCATTGTTTTAAAGTTGCAACCTGCAAAGCAGTGAAATAGTCATCTTCAATCTGACCCAGTTTAATTTAACAACAACAACAAAAAAGCCATACAGTGGAGGAAAACAACAGCCCATTTATTGCTTAAAATAAGGCACGTGGTAACTCAATGTGCTTGGCTGTCCTTTCCAGCTATGTAGCTTGGGGAGTTTTAGAGCCTGTTGTGTTTTTGGGAAGACTTAAGTCACAGCATGATTGGATAATATCCAAGATAAAAAGAAAATTAGAAAGGCCACATTTGTTTACTCAGCAGACTAAATACTTTAGGTGTTTACAACCCTGAAACATAAAATGACCACTCTGTCTGCGTTCCTATGCTGATCCACAAACTCACCTGATTGCTTTCTGGTGTAGTACAAACTCAATCGAGCCACCTAGAGGTGGCATACAAGGCAAATAAATAAAAAATATATGTCTCTGAAAAAGATGACTGTAAAACCATCAGAAAAAAAGGTAGGATGGCATTCGGTTGCATGTATCTCTATTTTAGAGCTTCTGGCTGGACTCTAAAGCCAAATCTCTGCTTGTGGTCAGAACTGTTAACTCTAAGGCACGTGTATGGTTATAAGGGTTGTACCACCTTTTGGATTATCTATCTGATATATTGATAGAATAACTCACATTGTATACCAATATATAAGCATGATGTAATTGGGAGGAGGCACCCAGGGGGGTCAGCAGCAAGTTGAGATGTCATCAAAATGATAAAATGTGTGTTGTGACCTCATAATTCAGGGTTTGTCTCTTACATATTTGAGTAGAGCATTATAATACAAGCACAAAATGGTGGAGCTTGGATTACAACATTGCAGAGCACATTTTATTATTTATTATCCCTGTAATCTCTCCAGACACTGAGAGTAAGGACCTGGAGGCTGTAATGGTATGATCCAGGGGTGAAATTCAGCCGGTTCTATCCGGCTCAGGTGAACCAGTAGCGCCAGTGGTGGGAGGCTCCACCGACCCACCTGGATGTCATCATGTCTCATTTTTGACCCTCTGCGCATGTGCAGAAGGCTCTGTGCATGTGTGGAGGAGGTGCGCATGCTCACATTTGCGAACTAGTAATGAAGGTAAATGAATGACCCTTGGTATGACCTCCAGGTCTTTGCCCAAATAATTATCCAAAAACACATATACAAGGTTAGATACACAATCCCGTTAAGCACACCAATGTAACTAGCGTAGCATGAAAATGTAATGTAAATAAGTAAAGTTTATTTGCAAAACACTGTTCACACTATATTAAGAATACTTTAATAATGTGGTGTTGTTTGCCTATCTGTATCTGTCTTTTCCAGTTACGGTATGTAGCTATCTGTTCAGAACTAAGGTGGTTATTGTTGACTCCAAAACTCCAAACATGAAAGGAGTGTTTTCACTGGTCAAAAGAGACCACTGACCTAGTTCTCTACAAATATACAAGTGGTCTAGAATATAGGGGCTTTTTAATCCTTAGGTGCAGCAACATTGAAATTGGTCTGGGTTTCTCGAAGTTTTACAAATCCCTCCAGCCAGAACAGCATTATATGGTAAGCAGGAATCTGTCTTCATGGCCCAGGGTCCCTACTTTTTCTTTTCATTTTTTTTTTAGCCTGACAAACTTGTTTTACAGTTGCTTCCACTTTTCTTTTTATCTTTCTAGATCTTCCTCTGAAGTTTTTCCAATTTCCAATTGGCTGTTAGTTCCTGGGTTTTGTAGTACTTATCACTTACATCATACAAATGTTTATATCTTCTCACTTCTTTGGCAAGACTCTCTTCTATCTGCACCATTTTGAATGTGCTTTATCTTCCATCTCCCAGCAGGAATTCTGAACCAATCAACATGATGTACACCTCCACACAATGTACAGTTGGGATGTGGGAGGAGTGTGTGTTGGCCCATCTGCAGCAATCCACCCAGCCACCTCTTTGCATCATAGGTCTGCAGCCGTGGCTACAGGCAGTTGTGGGCAACTCTAAATCAGCCTTAAGACTTGCATATGACAAAGCTGTAAACCTAGCATAACGATCTGAAGTTCAGCATTTCTTCTTTATACACAATATTGCTGCCATTTCTTTAGTTCTTCCCTTCAGTGGAATCCTTCAGGAGCAAATGGAATTTTGAATAGGTACCTGTATTTCTAAAAGTTAATTTTCATTTTAATTTTAACTCTAGACCAGAGGTGTCAAACCTGATTGCACTGTGGAATGGGTGAAATGCTGCCAGTTCGGTCCAGTTTGGGCGAACCGGTAGTAAAAAAATGCTTTAAAAAGTTAAAAAAGAGGTTCGGATGATCACAGCTGTGCCACGTGATCATCGAAACCTTTTTAAAAAACTATTTTAAAGCATTTTTTTACTACCTGTTCGGGCGAATAGATAGTAAAAAATGCTTTAAAAAGTAAAAAAAAAAATTGGCCATGCCTACCCAGTCACATGACCCCCCCACCAAGCCATGCCCACCAAGCCACACTCACAGAACTGGTAGCAAAAAAATTTGCATTTCACCACTGCACTGCGGGCTGTATTGTGACGTATTGGGATTTTTTTTGCCTTTGCAGAGCTGCGGTGGGTGTGGCCTACATAGGCCATATCCAGCCTGCAGGCCACCAGTTTGACAGGCCTGCTCTAGACCAATAAAACACAAATTAAATACTTAAAAGTGCAACTGAACCAATTTGTGCTAGAAAGGATATAGCAGCTGTCATATACAGCTGTTGCTAGGATCTTGGTAAGTGTTCTGGTTAATTGCTCATGTTAGCTTTTGTAGAAGGAGGTAGATATCTTTTTCAAAGACAACTAAAACTTAAGCACGATTTAGTTCTTAAAAATGACAGGGTCAAAGTATCTCAGTTTCACTGTGTTATAATAACAGCTTTCCTTGTGGATGATGTACTTCCTCATAACAAAGCCTTCCTAATTACACATTTGAAAGAGAGTGGATATTAACTGGGCTGTTCTGAATACAGTATCATGTTGTTTTGGTTACATATTCTCTAAATTTGTATCAGTTACTGAGATCTGTCAATCTATCAGAATGTATCTTTCTTAGCCAATAGATGAACAGAGATGGCTCAGCTAATTGGCACTCAGCTATTGCCCCAGTAAGTCAGATCAAAGCAAAATCGATGTGAAATTGCAATCACAATTGCCCCTTAGAAATGGGCATTCTTGTTTCCAAAAAGTTTCACAGCTGAGCAAGAGGAATCTGCAACCTGGTGTGATTGCACATGTTCTGCAACATCATTGAATGGATGCTGGTGACTGTTAAGGGTGTATCAATATTCTGCGCAATCATCCTAGAGCGTTGTCTGGAAGTGATGTAAAAGGAAAAAAGATCAGAGAAAGGAACATCAAAATGGTTCTCTCTCTTTTTTTTAGTTCTAACCTTTGCAGTTTGCGTGGTGTGTTCTGGTATACTCTTTCAATAAAGCGTGATGTATAAATTTCATGTGGAAGACTATATTTGTACTCTGCTTATTCACTTGTTTTTTCAGCCAGTAAAATGGAGTGTACGTGCTGGCTTGGGAAATATATCTGCTTAATGTAGATTTTTTTTTCAACCATTAATATTTTTGGCTAGTAGTATTGTTTATTTTCAGCTGCCTTTACTTTTGATAGCAAAAGTACTTTTGTCAGAAAAGAAGTGTGCGTAAGAAAATCTGCGATTGCTCATGAAATAGGTTGTCAGGACAGCGCGTTCTGAATTAAATAGTACATGACAAATTTAGGACATGAGAAACACACTAATGGAGACCCATGAAATTATTTATTAGAGCCCAGAAATAGAAGATGTTATTCAAAAATAGTGTCAGTATTAACCATTGCCAATATGCCAAATGCAGTTCAGTGCCATTATGTGTCTAACACAGGGGTGAAATCCAGCAGGTTCTGACAGATTCTGGAGAACCGGTAGCGGAAATTTTGAGTAGTTTGGAGAACTAATAATGGAAATTTTGAGTAGTTTGGAGAACCAGCAAATGCCACCACTAGCTGGCCCCAGAATGGGTGGGAATGAAGCTTTTGCAATATCCTTCCCCTGGAGTAGGGTGGGAATGGAGATTTTGCAGTACCCTTCCCCTGCCATACCCATCAAGCCACATCCACAAAGCCACACCATGCCCACCAAGCCACGCCCAGAGAACCGGTAGTAAAAAAAATTGGATTTCACCACTAGTCTAACAGGAGTACTGTAAAAGCAAATCTAGTCTACTACTTATTATTCAGTCTTGATGAGATTTTCATTTCCAAAGCACATTGCTTTTTTATTTTGTCCTGCTGTGAAGAGATAATCATGCTGTCCATAATGTAACATTTTATTCAAAAAATATTTATCCATGTTTCCATGAAAAATTACAATTTTAAAATTATTTTTTTGCTCTTAACATATTATAAAATGTCAATTACTAAAGCCACTTTATGCTTTCATATGGAAATTGTTTCTTTTGTTTCATATTTTCACTGCAGATTATCTTTAATTTGGTCACTTAACTTTTACTGTACACATTTAATAATACCGTCTAATGCACAGTCTTCACATGTGGAAAAATATGGAAATTAAATGGTCTTTTAAAATAATGAATGAATGAATGAATGAATGAATGAAACTTTATTATGGTCCTCAACCAGCAATAGACATACAATAAATTAAAAATAATACTGACATTAATCATGAATAGTAACATCCCAGTTATGTAAATACATAATCTCAAATCGTTAGGGTCATTCCCTAATTTACATGAGTGGAAAGCCGATAATTATGTGAGTAACTGGAATGCGGTTTTCTCTCTTTTAAAATAAATTTACATATATTGTTTGAATTTCAATATTTTTATTACATATGTTTTCCTCAAGTTGTTGAATTTTCCTTTGTAAAACAAAACTATAAATAATTTTTTAATTCTTATGAAACTCTTTCAAATTTTCCTCCTTTTCAAATTTGTCCTTTGTTCCCCCCCCAAGAAAATTTGGCTATTGTACTTATATATGACATAATGATATAATGTTTCACATGAAGTGAGTGATTGCCTAATGTCAGAAGCTCCATTTTGTCTCACCTCTTGGCACCTAGAGAGATATCTACCCTTCCTCAAGATGCCAAGACACTGTGGCACCTTGTTCTCCTATCACTTATTGCTGGTATGGGTTGTCCAAAATGGCTGATTTCACCTCTTGGCAAAAACACCTGTATGGGGTGGGGTAGAAAGGTGGGATCCAGGTGTTCTCTGGTTCATTATGTTTTGTTCCCTTTGTCAGTGTCAGCCAGGGATGGAAGGATTGCTGGTTAGATCAAAGGAAATTGGTATGCTCTGAAGTGAAGATGAAGATGCTTGAAAAGTTGCTGAAGGCCAGAAGGGAAGGCTATGAAACAGTTGACTGTTTTGAATGTTTGCTTATCTCTTATAACTCTTTCTAATTACAGTAATTTTTCTCACAGTAAGATTATTGTCTTCCAGGCTGCATTTAGCCTCCACTGGTGAGGTGAAAATGTTTTATATTTTAATCATTTTAATTGATAGCTTATTATGAACAGGAAAAGATGGGCAGTTCATTTTAAGTGAGTTGACTTATTAAAAAACATTATGCAAAACAGTATTCTCTGCAGTAATGACAATCTAACAGATGTTGAAAAATATTTTAAATGATCTTATTCTATGAGTAACAGAAACAGGCTGTCACATGATTAAAATCATTGCAGAATAAGTGCAGTGTCATGGGAGTTATAACTCTGGCATCTATAATAAACAGTTTTCTATTAAAAGAAATCAGGCAAACAACCTGGTTTTAATACCGATCTATATAGCTGATATGAAAGGATATTAGCCACTTTCTTTCAAATGAATGGAAATACTAGGATATAAAGCTAAACTGTAATTTAATACTGTGCATCTAAGTTTAGATTTTTGAGTAAGCTCTAGTAAAGCAGGAAGCCTTATATGTATTGTGAATCTGGGCAATTGAAATTCAGTCAATAAACCATGATTATTCCAATTCAAGCTTAGCACTCTCTATTTTCCCTTCCCAATGCCTGCTATAGTACACTTGGAGGAAAGAGATCTGAGATCAGCTTTGTTGTTAATATTATAATTTGCTGAAACAAGCTGGAATCAAACAGTGATTTATGATGCTGGCATATTAAATAGCTTTATACTAAAAGGATTGGATGATATTTTTTAGATTATTTATTGCAATTATTTTATAATCTCCAATCCAAAGATTCTGATCATTGTAGATATATGTAAAATATATGTAAAATAGATATAAAATAAAATATAAAAACAATATAAAATAGTCACCCAAAAATTGTCTCAGTTAAAACACACCTCCAGATAGGAAGAGCCATTGTCAAGGCCTTTTAGCCATACTTCCGCTGAGATCCATATTACTTCTACTCTGATGATGTTCAAAAAATTGTTAATAGCCTGGCTATCCTCTGTAGAATTCTATGTAATTAAACTTCTTCTTTATGAAGCATATAATTATGGCCTTATTTTATTGTTTTCCTGTTTTTAAGTAAAGCAAACCTTTCATGAGTCTTGTGGAATTGGGAGGCATCTAAATTGTAGAAATAATACATAAATAAAATCTTACACTATATGGTAGTCCTCGATTTACGATCACAATTGAGCTCCAAATTTCCACTGTTAAGTGAGTTTTGCCCATTTTACAACATTTCAATTGTTAAACGAATCACCACAGTTGTTCAGTTAGTAACATCATTTTTAAGTGAAGCTGGCTTCCTCATTGACTTGGTTTGTCGGAAGACTGCAAAAGGTGATCACTTAACCTTGGGACATGCAACTGTCATAAATAAAGTCAGTTGCCAAGCTTGTGAATCCACGTGATGATGGAAGTGCTGCAGTGGTTTGTAAGTATGGAAAATGGTTGTAAATGACTTTTTCAGTACTGTTCTAACTTTGAAGAGTCACTAAATGAATAGTTGTAAGTCGATTTCCCCTGTAATAAAAACCGTTTCACAACATCTCCAGTTCAGCCTGGTGTGACAGTGTATTGAAGATGCCCTACTGCCAAACATTGGTTCATCTCATTTAGATTTTTAGAATGGTGTGGGAAAGCCTATGGACCCCCACTTTGCA
The DNA here is from genome assembly GCA_012654045.1 of Ptyas mucosa. Lineage (NCBI taxonomy): Eukaryota > Metazoa > Chordata > Lepidosauria > Squamata > Colubridae > Ptyas > Ptyas mucosa. The sequence continues at coordinate 36,765,048 of WNWU01000004.1, forward strand.
GCAACAATGGGATTGCTTGTATTTTCCTCCATACTACTGACTGGAACTGCCTACTCAGGTAGGAGCAGAACTGGCAAAGAATGGCAACTCCAATTCTTTCAGACAGACTAGCATGGTTGGGAATATCAAATGCTGCTAAAAGATCTGATATAACTAGGAGAAATGTATTTCCCCACTCCAAATCTTAATGAAAGTAATCAATTAGATATGTAGTTAAAATATTGAGTGTTTTCCCATGTTATTAAAAGTCTGTTAGTTAAAATGCTTAAAATCTTAAAATCCTGGCTAAAATCCCAGCTCAAAATCCTCTAAAATCGTAACAAAACACTTTGTAAGATCTTTTAAAACTTTGGCTAAACTCCTAACCAACACTTACTTTAAAGGGTTTTTTTGGCAACATTTCAACAAGCTCTCTAACTTGTCATCATCTGGCCCCTACTTTAAGTTTAGAAGCTGTGGATATATGGAGCACAAGGATCTTGTGCTCAAGATGGCGCTCCGGTGCTGAGACCTCCGATTGTTGGGAGGGGATGCCTCGGTTTAAGGAGGCTTTGGAGGGTCGTGCGGAACATCTAAGGCCCCCGCCCGGGTAAAGGAGTGTCAGGAGGATATTTTGAGAGCTTCGTCAGCTCTCCGGACCATCCCAGCTCCGAGAAAAAAGCCGGAAAAAACGGCTTCAGGGAAGACGGCAGGAGACGTCGCTAGAGAGTGGGCGCGGCTTCACAGGCCTGGCGGAACAGCCAGGGCGATATCGGCGGCTACCTGCGGCTGGCGGGGCGACAGCAGCGGCCTCGAAGACGACGATGCTGGGGCCCCCTGCGGAGGTTCCCCACGCCCCTCGATGCCTCGTATGAGATCTATGGAGGCGAGGGGCGGCTGGGGGCGACAGCGGAAGGGCCAATGGCAGCGATGTCGATGGTGGTGGCGGCGGCCGCAGCGACGACTGCAGGGATGGCGGCCGAGGTCGGGGCGGCCTGTAAGGGCCTGCAGATATCTACAATGCCGATGTGGGATTTTTTAGCAGTAACTGCAGAATGGAGGTTTTCCAGAGGATTGGAAAGTATCCCCCGAGCGGCCGGAGGGTGCTTGGCCGTGGGGATGGGCTGTCCCCATACGGACCTGGAATCCCCCAGTCCCCTCCCCCCTTTAGTTGATCTGGAGGGTGAAAATAGGGGAGTACTACATCTACAGTGGAAGCTTGAGGGATTTGTGGGGTCGGTGAATGACTACAGACTCTTGCTGTCTGAATTTCCCCCACCCCTCCTTCTTCCCGGACCATGCTTAGACCTTGTTAGACCTTGTTATTGCCATAACAGCCCCATTTATTTGGTCTGCTGAACTATTTCCACTCTCCCCCCCCCCTCATATTGCCATCTATTTCCTGCCCCGGAAGATATCTCCTGAACTATTTGAACACTCTGTGTGAGCTGGAGGATTCGACCCCTTGACGCTCCTAACCCAAGGGGGCACTGGAATCATGGACCTGAGGCCAGTGGAAGGCGGAGTATGGCCATCTCACTCCTGGATTATCATCTAGTTTTCCTGGCCGGCCTTGTGAGAGGAGAGCCGGCCAGGATACTTCCGGGGGTTGAATTGTATCTGCCTTCCCCTCCATTGCTGTGAGAGGGCAATGGAGCCCGGTGACTTGGACCATGGATCAGAATTCTGTCCTTCTATGTTTTTAACATCTGGTGATCTCTGACCTTGGACTATTCCCCCCCCCCAAGGGTCTTGATGTACTCAGTATCTGAATTGCTTGCCCTGCGAGATTCCCCCCTCGCGCAGGTTTGGCCCTCCACCTTACCAAGGGCCTATCTCGATGACGGACTTTGGAGTCCGGAGAGATGGTATGACGCAAAGAAGGGTGTGTGGGGCTTTTTGGTGAAGTGTTTTAATAAGATTTTAAGGGATCCGGGGAGGGGGGTTTGTAATAATTTTTTAAGGGGAATTGAGAAGACGACTGATGGGGATGGGGGGGGTCATCCTCCATGGTCAGAGCCTAGCCCGGCATGGGGTAACGGTTTGGGGGGTGCAGAACGAGGGATTGGAGGGGGGACAGAGGATCATATTTATGAGGGTTGCACCATCAGCACGGTAGTTGGGAGGGGCAGATATGGTGGGAGCAGGGGACCACATCATGTGTCGGGGGCGCGCACTCGCTATTTGAGAGCGATTGCTCGCCCCAGTCTCCAAAGCGCCACTCGGACACTAGGTAGCACAGATACTCAGGATCTGGGCCTTCGGTTGATGCTGTGCAATGCCAGGTCCGTGGTAAATAAGGCCCCCCTCATCTGTGATCTTATAAAGGAGGGGGGAGCGGACCTGGCAGGTATTACGGAAACCTGGTTGGGTCCAGAGGGAGGGGTCCCTCTGGTTGAGATGTGCCCACCAGGTTTCAGAGCATTCCATCAGCCAAGGGCCCAGGGGAGGGGCGGGGGGGTAGCGGTTATTATTAACGAAGATCTAGGTCCAAGGGAGACCACTGTGCCACAGATTGCCGGATGTGAGTCCCTCCTTATGAAATGGGGTCATGGGGTTCAGTTGGGCTTGCTGCTCACGTACCTGGCTCCCTGCCACGTGGCAACAGCCCTGCCCGAGCTACTCGACGTGATAGCCACGGTGGCAGTGGATACACCCAGGCTTATGGTCATGGGTGATTTCAACTTGCCTTCCGTTGGTGAAACGTCTGAGGTGGCTCGGGAGTTCATGGCTTCCATGACGGCCATGGACCTGACCCAATTAGTTCATGGCCCCACTCATAGGGGGGGGCATACTCTGGGCATGATTTTTGTCTCTGGCCAGTGGTTGAGTGATCTGGTTATAGGGGGTATAGACATAGAACCCTTGTCATGGTCTGATCACTCGCTCCTTCGCCTAGATCTCCGAACCGCTACACCCCGCCGCAGGGAGGCGGAACCAACTAGATGGGTCCGCCCCAGGCACCTGATGGATCCTGATAGGTTCCAGATGGAGCTTGGGCCGTTTCCTGAGGATCTGGCACACGACTCGGCCGAGGACCTGGTAGCTGCCTGGAATCGGGCAGCTGGTGGAGCCTTGGATCGAGTCGTGCCTTTGCGGCCTCTGACCCGGTATGGATCTCGAGCAGCTCCCTGGTTTACCGAGGAGCTGAGAGAGATGAAGCGCCGGAAAAGACGCCTAGAGAGTGGTTGGAGGGCCAGTCTCGCTGAATCTGATCGAACACTGGTAAGGTCGCATATTAAGACCTACCTAGTGGCGATAAAGGCGGCAAAGTTGAACTACTTTTCCGCATTTATTGCATCATCAGGGAATCGTCCGGCCGCCCTGTTCAGGGTGACCCGCTCTCTGCTTCATGCGAGAGTGCGGGAGGACCCCTTGGAAGGCAGGGCGGAGGATTTCGGACAATACCTGTATGACAAAATTGCTCAGATTCGGGGGGATTTGGACTCCGACTGGGTAGATCTGGGCGGGGTGACAGGGAATAGTCTTGAGAATGTTATCTGGGAAGAGTTTGACTTTGTGACTCCTGATGATGTGGACAGGATTTTGGGGAGACTTAGTGCGGCCACATGTTTACTGGACCCGTGTCCCTCCTGGTTGGTACTGGCCTCCCGGGAGGTTACACAAGGCTGGCTCCAGGGCATTATCAACGCCTCCTTGAGTGAGGGTCACTTCCCTGCCGCCTTGAAAGAGGCGGTGGTGAGGCCCCTCCTCAAGAAGCCTTCCCTGGACCCAGCAGTATTAGCTAACTATCGTCCTGTCTCCAACCTTCGCTTTATTGCGAAGGTTGTTGAGAGTGTGGTTGCGCAACAGTTTCCACAATTCCTGGAGGAAACATCTTATCTGGATCCGTTCCAGTCGGGTTTCAGGTCTGGGCACAGCACAGAGACGGCATTGGTCACGTTGGTTGATGATCTCTGGAGGGCTCGGGACAGGGGATGTTCCTCTGTCCTAGCCCTATTAGATCTCTCAGCGGCTTTTGATACCATCGACCATGGTATCATGCTGCACCGGCTGGAAGAGTTGGGGGTGGGGGGCACTGTATTACAGTGATTCTCCTCCTTTCTCTCCGACCGGTCGCAGTTTGTGTTGACAGGGGGGCAGAGGTCGACCTCGAGGCCTCTCGTTTGTGGAGTGCCGCAGGGGTCGGTCCTCTCGCCCCTTCTGTTCAACATTTATGTGAAGCCGCTGGGTGAGATCATCCGTGGCTTTGGGGTGAGATACCATCAGTACGCTGATGACACCCAGCTGTACATCTCCACCCCAGGCCACCCCAATGATGCCCTCGAAGTGATGTCCCAGTGCCTGGAAGCCGTGCGGATCTGGATGGGGAGAAACAAACTCAGGCTCAACCCGTCCAAGACGGAGTGGCTGTGGTTCCCGGCATCCCGATATAGTCAGTTGACTCCATCGCTGACTATCGGGGGCGAGTCCTTAGCCCCCGCAGAAAGGGCTCGCAATCTGGGAGTCCTCCTGGATAGGCAGCTGTCCTTGGAGGAACATCTGACAGCTGTAGCCAGGGGGACCTTTTGTCAGGCTCGCCTGATTCGCCAGTTGCGGCCCTTTCTTGATCGGGATTCCCTGTGCACAGTCACTCACGCCCTTGTCACTTCCCGCCTAGACTACTGTAATGCTCTCTACATGGGGCTCCCCTTGAAGAGCACCCGGAGGCTCCAACTGGTCCAAAATGCGGCCGCGCGGGTAGTGACGGGAGCAGCGTGGCGCTCCCACATAACACCGCTCCTGCGCGAGCTGCACTGGCTTCCGGTGGTCTTCCGGGTGCGCTTCAAGGTGTTGGTGATCACCTTTAAAGCGCTCCATGGCATAGGGCCTAGTTATCTCCGAGACCGCCTGCTGTCACCGATGACCTCCCATCGACCCGTGCGCTCCCACAGAGAGGGCCTCCTCAGGGTGCCATCAGCCAAACAATGTAGGCTGGTGACTCCCAGGGGGAGAGCCTTCTCTGTGGGGGCACCCACCCTCTGGAACCAGTTGCCCCCGGAGATTAGGAGAATTCATGACCTCAGTGCCTTCCGCCGTGCCCTAAAAACACATTTTTTTCCAACAAGCCGGGCTGGCTTAAGAAGAAATTTTAAATATTTTTAATATTTTAATTGGTCTGTGAGTTTTAAATTTTGTAGCCAAATTATATATATATTTTAAATGTCTTAATATTTATATTTTATGTTTTTTATGTCTGGCTGTACACCGCCCTGAGTCCTCAGGGAGAAGGGCGGTATATAAATTGGAAATAAAATAAAAAATAAATAAATATAATCCAGTAGCTCCTTAGATCAAAAAGTAGTTCCTATGTATAAAATTGAAAGTTGATATTAGCCTGACAAGAGATTCATATTTATTAATATTTTTATTAATATTTTAAATGCTGGAAATAGGTTTTCAGACATGTATCAATAAAAAATGTGAGAGACCTGTCATTGCTTCAGAAAAAAATGTAAAAATGCCATCGTTATTTCACTATTATATATTTTCTTGATAGGGTATATAACGCAACATCTTCAATAGATTTAGGTTCTGTTTTTCCTAATAGCTTTGTCCATATCGCTTTGAAGAAGTGCAATCAATTGGCTATGTTCTAATAACTGCCAATATTACAGGAATGCATACTTATCACTTGTCATTATCCAGGCATATGTGCTTCTTTTTCAATTTATTTGGTACAGGCTGTCATAGACCATGAAATAAAATTGCCGCTTGCAAAATTTTACTATCCTGTTTACTAATTATGCAGTAAAATGTTGGGGTTTAACCTATACATTTTTAATTTTTTTATTGGAATATATTAGTTTAATTGATATTTTGTACTGAATTTTATTATTTTTGGCTGATCTTTGATTGTAAAATGTTTATGTCTATTGAAGTTGGTACAGTTTTTAATGCACGTTAATCTTTTTCCTACTTTGCTGCTGCAAGTTAAAGAAAGGACTTCAGCAGAATCTGCTGGTTTTCTCAAAACGATGAATTAGGTGATGCCTGTTTCTTATGTACTTGCTTGCAATGCTATGATGCACACAAAGGGAGGGACTTGTGTCATGATGCTGCAGTGCTTGTTTCATTGTTGTTCCTTTTGACCCTGTTGGTGCCCATGGTGCACGTGGGATTGAAATTATACCATCCAGAATAATAAACTTTCGAGTGGTACAGTTGGATGCAAACAATGCAAATAAATTAAGCTTACAATATCAAAATCAAAATTCTTAATAATATATATTTCATTAAAATATTTTTATCCATATAGGAAAAACTGCCTCTTAAAGAATTGTGACCAGTTTTATTGTTCTGTGAACTTACTTAAAGTAAATTACATGTGGATTTAATAGTCAGATATCAATTGTTTGACCGAATAAAACAAACGAACAAACAAACAAACAAACTAATTCTACTTAGTGGAGATTTCAAGTGTCCTATTCTGTAATATTATTTGGACCGTCTTTGTGCTTAGCAACACTGAGAGGTTAAGTGTTTTAGTAGCTACCGCTGCTATATGTGTCAACAATCAATTGTTATAGAATCAAGGAACTGACAAGGTTATTTAACACAAAGCCCAACCATACTTGCTCACTACAGGAATTTAAATTAAAGTGCTCTAGACAGATGGCTTTTTAGCCTCTGCCTAAGCACTTCCAGCAAAAGGGGAGCCTATCACTTCATGGGATAATTGGTTATTCTATCAAATTGCCCTTTTAGGAAACTTTTTCTAACATTTAGTTGGCATCTGCTTTGGCAAATTAACATTTTGGAAAAATGCATTAGGTGATTTAAGTGACATCACAGTGTGTGTGTGTGTGTGTGTGGGGGGGAGAGAGAGAGAGAGAGAGAGAGAGAGAGAGAGAGAGAGAGAGAGAATTAAAGGCAACATTTAAAAACAGAGCAATGTGTAATGCATCCTTAATATCCTTTATTAACATAGGAAACCCAGAGCTAAATAAGTTGTTTTTAATGTGGCCACATGGCAGATTTGCTTGGAGGCCTTTCAGTTTTGCAGCTATTTTACACTAAAGGTGTAAAGGTACTCACGTCTTCAAATCTGGATGGAGCCTGGATTGCTAGAGTGTTTTAGATTTTTGGAGTTTCTGATTTTTGGTCTGATTTTTTTTCCTTCTGATTTTTGGTCTGATTTTTTTTCTTCTGATTTTTGGTCTGATTTTTTTTTCTTCCGATTTTTGGTCTGATCTAGAAGTACTGTCTAGTTTTCTTCTACGTAATAATTTGCTAAACCATACTACTACTTCCCTTGCAGTCCAAAGGAACTCAGGTCTCTGAACTATGATCTTCCTTTTTTCTCCTATAACATGTTAAGCTATACTTCAGGTTAGAAATGAAGGGAAAATTGTATGGTGGATCACTAGTTGTCCCTAATCACACTTTGCAAAGGATACAGAGATCACACATCCTATTAAGGCGACATGGAAATCTGCTTGAATGTATCATCATATTTAAAGAGTCATGAACATCTGGGATTTTCATCACATATTGTTTAATTGTCTTGAATAACAAGTACATAAAGCAATTGAGTGAAGCACATTTTCTTCTTGCTTAATGTGGTATACATTTATAAATAGGCTATCAGCAGTGATATTTTTCTAAACATCTCATTTTTTCCTCCATAATAAAACAAGTGAAATTTACATTCTCCCCCTAGAATGTTTTTTTTTGTGTGTGTGCTAAATATGGGGATTCTCAATGAGAAGGACTAATTGTTTATACATGGAGACTAAGACTGTAACCTATGAACTATAAACATTGCTGAATATTTCAGGGGATACTTGGGACTAACAGTACTTGATAGAATGCAGAATTCAAGACGTGCCTGCATTGTTCTAAATACCAAGCTTTTCCAAGTCTCATTCATTTTTAAAGAGTGCAATATATATTACATTTTTATTTTTAAGGCTGCTTCTGTACTTCATGTCCTGTATTTTTATATCTGGGTCATTAGTGCCTTAACGGTACTTTCAAACAATGAGGCTTTGTACTGTCCAAACCTTGCAATTTCACATTTGAAACACAATTGAAGCTTGAGTGAGCTGTCTAAAATTGCAAGGATGGACTTTTCTATCTCCAGAGGAGTAGCACTCGTAGAGAATTAATAACTAGGCAGAATACTGTGCTTTCTGGCTCACATGTGAACAGAGATGTCTCAGTCAACTGATGTTCGGCTATTGGCCAGTAAGAGTGAATTCAGTGAAACCCAACCACTTACCAATACTTTGTTGCCTACAACTGGACAATCTTTTTATGGAAGAGGGGAGACTCTTATAAATTAAACAAAAAATGACTTCCAAATGTCATGACATGGTGACATTACCAAGATGGTGGAAATGGTCCTTGGATAGTTTTTTTAAAAATTAAAACAGATATGAGCACGCTCTGGAATGTGCATCTTCAGAAGCAGCTATTTAGTTATAGCCTTGCATGGTTATTGTAGCATTGCCTATCTGATTTATAGCAATAACAAATATTATCCAAACATAATGCTAAAATTTATTGAATTTTGCTGCCAAATAAATGGAGTATCATTAGTGAGAAACTCGTTTTCTTCACTGAAATGTCAGAGATACAGTAAGTCTTTTAAATTTTGCATATTGTAGTAATCTAGAAATATGCTAGGAAAAAAATGAGTATCAACTGGCTTTATTTGTAAGCTATTGCAATGCAAGATGATATTTAATAAGAAAAAAATCTTCCCTAAACCAGAAATATTCTTAAGAATGTCTTTCCTTAATTAAACCCTTATTTCTTATAATCCCATAAAACCCTTTTTATTCTCTACTATAAATCCAGTTCCTTTGTTATCAAATCCTGTTTATAGGCTGACGGATCTTATGTGGTCTATCTTGTGAGGCTGATATTTTGGCAGGAGGTCCACACTATAAAAAAATTGAGGGAGAATAATTAAAGCTTGCAAAAAGATTCTAAATGTTACTTTTTGAAAACAGTTTCTAATTTTACAAAACTTTGTTAGAACTATTAAATGTATTGTTTACATTCTTTTTTCTCCTCCAAATACCGGTAACAATTTTTTTTACAGTTTTTCTATTTCTAAAACATTTATATCTCAATTTCTACTTGCACAATACTCAAGGTGGTTAAGGGCAACTTAAATATAGACTACAAAAATACAAAATCAAAGATGTAAACCGTAACAACTAATAAAGACATCTTGGCTACTCCACCAGTGGTAGGAAAATACTATATAAATTTGATAAATAAATAAGTGCAATGCTCTACACCAGGGGTGTCAAACTCCTGGCCCATGAGCCAGATGTATCATGTGCTGGCCATGCCCCTGCCCGGTTTAGCGAAGGGGGAAAAAGTCCTGATATGTCACATGATGCCACCATGACGACGTGAGTTTGACATCTTTGCTCTACACTATGCATTGCATAACTGAAGACTTCTTATCTCGAAGAAATGAATCTGATAATGAATAAGCCTTTTGAAAGACCTCTTCTACAAATCATAATAATTAGAAGAATTCTGAACAGTACAAATAATATCTTTGATAGGCAGGCCCTAAGCTATTTACGACTGGCAGCCAGGGCTGATTTCTTTTAACACAATAAAATATAATAATGTGTTGATTAGTAACCTAGCTACTACTTTTTGTAGAATTTCGAGCTTCTAAGCACTTTTTCAAAGTCGTCATGTGCAGTACATTGTAATAAACATTATGAGATGAAACCAAGCTATGGATAACACCAATTTTTATTTTATTTTTATTATTTTATTTTTATTTGATTTATATGCCGCCCTTCTCCGGAGATTCAGGGCGGCTTACAGTGCGTTAAGCAATAGCCTTCATACTTTTGTATATTTATACAAAGTCAGCTTATTGCCCCCACAATCTGGGTCCTCATTTTACCCACCTTAGAAAGGATGGAAGGCTGAGTCAACCTTGAGCCTGGTGGGATTCGAACTTGCAGTAATTGCAAGCAGCAGATGTTAATAGATGTTAATAACAGGGTGCTTTAAACCACTGTACTACAGGCTCTGTACACAATGGAGATTGAGGATTGCAATACATCTGCTCACTGAAAGCCTTGATACAAGTGGGTTGCTCTCTGCTACTATAGGCTGTTAAACTCAGCAGGTTCCAACATGATGGATTCAGTGGTGTGGTCACTCCTGAGAATCTGTATGTGCCCCACTTGTAGTATATTGGATTATTGTTGTATTGCTATGATCCCTCATGGTTACTTGATTATCTTGGATTGACTTTATGGATTGCAATATTCCTTGATTCACTGGAGTTGGCTCCTCTAGAAGCAAATTTCTATGAAGCAAATAGTGCAAAGGCTTGTTCCTGTCTTTAGTGTGGAAATGGGCAGCAAAAACATTTTTGTGTGTTTAAACAAAATTTAGAAACAGTTTCAAAGTAGACCACAACCTACTTCTTGATAAGGTAGAAAAATATGGGAAAGACAACATCACCACCAGATGGATTTGTAACTGGCTGAATAAACCGTACTCAGTCAGTAGCTCTTAATAGTACTACATCTACATTGAGGAAGTAAGCACTGAGATACCACAAGGCTCCATCTTAGGCCCAGTACTCTTCAATATCTTTATAAATGATTTAGATGAGGGAATATAAAGGGAACTGTTCAAATTTTCAGAAGACACTAAGCTAGCAGGAATAGCCAACACTCCAGAAGACAAGCTCAGGTTCCAAAAAAATCTTAACAGATTTGAACAATGGGCCTTATCTAACAACATGAAATTTAATGTGGAGAAAAGCAAGATTTTGCACCTAGGCAGGAAAAACCAAAGGTACAAGTACAGATTAGTCAAAACCTGGCTCAAAAACAGTTACTGTGAGAGGGATCTTGGAGTGCTAGTGGACAATCACTTAAATTTGAGCCAGCAGTATGTGGTAGAAGCCAAAAAAGCTAACATAATCCTTGGTTGTATAAACAGAGGCATAGAATCAAAATCGTGTAAAGTATTAGTACTGCTTTATAAAATCTTAGAAAGACCACACCTGGAATACAGAATCCTGTTTTGATCACCACATTACAAAAAAAAATGTTGAAACTCTGGAAAAAATGCAGAGAAGAGGAACTAGGATGATTAAAGGTCTGGAGACTAAAACATGAAGAACGGTTGCAGGAACTGGGTATGACTAGTCTAGAGGAATGAAGGACTAGGGGTGACATGATAGCAGTATTCCAGTATTTGTGGGGCTGCAAGATAAAAAACAATGGATGGAAACTAACCAAGGAGAGAAGCAATCTGAAATTAAGGAGAAACTTCCTAACACTGAGAATCAATGAAACAGCTTGCCTTCAGAAGTTGCAGGTGCTTTATCACTGGAGGTTTTTAAGAAGAAACTGGACACTGGACAGCCACTTGTCTCAAATTATATAGGGTTTCCTGTTTGGTCTAGAAGACCTCCACTCTATTCTGATTGATTGACATTAGTGGTAGTGAAGTGGGATTATTAAAATGCCTCTTACTTCATCTCCTGGAAAGGGGGTGTATTCTGTTGCACTGGCTTCCCTCTAGAACAATGTATCTCCCCCCCTCCCCCAAGATTCATGCAGTTTGTTCTTTATGATGTTCAGGATACTTTTAGATACCTGGTGATTCTCCCAGGTCTTGCAATATAAATGGAGGCCCTTTAGTTATGTTTACCTTATTGTCAGGTGACTGTTCTTCCAGGGACTTAGGCGGTCCCAAAATTGAATAAGTAAAATAAAACAAAGGGCAGTGAAACAAGCAAATAAACAATAATATTGAATCATTCATGGAGAATAAAGGGGGGGGGAGAGGTTACGCTTTTTAGTGGTTTTTTTGAATCTTAGCATGATATGTAAACCATAGACTAGAACATAGGGATTATTTTATTTTATTTTTTATTTGTTTAATTTTTTTGTTTTTTATTTTTCCCGTGTTTATTACTTTTAAAAAATAATTCAAGGCAGCAAGCATATCCAACACAACATCCTCCTCCTATATTCCCCAGAGCAACAACCCTGTGAGGTGGATTGTCCTGAGAGAGAGTGACTGATGCAAAGTCACCCCACTGGCCAATCCAATATGGCCATTCCAATATGTCTTCCTTGAGACAGAAGGAAAGATAATTCAAGATAATTTGTGATGTTCCACAACTTTTCTTCATCACACCTCAGCAACCAGTCTGGATACTGTTGTTTCTCTCACACAGTTAAATGTAGGGTAGTTTTGCCGCTCTCATACAATTTAATTGGGGTACTTTCAGGGGACTGATTGAAAAACGTTTTCAACTTTTTCTCCAAGCATCACTTACCAGTGGGAAAACAAGCTATCGCTTGTTCACCTAAATATGTAATAGACTAAGGATTCCAGTTCAGGACTGACTTTTTTTCTCATTTTTTTAAAAAAAATAATGAGTCTCAGTTTTGTCCACTCACTACTCCTCACAAAATTCTGATAGTCTTCTAAAATGATTTTATAGATGGTGCCATCTAGAGGCCATCAACCTGCAATAATGACCTCTAGATCTTACCATCTATGAAATCTTTTCACAGGATTGTCAGTTTCCTCAGAGACTGATAACCCTGTCAGAGAAATGACGTCATTTCCCTAGCATACTTGTGCAGACACACACGTACATATTCCTAGCTAACAGATCTATCAGTGTCCTGGAAGTTTGTATTTTAGTGTAAATAGAAGACCAGTTATCCAGTCAGTCTTGCAGCCAAAACCAAAATAGTCATGGGAATACAGTGTCCCCAGTGATCAGATAGGAAGTTTTGGGGCCGATTGGAGATGAGCAGATCACCATGTTTAAAGCAGCCTATATTTCTGGCATGGGAGCTTTCATGTTAGAAGAAGAAGGAAAATACCACTATCTATCTGGAATAACTAAAAATGGTTCTAGGCGGGATTGGATGAAATGTTATGTTCCTCAGAACAATTGGAAATAAATATTTATGTCCCAGCAAGTAGAAGAGGAGGCTAGAACTGTACTATAAGCCACTATGAGTTGTTTAACAAACTATAATGAAAAATGACTCAACCTAATGTGTAAATGTATAAATCTAGACTATTTAAATTTGATATATCAATTTTTCTAGTACAGTGGAACACTATTTATGATTCTTTGGAAATAAAAGTAGGAAGGGTTATATATTAGTTATATCTATTTTTTTCTGTTCAATTATATCTGATTTTGTTGTTTATTGGCAAGATTTTCTCATAAGTGGTTAGCCATTGCCTCCAGGGCTGAGAGAAAGGGACTGGATCAAGGTCATCCTGCTGGCTTTGTGCCTAAGGAGGGCCTAGAATTCATGGTCTCTTAATTTGTAGCCTGATTCCTTAAGTATTACACCAAACTAATCAACCAACTACAAACTACTTATGATAATGAAGTAATATTTTTAAGCAAATATTTTGGGTCTGGATCTAAAACTAATATTAAAGCACCAAAATCTATAGGGGACTGTTGTATATTCTTTGAAATGATATGTTGAAGTAAGAAAACATCCAAGAAGGTGTAAATTGCTACTTTTCACCCAGTAGGATTCACCCAGTAGGATTCTCTATTTTAATCTTTGTATTTCCCAAGCTCTTTAAATGTGTCCAAAAGAGTCTTCCAACTTCTCTACAGAAGACATTGGAGAATACATTGGGGGTCTATGGAGGAAAGGAATAATATGTATGCTCTGCTGCCTGATGGATATTTTTTCATATCAACAGAATCACTTGATGCTTTCAACTATTGTCACAAATGAAAATCAAATACTTTCTCTTTTATGGTCAGAACAAATAGGGAGAGATGCTTCACAATGTGCCAGGAAACCAATTATTTTGATGGTTTGGATAGCAGGTCCTTTGTTAGGAACACTAAAAACCTCTCTATTTCTACTGGCTATGCTCCCCTGAACGGACAGAGTTATCTGAACATTTATTTCTGACTACTGGTGCTTCCTCTCCTGCATTTGATTTTTGTTTAAAAATGACACTCTTTTCTGCTGCTTAGCAAAGATGGCTATATTGCAAATAGTGTCATGCATAATTCACAATAATATACCAGTTGCTTTTCTTATATGTTAAATTGGGGATGAACAAGTTATGGATGTTCAAATGTTACTAGATGAATTACCAATAGCTTACGTCAGCATGGCCAAAAGTTATGAATGGTTATAGGCTTTCTCACTTCTAAATTAGAGCAACAGTTGTTGTGCTACTGCATGATTTATCTCAGATATTTATTTCAGTGCCCTAACTTGATACCTGAATAACCCCTGCCTTATTTATGTAGTCAGTTTCTAAGGCTGCCACTTGCAGATGGCTCTGGGTTGGTTGACTAAGAATGAAAAGCAGATAAAAACAAATAAAAATAGCAACAATAAAAAGTGGCAACAACTTGGGAGTAAAACTAATCCCCACTATGCCTCAAATGGTGGGTTTGCATTTGTTAAAGCAGAAGTGATCCTAGGACTGAGAACCGAGTTTCCCAAGATTGCTACATAGACTTTTTCAGCTCTTGAACATATTTTCACCTGATTGTGAAGGGTTTGATAACAATACTCATTTACTTCAAGAGAAATCAAGTAAAGCCTAGGTTGTGAAGAGTTAGAAATTCACTATTATTATTCAAAAGGCTTCCTTTATATTAGGATTAGAAAAGTATTAAAGAAGGTTGAAAATAATTTCAAGCAACATTACAACATTCATTGTTGTGACTTCTCTTTCTTACATTAGAAAGGCTTATGCTGAGAACTAACAGCTCACCACTTGTTATACATGCTCGCTTCAACTCACTTCCTTTACAGAGTTGTTTTTGGAAGTCTCTGCTCACTGCAATTTAGGCATCTTAAATGCACCAGGCAAATACTCTTCTCGAACAAGCTCATCTATGTTTCTCGTCAGCCTCTGCAGTGATTGACCATGTGTTCTGCATTGCTGAGTTTACATTCTGTTTCTCACTCTCTCTGGCTCTGCGATTCATCCCTGTTTCTAATTCACTAAACAGGCATTTATTTATTTAGCACATTTCTAGGACTGTCTGACTCCAGATTGACTTTGGACATGTTACAAATTTAAAAAGGTGAGAAACATAGCAGATTCAGCAAACTGTGGTATCCTTGATACTCTCTGACCTTGGTTATTTGCTTACTGGTGGTTCATTACCCAACTAGATAACACCATTGATGAAAGTGATGTGGGGTTTGCTCCAGTGGTGAAATCCACATTTTTTTACTACTGGTTCTGTGGGTGTGGCTTGGTGGGCATGGCAGGAGAAGGATACTGAAAAATCTCCATTCCCACCCCATTCCTGGGGGAAGGATATTGCAAAATCTCCATTCCCACCCCACTCTGGGACCAGCCAGAGGTGGTATTTGCCAGTTCTCTGAACTACTCAAAATTTCCGCTACCGGTTCTCCAGAACCTGCTGGATTTCACCCCTGGTTTGCTCCCTGTTTATATACAATAGCTTGCTCTGCCATTGTAGAGGTTTGGTTTTCTGCTTGATAGTTCCTTGACTAGGGGATTATTTTCTGCTTGAATATCTTGTATTAAGCCAATACCAAGCTTAACTTGGAATTGGCTGCTAGAAAGGTTACCTTCTTTTTAGTTTTTTTATTGTCTGTTTTGAAAGAAGGGTAGTTATGGCTTATCTCTATATATTTATTTATGGCTGACTTGTCTGAATTTGTCTAAATTTCTGAATCTTGTCTGAATTTCTGATTTGTCTGAATTTTTGAATATTGATGGCTGATTTGTTTGCATTTCAGCAAAGGAAAATAGTTGCTCGGAGCATACAATAAAACATTTCTTCCTCAAACTACACCCCAAATGGGCCCCAAACCACCCTAACTCAAGGTCTGAAGAAAGACTTGGGGTTTGCTAAATGTAGACGGGGTAGGAACAGTTTAAATTTATGTGGGGATACTATTCCAGAAGGCAGGTACTATGATGGATAAGGCACAGTTCCTAAATTCTGCTAAATGACAATGCTTAATTGATGGAACTTGGAGCATGCCACTTCTGTCCTGATTGTACAGGGCAGACAGAAACCATGAAAGATAGTTAAGCCTTCAGATAATTGGGTTTGTGCCATGTAGGGCTTTAGAGAAAGAGTCAGCATTTTACTTCCACCAAGAAGCTTGTTGGTGGTAACCAATACAGCCTGCAGACCAGAACTGTTTCATGGGCAAACCAATATTGGCCCATAATTGCTCATATTGTCGCATTCTGGCCAAATCACACTTTCCAAGTGGTCTTCAAAGGTAGTCTCAGATGGAACACATTATAAGAGTCCACACCAGGGGTGAAATGCTACCGGTTCACACCAGTTCGGGTGAACTGATAGTGATAAAAGCTACTGGTTCATCTGAACCGGTATTTCCGATGATCAGCTGTGCCGCACGGTTTATATTCGCAGGAAATCCTGCTTTCTAGCGAAGCTAAATTGCGCAGCACAGCTGTTCTCCCCCTCAGTGTTCTACTTACCTTTCCAAGCCTCCTTTTTCAGTGTGAAGCGTGTGTTTAGCATGCACTGCTCACCCACGCACAGAGTGCTTTTGGCGTGCACTCTGCACATGTGCATGCACAGTGTGCTTTTGGTGCACACCGCACATGCACTGGCAGTGAACCGGTGGCAATCCGCGGAGGATTTCACCACTGGTCCATACATAATGTTTTCCAGGCATAAGTGATTATAAGGAGAGCTTCCTGGTCTGGGAATAGACACAACAATGGATCTTTCTGGCATCTGTTCTTCATTCTGGTAGGACTTGCAGTAGATCCACCAGATTGTACTTTAGCTCTGAATGGGGCAATGCTTCTCCTGTTAGGTTGAGCTTGAGTAGGAGCTTTGGACTCACTTCAACCCTCCCTCCCTTAGTACCTACTGAAACCAGTGTCAGATAGACTAACAGTTCCAAGGATTATGCCACCTTCCTTAGCAGATGTAGAATTAGACTACCCAGCTAGCCAAATTAGACCACACATTCATGTCTGCAAACTCAGCAGAATTGGATGAGCTTATTAGAAAGTTTTCAGGTTCAAAGTTCACTGCTATATGTTTCAACAAAGCATATCCATGCGGAAATTCAAAATCAGTTTATCAAATAATGGAACTCGGTTAATGGGCATGTGAATCAGATGCGAGGAAAAACAGTTTTAATTAAATGCAGAGAACTTACAGTATAATTAAACAATGTGATATTTTCCAGTCTTTCTCATGACTAGTGTTCACGAGCTGTTCTTTGCAATGGAAATCTGTCATCAAATGAGCTCACTGAAATGAATTAAAAATCTCTAGCTGCCATGATGGGTTTAAGATAACTTCCATGCTGCATTAAATAACTTAACAGAAATATGAATTTAGCAAAAATAAATAAATAAATAAACCTAAGAGTTTCTGCTTTAGATAGCAACAACATTTAATGAAAATGAAATCTGTTTCTCAGTATCTAGGTATAGCTTGGGACTTTTATAAATCTCTGGGTCAGGGTTAGAAATACGCTGAATTAATTAAATGTATTCTTTTAAAAAACCAGATTCCAGTTGCTTTTTATAATTTGACAGGCTTATCCAACAAAACATATATTTAAAATGTTAGGAAATGACTGGTCATAATCAGGAATTTCCTTGCAAGAAGAGGTATTTCCCAATTATTCTTAAGCAATAATCTTGTTTTGCATGAGAAGATACCATGTTTTCTTTTCCTAATTACAACCTTCTTCTCATATTGCTTTTGATATATTTCTGTCCACAGAAACACATTGGCATATTCCTACATTATTTTCAAACCTTTGACTACAGTATATTGTATGCAAAGGTAGGCTGTATGAGAATTTATAAACTGTGACTATGTCAATATTGTAAAAGCCCTGTTCATAGGCAACTCTCTTGACTAGGAAACTTTATTTATTTATTTATTTATTTATTTATTTATTTATTTATTTATATTTATATACCACCCTTCTCCCCGAGGGGACTCAGGGTGGTGAATAGCCAAAAGTAAAAAACATACATACAAAATTTAAAAGCCAAATAAAACCAAATTAAATAATGGCCCCAATTATTTAAAATCCCAATTATAAAATATTAAAACCCCAAATATTAAAGTATTTACAATTTAATATTTTTAAAGTATTTTTACAAAAGAAGGGAAAAAGGGAAGAATTAGGCCAGGCCCGCCTGGTGGAACAGGAAAGTTTTTAACTCACGGCAGAAGGCACGAAGATCCGGGATGCTCCGTAACTCCGGGGGGAGCTCGTTCCAGATAGTGGGTGCCCCCACAGAGAAGGCTCTCCCCCTGGGGGCCGCCAGTCGACATTGTTTGGCCGATGGCACCCGGAGGAGCCCCTCTCTATTGGAGCGTACCAGTCGGTGGGAGGCTATTGGTGGTAGTAGGCGGTCCCGCAAGTACCCAGGTCCTAAGCCATGGAGCGCTTTAAAGGTGGTAACCAACACCTTGAAGCGCACCCAGAAGACCACCGGGAGCCAGTGCAGCTCGTGCAGAAGAGGAGTAACACGGGAGCGCCATGTCGCTCCCATCACCACCCGCGCAGCCGCACTCTGCGCCAGTTGGAGCCTCCGGGTGCTTCTCCCCATGTAGAGAGCATTACAATAGTCCAGGCGAGAGGTGACGAGGGCGTGAGTGACCGTGTGTAACGAGTCCTGATCCAGAAAGGGATGCAACTGGCGAATCAGGTGAACCTGATGAAAAATCCTCCCGGTCACGGCCATCAAATGCTCTTCTAAAGACAGCCATGAATCGAGGAGGACGCCCAAGTTGCACGCCTTCTCTGGGGGGGCCTATGATTCGCCCCTGATAGTCAGCAATGGCACCAGCTGACTATATCGGGACGTCGGAAACCACAGCCACTCGGTCTTGGATGGATTGAGTCTGAGCCTGTTCCTCCCCATCCAGATCTGCACAGCCTCCAGGCACTGGGACATCACTTCAAGGGCATCGTTTTATGCTTTTATGCTTCCTAACAGCCTTCTGAACAGAGTTCGGTTTCCTTTGAAGGGAATCAAAATGCATTTTATAAACGGAGGGCCAACTGGTCTCCAGAGAAAGACACTTTTTTTTTTCCCTGTCTGGTTTACCAGTTCTGGTTGCTTCTGATAGAGATAGACTTGTCATAATGACATTCATTGATAAACTGAAAACTGGATTATTGCTCTGTGCTCTGTATATAGGACTGAGATTAAACCAGAATTGATGGCTCAGTTAAAAAAGAAAGCTTAATAGAAGCACATAGCACCAGTTCCAAAGAAGCTGCACTTTCTGTTATTACAGTGTTGAGGCAGACTGACATAGAAGAAATAATTTAGGACATCTTTTTTCTATAAACCCGGATATTATGATTCAACGGAATACCATTTTGATGGCATTAGATTTGTAAGAAGTTTATTATATAGCAACAATATAAGGTGCTTTCAATAGTGGCATTTTGATTCTAGAAGTCTCTTCCACAGATCCCTTGTTTGGACTTTAAGCATGTAATTTTTTTACCCTCAATTAAGCTTGTTCCTTCAGGTTTGTTCTATAAGGGGAAACTATAATGAAAACATACAAGACAAAATTCAAACAGAAAATTCCACCTGGAATCCACACTACATATCGGACATCAACACGATTGAGTGGGTCCAGAGGTATTTCAAGAGAAGAGTACTCCACTCCTCTACTCACAATAGTATCCCTTATGCCACCAGACTTGAAATTCTGGGCTTGGACAATCTGGAACTGCACCATCTGTAGTCCGATCTAAGCATAGTTCACAAAATTGTCTGGTACAACATCTTACCTGTAAATGACTTCTTCAGCTTCAACCACAATAATACATGGGCAAACAATTGATACAAACTCAAGGTAAACTGCTCCAAACTCAATTGCAGAAAATACGACTTCAGCAACAGAGTGGTCAATGCCTGGAATGCTTTACCCGACTCCATTGTTACAGCCTCAAATCCTCACAGCTTCAACATCAAACTGTCTACCGTGGACTTCACCCCATTCCTAAGAGGTCCGTAAAAAGGGCATGCATAAACGTACCAGCGTGCCTACCGTCCCTGTCTTACTGTCCCCATTTAACTGTACTTACTTCCTTTATATTTATGTTTATACCTATACCTGCTATCTTGTACATGTTTGACAAACAAATGAAATAAAATAAAATAAACAGCCATCTCTGTGGATATTTTAAATATAATACTCAGAAAGCTAGCTTTGCCTGATACTTGTTAGTATCAGGTAAAGCTAGCCTTTTGGATATTATACACAGTTATATACTTGGTGAACCCTGGCATAAATGCTGTTTTGTCACCCAAAATGTCATGGCATGTCAGTTTTGACACCCATATTACAGGTTCTCTATCAATGCCATAATGTGAAGAATTGATACCTGTTAGTATCTGTTAGTAATTGATACCCTTTGGAGGCTGATATGAGTGAGGAGGAAGAACAGTTGGGGCCTGTTCCAAATGTATATGTGCACAGAGCAGTTATGAGAGGTGAACAACGGAGGACAAGGAGTTGACTCGGGAAGCAAAGCACATGTGGACGCTGAATGGGCTCTCCCTGGCTAGGGAATAAATAGAAGGAAAGGGGAATGGTTGTCGTAGGAGACAATAGTTCGTATTTCTGAAGATTTTGCTCATTGTGTTTCGTGCCACAAAGACTGCGTGCCAGAACTTAATTTGCAGCCTTTCGGATGGGAGCTCACGGCCTTGCAATTATTGCAAGGAACTGATAAGGTCTGTTACTGCAGTTAACTCCTTGAAGGACTATTGCCTGGACTTTTTGGTGGGTGAATGCAATTAATTCACAAGAAGTAAATAAAGAGGGGTTTTTCATGACAAGGAGTCAGTTTCTTGCTTCTGATAAGGCTGGGTCAGAACCAGTGGTGGGATTCAACTGGTGTAACAACCAGTTTGCTGACCGCGCGCCAAATGTGCACTCCATGCACGTACGGTTCATTTCCAAACTGGTCTAAAACTTAACTTCAACTGCAGCTCCGGTGAGTAAAACACCTGAGGTGCGCCTATAAGCTGGGCTTAAAAAAAAAAAGAAAATAAAAGTCAGTATAGCACAGATATAGATGGGTGGGTGGGCCGACATGATCGTCAGAGCGAACCGGTTCACTCTCAGCTGATCATCGGAGCAACCGGCTCGCCTGAACCGGTCCGAATAGGCTGAATCCCACCCCTGGTCAGAACAATCCCTTTGGTTTGTATGTCACAATGTCATATACATATACAACACATTTGGATGAAAGCTTCTGGTTCTAAAGATGTTTCAGCAGCTGAGTAAGGCATTGAAAAAAAACTGTAGAGAAAGATATTGCTAGGAGAATTACAGTGGTGTTTTCATGTAGTTAACTGCAGTTGAACTCAACTCAACTTCAAGGAAATTTTTAGTTTTGTCTTTGACGGGATGGGCTTAGTCAGCAGACCAGATCAGACTGGAGATTCTGCATCCTTGCTAGGTAATTAGCCAACTACTGTATGTTTTTTGAAAGGATGACTTAATCTGCTCGCTTCTTTAATGTGCTTGTATTCTAGTAAACAATTTCTGTTGCCTTGAATAGTCAGCTAGTGTATCCATATAAGTATATCCACAGGCTTTTATATATGCATTTGCATTAGTCATCCTTTTAATTTCATCATTAATTATTAGTCAACAAATGATATTTCAAATATCTTGAATTTGATGCCAGAAATAGGGAACTTTACCAACATAGAATACATTTCAAATTCAATAGACAATCCTTTCCATTTGTATGCAACGTTTATTACTGTTCAGTTTGCACTGAAACTAGACAGCATGAAGGCAATTAAAGTTAAATGTGATGGATAGATTTTTGGCTTATTTAAAGTAAGGCCAAAGTAGACTGGATACAGAGAGTTTACCCTCTTTTTGATCTCTAAACTCTTAGTAAGATGACATAAAAATGATCCAAGAAAAGATTCAGACTGTGATTTGTCTAATACATTCCAAATGACATTCAGTACCTTTTAAAATTTTGCATAGTTGATATGCCTCTATGTAAGTCCATTTGTTTGTCTGTGTTATTTAATACTGTTTCTAAGAAGAAAAAAAAGGCCCTTATTGATGCCAATTATGAAAATTCATAATTGATGCCAAAAATGTCTTTATTCCTTTTGATCCGATCCCTGGTTTTGTTTAGCTAGAAACTGAGCAATCTTAGCCAGAGTTTTTTTCTCCTTTATATGCTCTGAGTTCTTACTTAGGCATTGAAACAACAACAACTTAAATGCAGGAGAATATGTTTTAAAGTTACAACCAGCTTTTTTGTCTTCTCTTACAGTTAAATATGTACATAATTCTGCAAAGCTTATGTGACAAAACATACACACTTCCACCAGGGGTGAAATCCAGCAGGTTCCTACAGGTTCTGGAGAACCTGTAGGGGAAATTATGAGTAGTTTGGAGAACAGGCAAATACCACCTCTGGCTGGCCACCTCTGGGGTGGGAATGGAGATTTTGCAGTATCCTTCCCCTGGAGTGGGATGGGAATGGAGTGGGGTGGGAATGGAGATTTTGCAGTATCCTTCCCCTGCCACGCCCACCAAGCCACAACACGCCCACCAAGCCATGCCCACAGAACCGGTAGTAAAAAAAAAATGGATTTCACCACTGTGTCAAACTGTTACACATATCAACTACAAGAAGATGTTAATTGGCTCAAATCTTTGATGATGAATATTTCTGTATAGATTTGCTGATAGCCCCCCGTTTTTTAAAAAAATTTTTTTTTTATTTATATGCTGCCCTTCTCCGGAGACTCAGGGTGGCTTACAATGTGTTAAGCAATAGCCTTCATACTTTTGTATATTTTATACAAAGTCAGCTTATTGCCCCCACAAACTGGGTCCTCATTTTACCCACCTTAGAAAGGATGGAAGGCTGAGTCAACCTTGAGCCTGGTGAGATTAGAACTCACAGTAATTGCAGGCAGCTGGATGTTAAATGCTGCTTTAGTAGGAGGCATTAGCCTGCTACGCCACTTTTCACATCGCCTCCTTCATTCTGGATATTATATGAAAAGATCCACTGCCCTATTCCTTTTAAAATTTCCGTGCACAATTTAACCCATCGATCCTATTCATTAGAAGGATTTACAATTTGAGAAGTGGCTCTGATTCTATGGTGGTAAGTGCTATTGCAGCGCTGAAGACATTGACCACAATGCCTCACAATGTCCCACATACCCACAATGGTGGTTATTTCTAGCTGTAAAATATTTCTAGAATTATTTTTCAAGATGTCTTTAAAGTCTTTATTGATAGCTGCCTTAGTTTTTCTATGAGTGACAAAGAGATTGGTGTAGTATTCTAAACTTTCCTTCAGAGATTTGTTTGAGAATTCTTTAATTGCACATCTTTGTAATTTAAGGGGCACAAATCCTGTTTTGGAAGATTATTAAAATGTGATGGCTACCTCTTTCCTCAATTTGTCAGGTAAAAGAACAGGCCAAGTACATTTAATAGTATATTTTTCACTAATAAGATAAGGGGAACTTTTCCCCCTAGATTTTTGAGAATAGTTTTCAAATACTATTTTGAAAAAAAGAAGAAATATCTATGAGATTAACTTGTCATTGCTGTTCTAGGCTAGACGCTACTGTTTTATTACTAGGAAAATTGACCTTTGTTGGTTTATGAAGGATATAACTCTTACTCTGAAAACTAGGTCTTGACTCATTTCCTGGACTGCTTTCTATACTCCTGAACTAAGGAATTTATATCCACATAACTCCTTACATGTAAATGCTCTTTACACTTTAAATATTTCAAGTTATTGAAAAACTGTGGAAATCATCCTACATTGACATAAAAATAGAATTTTATTGATAATATTCAGACCCTTCCCACCATATTAAAAAAAAAGAAATACTGTGACACATCATTTTATATTATGCACACTTTTCTAAGTGGTCTGTATTTCATGAATTAGAGACACAGTCATAAGAAGGATGTTGGAGAAGACATAATTTACTGTAATGGTTAAAGGCACTGGTTAGAAGTATGGAGAATGTGTGCTGTAGTCTTCTCTTACTCATCACTATAATGTAATTGTGGCCTTCTTTGATTTGCTGGCTTTCTAGAGATTGCAAAATATAATTAAAATCCTTTATGGTGACATTTAGCATGTGTTTTTTATATAATAATCAGTGGTGAAATCCATTTTTTTTTACTACGGTTCTGTGGGCGTGGCTTGGTGGGCGTGGTGTGGCTTGGTAGGCATGGCTTGGTGGGCATGGCAGGGGAAGGATACTGCAAAATCCCCATTCCCTCCCCACTCCTAGGGGAAGGATATTGCAAAATCTCCATTCCCACCCCACTCTGGGGCCAGCCAGGGGTGGTATTTGCCGGTTCTCCGAACTGCTCAAAATGTCCGCTACCGGTTCCCCGAACTGCTCAAACTGCTACTAGTTCTCCAGAACCTGTTAGAACCTGCTGGATTTCACCACTGATAATAATAAATGAAAATCAATTACTTATCTCTAGAAATCCTTACTCTCCTTCTCAAATGGGACTGTTTATCGTTTCACAGGCTGTTTAGTAAGTATTACATGATATTGCTTCCATTTTCTTCTGTTTCTCCTCATCTTCATCAGAATTGTACCACTTAAGACATCCAAACAAGATTGACCTGAAGAAATAATTTTCTTCATCAAAACTCCAACAACAGATTTTCTTGAGTTGCTCCAGGTGCCAGAAGGTATCTCCAATGATGTAAAAATGTTTGTAGAAAATTAAACTCCACTTTGGATCTAAGACTGTCAGTTTTAAAACTATTACCATTATTTTTCAAAAGCATACAGAACTTAAAACAAAATCAATATCAGGAGTGCCAGATTTATTAGCACATGTAACCCATTTTTTCTTAAATAAGTGACAGATGTTAATACTTGCAGAGTATGCTTTCCATGAGTTTAGAGTACAGTATGTGTAACTACAGGTAGTCCTTGACATATGACTGTAACTGAGCCAGCGATTATGGTGTGCTAGTCATTAAATGGATCACAACCTTTTTTGTAAAGGTAATTAAGTGAATCCCTATGGTTGTTAAGCAAACACAGCAATCATTAAATGAATCAATTGTGCTCAATGGGCATTTTTTGGGGGGGCAGGAAACTGTAAATAAATGCTGATTTCTGGCCAAAAAATGTCATTAATTGCAGTCATGTGCGAATGGCCATAAAGCAGGCTATTTGCTGATTGCCCAAAATGCAATCACATGACTGAGAGGGTGGCTGTCAGAATGTTGGATCTGGGTCATAAGTAGCCCTGAGGTGGTCCATTGTAACTTAACAATCACTCCTCATAAGTCAAAGACTATGTAAACTTGCCTAATAGAACATGCTTTGTTCATCCCAAGTATAATGGGGATGGACATGCCAGTAACTTACCTTTTTTTGCAGCGCTTTGCACAAGCCTATACTTATATAACTGTCCATTTGAAACTTCTTGTTAAACCTTTCCATTTAAAATTCTTATTGATTCTTATTTTTGTTCCCAAAAGTTCAAAATAGGGTATCTTTTTTTTATTATTATAAAAGTTTTTATTGGTTAAAAATAAACAATATTATCGCTTACAATATGTGGAATTTTCATTATCCTTTTACAAAGATAATATATATTTTCTTTCTTTCACATACAGCAGATCTTCCCTTATTAAAATTTCAAATTTAACAACCGGATTTATACAAAAATATCAGTTCAGTATCCAGAGTAATATTAAAGTTTACAAAAATAAGAGATATCATAAAAGGCACAACGTAATAGATTCCTCTCACTTCGTCATTTCTTGGTTCTAGATCTCAAGGTTCTGGCCTTAGCACCCCCTTCCTCCCAGACCGTCACGGCCTCGCCCGCCCCCATTCCTTGATCATCTGGTACCTCCCCTTCCTCGGTTCCTGTATCTTCACCCTCTAGGAGGGTCTTATGTTGCTCCAGATAAGCCTGAGCCTCCGTCACACTATTAATTTTCTTCCTACTGCCCTCCCTGAAAATCATCAAACCTTCCGGCATCAACCACCTGAAGCCAATTCCCTTAAGGTACAATTTACTTGATAAAAAATAATAATTTCTTCTTAATTCTCGTACCTGTCTAGGGATCTGCTTCAGAATGGTGACCTCTTTGCCCCTGTATATCAGCGCCCCCGATCTTTGAGTTCTCAGTATTTCATCCCTCGTTTCCCTTCTCACAAATTTAATGTGGACCTCTCTTGGGACACTATGTAAAATTGCATATTGTGAGTTTACTCTATAAACTAGATCCATATCCCATCTCATAAAGTCCAAACCTCTTTCAATAAATTCGCCCAACAATTTAACCATCACTTCTCACAGATCTTCTTGGTCCACCTCTTCCACATTTTGAAACCTGAGAAAATAAGACATTCTATCCAGCTGCGAAGTTAAAATTGCATTTCCTCTCATTTCTTCCCTCTTCTGGATTGCCCACACCTCCCCCTCCAAACCTCCCACCTTTTTCTTATTCTCCTCTGCCACCTGTTGAACAGCAATTAAATCTTTTTTCATAACTACCATTTCAGATTTTATTTCCAGTTGGCCTTTTTGCACGTCATCAAGTTTATTAAGCTTCTCATCCAATTTTGCCAATTTTTCCAAAATTTTTTCCATGTCACCTACAGCTGGTCTTTGTCCTTTAGCCATCTTACAGTAGTAAAGAATGAGAGGTCCTCAAGTAGGCACAAACATCCAGAGAGAGAAGATTCCCTTAAAAAATCAGCGCTATTTCCTCATGATCCACCAGAGGGCGCTCACAGGAGCAACGAGTCCGGCTTGTAAAGTAGGTCAAACAGGAAACCAGAGGTGGGTGATGTCATCAATTGTGTACAAAGAAGCAGGAAATCAGGGCCCAGCCATAGGCACGGAACGGCCTTGGGAATGGCCGCTACATGCTGCCCCCACTCGCCGGAGCCTCGGGCGCGCCAGCATTGGCCGCCCAGCCCCTGGAGTTGAGGCGGGGGACCCCTGGCGAGCTGCCCTTAACGGTGGATACCCCAAAACCAGGGCACCCGGCCCCGAGGGGCCTCCAGGCAGGGGGATTCAGACGCTGGGGCAAAAGCTTACCCAAACAACGTCTGCTGCCATCCGGAATTGGAAGTGATCTCCAAAATAGGGTTTCTTCAGTGTGGTTATTTTAACTGCTTATTGCAGAGTTGGAAATACATGTGTGTCTTCCAGTTAAACTGCAAAAATATATCTATTTAACTTTTAGGAAAGGCAAAATTGTTGCCTATAACTTAAGCATTCTTTTTTCTGTATTTAAAGTGCTGATTTTAGAAACTCAACAAAAATAAAACTTTAATAGTACTTTCTCGTTTCAAAAGTACCTAAGAGGGTGTTTGTTTCAAAGTGGAAGTTTTCAATGTAATCCCTCCCTAGGATTATCAGAGGACAATGCTATAAAATGGAAGGTTTAGCTCACGGGTGTCAACTCACTGCGTCACATTGCCATCATGTGATATATCACAATGTTTTCCCTTCACAGAGCTGGGATGGCCGTGGCCTGCACCTTATGTATCTGGCCCACTGGCAACCAGTTTGGCACCCTTAGTTTAACCCTCTCTGAGGAGATTAGGTAACAGTCACATCTGGTAAAGGTGATGACATCTGTAGCTCTTGATTGTTTAATGTCGTCACAGATTAAAATTGCCAATAAGCTTCTAGTTGAAATTATATGCACCACAAATACTCATGAGCTTTCCACTTTATCAGATATGTGATTTGTATATTGGGTTATACTGATACCCCAGATATATCTGGGTGAGAAACTACAAACTGGAGATTAATAATATCACAAGTAATTTACTTTCATCAAGAAGCATGTGAAGATGAAATTCTAAGATTTTTGTTCAACCATCTTTTTTCCTTCAAAGTGTTTTTAGTTATTTCAGTAATATAATATCCAATGTAGTTATAAAGAATATTTGAAACATGTCTGTCATCATATAGGATGGAGTTTTACCTAGCACAGTGTTGGCAGACCTCTTTTCAGCTCTATGAAAAATCTAGAATTGTGCTGCCTGAATAGACAAGGAGCAACTTCCACAACCAATATTTGTCTACAATATGATTAACTACTTCGAAATTGAAGTCGCTGTCAAAATCATCTTACACTGGATGCAATGAGTTGGCTGCGTTGAGTTGTCCCATTCCACTCTGTTCTCTGCACAAATTCAATCATATCATCTTGATTCACCTGACTATAGAATTACATGGATCTTCTTTGTACAGGTAGTACAGGTAGTCTTCAATTTATGACCATAACTGAGCCCCAAATTCATGTTGTTAAGTGAGACATGTTTTAAGTGACCTTTGCCCCATTTTACGACCTTTCTTGCCACAATTGTTAAGTGAATCACTGCAGTTGTTAAGTTAGTAACATGGTTGTTAAGTGAATTTGATTTCCCTATTGACTTTGCTGGTCAGAAGGTCGTAAAATGGGATCATATGACACTGCAACCATCATAAATACGAGTCAGTAACCAAGTGTCTGACTTTTGATGACATATCCATAGGGATGCTGCAATGGTCGTAAGTGTGAAAAAAAGTCATAAGTCACTTTTTTCAGTGCCATTGTAACTTTGAACTGTTGTAAGTAGAAGTGTTGTAAGTAGAAGACTACCTGTATTTATAAACTGCTTTTGGGAGGATTTCAAATTGCATCACAGATTTTACAAGTTTTATTGTTTATAACAGTTTAATGTCTTCATAATGGCATCCTTAAGAGTTTACAACAAATAAAGACACAAAGGAAGAGAAATATGTTATTCTATTACGAGCAGCGGGAAAGAGTGGTTTAAATTTCAGAGAAAAATTCTATTCTAACTCAGAAATCCTTCAAGATAGTACACCTTTGTGAAGTGAAAGCAACTCAGTTTGCTTAAGTCATTTGTGTTACGCAGGTGACATGATTCACTTCACTGAAATAAAAAACATCAACAACTGGTTCACTTCAATAAAGCAATTCAGTGATCTTTTCCTGCTTTGGAAAAGTGCTATGGAAAAGGCTTCCTTTTAGACTTTCCTTCCTGTGTCAATCAAAATTGTCCATGAAGATGAAAGTCAAACAAAGACTGCATGGGAATGGTCCAGAAGTAATCTGGGTAGAGATTGCAGATTTTCAAGTTCAAGTTCAATTCATGTGTTGGAATTTAGGTAGTCCTTCATTTATGACCATAATTGAGCCCAAAATTCCTGTTGCGGAGCAAGATATTTGTTGAGTGAGTTTTGCCCCATTTTATGACCTTTCTTGCCACAGTTGTTAAGTTAGTAACATGGTTGTTAAGTGAATCTGGCTTCCCAATTGACTTTGCTTGTCAGATGGTAGCAAAAGGTGACACAACAATTGTCATAAACATGAATCAGTCACCAAGTGACTGAATTTTTGATCACGTGACCATGGAGATGCTGCAATGGTCGTAAGTGTGAAAAACTATTATAAGTCACTTTTGTTAGTGCTGTTGTAACTTTGAACAGTCATTAAACGAACTGTTATAAACTGAGGATTACCTGGAGTTTTGAGTTGGAGCTAGAAATTTGGGATTAAGAAACAAACAACAGTTTGTCACCATTTTATCAAAATTAAAAAGCAGTACCAACTTTGGAACTATCTTGTTTAAATTGTATTGAACATCCTAACTTGCTCTGACCTTGGGCACCATGGTTGCCTAACTGGAATGAAATGTTGGATGTTAATTGTAGGACTGTGGTTTGATTGTTAACGCAATCACAATGCAGAATGAAATAGATACATCAACATATAATTAGGCCATTTATATTCTTATTTATTATACTGAGATTTGACCTACTAGGGCCAATAACCTTTCCTTAGGCAACTACAATTTCAGAAGCAAAGACAATATAACATAAATTTGCCAGAATGGAAATGAGTTAAACATGACTGTTACTGCAATTCTTGAATCATCGTGAAATCTGCATGCAAATAGATACTAATTAAAAGAGCATATATATTTCAAAATGGATTACATGATTTTGGCTGCTGTTCACTGTTGGAAAGAAGATCCATTTAGAACTCAGATCTTTAATGTGTTTATGTGAAAATTATCATTACCAGCAGGACTAAGGTAATGAAATTCCAGTTATTGTTTTTGTGACATAAACAGCAATAAATAGTGTAAAACAAATGAATGTGCAACTTCAAATTAGCTAATTCCTAGCAATCTGCTGAAGTCCTAATCTTCTGCAGCACAGATGTAAAAATGAAAAATGCAAGCTTCATCATGATGATTTAGTTGTAATTGATAATAATTTATAATAAGAACAGTTCTCTGTTGTGCCAAGAAATCTGTTTTTCTAATTTAGGCAGAAAAATTAAAAATTGTAGTATTTTCATCTGTTTCTTTAAATCTGTAATTCTGTTAAATGAAATCTGGCTAGCTAACTAAATAGCATTATTAATCTATGTCCAAGAGTGAATCTATGAGTTCGCATTGAAATATAACATAAACTGGGCAAAATGACACTTGTGTGCTTTTGAATTTCCCCAACTTTTCTCCAAAACCTACTGTATAGAATTCTGTAATTTGTTTGGATAAAATATCTCAATTCCATAACCCATAATACACTGGATAGAATAACTCACTTTAATGAGCTGCAATTTTGTCCTCAAGCTTTATTGTAAATTTCCTTGTTGTGGCCCGCCAGCGGCCAGCGGAGCTGATGGCAGACTCAGACATGAGGAGGTTGGGGATGAACATGGGCCAGTCCTGGAGTCTGGGGAAGGCTCTGATGACTGCTCTGCATCAGAGGCAGAGATAGAGCCAGGCCGGCCGACAGTTATCAGCTGCATTTAGAGTCGGATATCAGTGGGGCAGAAGAACAGTTGGAGTCTGTTCCTGATGTGCGCATGCGCAGGAGAAGCTAAGGAACAAGGGCCAACTAGGGAGTAAAGGCACAGGTGGACGGTGAATGACCCCTTCCATAGGGAATAAAGAGGAGTGAAAGGGGAAGGGAGTTTGCAGGAGACAATTAGTTCAATTCATTAGGGTGAAGATCTGTTCCTGATTTTTTGCCAAGAAATTGCTGCTACAGTGTGGTGTTTGGAAGATATCGGCCTGGCAACTGTCCAAGCCTGATAAAGGTCTGTAGTTGTGAAATCTCATGAAAAACTGTTTGCCAGGACTTTGCTGGAGAGGAATTCCCTTTAATCTAAATAAAAGAGGTTTTATCGGGACAAGGAGTCTGCTTCGTGGTTTGGGGAAGCCTAGGTCAGGACATTCCTCAATTAAAAGAGAAAACATACTGGGTTACTGAATGTCCCCAACAAACTGGAGGTATTCCTGCTGTCATTATTAATGGGAAGACAAAGGAAGAAAAAACTGGTCTTAGACAAAGGGAACATCAATAAAACAAGCAAAGAATACAGCTAGTCCTCGACTTACAACAGATCATTTAATGACCATTCAAAGTTACAACACCACTGAAAAAACTGAGCTATGACCATTTTTCAAAGTTACGACCTTTGCAGCATCCCCACGATCATGTGGTGAACGTTCAGATGCTTGGCAACTGGTTCACATTTATGACCTTTGCTGTCATGCGATCCCCTTTTGCGACCTTCTGACAAGCAAAGTCAATAGGAAAACCAGATTCACTTAACAACTGAATTACTAACTTATCAACTGCAGTGATTCACTTAACAACTGTGGCAAGAAAGGTCGTAGAGTGGGCAAAACTTACTTAGCAAATGTTTCACTTAACAACAGAAATGCTGAACTCAATTGTGGTCATAAGTTGAGAACTATCTGTACAAAGAAGATCCATGTAATTCTATAGCCAGGTGAATCAACATAGTATGATTGGATCTGATATAAATCTTATTATATTAACCAATGTGTACTGATATAGTAAGCCTGCAAAGGATTGCCATTGTAGAATCCGAATCATATCTTCCAGTGAGCAATTAGTACTTAAATAGCAATCCAGTTGAAATGTAATTACTGCAAACAAAATTACTTTTAATAATAAAAATCATTTAGGATAAGTAGGAAACCCAAATTAATAGTTCTTTTTTACTCTGGCATGTTAAACTTTCATTTTCAATTCTCTTTCAATGTATTCCAATTTTTTCTGTTTTGTGTGTGACATAAATATATATTATGTAATCAACAGGAAAATTATTCATCCTTTACAGAGATGAATTTGACCTTTGTGTCTCTCATACATATGACATATTTTTAAGAAGTCAGAAAAGATTTATTGCCGCTTCCATAGGAAGATATGATGGTCTCCTGTGGGCTGCCTAATAATTGGATGAAGAAATCAAATCCTTCAACTATCGAAGGGCTATTCCTTATTGCTTAATTGTTTTATGTGACTAAAATATCACAGGCATCCAAAACCATTGCATCTTTAATTTAATTGTTTTCCATTAAATATTTTCCTTGCTCTTCCAAAGAACGAAAATCATACAACATAACGCAGCAGGTCAATCTGTTAATTTGTTAAATTTGCAAGCCAATACAGAAATAATTATTTATTGGCAGTTACCAAACTATCTGAAGCCAACATTTGGGCTACAATGCCATACGGTGCTTACTTGTTCATCTATAAGGGGATGACAAGCTTAGTACCAGTTAAATATACAGTATGTATTCTTAAAAACTATAATGCATATCCCTCAATCAATGTCTAAAGCAGGGGTAGTCAACCTTTTTATACCTACTGCCCACTTTTGTATCTCTGTTAGTAGTAAAATTTTCTAACGCCCACTGGTTCCACAGTAATGGTGAATTATAAAGTAGGGACAAAACCCCTACCATCCACCATGAAAGCTGGAACGCCCACTAGTGGATGGTAGGGACCAGGTTGACTACCACTGGTCTAAAGCTTTAATTTGACTATGATTAGGCTGTATCTCCTTTGGGAGTCAATTAAGCCTCTGCCAATTAAATTCTGACTGAAATTCTTGGGGAACTACTTGGTCTACCTGACCTCATTAGATGGACTTAGATATATCCTAAGCAGACTTGATCTTGTAAAACTTTGGCTGAATTTTTATTTTCTAAATTTTTCTTTAGTTAAGTTTGAATGTCAATAATTTCATCAACTGTAATGGAATTATATCGAGGAGCTGTGGCACCAATTGTGACGAGGAGGGTTCTGATTTAGTAGGGAACTGATTTATGGAAAAGAGAAGAAAACTTACTAAAAGAAAATCTAGACAACCAGATCCAAAGGAAGAGGATTTCTTAGGATTTATATTCATCCATTGGCATCCTTCAGTCTCTATGGTATCGTGCTCTGGAAAGAGGTCCTAAAACAGCATCTAGTGTGACTAAAAAGGCCAAATTAAGAGTGGCAATCCCTTCCACACTGAGGGCAGATACAGTCTGTCCCCTGCCCAGCTCCCATATTTCGCTGGTTCCGGGACTGCCTCTTTCAGCCTGCCGAACAAGTGTCTCTTCAAATTGGAGAAGGCCATGCTGCATCTTTAGCCTCCAAGCTGAATGATCGGAGGTCAAGGTTTCCCAGTTGTTAATGTCCATTCCCAGGGCCTTTAGGTCTCTCTTGCAGATATCCTTATATCGCAGCTGTTGTCCCCCTCTGAGGTGCTTTCCCTGCACTAATTCTCAATACAGGAGATCTTTTGGAATTCGACCATCAGCCATTCTCATGATATGTCCCAGCCAGTGTAGACGTCACTGTTTCAATAGTGTATACATGCTAGAAGTTCCAGCACATTCCAAGACAGCGCTATTTGGAACTTTGTCCTGCCAGGTGATGCCAAGAATTCGTCGGAGACAGCACATATGAAAGTGTTCAACTTTCTCTCCTGCCATGCATAAAGGGTCCAAGACTCACTGCAGTACAAGAGTGTGCTCAGGATGCAGGCTCTATCAACCTGGATCTTTGTATCTTCCGTCAGCTTGTTATTAAGCCATACTCTCTTTGTAAGTCTGGAAAATAAACACTTTACCAATACATTTATTCAGCTCAGTATCTAAAGAGAAGGTGTCAGAGATAGTTGAGCCTAGATACACAAAGTCATGGACGACCTCCAGTTCTTGTGCAGAGATTGTAATACAGGGAGATAAATCCATGTCCTGACCCATGACTTGTGTCTTTTTCAGGATTCATAGGACATCAACAATGTGATTTTGCTTATTTTATGGATCTTTGTGAATGAGAATACTTCATACTCCTATCTGGGGATAAATTCAGCAGCTAGACTCCAGAATGAATTATGAAGTATGCTTAATTATACAATTTATATGTATCTTTGCCTCCTGCATCTGAAATCTGGCAGTAGACATCATAGGACTCACAGAAATATTCTCTGTGTGACCAAGAAAGAACTATACTAAATATTTCTTAATCCATTTGGCATTGTCTTAATTTCCCATAGAAAAAAATGGAGAAATATATACAGAATAAAATAGAGCTGAAAAGGACATTGGAAGTCCATCCCCCTGCTCAAGCAGGATACCCTATACCATTTCAGACAAGTGGCTGTCCAGTCTCTTCTTAAAGACCTCCAGTGATGAAGCACCTACAACCTCTGACAGCAAGCTGTTCCACTGGTTAATTGTTCTCACTGTTAGCAAATTTCTCCTTAATTCCAGGTTGCTTCTCTCCTTGATTAATTTCTTGTCCTGCCTTCTGGTGCTTTTGAAAATAAGTTAATTCCCTCTTCTTTGTGGCAGACTCTCAAATACTGGAATACTGCTATCATATTGCCCCTAGTCCTTCTTTTCTCTAGATTAGCCAAACCCAAATCCTGCAATTGTTTTTCATATGTTTTAGTCTCCAGGCCTTTAATCATCTTAGTTGCTCTTCTCTGCACTTTTCCCAAAGTCTCAACATCTTTTTTGTAGTGTGATGACCAAAGCTGGATGCAGTATTCCAGTTGTGGTCCCTTAAAAAAAGTTTTTAAATAACTTTAAAATAATTTTTTAAAAGAAATATTTAAATAAATAAATATTTTAATAAAAAATATTGCTTTAAATATATTATTTGTCTAATATTATAGAAACAGATCTAACAGATCTAATAGATACTAAATAACTAAAGAGAACATATAAATAATATATTAGAACAATTATTTGGAAAGCTTATTATCTTGGATTTACAATTAATTTCCACAATACTATAAACATGTTTAGAAGTTTTTCTCAAGAAGATGTTCAAAGGAAAAGAATAAGCTGAAATTAGAAGAGAAATTTTCCAAGTAGTATTCATATGAAAGATGATTTTGAAAAGCAATTGGAGATCATCAGCTATGTTTACGGATGACAGTAACATATGCATAATTAGATATTTCTCATCAACCTTCTTAGCTGTCATCTAAGGAGTTACATGTTTTCTTGAAAATATTATGTTACACTACAAACAAGTGTTCAGTTCATTGGTTCTTTAATCTCCTTCCTTTCAGTTATATTTGTCAGAGTTTGTTGCAGAAATCAAACATCCAGAAAGCACGAATAGGCAGACTGATGCAGCAGGATTCATTAACTTCTTTATATACATATAACACATGAAGATAAATTTACAATACCAACAGCAGATTTCTTCCAACGTGGTAGCAGTTACAAGCAAAACACAAGCAGAGTACAGCAGACAGACAAGTTTGCAGCTTCAGAGCTCAGAGCTTAACACAGAGCCATGCCCAGGCTCTTTCCAGTTTCAGTTTCAATTCACCAATCAGCTCCCATTGGCTGATTTAGTTGCTATGCCTATTCATTGGCTGACCTTGTTACCATGTCTCCATTCAGTCCCCATTGGCTAATCTATTCCAGTCTATGAATATTCATAGTCTGACAATATTGAATGTGGCTGCTATGACAGTAGGTGGAGGAACAAGGTCTACTTTTTCCAAATGATCAATTTTTCTTTCTGCTAGAGGAACAAAATGATCTTGGACAGGCTTATTGGAAGAAAGATGGGTGGGAAATGAGTCTTTTCCTTCCTTTCCAGCAATCCTATTTAAGACTGATTTTCTATTCCCAAGACACAACAGGAATTTCATCTTTGCTGTCTAGCTGATAAAGTGTGAAATTAACTTTTGTGATTGACAATGCTAGCTGTGCTTTGTGATGCTGAATAAAACATGCAGATCTGTTCATGATTTCAATTGTTGAGTTCTTTCTTCTAAAGCAGTGAAGATGCAGAAAGGTCACGCGTGCACACGCTCATTGGGGCCGCAGTCCGGAAAAGCTGAACTTCCATGTTTTGGCGCGCATATGCACCCAACAATCAGCTGGTTGGCACGTATACACACACGTTTTCGGCACTGCCACGTGCGTGAAGGACATCTAATCAGTGCGCATGCTTGCATGCCAGAAACCTGGAAGACAAACAGCCATGGCTGCACATGCTGGGCAACATGGCTTTGTGTGCTCCTTTGGGCATGCCTGCCATAGGTTCGCCATCATGGTTCTAGAGCAAAGAATATTGAATCCTGCAATTTGCTCTATAGGAGCATACAGAGGGCAGTATTAGTGTTGAGATTGTGGTTATTGGTAAGGCATA
Organism: Ptyas mucosa; assembly: GCA_012654045.1. Lineage (NCBI taxonomy): Eukaryota > Metazoa > Chordata > Lepidosauria > Squamata > Colubridae > Ptyas > Ptyas mucosa. Next base: position 36,801,553 of record WNWU01000004.1, read on the forward strand.
TGGAAGGGTGGGGAAGAAATTTTAGGTTTCATGGCTTCATTCTTATATTTTCTGACACTTTTGTACCAATTGAGCAGAAAACAAATATTACAATTTATGTCTATCACCAAAAGCTCTAATTCTTCTGGAGTTCTGTGGAAGCAACGGTGACCTGAAAATGGCTCTGCAAAACCAATGAAAGTGAACAGCTGGTGAACAGATCAGTTCCTCATAACTCCTCTCCGGATCAAAGAAAGAACTAGAATCACCCACAGGTTTGTTCTATACAGAGACTGCCTGGGAATAGATTACAAAATAGCCATCTCCAGTGGATTTGAGATCTCGGGAAGTAGAGAGAAAATCATTCTGCCCAAGCTACAGTTTGGTGCCTTTAAATGGACATTGGGTTTACCCGCTTCCTCTCTTAATTACTTTAGGAAACTGCTTGTCATTGACTTTCTGAAGGGCAAATATCATCATACTGGAAGAATTTCCTTCCACCCCCAAGTTTTCTGTAAGTTTAAGGATTAAAAAGAAAAACTTTAATTTTTGTAAAACAGAAAAGGGCAAACTAGCATGCTGATTTTAGAAATTTAAAGGCTAAACTAAAAGGCTTTAAGTTATAAGACTTGAAACAATATTTCTTGTGGGTTTTAAATGTTTTTAATAAAATAATGTAAGAAGGTTTTGAAATCAACCCTAACAAATCTTTCCATGGACAAGTTTTATTAATTGGAAAATTAACATTTCATTAGAGGGGACTTTCAAGGTTGACCAGAAGGAACAAGAGAGAACTAAGAATTACAGTAAAGAAGAAGAGACCCATTCATATAATAGAGCAATATTATTTGACTATAGAAGAAATTAAGATTGTTTGGGAACAGTGTAATTAGAAATTACTTAAAAGATATTACTTGTCTAATATTATAGAAATAGATCTAACAGAGGTACTAAATAACTAAAGAGAACATATAAATAATAAATTAGAACAATTATTTGGAAAGCTTATTATCTTGGATTTACAAGGGGACGTATCAAACTACTCAAACTGTTGCAGGATACAATCTGGGCCAATCACCAAGACCAAAAGTTTAGTCTTCTGAGTTTTTGGATTCATGCAGGAGCCCGTCTTCAGGGAACTAACAACTAACATTGTTCCTGAAAGGAGCAAAAAGAGAAAATGGTAAGAAATCATTTTGTAGGACATCATTTGATGGGATTAAAGATCAAGCTTTCTAAAAAGCAAACAGAAGAAATATAAAGTGAATTTATCTGACCAGAGTTAAAATATGCATGTTTTTGGCATTCTGGTAGTTATTAATGGATTTTCTTTTTGACAGGACTGAATAACAATACGTTAAAGCTCTGTTTATAAATGAGAAGAGATTTAAAAAAACCCCAATAAATCGGAATACAATATGGATTTATTTGACAAAAGTTAAAATATATATACAGTATATTATTTTTAGTAGTTCTTAATAGACTTCTGCTCATTAGGTTTGAATGATGTGCTTTGATCTGATTATTGATAAAAGTTGAGATATGGAAAGAAGAGATCTTTTCTTTCTTTTTAATTGAAATATTAGAGAAAGTGTTAAATTACTGAAATTGTTTATACTTGTCTGAAGGAAGGGGGCTAGAGTTATCTTTTATATATGTTTTCTTATTCTTTTCTTTTTTTCTAGCTCTTTGCACGCCTTTTTCTTTTTTATATTTTTCCTCGTTTGTATTAGGTTTTTTTGTCTTCATATTTGTAGACTAAGATTATTTTTTAAAAAAATTCCGCCAAAGTTGCAGGTTTCTCAACTAGGGCAGTCTATACTGTAAAACATATTTTAAATGTTGCCTACAAAATTCATGGGTGACATATAAAAATATTATTTTTCATTATTTCCATTCTTTAAGGATTTCTGTTACATAAACATTTCTGAACTAATTCGTCTGAAACCTGTCAAACCAAACTCTTTGTTTATTACAATACTAATCAAAGAGAATGACGGAAATTCAGATTTCCAAACTGAAATTCTAATAATGTCCCGGTGGAAGCACAAATTCAGACTTAATTCATATAGTTACTGTCCTTACTGGAAAGAGTTGCTCATGAGTGATGGGACGCATTTAGGCTGCAATTAATTTTCTCGGTTCTGAGAGTGCCAAGGATATCTTTTAAAAAGAAAACAAAACTACATAGCTTAAATTATTTTCTTGAAGTGTACGTTTGCTCTTGTGGGATTTATGACATGGGATCCAGTGATTTAGTCTTTCCTGAATGTAGTTCTAGGAGTTGTGAAAGAACACACAGAACTGCCCAGTAGTATTATTTCTGTGGCAAAGTAACTAGCCTTGGACTGGTGATGGAAAATAGTTATGATATAGCTTGATTTACAACTTAGGGTAGATGAGTCAAGGCCAAGCTTTGCAAATTAAAGTTCCAGTAACTGTTGCTTAAAGCTCCTCTTAAGGGTAAATAAAAACAGAAAAGAAAGGGCAAGAAATAAATTCCATGCAGTGTAGGAACAGGACGGAGTTTCAGATACAGAAATTGAAGTGAAGAAAAACAGATTCAGTGAGAAATTTATAAATAGCACTTTTCTGATATTTTTCAATAGGAATAGAAGCAAAAAATAAACTATATAAGGCCTGGATGGGTGATACTATGATTAGAAACAGTATGCTAGATGCTACTTGTTATACATATAAAATAATTGGCATATAGTTATGGTGACCATATTTTCTTGGAAAAATATAAAGGGCAAACCTGAAAAAGGGGGCAAATCTGAAAGAGGATCTTAAGAATAAAATTTTTTAACTGTTTATGTTTAGAACTTTTTTTTGCAAAGAAAAAAAAACAAAGAAAAACTTTTGTTTATTCTAACAAAAATATCTAAAATCAAACAATATATGTAAATTTATTTTAAAAAGACCATTCAGTTTCCATATTTTTTTTACATGAATGCAAAAAAACAAAAACTCTGTGCAATAACTGGTACCATCTCTATGGCAAAAGTTAAATAACCAAAAGAAAGGACAAATGTGAGTTTTTGAAAAATAAATACTGGTAAATCTAAAAAATTAGCTTTAAGAAATAATAGGGATGAGATCATCGTATATATAATACGTATAACACAAACTGTATGTGCTAATAGTAATCTATTATTATTGTTGTTGTTATTGTTATAACAATGTTTATATTGTTATGTAATTGGGGGTGAGGGGAACCCAACTGTCAAAATGAAATTAATGAAAAAGAAGGGAATAATGAGCTAATATCCATCAAAGACAGAAGGAAGATGGGAAAGAATGTGATTTTCAGCCATTCATAATTCCTTATTGACTCTTTTGTTCTTAAAATCTGCTCCAAAAAGTCAGGGATTCTTCAGAGTTGGTTTGGAGTTATAAAGAAGGGAATGACCTAAAAATGTATATTTTCCCACCATACTGAGTGAAACATCCAGCTCAGTGGTGGGTTTCAAAATTTTTTATTACCGGTTCTATGGGTTTGGCTTGGTGGGCATGGCTTGGTAGGTGTGGCATGGGAAGGATACTGCAAAATCCCCATTTCCTCCTGATCAGCTGGGATTTAGGAGGTAGAGAATAGATGAGGGCGGGACCAGTCAGAATTTTTACTACTGGTTTTCCGAACTACTCAAAATTTCCACTACCGGTTCTCCAGAACTGGTCAGAACCTGCTGAAACCCACCTCTGATCCAGCTGTGCTTTATGAGACATGCCTAGTGCAGAAAATTTAAATATAGGATCTCTGGTTTGAATACAAATTCAGAAGAAATAAAAGGTTTTTCCAGTGCAATAGATAAGTGGACACACACTGGAGGCTGTTACAGAATAACGGAATGGGTATTTTCTATATTTCTGTCAACTTCCTAGCCATCAGAAATATCAGCTGGTATTTATTTGTGCATGATGAAAAAAAAACTTTTGGCATTAGTTAGAAAGTGAGAAAGACACACATCTTTCCAACAGATCTCTACATCATCCAAATGTTCTCTTTTTGACCAGGGTTGCTAAATATAATTAGAGCAGCACTAGTTGTTTAATGTGAACATTCAGCATTTTTAAAAGGCCATTTTTTTAGTGTTTTAACAGATTTTGTAACAATTGATCCAAATGTTTCAACGTCTTCAGTGCTAAACCATTTGTTGTGTTGTATTGATGTCTGATGTTAAAGAAGACAAGCTGATTGGTTTGTAGTATGGTAAGGTTGAGCTGTTAACCAACTTACATAATAAGAAACAAAAATAGGTAAAGAACAGAGAAGTTGGCCATGCCTATGAAAGTTATTCTTTCTTTTTTTATTAAATTTATATGCTGCCCATTTCTCTGTCTAGCAGCTCTTAGTTGCATAATAAAGACATTTTTCATTTTCGTTACTGCTTACTTATTCATCTTTGGCTGAGAATGATCCAGATGTGGCTGCCTGTTGTTGGTCTCTAGTGTGAAAGAAAACACTTGGCCAAACTTCCTCACACAAACCAAAACCAAACTCCAGAGTTCTCAAAGGCTGAAATACTTCACTGAATTCTTCAAACATCTGGATTTGGGATTTTTTGGGAGGGGGGATTACAAAGAAGCCATTTGAAAGTTGGGATGTATGTATCTGTCCATCTGTTTGTCTGTCTGTCTATCTAGTCATCTAGTTATCTAGCTATCATCTATCTCTATGTGAAGAAACACATTCATTTATAACAATGTATTTAATATTACTGTAATAGTTAAACAACTATAAGAAATTGGATGTGGAAACTTAAATTTGCATACATGAATAGGAAAGCTGCAATCTTTGGCAGGTGATAAATATATTTTTAATAACTTACAATCTAAAGATCTGTCTGTCTGTCTGTCTGCCTACCTACCTACCTACCTGTGTGTGTGTGTCTGTGTATATACCCACACACATAAATACATTGCTTTGGTTAGCTTAGATCAGGGGTGGGTTCTACTTACCTTTACTACCGGTTTGCAACGGGATCACGTGTGTGCGCTCGCTTCGCTCAGGCACGCGCCTTGCTTCTGCGCATGCGCAGATCGCTTCTGATGACGTCAGGGTCAGTGGGCAGAGCCTCCCACCGGTTTTACTACCGGTTCTATAGAACCAGTCTGAACCGGGGGCAACCCACCATTGGCTTAGATGTAGGATGCTTTACTTTGACATAGAATTAGGAAAAAGCATAGAAAATTTTGGAGAAAGAAAGAGGTAAGCAGAGTGCTTAAAGTTCTTTGCTTACTCTGTTGCATCTGAAAATTCAATAGGTTCAGTCTTGACATTTCCAAGAATTTCTTCCAAACAATTTTCTAGAAATGGTGGTATGAGATCTTTATTCGAATAAAGTCACTAAATGTGTTGATATTGTATATTGCTTGCTAAATGTAGCATTTGAGCTCCACATTTGCCTGTATTGTTCAGCCAAAGGGTTAAACACTTCCCCAAAGGGTTAAATATGTTAAACAACATATTAAAGTTTGATCTAATGATTAAGGAATGAAGACTGAAACTGGAAGAATATGAGTTCGAGTCTCGTCTTAAGGCCTGAAAGCCTTTAGGTTAGCCAATCTTTTTCAGCCCAACCCACTGCACAGGGTGGTTGTTGTGTGGAAAATAGAAGAAAAAGAAGTATTAGGTATGTTCACCAACTTGAGTTATTTATAAATATAATAAAGTTGGGATATAAATACATACATTCAAATATGATTTCTAACAAACAACATGACATAGGTATAAATTATGGACTCTAACAGGAGAAGTTGACAGACGAATGAATGTCAAATTGTGCCCCAATCCCTGAAGACAGTAGACAAATGCAAGCAAGAAAGGAGCACCAAGGATGTGAATTAGAACATAAGTATTTAATTATTTATTTGTATAACTAATTATAATTCTAACTTATAATTAAATGTAGTAAACACTGATGTAGTAACATCAACATCAATTACATCATAATATAAAACAAGGAACCTGTAATCTAAAAGATCCAACCATTTCTTGATCACATTAAGTGAAGGATAATTATCATCCAACACATCAAAACACATAGGCGTTTTTGTTTTAGTTGATGTTGCAAAAGATTAACCTAAGTTCCCTTAGAAGAACTTGTTGTACATAGTGTGCTGGCATTTGACTTAAATCATTTATTAGAGACCATTAAGTGGAGACAGTGAACCAAGGTTCATAATTAGTAGTGAGGATGGAAAGGGAGCAAGTAAGGATAATTCACTCTCATTTTTAATCTTAATATGACCAGTTTCCTAAGTCCTCTGCGGAAGTTCAGTACACACTCACAAAAATTAAAAGTGTGTTAGGTTGACATAATGCATGGAGTCTAATCAGTAATGGGTTCCATTTACCTTCACTACGGTTCAGAACTGTGAGCGCACTCACGTGTGCTCTCGCTTCACTCACGTGTGGCATTTCTGCACATCCGCAGAATGTCCATGATGACATCTGGGTGGGTGGGCGGAGCCTCCCACTGCTGCCACTACCAGTTCACCCAAACTGGGGTGAACCGGTAGAAACCCCACACTGAGTCTAATGCAAATGTAAAGTAAATTCATGCAGAGGACTTTAATAGTTTTAGTAAATTTGTGTGTGTGCATGTGCGTGTGCACAATAGTACCATAAATTTGAATAAAAAAACTGATTTGCGCAGGTAAATGACTTTATTCATTGAAATGATGAGAAAAATATTGGAGCAAAACTATTTTTGTGAATTCTCTAACTTATGCCAAAGAAAATCAATGGAATGAGATCCAAGCATTACATAGTAGGAGTTTCCTTAATGTGTGAACTGATGTAATATTTCAGAATTGATGATAGTGAATCTAAGAGGTTGTCATTTTCTTTTTTGTCATTTTTTACTCTTTCAAAGTCCTACTTTATATCAGAATGTTATTTTTTTTGAAACTATGCTGAGCTCTGGTTGGTTGTTAGTACTGAAATCTATCTTTTCTGTGATCACTGGTGTAGGGATGGTACATTTGTATAAAAATTAGCATCAGGATTTTTAGTTATTATGGATTTTTGGATCTGGATTTTTGCATGCTAAAACTAATACGTTGAAGATAATTTGGATAGTTTGCATGCAACGTATATGCATATATGTATATTTCACAGAAAATTATCCACAAATAAATAATAATCAACAAAGCATTATTTTGCACAAATGTGCACAGAAGAAAAAACATTACTAAAGTATATTTAGTATAAAAAGCAAGTACAACTTTACTATGCAAAAAACGATGCATAGCTTTTTGTCTGCTGACTTTGGACAGTTGGAGACTAAACTGAACTTGTAATTTGTAAAGTTAGAACTCTGATGAAAAAGAGATGAGATAGAATTTCTTGTCATATGGAAGTTCAAATCTGTAATTGGCATATTACAGGCTGCCTAGAGTTACATGCAAGTGAGATGGACGACCATATCAATATAACAAACAAACAAACAAACAAACAAATAAACAAGGAAGGAAGGTATGAACTGTTTTTAACCCCCTCCCTGTTACTTTTAGGTAATGTTTGAACTGACTTTCAGGCGGACAGACATTGTTGAGAAATCACAATCAGGAGGCTGTGAGTTTGATCCTAGGCAGCTCTGGGCACAATGAGTGTATATCTGCTGAGAATTCTGAATTGGTGACAGGAAGGGCATCCGGCCAGTAAACACTGAGCTCCATTCAATTGCCCCGACTCCACCCCGATGCAAGGATTACAGGGTAATTAAAAGACCAAAAAATATTACATTCTGAGAAATATCAGAATTAATTCTATGGAAAAAGCTACTTATAATTCATATTTCAGTTATAAATTCTTTTTCTCCTCATTCTCTTATCAATATTTATTATTTTTTTCCAAGTCAAAATCAAATGAAAAACTTTAATAATGAATTTAAAACAAGTTCTTCAGCAAAAGTATGTTTTTGCCTTCATTTTCTTCTGAACCTAATGCAAACCAAAATGTTTTTCAGCATTAGTTAACACTGTTTTTAATTACACCTTTATTTACAGCATGCAAACTGACATTGCAGTTCTGAGTGGCATATCACTCAGAAATAGGAAATACAAATTTATAAAAATAAATTTCAGAAACGTGGAGCTTATGTAGTTAAATATAACAGTCGTTCCCCCCCACTTTTGGTCCAGTTGCATGCAAACACTGCTACTTGTCCAAAAATGAAATGTATTTCTTAAGGTAATCTTATACAAGTTATCTTCATTCATGACAGCCATATAATTAGTTATGTAACCTATTAATCCTTATGCGTTATTTTGTTGCTGAATTAGCATTTATATAATTTCTAATGGAACATTTATTACTATAATTCTTCATCTTTTAAAAGTGTTCTCGCATTTGCACTGTTAGGTCACAGAGACATTATTCACAATCTACTTTCTTCCATATAAGCCCAGAGGCATGATATTGCATGGCGACATGAGTTTTGATGTGAAGCAGTTCCAGGCCAACATTAATAAAAAATCTAGTGTTCCTGGTAAACGCGCTTAGCTCTGAGCTTCAATCCTTTAACTTCTTTTGCAGAAATGTATCTACATTTCTCCAATTTCTCTTTCTACATTTCTCTTCAAATGTGAAGAGCTCCAAACCATATATATTATACTGATGTGTTCATAGATCCTCTTTTTACTGAACTAGCATAAGCGATAGTTGCATTATTTTTGTTTTTAGATTTCAGAATTTTCAGCCAGGGATTTTTGAGTTAATGTGGGTTCCCCATTACAGATGATGACCTGGAAACAGGTTCAGTAGGATCTATTAGAAATTCATTTTGGGAAAGAAGAGAAAATGTAAAAGAACAATTTCCAAGTGCAACTGTAATTTTTACCAAGCTTTTAAAAATGTTGCCTTTTTTTCTCACCTGGAGAATTGGTTGATTGCGTGGACTGATTGAAGAAGAAAAAAAGAGTGTAAGAGATTTACTAGCAAGCTGTTTAGTAAAGAAAATCCAGACTAATAGCACTAATATGAAGTAGAAAGCAGGAAGAAGTCGAACATTGATGAGTGACACAAATATTATTATATGTCTTCTAAAAACTGCTTTCTACTTGTTACAGATATCTAATTTTGATTCCTAGTTTTAAATTGTTTTAGGCAATGGTGGACAACCTGTTGCATCTAAACTTCCTTTTTTTTTGCAGCTTCTAGAGAATCATTGCTGAAAATCAAGCCCAAAAAATAATTCAGACTTTGAAAAACTCAAAATTCATCATCCAAGCTCATCAAAATAGAACAAAAATCCTAGCTATTAGTAATTAGCATTAGCATCCTCAAATCACTCAATTATGTGAAAAATGTTTGTGTCTATATCTCTGTGTATGTCCATCTTCTAACTACCCTGTTTTCCCGAAAATAAGACTTCCCCTGATAATAAGCCCAATCGGGCTTTTAAGCGCATGCACTAAAATAAGCCTCCCCCCCAAAATAAGCCCTCCCCGAAAATATTTAAATGTGGAGTTGGAAATCAGGTAAGATGGCAAGAGGAGCCCCATCTTGTTCCACGTGCCCCAAAATAATAAGACCTCCCCGAAAAAAAGGCTAAGCACTTATTTTGTTCAAAAAAAAATAAAAAATAAGACAGGGTCTTATTTTCAGGGAAACACGATACACAATGTATTTTATAATAACAAACTTTTATGGCTTCAGTATGTCATGCAAAATGAATGAAAGTGCATCTATTTTGTATTCCCCTGTACTATCTTGATTTTGGGTCTTCTGAAAAACTGCTCAAATGAACTGGGAAGATTAGGAAAAGTGTTCAAATATTCACAGAGATTGGAAAGAAGTGATATAATATGCCGAATGGCAACACATCAAACCCATACGCTATACTTGTATTTTTTTCCACGCCGGTACTGAATTAGGGAAGGATCTTCATATTTTCTTTCTTTTAATAGTGAGCAGAGATATATTTATCAAGCATGCATATTGCCAGCTCAGAATGGATCAGCCATATCTGATCTGTCAATTTGTCTTAGGTTATAAGAAGGCAGCTATGCTACTTTCATTTTTTGAAAGGGGAGAAATGAAAAGATTACTTGCAACAGCTAATACCGGTAGTGATTAAAGTCTTGAACTGTGACTGCGAGTATGGAACTCATTTGGTGATTTTGGCCATTCATTGTTTTTCAGCCTTGCTTCAGAAATATATTGTTGTGGGGAAAACCTGAAAGGGGAGCTGCTGGAAGAAAGGCAGCAGACTATGAATTTAATCACTAAAGAAATACAGTAATATTAGGGCAGATGGTAATAAGAGTGTAGAGATTACTGCAGAATTCAATAATATAATTGACTGCTTTTCTCCGGATTAGAAGTTACTTCTAATCACATTATTTCTCACCAAAAAAAAAAAAAAAAAAAAAAAAAAAATGGTAAAAAAATCTCTTTATAACTCAGTCTTGTGTGTATTTTCTCAGAAAAAAAACCCTTTTAACAACTAATTTCTTGTTTTGTTTGGGCAAAGGTTTCACCCTGTAAACAATGGCTATGCAGCTTTTAATTTTAAACCTTTGTACTCAGCCAAAGCAGAAGGTTTGCATATGTTGGATTAGATCCTGAAGATGATTCTATTTGACTATTTTATTCCACATGTTCAACATTTTACAGAGAAGGAAAATAGGACAGTGTCTGTCAGCAACCCACTCATGCCAAATCTGTTGCTGGCACGAGTTGCACAGTATCCATTCACTGGAGAAAAGTATGACAAGGAGTTTGCTGATCGTATATAAGTTATCTTCATCATTTTGAATCTGGATTATGCAGGATTGGAAGAATATCAGCAATTACTACAGTCTTGCCACTTCATGTGCCTCTCCTTATATGTGCATAAACAATGTCAGGTGCTAAATTGGAAGATGCAGGGATGAAATCCAAATTTTTGTTCTTCTTTTTCATGCGGTATTAATGTTGTCGGGTAGAATACCTGAATAGTCCTGAAGTTAATAATGTTTAGTATGAATGAAAAGATGAAAATTTAGTAGTGAGTAATGTAGGGAGATTAAAAAAACCAACAGCAAAACAGCTAGTGTGTACAAAATCAGTTAATTCTAAATTTCATGCCTGATATTCTATTCTATTCTATTTTGAAAAATAGAACACACTATCAGAATAAACAAGGCACAACTCTGATTATTTGGATATGTTTCACATATCTATCTACTAGCAAAAATATTACATAGTTTTTTTGCCCAAAATTTGTCTTGTAAAGGCATGTAATACCTGCAACATTTTAACCTGTTCAAGCTTTCCTTGTTAGGAAATCTGTTCTGCTCCATGTTATAACATCAAAATGTATCTGACAAATGGAATGCAGGGGAGTCAAGAAGGAAAAGAATAACTGTGATAAGACCAACAGTTCATAGAAAGGGTAGGAGTTAAAATCTCCTAATCCACATATTTTATTTATGAGTTTTGCTGGCATGCAGTTACTGCAGCTACAAGAAACTGGCCATATCTACTAGAGCCACTATGCTGCTTTTGAAACCTATATTATTGCAAAGTTGATTTCCAAAACAGTATAAATTGGAAAGTGAAATGTGAAATATCTTAAACACAGAACAGGAATACAAGAATAGTTCACATGTAATATAAAACAGGTTATTCAAGATGGAAAAGAGAACTTAATTTAACCTACTGTGAGTCCCTGTTTAGCCCACTTAATGTACCCACTCAATGTACTGTTCCTCCTCTCCAAAACCTGCCTTTGCATGTAAGGAAAAACAAAATTGTGAGGTCTGTAGAACATTTTTGAGCCTCAATTTCAGTTAGTTCCAACAGAAAATGCAAAGGATAAGCAAAATTAACTCAGGTGGAACTGGGAATAGGTGAGAACATGTGACACTTTAAACCACACTGACAAACTGAAAGCAAACAATTCCCCATTCATTTAGATAATATTTGCAAACCATCTGCAAAAAATTAAACATGATCCCAGTTCAACCTCTTGAGTTAATCACAGGATTTCATTTGCATGTGTTTTGTTACCAAGATAACCATATGGATGCTCCATGTAATAACTGGAAGTTAGACTTGAGTTTTGTAGATTCTCCAGTATTCAAAACATTTGTAGATCTAACTAAGCAATCTCTCTCTCTCTCTCTCCCTCTCTCTCTCTCTCTCTCTCTTTCTCTCTCTCTCTCTCATCTCAAATCTCCTACTACTCAAGATGCACTAACATTCCTAGACTTTCCATGAACTAAGCTATTTCTGTCATAAATTTGATAGAAAAATGGGTTATCCTGCATTGAAGACTCACTTTTATAAAAATAAATACTTGCTAGCTTTGCTAATTATGAACACTATTAATTTTAAACGTCTTTGCGCTCTCCCTCTCTTTCTCTCTCTCTCTCTTTTGGAATGAATCACTTGTTGCTTCCATTGACCATGTTATTCTTCTGGACCATCTGGCAGGATTGAGGAGAGAACATTGTTTTACAATGGATACAGTTCTTTCTGGCAGGATCAGCACGGAACATAGTACTGGAGAACTACCAGGTCAATTAGAGCTTCAGAGTGTGGAGTGCTACTATCAAACAACACACAGCTCTGTTCCTTACCTAACGTTGGACAGGTCGAAGCATTCTCTCTCTGAGTAAGAGCAGGAACTTAATCTGAGAAAAAATTAGTAAAGCAGGTTTTTATAACTAACACAGAAAATAGAATTATACATTATAGGAATAGCTATCCAACTACCTATATTATACAAGAGAGTAGTAAAAAGATCATGTTCTCTGTCCTTGTGTACCTAAGAAGAAGGTACATTGTCCTTGTTTACAGATGTATGCTACACATGTTCTCTGTCCTTGTATACCTAGGAAGAAAAGCAGGACAGGACCTTATATTAGCATTAGCAATCTCATAGACAAAGAACAGGCAGAGAGATACAAGTGGGGATAAGGGTAAATCATTAACTTTTTACCTATACCTTATCTCCTATTAATGATCAATAGGTCCCGAAATTAGATGGCTTCTAAATTTTGATAAACAAACAAATACTATGAATATCTAGGGTTAAAGGAGCTTGTGGTGCTGACATCCTTAGATGATGAAAGATGCACCAAATTGGCTTGAACAGCCCAAGTGGTTGTTGCATTGAGTCTAAAACATTTGCAACTGTTTACGGAGCATTAGCAAGTGTATATGGAAACCTGGAATGCTGACAGATATGGAGGAGTTAGAATACCCCAAATATCTATCAATCCATATGCATCAAATATATATATAAAAGGAATGATAAAATAATTTATAGGATCAATAGCAAAAGTTGGAGCAAAAATATACTCAGCTGGATCAAAGTTATAGGAATCAGCATGCAATAACACTAGAAAGTAGAAATTAGAAAATAATTAAATAGGCAACAAAACAGTATATAGTCTAATATCTAATAAATATATTAGAAACATCTATATAGAATATTAGAATAGGTACTGTAACAGAGAGAAAGAAGAACCCAGGTTGGATTTACAGTAGATAATTATTTGGAATAATAATGAGGGAAATCTCCTTTTCAATCAGTGAAACCTTTTTCTACATGAAACCCTTTCTACCATCAATCCCTAAAGACACCTACCACATCCTGTGATTTGTATTTGGTTTATGGATTTAAACTTTTTCACAAATAATTTAGACATGATTTGTATGATAACCAAGTTGAACGATACCAATTATTTGGGGAAGTTAAAACAAAAATAATACCAAAAATGTAAGCATGTTTTTCCCAAATGGGGAAATGAGTGTTAACATGGGTCAATATTCAGGTAAAATAATTATCTCCTCTAAAAGGCAAATGGCATCTAAGGTGAAGTAATTGTCAGAAAGTATAAGAGCTACTATAAAAGAAATGAAAATTCAATGTTAGAAATTATTAAGAAAAAAAAAGACACCAAGCTGCCAACATCTCACATTCCTTCATACATATTTATGCTTGTGGGCAATTCTGCTCACCATGTCTCTGAAGAAATATTGCACAGCTGGAAAAAAACACCAAGCAAAATTATCAAGAATTTGAAACAATTCCTATACTAAGATAAATGTTACAATATTTGGAAGCTTGTAGGTTAAAAGCAAGAAATGGGTGAATACTATACTATTATATATATTATGAATAAAATAATGGGTTTCCTAAAACTGATTCATCCCATAAAGGTGGGAAACCCATGATGGGGAAAAAATGAATCACATAATACACAGTTAAACTATATAATTGGCTGACCTGAGATGTACTGCATCTATTATTCTCATGATAGATCAATGGACAACTGGAAATAAGAACATAAAAACAAAGAAAAGTAGCCTGCTAATACAGGCCACAGGCCCATTTCGCCAAGGTTTTAATGATACACAGTAGGCAAGTGGATGTACTTGGGAAGCTGACAAAGTTGGATTAGAGCATGATAACTCCCTTTTGTCTGTGGTTTTCCAGCAATATTAATACATAGTTTTTGAGTCAGAAACTTTTATATAGCCATAAATATTAGCATTCCCTGTAGGTGATGCTCGATGAATCTGCCCTTTTAAAACTATCTAAATTGGCTGCGACAATGGTAAACAATGAATCCCACAGTCATGAACACAGAACTTTTGTCTGATCCAGCAAAGCAAAGCAAAGCAAAGCAAAGCAAAGCAAAGCAAAGCAAAG
>WNWU01000004.1:36816198-36879400 GCA_012654045.1 Ptyas mucosa
CAAAGCAAAGCAAAGCAAAGCAAAGCAAAGCAAAGCAAAGCAAAGCACTAATGTTAACTGAATATCCTTAAAAATAACACTTAAGAAAAAATACGAAACTAATGAATAAAAATCCAAACAAGCAAAACAAATTTTACACCCACCCCCACACACAATATGTCAAGCAAGTAAACTAACCCAGATACAAGAAAAAAAAGGATAAAATAAAAATAAAGATGAGAAAAGAACAGAACCAAGAATTTTTTCTTTTTATTATTTGTTTTCATAGAAAATAAAATACAAAAGAGTAAAGCAAACAGACAAAATGAAACAAAACGAAAAGCATACATTCAACCCTAACAACAGCAACAAAAAAGAAAAAAAATAGTGTACAAAAAAAAAGAGAGAAGAAAAAGTGATCTATTAAATCGATTTTTCCCCAAGAAGGATAATCTGATCCTTTTTCTGCCCATATTAAGAATAATTTGATTCTATCCTTGACCTTATTTTGATTGCTCATTGTTTGATATGACTCCGCTTTCATCTAAATGCTTTCCATTGCAATATGATTAAATCTGAATTATATAGCAATTTCTAACTGTAACAATAAACCTGGCCTTCTAAATTATTGCTCCCAGATTAGTTGGCTCAGAATTTTGAGAGCCAGTTCAATAAAATTCAATAAACTGTCAGACAAAAATTTGGGGAAAGATGTAATAGATATGTTGGTGGGATTGCCTCTCTCCAACTGTATCTGTCTGTCCCAACAGATCCATGCTACTGGTCCCATCTATTAAAGAGTGTCATTTGGCAGGATCTAGGAAGACAGTCTTTTCTCTTATGACAGTTTATGACAACATCATCATCCCAGATATTAGCTTGGCCCTGACCCTGTTGGTTTTTTGTAAGCCATTGAAGATGTGACTATGTCACTGGTTATAGGGCAGTCAGAATGTTTGCCAGAGCCCGTGAGATGGTTATGTTGATGGGTGTTTGTGATTTTTATCTCAGCTACGAATTATGTATTTATTGCTGTGGTGCATATTATATTGGATTTCACTGTTGCAAGCTGCCCAGAGACAGACGGTCATATAAAAACAAATAAAGAAGGATTATTACCCTAACCCTAACTCTAACCCTACCATATTGCTACAGAAAAAACAATAAGAATGTAATTCATTAATGTGTATTTTGCAATTTGCTTAAAATAGTTATTTCTAATAATGAGACATCACACATATTCTCTTGACTTTGAAACAAGTTTCAAAGTTTAACATTTTTGGCTGTCTTTGAAGGATGACTGCCTGGATATTATTTTATTTTGTACACAGCCATACACACCCACACACCATCCTTTCCTTTCCTTTCCTTTCCTTTCCTTTCCTTTCCTTTCCTTTCCTTCTTTCCCTTTCCTTTCCTTTCCTCACACCACTTGGTGTTAATCACACCAAGGTTAACATCAGAGCAACAATCAAGAAATAAGTTAACAGTAAACAGCCCAACTAAAGAACCTTCAAGGCTACTCTCACCAACCCTGACACTGATGAGTAATGAAATGTCTGCAAAAAAACCCAAAAACCAAAACAAAATAAGAGAGAGCACAAAGGATCCCTCATTTCAACCTTGAGCTACAAGTAGTATCTTTATCTGTATAATTATCTGTACAGTTTTATGCCTATATCAGTGGAATTTCCATCAGCACAAATGTAGTATTGCATTACATTATTTATCTAGCAAGTGTTAGCTTCTTTGGCATTTTTTGAGAGGGTTATATCCTTTTCAGTTAATTCTTTAAGGTTAAGTAGTAATGAAATAAAGTATTTTAGCTTATAGTGTATTGGTATCTAATACAGTTTTGACATATTTGGCACTTTCTTATTTGCTTATGACAAGGTTATATTCTTTTGCCAGACTTGTCATTATCTGTTTTAATGAACTGATTACTGAATACTGAATAATTTATTGATTAAAATGGACATAACTTCTATTGGCTTCGAACTGTTTACTAACAGACAACTTGTATCGATCAATTCTGAGTTTTAATCAGTTTTATTTTTCATAAAATGTGACAGAATAGATATTAATGGCAATTGCCTAGATATTTTTGTGTAGCATTATTATAGCTGGTACTATTAGAGATAGTAAACTAAATAGAAGTGTAGTACATTCCTTCCAGAGAAGGAACAAACCCAACATTAATTAAATATAATGAATATAGTGAATTGTATCTGGACCTGCTGTTCCATGCACGGAGTAACTCCTTCTATTCATGAAAATGCCTTGGCCTGAATAAAGACACCAGCTGAAGAATGAGGGTAGACATTGTCTCTTCCCCTTGCAACGTCTAGCACCAACTGCTGTGCAGATCTGGAGAATTTCCTAGCTTTGCAGATTTTTGAGGGATCTCACAGCTTCTGATCCCAAGAATGTTTTCACATAAGCTTTTTATTATGTGCTCATAATCATGGTAACGGACAAGCTTTTTATTAAGTACTCATAGGCATGATAATGGACATATTCTAAAATGTGTGTCTAGATTATTCTGGTTTTCACTAGTGATATATTTTTCCTATTTTTTTCCTCCATAAAATAGTCAGTAAAGAAAAATGACTAGCATTAAGAGGTTCTGAAGACAGTCCGAGTTTCATAACTAAGTTTCATCCCAGAATCTTAAATTCAGAGTCAACGTTCAGCAATTTTTTCCCTTATGCCTCACTATATCCTTCCTTTCTTCCTTCCCTCCCTCCCTCCCTCCTTCCTTCCTTCCTTCCTTCCTTTCCTTCCTTCCCAGAATTTTCTTCAAAATGCAGGGTCTGCTTTATTTTGCATTACACAAGTGTTGACCCATTGGTTGTATCAGGAATTCACCAATTGGCTTATTACCTGAGCCTCATGTTATGGGCTGAAAGAAAGCAACTGGCTCAAAGACACCCAGCTGGCTTTCATTCCTAAGGAGGGACTAGAATTCATAATCTCCTGGTTTCTAGCCTGGTACCCTAGCCATTAAGTTAAACTGGCTCTCTGAGGCGAAAAAAAGACTTTTATATGCCATCCTTCAAAAATACTACAAAAGTGGTTTATAATACAGATTAATTGTCTAAAATAATAATGGTAAAATGATTTTTCTGGAATAGAAAGAGAGTCCTTTGCAGATGACACTTCACTGATAATTGAGATGTCTATTAATCATACTATCATGTCTATAAATATAATATATAACATCTAATTTAACTATAAAAAAATAAGGGAACTGCTTCTATAAAATTAGATGGAGAAATAAGAAAAGTATTTTGTTTCTATTTGAGTTCAGCCTTCTCCAAGCAAGCATGTAAATACAAGTACAATAGGCCTACACATCATCACAGCCGCTAGATTAATATATGCAAAACAGTGGAAAGAGAAAGGATGCCCAACGGAAGAACAGATAATCAGTAAAATATTAGAATGCGCAGAAATGTGCAGGTTAACACATGTGCTAAATGAGAATGAGCACTTGGAATTCTACACGGTATGGGAAATGTGGTATAGGTGGTTGGAAAAGAAATGTTCGTAAATGTTAATTTGAATTAAGAAGGGTAGTATCAAACCACGTATGTAACCTATGTATCTTAAGTAATAATATGCATCATAATGTATATTGTAATAGTTTATAAGTATCTTATATCTTAATTTTTAAAAAATTATGTAATTTATTAGATACCACTTATATAAGTATATAGTATGACTATACGTAGCCAAACCGAAAATGTTGAATTGTACTATTATGTGAAGAATGGGAAATTACTGGATTATGACTTCTGATTCCATATCACAAATAATGATTTTGTGAAAGGACTGTGTTCCTTTGTATAAGAAATAGCCACTTGAGTTGGACATACAAACACTACACACTGGCTTAAGTAGCAGATACTTCTGACAAGTAGTGTTTAGTAGAAGGGACTTTTGATTTTGAAATACTGTTTCAAGTGAGAACAATAAAAAGAACTATAACTTCTGTAATGAACCATCGATAATTTCAGTATGACAGAGGAGCAATTCTGAGATACTTTCCTCTCCAGAATTATTGTTTTTGAAAGTGTATCTGATGTGCCGCATTTCAAAGCAGAATATCCACCAATAGAAAAAGAAGGTAACAAATTGGGAGCAAGAAAGATTTGCTTACTACATATACTTACATATTGTTGAAAAGCTGTAAAAGAGAAGCTCATTGCTTGAGGTTTAACAGCTGCTGATTTTAGTAAGGCGGGCACCAGAATTATGAACTATTGTATTTTATTGATTACTGATTAATTCTGTGTTTTATGCTGTGTTCTGTTTTCAATAGTATTAAAACTACTAGGAATCTGATCCTGATTATAATAGCAGTCCATTTCATGAATAGCTCAATAACTGCCACTTCATCTTATCAGAAGTCCTTGGCTTGTATTAAATAAGCAGTGTTCCGTGCAAATAATACATAAGAATGAATTGGCCAGCCTTCATTCAACCTTTTTAAAAAAAATGATGGAAGCTAGCAGTAGAAAATGCTATTTTTTAAAATGAGGATTTAGACAACTTTAAGATTTATAATCTTTACCTACTTATTCAACAGACATAGCAGCACTTTTACTAATAAAGGACAGACGTTTGGTAGGCTTATCCAGATACAGGTACAACATTCTTAAGAATAAGTTTGCAGTCTCATTCCTAGCCAGCTTTAGTTCAGCCTTAGAAATAAAGTAAAAAAGGACTTTCGGTTTGTGTTTCACTCAAAGTGTTACTAGAAGGGTGTTTTTATGACTAAATTTTTCATGTTCAGTTAATAATTTTTTGGGATGGAGTATAATGAAGTGCATGGATAAATGAAGAGTAAAATATATAGAAAGATTTTTGTTTCCCGGAGACTGTCTGGAAAGAAAAAAAAAATCCTTATTGTGTTAAGGAAGCCAATTATGGTTACAACTTCCACGCCTCACTTGCATTTTATAAGTTAAATAATTTAATATCTAAAAAACTGTGTGGGTTTTGAATAGAAGCCACATAACGTAACTAAATTTCTGCTGCAAAATGTATCCATTTGCATGTGCATGTGTATATGAGAGAGAGGAGGGGCAAGAAATAAGAAACGGATTGCTAGGAAATAAGGCCCAATGCCTGTGCAGTCATGCCAAGCGTAAGATGCTGTAGTAAATGTTAATAGTCAGAGCTACACCTCAACTATTGTAGTTACAAATTTAAGTTTATATTAGGTTACTAAAATCTTAACTAGTTCCTGTACTAATGAATTTCAGTACGAACCAAATGGAAGAAACAATAGGAATGGTTAAATGAAACTTCGTCACGAACACTTGAAAATTCAAACTTTCTACCTAGCTTGTAGTAGTAGAACTACTACAGTATAAGCAATGATTATAGTAAACTACTACAGTAAAAGCAACGATTGTAGTAAACTACTATAGTAAAAGCAATAATTACAGTAAATTACTATAGTAAAAGCAACGATTATTCAGATGAAATACACAATTACATAATAGCAAAAAATTCCAGTTAATATCCTAAATACACAATTAGCTACAACTGTGAGTTAATACACTGAAACAATTTTCTCTCTCTGATTTGGGATGTATCAGGCCTACCAGTTATTAACTGAAAAAATCTGGCAATAGAGAGATACAGATTTTTGCATTCCAGATTTGGCAGCTCTGAGATGTATGGGAGTTTAAAAAAAATACCCTTAAAGAGTTTGGAAGTTTATTCCAAACTAGGAGGCCTTATAATTCAAATGTTTTATTATCTAAAACTTTGCCAACATACCAAAGGTGCTTTTTTTTTCTCAAAAGGTTACTGGACTTTCTCCGGGTTTTTTTTTTTTTTCCTTTTGAAAATGTTTCACTTCTCATCCAAGAAGTTTAATAACTTATGGAAATTCTCAATCATCCAAGTCATGGTTATCTCAAAGGTGCTTTTCTAAAAGGCAACTGGACATTCTTTTTTTTCCCTTGAAAATGTTTCACTTCTCATCCAAGAAGTATTTATTTTTGTTTATCAACAAGAGCAAAATACAAAACAGAAAAACAAACATCCAAGATTTACGAAGAAAAAGAGAAAAAAAAATCTTTGTGTATAAAGGAAAAGTGGGGGAAACCAGAAATGTTGAATATATCTAATATTAAACATAAATAATCCATCCCGGCTGGATGCTGAAAAACAAACAAGTAAAAAACTGATAGTTTCCCCTCCCCTTACATAACAGGTCTACAAATAATCATGAACTTTCCCATCCTTATTCAACAAAAATACTGTATTAAATAAACAAATATTTCAGATGAGAGAAGAAAGTGAAGAATCTTCTTGGATGAGAAGCAAAACATTTTCAAGGAAGAACCTCCTCTCCCCCCCCCCCCCCCAAGAAAGTCTTATTGCCTTTTGGAAAAGCAAGAACATCCAAGAACTTTCTTCTGTTCTGAATAACTGGTGAGGAATTCCCCATCAGTAAGTTAGAACTGAAGAAACTTCTTGGATAAGAAGCAAAATGTTTTCAAAGAAAAAAAATGTCCAGTTTCCTTTTCAGAAAAAACAACAACAACCCTTTAGGACAACCATGACCTGGATGATTGAGAATCTCCATAGAAATTTGCCAACATATCAACATTAAAAAAGGAAGGTTGACATTTAGTTGGAAAATCATTACTTTATTGTTTATCATCAGTTTCTCTTTTAAGATAAAGTGCTAGCAGGAGGCAGAGTTTGGTTGAAATTCAGGGTCCATTTAAAATGATAAATGTGAATTAGGATGCAAAGCAACTTGATTGTTTTTCCTATCCATCCTTGCTGTGCTTTTCATTCTGTCCCTTTTCTGTCACTTTATCAGTGGGAGCTAAATGAAATGGTAAAGACATCACATTTATTGAATGAAAAAAGTGGTTTTGAATCAGATACTTTCTCAGATTGTTTATAAAAACAATGAAGAGTATAGGGCCTAGATTACAAAGTCCTCTGTTTGCCCCTCAAAAATTATTGGTTGAAATTGACACAGTGCTATTAACAAAGATTTGCTGAGTAATACAACTGTTTAACCAGCCATGGATTTATATAGTAGCAGCAGACTAAGTACTGTTATTAACATCAAGCTTCCTGCAATTACTGCAAGTTCAAATCTCACCAGGCTCAAGGTTGACTCAGCCTTCCATCCTTTCTAAGGTAGGTAAAATGAGGATGCAGATTGTGGGGGCAATAAGCTGACTTTGTATAAATATACAAAAGTATGAAGGCTATTGCTTAACGCATTGTAAGCCGCCCTGAGTCTCCAGAGAAGGGCGGCATATAAATAAAATTATATTACTGATAAAGAAATAAAGGGAGACTAGTATAGATCTATTTCAAGCTTTTTAGCTCTCATCAGCCAGCCATACCCTTACTCAGATTCAAACTTGGGCTGCCTGCATGTTAGGCAGTTGTATTAACCACTGAGCCACAAGTTCTCCTCTCTTCATCAGTTTGAGCTGATGAAATATATATATTTCACCATCACATTGAAATGAAAATATACTATGTCTCTCAGGTTAATATGTTGCCATACAGGAGCAAAGATTTTATTAAAAAAAAGAATATACTATTTGTCGATATTTGTCCATATTCTCCAGTCTATTTGTCATCACCAGATGGATTCGTAACTGGCTGACCAATTGCATTAAACTCATAGTTCTCAATGGAACTACATCTACATGAAGTACGCTATAATCTGCTTTGTTAAATGCTAAAGTAAGTAAATGCTTCACTTACTAACATCTAAGTAAACTATGTCCACAGTATTTCCCTGATCCACTAATTTAGTCCTTTTGTCAAAGAATGCAATAAGATTTGCCTGGCATGGTCTATTTTGGACAAACCCATAGCATAGGCTTTTAGTATAATTTTGCTTGCTTCTAGGTGTTTGCAGATCCGTTGCCTTTCCAGGATTTTCCCAGGTATTGATGTCAGGTTATTGGTCTGTATTTTCCTAAATCAATTTTTCCCTTTTTAAAGAGTGGAACCACATCAGTTTTTTCCCAGTCCTCTAGTAATTCCCTAGTGCTCCAGGATTTTTGTAAGATATTTTTCAATGGTTCCAGGATCACTTCTGTTAGCTCCTTCAGAATCCTGAAATGTAATCCCTCTGCTCCTGGTGATTTGAACTTGTCTAAAGTGGATAGAAGTTCTTTTACCATTTTCTTCCTATTTTAATTTGAATTCCTATTCTGTCTTTTACGGTACTGCTTTTGATAGGTTGGACTATTTTTTCCTTTTGTGCTAAGATAGATGGAAAGAAAGAATTAAGCAGTTCCACTTTCTCCCTGCTACCCATCATCTCCTTGCAATCCTCTCTCATTAGTGGACTATTGTTTCCTTGACTTTTCCTTGACTTTTTTTATACATTGAATGACTAATCATTCTTCTTCTTCTTCTTTCTTCTTCTTTCTTCTCCTTCACCTTCTCCTTCCATTCTGAGCTTTAGCATTCCTGAATTGGTCTTTGCAGATTCAGGCTAAATCTGCTGTATTTATGTGTCCCTCCATTTTTTATACTTGTCCTTTTGGTTTCTCAATTTATCAGAGAGCTTTTTATGAAACCAGGCTGGTTTTGTCTTGGATCTCTTATTTTTCTTTCTCAGTGGTATTGTGTTAGACTGGGCTTTTATAATATTATTTTTCAGAATTTTCCAAGCTTATTGAATTGTTTTCACCTTTAAGATTTTCATCCATGGAATCCTTCTTAAGCTCTAAGTTTGTGGAAATCAGCTCTTTTAAAGTCTAAGACACTCTTTCAACTTTTTTCTATTACTTCTACCTGTATTATGTTGACTTCCAATATGACATGGTCACTTCCCCCCAAAGTTCTTGCAACTTCAACCCCCTCTATCATTTCATCCCTTAGTAAGTATTAAGTCCAGTATAGCTAACCCTCTTCTTCCCTTCTCTACCATTTGAATGACAAAGTTGTCTGCTAGGTTTGTCAAGAACCTGTTTGATCTCCCACTTCGTGCAGTTTGTCTCCCAGTTGATATCCAGGTAGTTAAAGTCCCCCACTACTATTATAGTGTGCTTCCTGCTCATTTTAGCTAACTGATTAGCAAAATGTTAATCTATTTCCTCTATTTGCTTGGGTGGTTTGTAGTATACATCTATGATAATGTCATTCTTTTTTCCTTTTATATTCATTCGAGGAGAATTAAAATGCAATTCAAAATTCAGAATGCATTCAAGAAGGAGGAGAAAAAGGAAAAAAAAACCCATAATGTAATCTTCTGAATGTGAATCTGTGTGTGTGAAGTTTGGTGTTGACATATTTAATTTATTTAAAGACATTTTAATCGTCCAGTTGAATGGTTCATAATTTGAAAGAGACAAATTGCGAGCATTTGCTCAGTGATCAATTTTAATTTAGGATGCATTGAGTAATCTTCAAAGCTAGAGCTAGGATTGCATTAAGACAGACGTAATTGCATGTATTATATTCTGTGTATCATACACCTTGGGAATTTAACCCATTTAAATATGGCTTCCTTTTTGTCAGCACTTATTCGTGCAAACTGACTCAAATTCTAATGACTTTAATTTGCATGTTTACCAGTGCAAAAGCTTTTGGAAACGCTTTAGACCATAATTTATTGTTAGTGGACTGTCATTGAATCCAGCAGGGTTGAATTAAACCAACTGCAGTCTAACAGCTAAATTTACAATCAGCTTGGTAAAAATGAAAGCAGGGTTTATGTCAGCAGAAACTGTCTCAGCTCAAGGAACTTTCTTACTCTTTCTAAAATCTCCTTATAACTATCTTCTCAGTGCAATTGGGGTCGCTGAGAATCTTTTGAGATAATTGACTGTAAGATACCTCTTCATTGATATCACACTGAAGGTGAAAATCTCTTATTAATCAAAGACACAGGTATCATGCAAACTAGACTTGTTTAGTTTAGACAATAACTAGTCTAGACAGGTTATTGATATATTGTTTATATAGAAATGTTAAATCAAGGTGAGTTTCCTGTGATATTTGAGGTTTGGATTTTCAGATTGTGTTCTGTGTGAAGAGAACTATGTTAATTTATCAGAGAGAAACATTCCTATTAAGGACCTTTATTACAGTTATGCTATATAAACTATAGTTGCATTGGGACAATCTTTACTGTGCCATAGACACAATCCCAGCATAGAGGGTATGTTAAAGAACAAGGGTTAATATATTTCCCTAGCTATATTCCCTCCCTTCCAAACAAGCAATGGGAAATGGGGAAAGATCTATCAGTCAGCCTCTTTAATACATAATGAGTATAGCCTGGGATGCTCTTTGGCATAGGTGTTGGTACAGGTATATTTAAAGTTAGCCAAACTATATGCTCATAACAAGTGACTTGCTGAGGATTAATGCTGTTGTGAAATAGCACTAAAACCCCAGCCCCCCAAAATCACAATACTCAGCTTTTGGGTTGAAACTTTTGAATATACCAGGTAAAACATCTATAATAAATCAGAACTGAGCCTGGGGTACTTTTGGATTCAAATTCCAGTCCTCTTCCCAGTCCAAACAGCTTACAAGTACGGTGTTAGGTTATCTCTTATAGTGCATTTAACAATCTCTATTTCCAACTTCACACTGCAACAGACCTTCATTCCACCTTACCTACTGTTTCTGGCAGGCAATTGCTGATCAAGGTCATTAAGATGGAGACCATCTCAAAAACCTGATGTGTATGGAGGACATGTTGGTTTTAAAGAGCTGAATTCCCCTATTGATGGAAGCAGAATGGCCCTGAAAAGCATCCCTTGGGGGCAGAATAGGAGAAGGTCTGCCTACTCTCCTCTGAAGTACCCAATACATATTAGCTTGATCCCAACCCTTAGAGATCAGTTGACTTTCCTTTGTTGTATTTTTTTTTGGGAGGGAGGCTTGGTGAGCTTTGGTTGCTTAGTAGCTCTATCCACTTGGCTGTGTTCCTTAACTATCAGCTTCCTTTGCTCATAGGAGGGATAATCTAGGACTAGGATTTCAAAATGATTTCTCATATTCAGAGTAGAAGAGCTTCCAGGCAGTAGATAACTATGCATTTTTAGCTGCTTTGTCATGGCTTCTGGTGAGCTTGGGAAATTTGAAGCATAGAGCTGTCATGAGTTATCTTTTCCCCTTCAAAGAGAAAGCTCTTCCATGTGATATGCTTCTCCTCTCCTCAGATATTTTAGCCACACGAAAATTGAGTTGCAAATTCTTGCTCTCAAATTATAACAGACAACTTGAAAGGGATGAGTCCACAGCTACATCCCCACTTAATATTGGCATACACTAAAAGGTTGGGAAGCCTATCATGGCAAAGCTGCCACTGTATCTTGGATCTTAAAGGGGAAAATGCTATTTTAACCTTGGACGCAGGGGTGAAATCCAGCATGTTCTGACAGGTTCTGGAGAACCGGTAGCAGAAATTTTGAGTAGTTCGGATGACCAGTAGTGGAAATTTTGAATAGTCTGGAGAACTAGCAAATACCACCTCTGGCTGGCCCCAGAGTGGGGTGGGAATGGGGATTTTGTAGTATCCTTCCCCTGGAGTGGAGTGGGAATGGAGATTTTGCAGTATCCTTCCCCTGCCACACCTACCAAGCCACGCCCACCAAACCACACCATGCCCACCAAGCCATGCCCACAGAACCGGTAGTAAAAAAAATTGAATTTCACCATTGCTTGGAGGGCTAAATTGACCTTCATTCTCAGTTATGGTTTGAGGCCTACGCGACTACAGCCAGCCAGGACAACGCAAAATGTGCCATACATGCAGTTACATTATAACACAACCCTTCCCCACCTCCTTTTGTGCTTGTGTCCTAATGTTGGATGCAGATATGGGAGTCCTTGTGTTGTGATCTCTTGCTACCTCTTGCCCTCTGTAGACACCTACGGATTGGGGACAAAATGAAGGCGACGTCGAATGGAGACATGGCGGAAAACAGAATTCTGAGATTTATTTGTGGACAGAGACCCTAAATCTTCCTGGAAAAGAACAGGAATGCTTGGTTCTTCCAAGCTTCCTCCCCTTTGACAAACAAAGAAAAACTTCAGCAACAGAGTGGTCAGTGCCTGGAATGCACTACCTGACTCTGTGATTTCTTCCCCAAACCCCCAAAACTTTAACTTTAGACTGTCTACTGTTGATCTCACCCCATTCCTAAGAGGTCTGTAAGCACACCAATTTGGCTACCGTCCCTGTCCTACTGTCCCCAGGTATTTGTATCCTTACCCTGTATCCACAATCATGTTTATACTTCTTATCTTATATATGCTTGACAAATAAATAAATAAAAATAAAAAAGTCTATAAAAATAAAAAAAAATAAAAAAGTCTCTTTCCTTCCCTCTTGCAGGTGTAGGGCTTGGTTCTTTGGCAGAGCCAAAGGAGGGCGGAGGCTTTCTTGGAAGGGGCTACCATCTTCCCCACGGGAAAGTTGCAGTGGGTTGTTAAAAGAGTCCTAAGTCAGGGAAAAGGGCCAGCCAGTAACACGTGTGACGGTTTTTTTGTTTTTTTTTTGCCAGCTGAAAGGGGCGGGAGCCTGGGCTAGCCGGGCGGTCTGAGGGAGCGGAGCTGCAGCCTTCCTCCGTCTTTTTTAGTCGGGTGAGCGGGAAGCGTGGGAAGGAGTCGCCGCCGTAGCGATCTGGTAGGTGACGGCGATGCCCGGAGAGCGAGGCAGGAGCGCGACCGCTGGCGGGACCCTAGAGCCTGAGGTAAAAAGGCTCCCACGCTTTGTCCTCCAAGCTTCGCAGACCCAAACTTTCAGGGGGAAAAGGAAGGTGAGCTTCGGCTTTGGAGAAGAAATCGGATGCCTTCGTGGGGGAAGACTTGGGAATAACTGCGCTTCTGAGTAGCTCTTGCAGACTCTCCAGTTTAGCCCGTCCAAGGCTTCGTAAGATCATCTAGCCGTGGCTGTGACGGTACAATATCAAACGTGGCTGCGTTACTGTTAAATCAGGGCGGTGGAAAGCGCTCGCCTGATTTTAGCCTCCGGCTGGCTCTTTGAATCCCGCCTGTAAGTGTGTTATTATTTTGTTTTTACCTTTTTCAGCTTTGGATGCTTGGGTGACTAAAGAGACAAGGCTGTCCTATCTGGTCAGCTTGAGGGTATAAGAGGATCCAATATTAGGCTAGGTAGCTTCAAATCAAATTGGCTGAATCAAGACTGTAATCCAATTCCGCTGGCTAGGAAAAGAATCCCATTGAATTTGCTTCACTTAAAGCAAATTCTGTGAAGCAAATTCCATTAAGTTCAATGGGATTTTTTCCCTAGCAAGTGTTCCAGTGGGAGGATTACAGAACAATATTAATTCTCTTATAGAACAGAATCTAATTTTCCTCCTGTCTCCATCCAAACGTCTTACCATCCAAAGTCTTACTTTATTCCTCAGAGTTCACCATTACTTATTCTTCAGTTGCCTCCTACTTTCCTTTCTGGTTTTCTTTTGCAGACCTGTTTCTTTTTATCCTAGATTTTTTTTTCATTTTGATTCCACCACTTAGCTTGCTAGACTAGCTGATTGCTGTTCCCTCAATAGCGCCTATCTTTCTCATGTCACATTTCTAATTTTTTAAAAAATTTTAAAATATTTTTTTAAAAAATAGACTTCTACAGTAGTAGCTGATTGATCGATTATTATATGCTATCAAATTGGTGTTGATTCTTAGGGACTGTATAGAGCTTCATTAGACTGCAGAACAGACTAATGAATCCTGAAATCTTTCACCCTTTGGCAATGTTTACTTTTGAAGATCACTTCAAAAGTACCTCATTGATATATTCCCAACAGTGATTTTCATTTTTACCTACTCCAGCAACTCAGAATTGGTTCCAATTTTATTCATGCAGTCCTTGTTATTCATGTTAAATTATTCTGTCCATTTTACATTATACTTATTGCTCACTTCATATTACCTATTTTTAACCATCCAAATAAATGTTCTCTCTGGGACTTAGACTAGTTGCTGCAGTACACTGAACTATATGAAGCAAGTCTGTTCAAGAGAATGCCATAGTCTCACATATATGGATAATTGTGGTCATTTTACCCCAAAGAAGCTTGGCAACTTAAATAGTCTGCTTAAACATGCTGTTCTGTGCATTAGTTTTTGCAGTAGTATAAAATTCGCTAAGAAAATATCTGACATTTTAATTAGGTTGCATACAGCTTCGAATTCAAATTAAAAATTGAATTTACATTTAAAATTGGCCATTTATGCAGAGTACTTTTAATTTTTTAAAGTGCTATATTCAAACAGAAGCAAAACTGGAATTACTTATGAAAATGCATACTTATATATGTTGCTTTTCCTCTATTTAAGTAATATACTTTTCATCTGTTTACATTATCCCGTACTGGCTTAGTATTAGTTAAAGGAATATTTATTTGTCAGGCAATGTAGGCTATAGTATATCGGTGCTCAGATTTATATCACCATGTCTGGTATAATGCCAAAATAATATTTTTTATTTCAAGTGTATTTGTATGGAATTTTTACTCCGGTGAATAATCTTTATTTTAAAACTGCAACTGTTGATTTTTGAAATATTTGGCATGGCTAAATTTTACAAAGTTTAACCTTGTTTTTATGCTGAGCTTTTACTAGCATAAGGCTATATAACTTTGTTTTCTAAGAAATAAAGAAAGGGAGAATCAAATAATGTATAATGTATATGAGCTGATAAAAGAAGGACTGGTTGAGTGAACTGACCCAGTCAACTCATGGAGAGACTTTGCTTGGTCATTAAATGCTATTTGGTACAAAGAATGACAGTAGAAGAAAAATCAGTGTAAGCATTTAAATGGGGGAAAAATGCTCGTGTTTATATTTATGCTCCCCCGTTTATATGCTCCCCCGTTTATATTTAAATTTGTATTTTTTCTATAAAAATGTTTCGGTTAGTTTCAGATTCATATGGTAGAGTGTTTTGCATACTAAATAAAATCCACTGAACAGAATTCAAAATTCCTGCAAATGTAGAGTATTATGTTCATTTCTCCTATAATTTAGAGTTTTGAAAAAACTATATTATTCAGTATTTCTTCAATTACCTGAAATAAGCTGAGATTTTAGTTTGATCTATTATGTTTTGGTCTGTATTCTCAGTGTGTTTTCCTGATACCATAGATTAGAACATTAGTAAGGAGTACGTGAACATTGTAGCAAATGTATATGTGGTATATAGTATAATAGAACAATAATATTTATATATTAAATATGGTAATTTACTATCTGTATATTAAATATGATAAAATCTAGCTGTAATCTTGCACTGATGGAAGGAATAGTATGTCAGATCGTGAACAGCAGCATCTGGAGTAATGCGTAATACGTTGAACATCCTTACTTAAAGAAAAATAGCAGGCATCGAAGTTGTTTTACCCATTTTTCTGTTGCTCTCCTAAGTGCAGTTAAATATCACAACTCTTCCTTTGCACATACCTAAATATAGACTGTAGACTCCTACAGGCAATTCGTCTTTACCTCAAGTTCTAAATTATACTTATTTCCAGGACAAGAAACATTATAATTAATGTAGGAGACTGGTTCACATCTATTTGTGAAGCAAATTGATCAGTCAGTTTAATCAGTGGTTATTTAATCTCCTACTACTTCCAGTTTCTTCCTGTTACACGTGTGACATTTTGAGGAAAATAATGGACCAATGAAATCTGGAGATATGCACCAGGGTGCTGGGCCTAGAAAATACTGCTTTATTCTACTGTTCGGGAAGAATAGGCCAAACTGAGAGTAAAGCAATATATTCAGTTCATTGCCAGCAGCTGAATGCTAACTATCTGAGACACTTCTGTGCACATCCAGTAGTCAGGAAGGGCAAGTTTATATCATCTATTGGTTGTCCGAGTGCTGCAGACCTCAATAGAAGAAAATGTGTTACTTTCCAGAGCATTCCCTGGAAGGCCTGAAGAAAAGAGTCTGTTCACGCTTTACTCTGTTTTACTTGATTAACTCTTAAACTTGGGCAGTGGAAGTGCTATCTTTTGTGTGTGTGTGTATGAATGTATGTATATGTCTATCATCTACCTACCTACCTACCTACCTACCTACCTACCTACCATCTATTTCTATCTCCTGTGTTATTGCCAATAATGTATGTGAGTGAAAATTGATTGATGAGATTATAGCAAAGGTAAAGTGGAAAAGACCGACCCCCCCCCGACAATCAAATTCCACAACATGAAAAAATTATTACAGCAGTGCATAAAGCTATATAATACACTCTTAATTATGTAATTTAAGAAGGAAAGCTGTATCAGATAATGGATATGTGTTTTGGAACAAATGTTCTTGAATATTGATAATTTAATATCCCATTAGTATTTATGCTAACATTTAAACTTTTCAAATTTTAATCATTCCCCTTTCTACTATTTTTCCTGCTTTGTACTAATTTAATTGATCTATTGTATTATCATTTTTATATTTTGTTAATTGTATTCTCTACACTGGTGTTTATATATATTCATCTACATTATGCCTGTCTTTGTATCAGAAGTGAGTAAGATTAAATGTATAATATTATTTATTGTATTTAAACAGTTTCTTTTACTGTATTACAGATGCCTGATGAGTTCCTGGCCACTAAGATGTTTTGAACGTTGAAATTCTCTTTCTAACAATGAATGGTTCACAATCATCATCCTTGCCTGGAATTTCTACTTGCAGTGGAGAAAAACGCTTCAATGTATTATTTTCTGCCATCTTCATGACTGTTGGGATTTTATCCAATAGCCTTGCAATAGTAATTCTCATGAAAGCATATAAGAGGTTTAGGCAGAAATCAAAAGCATTGTTTTTGTTTTTTGCTAGTAGCTTGGTTATCACAGACATGTTGGGCCATCTCATCGTTGGAACTATTGCAGTATTTGTATATGCAAATGAAAAAAAATGGAAAAAATTTGATCCATCAGAAAAGATATTTTGCAATTTTTTTGGTAATTGCATGGTGTTCTTTGGACTTTATCCTCTTTTTCTTGGCAGTGTGATGGCTGTGGAACGCTGCATTGGAGTGACAAAACCAATATTTCATTCAACAAAAATGACTTTTAACCATGTAAAAATGATATTGACTATGGTGTGTCTTTTTGCTATTTTCATAGCTTTGTTGCCAATACTGACATCAAAGAAGTATACAATTCAAGCATCAAAAACCTGGTGCTTCTATCAAACAGAGAAAATTCAAGATTGGGAAGATAGATTTTACCTCTTACTTTTTTCATGTTTGGGTTTGCTGGCCCTTGTTATTTCACTTTTGTGCAATGCTGTGACAGGAATTACACTTTTAAGAGTCAAATTTAAGAGTAAACATAGACAGGGCAGATCTCATCATTTTGAAATGATCATTCAGCTCTTGGGTATAATGTTTGTCTCTTGCATTTGCTGGACTCCTTTCCTGGTAAGATCTTAACCACTCAACCACTTCCATTCTCATGTTATAGATTGCTTATCTTGTTCTGGGATAATATCTTAAGATCTTGGGTGGAATATAATGATACAGACATTTTCTAGATGAGTGTGGAAGCTGACTAATATGTCAAGCTTTCACAGGATGGTTTAATGGAAGTTATGGTTTCTTTTGTTTTTCTTTTTTATCTTGAAAACCAATTCCTTAGATAATGGGACTTACAGTGTCACAGGAAAGAGTATTATATAAAAATGTAGAATATTTACCAAAGCAGTGGATGCAGACAGTGAACTGATCACATCTTTGCTTTGAAGGGCTGTTCCATTTGAAGATGTAATGAAATAATGTGCCCCTTCAAAGATCTACAGCAATACGGAACCAATATTTCTTGAAACAGTTGTAAAGGTTTTTTTCCCCTATCAAAGCAAAACCAAAATACAAGTGGCTACTTTGTGTTTTGAATGTAAATCCACCCATACCTTAAGTTTGTACTTACCACTAAAGTGTTTACTACATGGCTTCTTCCCCAATATTTAAATAAGATGATTAGAGGACTAGAGTGAATGGTTGCAAGAACTGGGTGTTTCTAGTGTAATGAAAGAGAAAGACCGGGGTGACATGATATCAGTCTACCAGTATTTGAGTGGCGGTCAGAAAGAAGATGGGGGACAATCTATTCTCCAAAGCATCTGAGGGCAAGACAAGAGGTTAAAGATGGAAATTTACAA
This sequence comes from Ptyas mucosa, assembly GCA_012654045.1. Classification (NCBI taxonomy): domain Eukaryota; kingdom Metazoa; phylum Chordata; class Lepidosauria; order Squamata; family Colubridae; genus Ptyas; species Ptyas mucosa. Next base: position 36,834,343 of record WNWU01000004.1, read on the forward strand.
AGAGAGAACCAACCTAGAACTAAGAAGAAATTTCCTGACAGAATAATTAGTCAGTAAAACAGGTTGTCTTCAGAAGTTGTGGGTGCACCATCACTGGAGGTTTTTAAGAAGAGTTTGGACAGCCATTTGTTCAGAATGATATAGAGCGAACCTTTTCGGTACCAAGTGCCCAAACCGGAATGCGCATGTGCATGTGTGTGCTGGGACTCTGGAAACCTGAAGAGCAGCTGTCAATGGTGTGAGTGCCCACAGAGAGGGCTCTGCATGCCACCTCTGGCACGGGTGCCATAGGTTCGCCATCACGGATATAGGGTGTCTTGCTCAAGCAGAAGGTTGGAGTAGTAGACCTCCAAGATCCCTTCCAACTTTGTTATTCTGTTATTTGTTATTTATAGGTAACAAATTATAAAATATGAGGCAGACATTCAATCTAGTCTTCTGTGAAGAAGGCATTTTGTTAGCTTGATTCAAATATCACAGCAAATTATGTTTAAAATAGCTTGTGCTAATCAGAATCTGTTTTATTTGGATCTGGCTTAGCATGATCTATGAAGCATATAAGGTTTATTCAACAAATCATGGGTAAAGGAAATCATGACTGCATGATCTTCAAACCTAAGAAACTGCATGGCAAAGCCAAGCCCACTGTTTTTATTGTAAATTTGTTGCTTTTTTGTACTTGGTTACAGAATGATAAAAGCTTAAAAACTGCAATAGCAAAAATGCATAGGAAGCACATTTAAAATCATAGTTTGTTAACTTTCTATGCTTGGAATCAATTCATGCAGTGGGCCCCTAACCATGGATTGGCATAATATTTGAATGGCCATTATTTTCTTAAATATGAAAGGGCTGTAATTTAGTAGCACTTTACACCAAGGGAGATAGATAGATAGATAGATAGATAGATTGATTAATAAACAATAAACAATAAACAATAAACAATAAACAAACAATAAATAAACAATAAATAAACAATAAACAAACAATAAATAATAAACAAACAATAAACAATAAATAATAAATAATAAACATAATGACTATTTTCAAATTCTATGAAATATGTGAAAAAAATTCAGATGTATAAATGATTCTCATTCTCTTTTACTATTTAACACTATAGTGTTTTCTGACTATAAACTATAGTTTCATCAGCTAAAGGTTTTTGTTTTATTTATTCCAAGAGGAATCACATGCTGTTCCCGAATATATATGATATGGAATATTTTAAGACATTTTGGATAGGTATTTGAGACAAATTAGGCATAGAGTTTAAAGTTACTTAATGTTACTTACTTACTTTAATGTTACTTACCTAATGTACTTACATTAGCTATGGAAAAACATCTGGTACTTGGGAATCGTTAGGGAATTGGGATTGTAGGAAGTTATTATCTTAAATTGCACCTCCTTGTTTGTTTTAATTAAAATAAAAATAATCTAGCACTGTTTACATTATTGGAGAATAATGCACTAAGGGTCGACATTTGATGTTTAAATATTAAGCCATAAGGTGCATTAGAAATTCAATACTACTGAATCAATGAGGACTGGATAATAATAAAAACCTCCTAAATCAGCAGTAATTTATTTTTATCAGCAGTGTGGATGAGGGTACATCATAAACAGTGTCTTTAAAGAATGTTCAGCAAAAAAAGAGTGATAAAAAGAAGCAATAAGTTTGTACTTAGAAGAATTTGCCTGATAGCACCAAGTGGAAAGAACGTCCTGTTAAACTTTTTACAAGTCTATCCACACAACATTATTATGATATGAATTAACTGTATGGAAAGAGCAATTCTATCCAGCATAAATGGAAATACGCAAGATGTTTGATTAAAGAGAGCATAAAATATTTCATTGTTCAGTATTTCATGATAATTTTAAATTTCTTAAATCATCACACTACAGTACTTTAATCATCTTATTGAGGCTAATAAGAGTTCAGCCCAGGTCATAATGACAGAAATGCAAAAGTCACAATTACAATAGAAGTTTCACTTAAAATAGAATTACCTATTTAATAAATTATAGCTGCTTTAAGCAGTTTTCTTTGGAAATCAGTTAATATTGTATAATGCAGAGATATGCATTCAAGAGTTAATCTACATGTAGCATTAGGCATATGAAAATTAAGCATGTTCCAGCTGGATCAATCACAATAAGTAAAGTTGATTTACATAATAAGGTATTAATGTTATATTTTTAGCTTGAAATGACTAACTGGAAAAATAATTGCGTACCGGTAATTCCATGTTAGGTTTAAAAACCAAATTTTAATCCTGATTATATTATTACAGTAACTGATTCAGGATCCTTTTCTGTTACCTAGTTACGAGCAAACCCACTCTATAATTCTTTTATCATGAACAGATTATTAAGTATTTCTATATGTAGATACATTTGGTCATAATGCAATAGCAGTTTGCAAGTACAGCAGTACCATAATGCATTGGACCTCTTAAATTCAAAAGGCCTAGCCCACTTAATAGAAAGTAGAGTACTTTATATGGGAAAAAGTACTGAACATAATTATCCTGTAATTGGAGGAAAATGACCTGAGTTCTATTTGTAGATGGATTTATCTGATTTCTCAGTACTTAGAATACTTGATTTACAACTTGTTATCCTGATGGTTTTTTTTATGGATTTCATAAAGCATAGTCTGCTTTCATATTTAAGATTTCATTATATTTTTCTGGTATTATTTTAAAAATAATCTTTTTTTTTGTTTTTTTTCAATTGCGTTATTTCATTCTTCATTTTACATTTCTTTTTTTCCCTATCCCACAAATATATTAAACCAACTTTGCTTTACAGTTAGTTACATTTTTCCAAGTTATTCTTTAGGTAACTGAAGCCTTTATAGAAAATTTCTATTCCTTTAAAAACTTGAGTAGAAAATATAATCAGTAGAAAAAACATCTTTCCCATTAGATGTTTTCTTACTTTGTTACTTGCAGCAACTCAAGAGCACTTATAGAGAATCACATTTCATTCAGACAGGAAGAGATAATAATGCGAAAGTCTCTGTGTATCTGTGGGGAAAAAAAAGGAAGTATTTGAAGAAACATCTTCAATGCAGCTCTTCTATAAAATTAAGAAAAAAGGAAAGGAAAAAATATTAATTTGATATTAAAAAAGTCTCAAAAGTAGTCACCACTATTCTTATTTCTTCAGCTGTCTGCTTCAATTTAATATTTCCTGAACGAACCTCATTAGGTGTTTTCAAAAGAAAAGTGAACTCTTTTAGGAAAAGGTTTTTTCCTGTCAATACTCCACAGGATCTGACACTTTCTTCTTAATATTTTTAAAGATAACTATCATTGACGTACCCTTATTACTTTTTCACACTTTGTTTGCTTCACATCTTGGTAGAAAAAGAAAGTCTCTTGATTATCAATTCCATTAGAAGATTTTAAATACTGAATTTTATATTTTAAATATTAAATAAGACCAAATACTTTCTTTAATCATGTATGGAACACATCCTCTAATAAATAGATAATTCTTTAATAATTTTTGCTAATGCATAAATATTGCTTCTGAATTTGTTTCGGGCTTTTTGTACCTTTCAGGCTCATCTGGTATCATGTAACTAGTAATAATTTCCTTCCTATGAACTGGCAGTAATTATTTCTGCCATTTTTTATTCTGCCTCTCACTTTGATCATAGTTAAATTAATAAGCTTATGTGAGCAATTTTCTAAAATGTCTTACAGGCAAATTACTTTGGTGAACTTAGTGAAACTATATAATTTTTAATCTTTGGTGGACCTGAAACTAACTCTCTCTCTCTTGAATGTCAAAAAAACAAACAAAAATGTTTTGGGAGGATATGGCTGAGTATTTGCTTATGAAATCTGTGGATTTAAAGTGTTTGTTGCTTAGAGCAAAGCCTTATTCATATAATAATCAGTGATTTTTCCCCATTACCCAAAGGGTAGCGGGAAATAATTATTTCCATTCATTAATTGCATGTTATCATCTTCTTAGATGTAAAGTCTTTTTTTTCCACATTTGGATGGTATAGAGCAGGAGTCCCTGACCCCGGTCCATGGACCAGCGCTGGTCTGCAGACCAGCACTGGTCCACGGCATGCCAGAAACCAGTCCGCACATACAAGGGAAGCCCCATTTGCAGGATGCAGGCACCATGCAAAACCATGGCCTCTCCCGTCCACAGAAAAACCTTTCTTCATGGAATTGGTTCCTGGTGCCCCAAAGGTTGAGAGCCACTGGTGTAGAGATGTTGAGCCATTTGTGAACACTGGATTCTGTGTATTTGTATGGGTTGTGAATTGATTCGATTTGTACAGATCCTAGCAGAGATTGTAAATTGTATTGTATAATTACAATTGCATTGTAAATTTTATATAAGAATGCACATCCTATGCATGTAAAGATAATTTGCCCAACCATTTTTAATGAGAATAATGAAAATCACTTATTTGCTTATGCCCTTAATAGTTATTATTTGCTGTTGTTAAGGGTATAGTTGTTTTTTAAATAGGCAAATTACAGGGAATTATATTCACTATAATTTTCATTGTATAATTTACAATTATACAATTGTATATAATTTACAATCCCACAACAGTTTCCTTTAAAAATGTTACTCTCTCTCACCATAACAGTCCTATTAATATTAATACAGTGCAATATTTTTAAGAATATGGTTAAAAATCAATGGCACAATAAAACTCAAAAGAAGAGCCTATCACTTCTAATCTCTTTTCTCCCAAATCAACAGCCTAAAACATGACGAAATTAAGAAATGATAATGTATCTCCTTGTGAGCAACTCTTTGATTATCTGCAATGCTATCTGCAGTGGTGGGATGACTTCCAATTGGCAAGGACTTCTGCCTTATTCTCCCTCCTATTTCTATGTCTCCCTTCCAAAAAGCAAGATGCTTTTGCACTTTGACTTCTGCCCTCTGTTCTTTCCGGTCAAACAATAACTAGTTGGCTCCACAAAAAGCAAAAGTGTCAAGAAAAAGAAGAATAGGAAAAAGGATTAAGTGCTAGCTGCTAGTCCTATTTTGGGTGGTCCCTCATTGACTAGTTGTAGGATCAATGCCACCAGCAGGTATTCTATGGCATAGCCATGAAAACGATGAAACTTGCAGCCATACTGAAGGGATCTCAGTCTGGGTGTGTTCTAGGGGACACCCATGAATTCAGATCCCTAGATTTTAATGTTTAAAACTATATAGCTAAAATTTGCCTGTCACTTGTTCTTGTTGCTTTGGATATCAGATATAGCCTGTGATATATGACTTAATTGCATCCTATTTGGATGAATCAATGTGTTCTATAGTGGGATATAGAACTTCAGAATTCTTCGGTAAAGTGGCTTAGATGTTGGCATCTCTATTGTACAATATTTCAGTATACTCTTTTTTGTTTTGTTTGATCTTCTTTGAAACTGTTACCATGTGTCCATTGTTATTCTTTACCATATCAGTTTGAGGTTGGAAACTCCTTTTATCTTGAGGATCCTTTGGAAAAAAATTCTTTGTTTTTCTATGCCTGTTTCAATCTTTGGTATCTGTAGAGATGTTGTAATACTGCTTGAGTCTTCTAGCAGTTGTCTGAATTAAGACAGCTGATTTTATAGATAATTTATTATGATGGTAAATAGTAATCTTTTCAGATAAATGTAGTGCAGTTGGGAGCTAGATAACTATTCTTCCTTACAATTCTGTTTATTATAATTCAATGGGAAAGTCCTTCTTTTAGATCCTATGGAGGTTCAGTTATTTGGATTATGTGAAAGTACCTCCTGTGGGGTAATTTGCTATCTCTATGTAAATACTGGTCATGATAGCTGTTTACCATCATGCAAAATACAAATTACTGAGCTGAATACTATGACCAGGCATGTTTATATTAATTTTTATTTTGCATGCCTTTAATTTTCCAGACTTATTTCCAAATAATTTTAAAAGTAAAATTTAAATTTGTCTCTCTAGATTATTTATTTTAATAGATACATATGCATTTTAGGAGCAGTTAGAAAACCAGATGTTGAACATTTTAATAGTCTTTTATTTATATTGTTAAACATTTTATATAATCGTCAATTTTATACTGCTTTGTGGTAGGCTTTTTGGCTCTGTATGATATCTTCAATCATAGGACTCTAAAACTTCATCCAAAACCATAGAGAGTAAGGAAGATGACCTTGATGGAAATATTCAGGAACCATGATCTAGGCCAAGGGTGTAAAACGTGTGTCGTCATGGCAGTATCACATGATGTATTGTGACTTTTCCCCTTCACTAAACTGAGCATGGGCATGGCCAGCGTGTGACGCATCTGACCCGTGGGTCACAAGTTTGACAGCCCTGATCTGGGCAAAAGGGGTTGAAACATTTTTTTAAGTTGAGAAGAATGACCAAAAGTGGCTGAGGCAGACACCTTCCTGCAGCACAATCACTTGTAAGACTTTGTTATTATAACCAATCTCAGTAAAAATAGTTTTAACTGTTCTGCAGAATTGATTTTCTTTTCTAGTTTACCTAGTGGGAGTGACACATAATAACTTCTTATATGTTCAGAACATGTGTTAAATTCTTATACATGCTTACATCATATTGGTGATATCTATTTAGAACATCATAAATTAACTTAAAAGTTAAATCCAAAATATTTCTTTGGCAGTAGAGAAGATAATACTTATCCTTTCTCAGTACTAAAAACCTAGAGTGTTGGAAGTTGACTGCTATTATTGATGGTAATATCTTCTCCACCTCCACACAAGGAGAACCAGAACTCCAGAAAGGCCAACTGGTATTTAGCTGTGCTTATAAACACACGGAATGATAATTTCCAGATATTATGTGGAATAGTTGGAGAATACCATTTCTATTTATGAAGTTTTTCAAACTATTTTCTATGTTTCCAGTGGCCTGACTCTAATAGTAGGGTAGCCTTTATGCCTTTCAGAAGTACATAATTATTTACTTATAATAATCTATCATTGTGTAGATTTGATGCAAAAAAGTACAATTTGGGGAAAATGGCATTTGCAAATAACTTCAAATAAACAAAATGGAAAAAATTGTAAGAAAGAATAATGTAGAAGTTAAGAGTAAATAATATTGAAAGGGTCAGAATTGGAAATGAACACAAAAGATAATTATAGGAACATAATTCAGCTATGTAAGCAACACTATACTATATTAACTTTTCTTCATCTGACACTAGTTCCTAAGCAATATGATCTCTTTTCAAAAAGAGATTTTGACTCATGATATCAACTTTAATTTTTAATAGATTAATTTTCAATCCATGATGGTTCAAATCCAGAACCAGCTTTATAAAAATATCTATAAAGTAGTTCCAGATAGTCAGTAATTCCTATTTTACTGTTAAACAAAATTACATGTATTATTGTTAAAAATAGTAATATATTTTTGACTTTTTTTTCCTGATGAATAATACAACTTATTTTATTTTGTAGGTAATCATGGCCATTATTGGAATAAATGGAAATACCTCCCATAAAACAGTACCCTGTGAAACTATAATTTTTGCTCTTCGAATGGCAACGTGTAACCAAATATTGGATCCATGGGTATATATTCTTTTGAGAAAAGCTGTTCTTAAAAAATTGTATGAGATTGCTAGAAGATTTTGTGGAGTACACCTCATTAATTTGTCTACATGGGAACTCAGTTCCATTAAAAATTCTTTAAAAGTGGCAGCAATTTCAGATTCACCAATTAGTTCCAAGCTGACAAACCAACAAATCAGTATAAGAGTACTATAAAACGAAGCACAGAAAATAATGAAAGTAAAGGTTTGTTGTGTACATTAAAACCCAACAAGTGGCTCCAATTATAGATATGTCTCAATCTGGAATTGCTACTACAAGATATTTGACTTGTGAATATAAACAATCTTTTTTATTGGACATGTCCAGCCACATCTAGTGCCAAATACAGGTAGTTCTGGATTTACAACAGTTTGTTTAGTGACTGTTCAAGTTACAACAGCACTGAAAAATGTGAATGTCCTCATTTTACCCACCTGGGAAGGATGGAAGGCTGAGTCAACCTTGAGCCTGGTGAGATTCGAACTGCCAAACGGCAGTCAGCAGAAGTAGCCTGCAGTACTGCATTCTAATCACTGCGCCACCATGGCTCATAGTTACAACTTTTGCAGCATCCACATGATCGTGATCAAAATTCAGATGCTTGACAGCAGGATCATATTTATGATCTTTGCTGTGTTCCAGGGTCATGTGGTTCCCTTTTGCGACCTTCTGACAGACAAAAGTCAAAGGGGAAGCCAGGTTCATTTAACAACCAGGTTACTAACTTATCAACTGCAGCGATTCACTTAACACCTGTGGCAAGAAAAGTTGTAAAGTGGGGCAAAACCCATTTAACAAATGTCTCTCTTAACAAGATAAATTTTGGGCTACACTTGGACATAAGTCAAGGACTACCTGTATTTCAGGAATTTCTAAAACAAAAAAAGGGAGTGAATGATTATTATACTTAAAATTATTAAATAAAAATGTTAAAGAACCTCAATAAAAATAACATGTTAGCGGCTGTGAAATAATTCTGAATGAAGTAGAGATTTAAATGTTTGGGGTTTATGTTAAAATGAAACTTAAAAACGATGTTATCAAATGTAAATGCTTAACAGAACAATTAAAATAGATTGTTCTTGAAAATGTTTAGCTCTGTTGGATTTGATGACAATATGCATGTGTACATATGTGACAGAATTTAGAGACTAGTGTGTCCAAAAACACAACTTTTGAGAAGTAATATTTTGTTAACACTTCAGATGGGAGTAGAATGAAACCAGGGCAAGCATGAAAAACTAGATAATTAAGTATCGTAGTGTTGAATTTTACAATGGATGTGCAGTGACATTATGTAAAAAGCATTAATTTTGAAAATGTTCCTTGACTTGCTAGTATAAAGCTTTTGCTCGGTTTTTTTGCAAATATTTTATCTAAATCTTATAAAACATATGGAATATTACTTTCTAAATGAAATAGCCCTGTATTTTGGATTTTCTGAGCAGAAACAAATGTATATAAATTGGTATAACACAATAAATTAATTTTGTAATCTGAAAATTCCATCCTACAACTTTAATGGTTACTAAACAATTGGACGCTATACTATATTGATATTTTGAATTATAGTCATATGATTATACAATTACTTCCAAAGTATTGTGAGTGTTTAAGACTACAGTCATATCACTTGTATGCATAGAAAAATTGTATAGTATATATAGAATTATATGTCAAATGTTAATTTAGGTTTAATTTTACCGTTATATATTATTTCATATTATACTTTGCAGGCTCATCTTATTAATAGATACACAAAAATCAAACACTTGCTGGCTTTATTGACAGTCGATTCAGGCAACAGTAATGTGAGGATTACATCATTCTTGGTTTGAGCTAAATAAAAGAATGCATTGCATTTAGTTTAAATCATAATACTTCATGTTAAAAGTAAAAGACATTAAATATGCACAATAAACTGAATTTTCAATACCCAAAAGATTAAATGGAAGCTTTTAATGCATATTAATATATTATTAAATTATCAGCTTATTAAATTGATTTACACATGTATAAATACAGATTCTTAATAGAACATATGTATGTTCTCTCTGGCTCTCTCTCTCTCTGTGTCATAGAGTTTAGCTGTAAATTGTTAGAAGTTAGCATCATTTCATTGTTTGTATATAGCTTCACATAGTTTGTATAAAATGTCTGTATAAATTTACAGAATAGAATAGAATAACAGAGTTGGAAGGGACCTTGTAGGTCATCTAGTCCAACCGCTCCCCGCCCAAGCAGGAGACCCTACACAATTTCCAGATAGATGATTTAGATTTAGTAAGGTTCCTAGGATCTCAGGCAATCAAGTGCCCAGGATTTTTTCTCACTTGCATTATGCTGGCGCTTTCTTTAAAAAACAAAACTGGCAAAGATAATTAAAGTAGAATTTTACTAAGTAGAATGTTAATTTTAACATTCTAAGTAGAATGAAATCAGCGTGCTAAAGAATGCCAGTGCTACTATTGCTATTATCCGTAGCCTATAATACTTTATTATTATTCATGTCTACATGCTGGCCATCCAAAAGAGTTATGTGTTAGGTATACTGTACGAGAGAGAAATAAAGAGAAAACACAAAGTTTTATTAACGGTTTTCCAAGTTTAGGCCTGTACAATTTCTAACCCACCATACTGAATTAACCCCACCAGTTATATAAAAGCAGCCTGCCAAGTGTCTCTATTTATATGTTCCAGAAAAAGATCTTAATTGTTGAAGTGTAAAGCTGGTGAAAGATAATTCCTAAATTGCAGGTGTGACAGTGATAGAGTAATCAAATGTTAACGTTTAGAAAAATGAAGAAATATAGCAACGTGGAGGATATCCGCATCATTTTGTTATCATTTCCAATTTTGTGCAGCTTTCTTGAATAAATATCATCATCTGGATAGAGCAGGCTTGATATATAGAGAGCAAGATTACAGTTCAGTGGTGGAACATGTACTTATACATGGAAGGTATTAAATTTGTAGTATCTTCAGGGAAGGCTGGAAAGGGCCTTCTTCAAAGATTTGTGAATTACTGTTAATATAGTCAATACTGAGCTAGATGGACCTCAAATCTGACTTGATCTAAGAAGCCCTATAATCTATAGCATATGTTCCTATAACAGATTGATGCTATCATTATACATTACAACCGAGTCCCTTCGCCTTGCTCTGATGTTTGAAACTGGACTTTTAAAGATAGAGTCCACAGCATTACTATGTTATATCCAATTTATAACATATCCAATTCAGTGATACCTCCCCTCTACAGTACTTAGCCTATACATCCTGCAAGTCTCTTCCGGTGCTCTCCAATTTTCTGGAGTAGTTTTCGGAAGAGGGAGAGAAAGATGGTTCCAGAAGAATGGATTTTATTCCTTCACTATAATAATTCATTTGGACAAAACCTGCCTAGGGTGTTTGAATGGTTAGGTTAGTCTCAGTGACTATGACTGATGTCGTGGAAATCTTCACAAATGAAAAGAGTAAATGATATTTAAATTTGTGGGCTTGAAGAAGGGGTATCAAGTGAATAAATATGTATGTAATTTGTATTTTTTTCATTCTGGCTGTATTTTTTTCATTCTGTATGTATATTTCTATTTATAAATTGTATAAAATACAGAGTGAATGTATGATGTAGTGCCTCATTAAATTTATTATAATGTGCCTTTATTGTTATGATGTGCTTGGAATAGCAAGGAAGAATCGCAAATGCTGAAATTTTTTTTGTCATACTGTGAAAGTCACAGAAGTATTACAAATATTGGGAATATTATTGGTGACTGTATAGTTTCAGTATTTAAAGGTGACTCTGCTAACTTTTTGTGGTTGCAAATAAAGCTATTTAATATTTGCTCCTTTTGCTGTTTTGTCCTTGGAAATGTAGAACAAAAAGAACATAACACTATTACGTTCCACCAGCCTAAGGTAGAACATTTGATCATCTGAATTTCTTTTCTGTACCGTCCTCACTCAACTGGACAACTTTTAAGAATATCCAAAGAACTGGCATGTCCAGGACACAGACTGAAATGTTTTCAGAATTCAGACTGTAGTTGGATTTTATATTAATAAGTGCTATTTTAGATACTCTACTCTTTAAACAAATAATATCCTCTGCATTATAAATGAATATATTAGAGAAAAAGATTCTAGCCTCATCTTGAATTTCTGATTTTCCATGTGGGGAGAGGGATTTCAGATAGAGCATTAAATTTGGCTGAATGTTACCCACTAACCGTTTTAAAGGTAATAAGAGACTCTTGATATTTATTTGCTCTTTACTCACTTTCACTTAATAGATTACATATAACACACATGTTGTTCCCTCATAATTGGGGCCTTAGTGAACCAGACTGTGGAATACGTGTCTATTTTGAATCAATAATCCTTTATGTATGGACTCTGAGAAATTCTGGAGATTTGAATTGTGTTCTTATCTTCTGAGAGGAAAAACAAAGATCCAACAAACTACAGATCAAAGGGGAACCACAAGAATCATCCTGGAATCTTTACTCTTCAGTTTGTTTGTTTTTAACCAGTGGTATAAAGAGAATGCTTGCAAAATTGGTGATGACAAAAAAATTGATGCAATAATCCTAGAAGGCAAAAATAAAATTAAATCTTAATAAATCAGGAAAATAATCTAAAAGGGACAGAATTAAATGCAGTAAGGCAATTGCAATCTTTTTCACTTAGGAAACAAATTGATATACAGCTATAAGATATCAAAAATCTGGTTTGATAATAGTTTTGAAAAAAGTGGTAATCGGTTGCAAACTGAATGGAGTCATCAATTCAATGTAGCTATAGAGATAAATGCAATTTAAAAAAAATAGTATATTTTCTAAATCATAGGAAGTCATCATTTTTCCATTGCTTTTTGATCAAACTTCATGTCAAGTTTAGTGTCCATTTTTGGGCAAAATATTTTAAGAGATTCAAAGACAAATAGGTTTAGAAAGGAAAATTCCAGTTTAATTTAATGTATGGTAAATTAAATGAAATGGATTGCATAAAACCAAAAGATTATTCCCCTTGTTTTTAATAATTTCCTTTTATGTTTTATTAAAATAATTGATTGGAAACTGTAAAGAGATTCCATATGGAGAGTGCAAGTGACCTAGTATTATGCACAATCTCTAGATCAGGTCAGGTCAGGTCAGGCCTGGCATGAACAGAGACAGATCCCAATTCTCACTTAAGTGATGTGTTTGTTTGGCTCTGAGCAAAGATGGATCCTCCCATAAGGCTGGGCTATGTACAATATTTCAGCAAGTACTTATACTTTATTTGATTGCATAAGGAAAAACACACTCATTAGAAAGGAAATACATCTGTGGAACAAAAATATATTAAAATATTCTCATCACTTTCTCTCAGTTAGTGAACATAAGCAATTTCAGCAAAGTTTATTTAAAGAAACTATTGTAATTTCCAGAGAAGTCAGAGCAATTTCTTTTTAAAGACTTGTTGGTGTCTCAGCTACCTCCGACACATCTTCACACACTCAGGCATCTGTCTCCCAATTAACACAATTCAACATAGCAACCTTAATCAATATCATTTATGATAGCCTGGCCAACACTAGAACCTCAGGTTTGGACATTTTAGATTTATGATGAAATGCAGCAGGGTCGTTCAGTCTGGTATCCAAGTACTTAGTTATTCTGCTTTCTCTAGATTCTATTTATGCTTCAAACACATTTCAGCCATTGAGCATTCCTTCTATTTCACCAAAATTTTTCTATAAACATATTAGAATTCCATAACATCAATGCTATTCAGCATGATGCCAAAATTTTTATTGTGATATTATAGTGCAACTCTGCCCTTTGGCCCTTGCATCATCACACTGAACAGAGATTTATAGGAGGTAGAATGTGCGTCACAATGAACCGTTTCATTATTGTTCACCTTTCTGTCTTGTAGACACCGCTGAGTACTTCTGAGACCTCAAAATCCAGACATGCATCTAATATTTCTGTGTGGATGTCCTTTGGTCACGTAACGATTATCATTTGGAGACAAAAGCTACAAAAAGTGTATATTTTAGTTGAAACCTAGGGAAGGGTTGCCTTTCAAAGGAAAAACATTTATTTCACATCAGAGGTGATATTCAAGCAGGTTCTGACCAGTTCTGGAGAACCGGTAAATACCACCTCTGACTGGCCCCACCCCCATCTATTCTCTGCCGCCCGAATCCCAGTTGATCGGGAAGAAATGGGGATTTTGTAGTAACGTTCCCCTGGAGTGGGGAAGGAATGGAGATTTTACAGTATCCTTTCCCTGCCATGCCTACCAAGCCACGCCCACAGAACCGATAGTAAAATTTTTAAAAACCCACCACTGCTTCATATGCACGAAGTTCCAGACTCAATCTGTGGCCTGGCACTTGGAAAGATCTTTCAAGGCCCTTCCCTGAAAATACAATAATACTCAGTAAAGACAGCATTGAGCGAAGTTCGGTAGATCAATGATTTCACTTTTTGGCTGGGTTAAGATGTAATCCACAAAGAATGGGGCAATGTGTTGTGTTTAAGCTAAAGACAAAGAGACCACAAAATGACATATTACCGAAGCAAAGCAGGACAAGACAGGGCCCTGATCTTAAGCCGCCCTGAGTTGCTTGATAATGAGATTGGCAGCATATAAATTTAATAAACAAATAAATAAAAAGTAAGTGGGTTTTATGTTGGAATGGACACAATCATTATGCATTATTATAAATAAACTACACTTTTTGGGGCGGCTAAAAGTCTTGAGATGTGTTTCCTCAGAATTCTAAATATTGCCTCTTTTCTGAACTCTAAGAGCACTTAATGCATGTTCGTGATTTCTGTGCTACTGGCACATACTTCCAGATTCCCCTGAGCTATCTGAATTCATAAATGTTCTTGGGAAACTATTTTATGAAGATCAAGGGTGGGATGTTTTAGTGCCCTGGCTTCTTGTTCCATTGCTAAACTTACATAGGTACTTAACTTTCTGCTTGCTTAATAATTTATCTCAGTGCTATATTATTAGGTCTGAAATGTTTTTTTAACTGGCTTCACACCGAGAGCTTGACAATTAAAATCCTAGAAGCATGCTTGGCTTCAGTGCTAAAGTAGAATAAAAACCCTCTTGCGTCCAAAATCATCTACAAAGGAAAGAACTAGACTTAGTGGAAACTGGCGAATGCCACAAATGCTTCTTTATGTCATATCTAGTCAATATATTTTTTTGGAAGACTGAATATAGAGAACATGAAAGGCTGGGAAGAAAGCCAATGATTATAGTCTTTGTGTACTTAAAAATGCACTTGACTGAGGCCAGTATTCAAAACTGATTATACTAATTAAGCTTGAGACCATTATACTGATTAGCCTCAAAGCACTCTTGAAGAAACACATCTGTTATATAATTGTAAGAAAATATACTATCTCTATTAAGCCAAAATCAGTTTAATGATGAAACTGAAAATACTACCTATGGCCCAGGATAGTTTTAAGGTATCAGTTTAATTTTTTGTCTTCAAGGTAACTAGGACTTGGGCTTCTTTGAATTTTATTTTTTTACTGGAATTCCTGGTATTTCCCCCTCTTTTTTGCCCTTTCTTCCAGGTTTGTTTAATATCAATAATTTCAGATAGATTATTAGGGATGAAGTATTACAAGGCTGATAACATGAACAGAATACCACTGATTGTTAGCTACAACTCACAGCTCAAGCCATACAAATACATTCCTATTATGTAAGCGTGGTAACCATCTATGACCGGATTGAGACTTCGCTCTTGAAAGTTATATTTTATGTTTATGTTTGAAAAAAATAAAAAATATTTACAAAAAAAATACATTCCTATTAAACCATAACACCTACTGAATAATGACACTGCACTTGGTGGTAGCCCATATAGAACCACTGAACTCATGTTACCATCACAGGTTCCAAAAACTTCACAGAAAAGGCTAGAGCCACTTTCACATCATATTCCTCTAATGTTTTTCTCTACTATCATCTGCAGCAATGACTTTCTGGATTCAACATAAGATAAAATGACTAATCAGTCCCTTCCTTCCTTCCTTCCTTCCTTCCTTCCTTCCTTCCTTCCTTCCTTCCTTCCTTCCTTCCTTCCTTCCTTCCCTTTCTGTTGGTCAAGATAGAAAGATGTTATCTTCAATTCCCAAATAACCAATATATATATATGATCTATTTGGAAGCTGGAGCTAAAACTCTTTCCTTAGAAGCATCTGTAAGAACAATAACATGATGCACTATTATACTTAAAGCACAATAGTAAGTTTGAAATTCAAAACAAAGAAAGAAAAATAATTATTTAACAAAATTCCTACATTTCTGATAGGTTTCTTACAAGCAACCTTCTATTTATAATCCAAGTATTATAACCATTGTGTTCTTATAGCATTAATGGTATTAGGGAGCCTTCAAGATCTTGGAGGGTATCGTAAATATCAATTAAAGAGGTATTCTTGACTGCAAAGCAGTCAATGAATTTAGGGTTAGCATGGAACAAATTGAAGCTCATTATTGGAAAAGGAAGTCTAAAGTAACATGATATGGAACTTGATATGATTTGAAACTGGAGCAGAGAAACATGCTTTTAGATTGTTTTGATGGTAAGTGGGTACTGAAGTACTCTCTACCCATAATTGTATCAGCAGGAAACAATATTGTAAGAAATTTGTTGTCTCAATGCCCAAATGTCTCCATTTCAAGTCACTTGACATGCCTCCGAGGTACACTAAATGTAATAGATTTTACACTGAGATTGTTCACAGATTGTGTCAGAAAAGAGTGACAAAATGCTACTTTAACACTAGCACAACTAAGGATGATTCCATTCTGATTGACTTCATATAGATTATATAATTTCTATGCTGGTCTCCCAACATGGGTTCTTAATGTTTCTTGCTTGTTTTTATATTGCTTTTAATTTGTATTCATGGTATTGTATGCAGTTGCTCAGTGCCAAATGAGAAAGGTCATAACTTGATTAAAGTCAAGGAGCCTGAGTGGTGTAGCAGGCTAATGCCTCCTATTAAGGCAGCATTTAACATCCAGCTGCCTGCAATTACTGCGAGTTCTAATCTGACCAGGCTCAAGGTTGACTCAGCCTTCCATCCTTTCTAAGATGGGTAAAATGAGGACCCGGTTTGTGGGGGCAATAAGCTGACTTTGTATAAATATACAAAAGTATGAAGGCTATTGCTTAACGCATTGTAAGCCGCCCTGAGTCTCCGGAGAAGGGTGGCATATAAATATAAATTTTTTAAAAAGTCAAATATTAATCTAATAAAAATACTGAAGATACGCTACTTATGGGCTAGGGGCAGGATGAAGGCAACAAGAGGAGATAGCAAAAAAGACAATGCCAGTTTGTCCATGGGTCCTGGTTAGGGGCAAGCAGGAAGAGAAATCATTGGTCCTCTCTGAACTTGCTTGTTTTCTTGCAGACATTTCATTACCTTAACTAGGTAAATCATCCGTGCTAGTAAGGAGTGCTGCTTGCTGTCAGTTTATATTCTGGTGTTTTGCATGCTTGTGTGGGGGCAGTCTTAGAGATTCCTTGGTTGGGCTGTTTACTGATGGCTTTTTTGCAGTTACTTCATTGGGGTATTACTTGATCATTGGTCTGAAGTTAACCTTGGAGTTAATCTAGATCTGAGTGCTGATTACTAATGGAAAAGTCTTTTTCTCTTTTGGGCTAGAAGCAGAAATAAGCTCACAATCTAGTGGCCTTACGGTTTTTCTAACTGGCAAATGGTTGTTAAATAAAATCGGATAAATATTTCCTTCTGATAAATCAGAATCTATTCTTGATTGAAATGAATGTTACACATTACAAAAAAAAATAGATAAAGAGAAGAAAAAAGGAAAAGAGGTAGACGAGGAAAAACAGACTTGATATGAATTATTGATTTTAATGACTGCTGAAGCATTACATTAACTCTATTATAACTGATTGATTACTTTAAAACAAGAATTTGAAACATAGAGAAGGCAAAGGCATTTTAATTTGTGGAAAAGATTGACAATACTATGTGCTCGGTTTTCTTGCAAGAGATAAAAACAATTTTGCTGGCATTCAATTGAAAAATTCAATTATAAAGTGTTAAATGAAAAGACTGAACTAGTAATCTGGCACTTATTTTTGGTACTAGATAAGTAATATAGATTATGTATGTAGTGGACATCTTTATGTTTGTGATTTAATAACTTCCATATTTAGCATCTGGACTTTAATTACTTGTGCAGGGAATGCACAAGTAATTTATATGTACACAGATATAAAAATGGACATTTAGTTTTTTGACTGGAGAACTGGCTTTATTCTTGATTCTAAGAAACTGATTCTACAGTTTAGCTTATCAATCATCAGGTTGTTTCAGAGGTGGGTTTCAGCAGGTTCTGACCAGTTCTGGAGAACTGGTAGCGGAAATTTTGAGTAGTTTGGAGAACCGGTAAATACCACCTCCGACTGGCCCTGCTCCCATCTATTCTCTGCCTCCCGAGTCCCAGCTGATCGGAAGGAAATGGGAATTTTACAGTATCCTTTCCCTGGAGTGGGATGGGAATGGAGATTTTACAGTATCCTTCCCCTTCCCCTTCCACGCCCACCAAACCATGCCACGCCATTCCCACCAAGCCATGTCATGCCCACCAAGCCACACCGACAGAACCGTTAGTAAAAAATTTTGAAACCCACCACTGGGTTGTTTATTCATAATATTTCTATATTAAGTCAGTCAATGTAACACCTTAAATCATAGACTGAGAAAGGATTGTTTAAGACAAAGAGTATTACCCCCTATGCTGAAAGAGCCAATTTGGTATAGTGGATAAGGCACCAAGCTAGAAACCAGGAAACTGTGAGTTCTACTCCCATCTTAGCCCTTGAAAGCCAGAAGGGGAATTTGGGGCCAGTCCCTGTCTCTTAGTCCAACTCACCTCACAGAGTTGCTGTTGAAGAAGTATTGTATATGTTTATGCTATCTTGAGTCCCTTATACAAATAATAAAAATGGGATAACAATAAATACATCTAAATAAATAGTACCCATGGTAAAATAAATAGTACCCGTGGTAAAAGCAATGTCACAACATCATGGAGGAAGCTGCCCCTTTTTGGCGGGGGTGTAAGACATCACAATGATGTAGACATTGGGTGCCGCTCACATTGCGATGCTGCAACACTCTACTCCCTGCTTGCTCTGTTTGTAAGATGTTGCTGCCTTTAAGTATTTTAAAACACGCTATTAAGTTTTCTCCCTTAGGTTCCCATTTCAGTACTAAACATTGCAAAATTCTGATAACTTAAATTTGATCATTCATTTTCATAATTTAATTGTGATGGTCTATTTATAATGAACCTTCATTATAGCATGAATCTATTATGGTAAGATAAAAAGTGTATTAGGCTAAGACTATTTTTGTGGCAGTACATAAATGATTACCAAACTCCATGCAACCAGAAACTCTGAAAAGATTGAGTAAGCAGTTGAAAGCTAAATATTTCTGATCTTTTTGGCCTCTAATCTTAGAGGATTAATTCAATCGGAAATGGAACCTGATTAAAAATTCAACCTCTGATAAAGTACTTCTGTGCTAGTGACACCCCATGACTTTCATTATCATGAATAAAAATGAGTTCCTCATAGAACAGCAAACCCATCTTTACATTTTCAATTATTTGGGCAAATTAATGTAGGCTTCAGACTTTAGGTATTGAAGATTTGTTTAAATAAATAATTTTTAAAAAGCAATTTAACTCTGTTATACAGATTTCTTGAATTGTGGAACCTTTCAGATTGACTTAGGTTCATGGTATCTTGAATATGCAGATTTAGCCTGTAATAATGAGATTATAGTGAGCACAAAGTTAATTCCATCTAGCAGAATAAATCTATTGTGACAATTTAAACCATCACATTGCGGTGTGCAATTATGATATTCTAGCACAATTATGGGAAATAATACAATGACCTTAGCAAATTTCCACTGAAAACTTCATTTGCTTCCTTAAGAAGAGAGCTAATGCCTTCC
Organism: Ptyas mucosa; assembly: GCA_012654045.1. Classification (NCBI taxonomy): domain Eukaryota; kingdom Metazoa; phylum Chordata; class Lepidosauria; order Squamata; family Colubridae; genus Ptyas; species Ptyas mucosa. The sequence continues at coordinate 36,853,988 of WNWU01000004.1, forward strand.
AGTGGTATATAAGGGATGTATAACAATATACAATGGCATAATTATTTTGAACTGAAAGTCTCTCAGAATTTATTAGTTGTTACAGGAAAGTCATAAAAAAGGTAAATGCTTCCCCTCCCCTTTTTAGTATAGTGAGACCACACTGGCTAAATTTACAGGCAACCAATAATTTCTTTGATGGATAGATTTGTCATATGCAAGACAGCACTATCTGTATTTTATCCCATTGCAGGATGTAGTTTGGATCAGAGGTGGGTTTCAGCAGGTTCTGACCAGTTCTGGAGAACCGGTAGCGGAAATTTTGAGTAGTTTGGAGAATCGGTAAATACCACCTCTGACCACGCTCCTATCTGTTCTCTGCCTCCCAACTCCCAGCTGATTGGGAGGAAATAGGAATTTTGCAGTAACCATCCCCTGGATTGGGGTGGGAGTAGAGAGTTTACAGTATCCTTCTCCTTCCACGCCCACCAAGCTACACCCACAGAACTGGTAGTAAAAATTTTTGAAACCCACCACTGGTTTGGATCCATACCTTTTGGGGAAAAAAATTATGCAGAAGTATCAATGCAACTGTAGTGTTAACTCTGCCATTCTTTACTATACCATTATAGTAAATTATATTATATTTAGTGCCCAATAAATCATATTATAATTAGTGCCCAATAAACAGACAAAACTAGGGGACTAACCCGAAGTGCTGGATTACAAAAACATTGAATTATTGGACCTAAGGGAGGAATTCCCAACCTTCAGAAGAATAAGAATCACTGGAAATTGTGGAACAGACTGTAAATGCTTTCTTATCATTGCTACTACAGTGGCTGTAGCTAATTATAACATAATCATTAATAAGAAGGTAAATTTTCCATGGCCCCATCGCGCTCCACATTATATTTATTAGCTTTATTTTTTAGTTGGGAAGCAGCCAAACTTTCGAAGAAAGCAATTTTTAAAGTTCCTTGAAAATGTGGCTATAACAGAAGGCCCAAGAGCATTCATAACAATAAACACAATGCTAGAAATTGATGTTTTGCTTTGCTAAACTAAGTTCCTATTCATTTCTTAATTTAATCAAAGATTTAATCTTTTGCCAAAGGAAGTATCCACAGCTAAATTTTTGGTCACACGCTCCAGACTGGTAACAGTCAAACTATGGTCTCTAGAATTAAGAAAAATCAACCAGATGTATTTCCAAATCATGATGATTTGGTTTAGTGAGGTAAGCCTAAAGTTGTATAAAGATTCAGAAAAGTTTTTGAAAATAAAACTAACTGTAAAATAATAAAAATAATAAAAGTAACCCAGTGGCTTGCAATAAGTGGCAAACTGAGTACAGCTGGCACAAACTATATGATGAATGGTTGCAAGTACTCGTCATGGCTAGTCTAGTGAAGAGAAGGACCAGGGGAGACATGATAGCAGTGTTCCAATATTTGAGGAGCTGTCCCAGAGAGGAAGGGGTCAAACTATTTTCCAAAGCACCCGAAGGCCAGACAAGGAATAATGGATGAAAGCTGATCAAGGAAAGATTCAACCTAGAAATAAGGAGAAATTTTCTGACAGTGAGAACAATCAACCAATGGAACTTGGCTTCAGAAGTTGTGGAAGCTTCATCATTGAAAGCATTCAAGAAGAGACTGGACTGCCACTTGTCAGAAATGGTGTAGGGTCTCCCATTGGACTAGATGATTTACAAGGCTCCTTCCAACTCTGTTACTCTGTTAAACTGATAGAAGTTTGCTATGAAAAGCAAGCAAAAACTTGGATGCAAAGAATCTGGATGCTCAGAATTTGTAATTAGATGGAGACAGAACAGAAGAAAGATGTATCGATAAATAAGGAGAAAGGGTAACTTGAATAAAATAAAAAGGCTTTCATGAGACAGCAGGAAGCTGGCAAGGAGATTGAAACTGTCTTTCTGATATGACGGAAAAGGAAAAATTTGGAAAACAGAGAAGAAGGTCGCAATTAGGGTGCAGATACACCAGTATGCACCCAGATCTAAGGAATTCACTTGACAGACACAATATTTTACCCAAAGAAGGAGAGACCAAAGCTGAAAGAAATGGCTGGGAAAAAGAACAGGATGTGATTAGCTTAGTGAAGCATCTTGAGGAGATTAAAAAAAAAAAAAAAGCAAGAGATTTCAGAGATATAAAGTGAGACTGAAAGTTTATTTTGAGAGTTAGGGAGAAAGGAAGAGGATAGATTTCTCCTGAATCAGGTAGCTTAAAAAGACAGAAAAGAGATGGAAGATACAAGGGTCCAGTTAAGAAAGCAAGTGGTAGAAAGGTTACTCAGGAGTAAGTGATAAAAAGAAAACATCCAAGGATTTTTTGCTACTATATATCCCGTTGGTGTGCCATCCTGCAGCTTATATTGGAGGGAAGTGATAGATGGGCAGTATTAACTCCAAGGTTCAGGCAGAAGGACTGAGTAATTGGAGTATACAGCATATGATGGCTTGGAAACAGGTCTTATTGTAAGAAACGCTTGAAAGCTTCTTCATCTCCTTTTACTTCATTTGCTTTTCGACTTTTCTCAGCATTCTAGTCTTTGGAGAAATCCAGGTTGACTTAACGCCTACAATTTACTTTTCTCATTTTAGACAGTTTCTCTTCATGCTATTCTTTGCATTTTCTGACTAAAGAGGTTGTTACGACTCTAAGTTCTTAAGGATACCCCCGTCTTTGACTTTCTAATAATTCTGTTTTAAAAGAAAAATAGTTATATTAACATATTCTTAGTTTGGTGGATTAAATCACATGAACAGTGCTATCATATCAGGTAATAAAATAAAATGAACAAAAAGTTGTTTTGCTGAAGGGTACAAAGGGAGAGATTTTAAATACAATACAAAGGAAGAGATTTTTTATTAGCTCACACGAAAACAAAGCAAAAGCCATTATAAAGTTCTTATTAAAATTCTGATGATTTCAAAACAACCTGGCTACCATACTAGTTTCCACTGAGGAATTGATGGTTTTGTTTAATTTACCATGAATAATAAGTGTCCATTAAAGGTCAATGGTCCTGTTGGCTGGAAGCCATGCTGTTTTGTAGCCCAGAATTTCCATCTGGGAGATTTAAGCCTCGTAGATCCTATTATAACAGAGAGAAGGATTTACAGGTAGTCCTTGACTTAACAACCATTCATTCAGTGACATTTGAAGTTACAACTGCACTGAAAAAAAGTGATTTATGAATGGTCCTCAAACTTACGACCATTCCTACATTTATGTGATCAAAATTTGGGTGCTTGGCAACTGAAATGCATTCCTGAGATTACATGATCACAATGTGTGACCTTCCCAGATGGCTTTTGACAAGAAAAGGCAACAGGGGAAGCTGAATTCGCTCAACGACTGCATGATTTGCTTTGCAGGCATGGCAAAAAAGGTCACAAAATTGGATGTGAGTCACTTATCAACCACCTTGCTTAGCAACAGAAATTCTGGTCCCAATTGTCATAAATCAGGGCCTACAGTATTCTAGAACACAAGAATGAAGAATGACCTCATGGAAAGAAAGCTAAAGAAAAAGGTTTTGAGAATTTGAGTTCAAAAGCATTTGTTTTCGTTCACATAGAACTTTTAACTTTGCCAATTTTATGAAGAGAGAGGGAGAGTGGGAGAGGGAAAGGGAAAGAGAGAGAGAGAGAGAGAGAGAGAGAGAGAGAAAGAGAGAGAGAGAGAGAGAGAGAGAGAGATCACTGGCTTTAAATGAACCCAATCACATATTCAGTGCTAGAATTTGGCAGCTGTAGCAACCAGAATCATTGATACATGTTACATGATACATGTTACAGCTATAGTTAGCCAAAGTTAACTTTTGCTTTCAGTTATGCTTATGCAATCCCATTAGGTCAATTGTTCAAATGTTTAATGGCATTTAAAATTAACCAAAATCTATGCTGAGGCTTTTCATGTCTTAATAGGCATTCCGGGATTCAAGGACAGCATTTCTATCAAATGCAGCTGGATTTGTCTTCAGAATTAAAGACAAATAATCAGCAAATTCTATTTCAGTTCAATTGAAGTCATATCTCCATGAAACACAATCTCTAAAGCTGGGAAAATTCTAATGTGAAAATACAATGTTTAAATACTGGAATTACAGAGCCTATTCAAAACTGTCTCCTAGCATTTGAAGACTGATATATCCATAAATAAGTGTCAGGAGTATAGATATAGCATGAAGTTGAATGTTACAAGCCAACAATTTACACTGTAAGACCCAAAGCATGCATATATTCCTTCAAATCAGCACTATTTAGAGCCTCTCAAGTTGTTATTTAATTATAGTTGTTAAGTATGACAGAAGCAATCATTACTTAAATACCAAAGGGAGCAATCATACTCAATTACCTCAATTAAATAGAATTTGTTTTATCAACTCTGGGCCTTATCTCTATCTACTTCTGGAAATGCAGATCCCAACATTACATTCAAGGGTTTCATAGAAATCAATTATTTCTTGTGATGTCATTGAAGAAAACTTGGTTGCTTTGTGTGCTGAATCTGAGAGATTAATACTTGAGCTTTTGGAAATCTTGTTCATGGCTAGCTCTGTAAACAGCGTAGTTCACAGAAAATCTCATGCTAATGAATTCAGATCTTAAATGGTAGGCCTCCTTCCCAAAATTTTTTACCCCACATAATTTGAATTGCTTAGAACCCACTGTCTAATTTGGAAAACCATTGGCACCTATATCCCTGTTCCTTTAGCAGAAAAATTCCAGAGTGTCAAATTCCAGAGTGTGAAGACCTTACTATCTTAAATAAATCTGAGGGGATTTGCACATTTTTGAGGATTGCACAAGCAGAGCTGGATTGTTGTCAAAACTTGATTCCACTCTGTCTTGACAAACTGGCTTTGGTAAACAAAGAACATGAAGTGAGAGGGTTCTGGCATTCCATGCAGAAACCTAATGCTTTGCACACATCTGGATCACTGCCAGATCTTGTTCCCGCACTGCCTGGACAAACCATATGTTACAACTGGGAAAACTGACAATACAAAGATAAAGTTTGTTCCTACTTCAACATAATGTATCTCTGAGTGTACTGGACTGTCATTGCCTGTGGAGATAATATTAGGGTTGTTTGAAAAAACGACTATCCAGAATTTATTCTGTCATGCATAGTCATAAGTCTTTGTATAATCAATAAATCAAAAATAGATGTGTTTTCGGAATATTCTTGCCTATTCCATAATCCATAGAATGCGAGCAATGTGATCTTGAATGCTTCTTCCTGAGTCCGGCTCATTTATTTGTCAAGTCTAGATTGTGAAATCATGATAATTACCTTGCTTACATGTGAGATGAATTAAACTGTTTGGTAGTTTGAATATTTTTAGCAGGATTTTTTGGGGGGAATATATCATCTTTATAGCTGTTGCTCTAAGTTGTCTAGTCCTACAACTACCCTTTTTACCAGCCTTAGCAGAGCACGCCAATCCAGCAGAGCCTGGCTTTGACGCCTTCCTCTGGCATGATTGATTTCACTATATTAAAGAAGATAAGGAAAGATTCTTCCTTATTCCACAGTTATTCCACAATAAATCATCCACAGCCTGGAATTTGATTCCCTCACTAATGTGTCCTCTTTCACACTGAATTGAAACAATTCAATCTTTTTCGAAGTGAAAACTCACACCACCATAATTAACTAACAGCACATACTAAAATTAAACTAAAACTTTTAGTTAAGTATATCTCCATATTTACATTCTTTATTATGTGCTGCTTTAAAATCAAGATTGCTAATAGGTTAATAATCATAGATTAAGAAGCAAGAGCACATTAGGAACATGGGAGATGCTTCTGGGGTGTAGAGCTCAAAGCAACATATTCAAGCCCATTGCCCCAAAAAAGTAACAGTCTAGAGGAAAGATTCCTTGTGCTTCTTTCAAAGTAGAATTAAGGGTTCCAAGCAGTGGTGAAATCCAATTTTTTTTACTACCGGTTCTGTGGGTGTGGCTTGGTGGGCGTGATTTGGCTTGGTGGGCGTGGCTTGGTGGGCGTGGCAGGGCAAGGATACTGCAAAATCTCCATTCCCAACCTACTCCAGGGGAAGGATACTGCAAAATCTCCATTCCCAGACCACTCCAGGAGAAGGATTTTGCAAAATCTCCATTGCCCCCACCCCACTCTGGGGCCAACCAGAGGTAGCATTTACAGGTTCTCTAAACTACTCAAAATTTCCACTACCGGTTCTCCAGAACCTGTCAGAACCTGCTGGATTTCACCCCTGGTTCCAAGTATATTTCACCCTCCTATCTTTGTACAAGAGCCTGAAGTCATGGCCCTGCCAATCGGCCTGGGAACCAGTGGTGGGTTCCTCCCGGTTCGGCCCAGTTCCGCCGAGCTGGTAGCGGTGACGATATGATGTCACCAAACTGGTTCTACCCCCCCTGCCCCCCTGGTCCCTACCACCCCCCCACCCCCACATTATTCTTACCTTTTATTTCGCCCCACCCCCAATCTATTGCTTCCTCCTGAGTCCCAGCTGATGAGCTATAAGGAAAAACTGTTTAAACTCTTGCTGCGGGGCTTCAAAGGGCCACCCTACAGCTAATCAATGGTAAAAGGCAGTTTGGTGGTAGACTGGTGCCTCCAAAAACAAATGAGTAGATTGGTGCCTGCAAAAATAAATAGCTAGACCAGTGCCTGCGAAAATAAATGGGTAAACCGGTACAGCTCTGCAAGCAGTTAAAAGCCTGGTAGACCAGTACCTTTGCTAAGTCACATGACCATCAAGCCATGCCCACAAAATAAGCCACACCCACAGAACCGGTAATAAAAAAATTTAGAACCCACCCCTGCTGGGGACCCAATAGGGGAGTACACCATTAAAGGTGGTTGCTGGACTAACTAGCTGACCTCCCCTCCCTCCTGCACTTCCCACTCCCCCTCTGCTTAACTTTTAAATTTCATAGTTCATATTTAATGCAATACTTCATTGTACTTTCACTTTAATTTTATTGTTTCATTCCTTTACTATTGTTATTTTTTACATTTTTATTACTTTCCCCCCATTTTATTGCTGTAAGCCACCCACGGCAAGATAGGCAGCATATAAGTTTAACAAACAAACAAACAAACAAACAAATACATTTCAGAAGATTAATTTTAAATCAATTTTTGACTACTAACGAAACTGCAAATTAGTAAGAAGAGATTTATCATTGCTTCTCTATTTGTCTTGTGCTAAATAATTATTTCATAATTATGTTAATAATTATTACATTAATTGACAGTTTTAATGTATTGTCTGCATTAATACGTCCTCTTTTTGTGAGGTTTTTTCCTTTTTTAATTTATGAATCGATTTGATTGATTCTTTGTTGGTTAATAAATATGTTTATGAAGAACTCTTTCATAGTTTCACTCGTATTTCATTTAACTGGGCAATAGCGCTTAGACTTTTATACTGCTTCACAGTGCTTTACAGCCTTCTCTAAGCAGTTTACAGAGTCCACATATTGCCCCCAACAATCTGGGTCCTCATTTTACCAACCTCAGAAGGATGGAAGGATGAGTCAACTTTGAGCCACTCAGTATTGAACTCTTGGAGTGGCAATGAGTTAGCCCCGCAGTACTGCATTCTAATCACTGTGCCACCAAGGCTCATAAATATCTCTCTTGAAAGCAAAGGTCCACTTAGACTAAACTAAACAATGGATTTTGATTCAAATTTATTTTTATAGTTGTGCTTTCAGTTGACTTCCAGGTCAAATTAAAAAGTTTCATTTTCTAAAAGTTTAGATGTATTGCATCCTGAAACTTTTCATAGCATGGTTATATGCAAATTGTACAAGTATTCATAGACAAAAGAAAAATAATCTAAAAATAATTTCTCCAGTTTTAGCTTCCAAAGAACTTTCACTATTTTAGTACAAATATATCTGCACACACTTTTATAAAGGGGTTAGATCAGAGGTAGGTTTCAGCAGGTTCTGATCAGTTCTGGAGAACTGGTAGCGGAAATTATGAGTAGTTTGGAGAACTGATAGTAAAAATTCTGACTGGTCCTGCCCCCATCTATTCTCTGCCTCCCAAGTCCCAGCTGATCAGGAGGAAATGAGGATTTTGCAGTATCCTTCCCCTGGATTGGGGTGGGAATGGAGATTTTATAGTATCTTTCCTCTGGAGTGGGGTGGGAATGGAGATTTTACAGTATCCTTCCCCTGCCACACCCACCAAGCCATGCCCACCAAGCCATGTCACGCCCACCAAGCCACACCCACAGAACCAGTAGTAAAAACCCACCACTGGCTTAGATGTCTCAATGCTCTTTGTTTCACAGTCACTGTTTGACAGTCTTGTGTCTAATGTTGTACTGATATTCTAGGCCAGCATTGCAGATCAAAATGAAGCCACTGAAGATCCCAAATCTTTCATCCTTAACAATTTTTAACTACGAGTCATTTTGCTATCTTCGGGGCTCCATGTTTGTGTTAGTTTGCAGCAGCATTATTGTTCTAGTGACCAATCAAATCTGCAGAAAACTGGTAGCAATTATAACAGAAATAAAATGTAAGAAAAAATGCATATGGAGAAGTTATCAAATCTGAATAAAATCTGCAAATTCTAATTAATTGATTGGCATTAACACACGATTGGTATTTCCATCTAAACGGAACCAGATATGCATATACCTCCCATGCATCCACATTTCTTTCTCATCGCTGTCTGGATGATCTTCTTTTATAACAGTCCCAAAATTTGTCAACCTTCATCTACAAATTTTTCGCATTATAACTTTGCAACTTATATTACCATATAAGTCATTCAAATTTTCCTAAAACAATAGAATGTTTGGATATTGTGATGTTGCTCGTGGAAGTCAAGAAGAAATTCTGAGTTATGTTCATTAATTAAAATGACAAATATAAATTACACGAATATTAGGATCTGGCACTTTGTGCATTTAAATATTTGCTTTAGCATTAAGAGTTCATGAACCTGGATTTTTTAAAAATGTATTTAGGTGTCTCTAGTGATCAACTAAACACTTGCTGCATAATTTAAGATAGGATTTTAATAACCCCTAATAGAACTTCCATTAGGTACTGTAGTGGAACATAAATGTCTTCAAAGAAACATTATGTTTTTTATTTAACTACAGTGGAGAAAAATGTTCTGCACATATAGATAGTCCTCAACTTATGACCACAATTGAACCCCGGATTTCTGTTGCTAAACAAGTGAATTTTTGTCCCATTTTACAACCTTTCCTGCCCCAGTTGTTAAGTAAATCACCGCAGTTGTTAAGTTAGTAAAATGGCTTTAAAGTGACTCTGTCTTCCCCATTGACTTTGCTTGTCAGAAGGTTGCAAAAAATGATCACATGACCCCAGTCATAAATAAGAACCAGTTGCTAAGCATCCAAATTTTGATCAGGTGACCATGGGGATGCTGCAATGGTCATAAATGTGAAAAATGGCCATAAGTCACTTTTTTCAGTGCCATTTTAACTTTGAATGGTCACTAAACAAATGGCTGTAAGTCAAGGAAGACAGGAAGATTGCATGTTGGCTGGTAACACCATTCTCTTCTTTCAGGGTCCACACTTGACATTAGTCACGAAATCCAAACTTTTTTACTACTGGTTTTGTGGGCGTGGCTTGGTGGGCATGGCAGGGGAAGGATACTGCAAAATCTCCATTCCCACCCCACTCCAGAGGAAGGATACTGCAAAATTCCCATTCCCTCCCCACTCCTGGGGGAAGGATATTGCAAAATCTCCATTCCCACTCCACTCTGGGGCCAGCCAGAGGTGGTATTTGCCGGTACTCCAAACTACTCAAAATTTCCACTACCGGTTTATGTTTATGTTTATTTGATTTTTATACTGCCCTTCTCCTTCCGGACTCAGGGCAGTGAACAGCCAACTAAAAACATTGTATACAAAAGTTAAAATAATTTTAAAAATAATTTATAAAATTTGGCCCATAATTTAAAACATTTCAATTTTAAATCAGGATCAAACTTTAAAACCAACATGGAGTCAGGCCAGCCCGGCTAACTGAAAATAGTAAGTTTTAAGGGCCCGACGAAAAGTCCGGAGGTCTGGGATCACTCGTATCTCTAGGGGTATATCGTTCCAGAGGGTGGGCACCACCACAGAGAAGGCTCTCCCCCCGGGAGTCCACGGTTCTCCAAACTGCCCAAAATTTCCACTACCAGTTCTCCAGAACCTGTCAGAACCTGCTGGGTTACAACCTTGGTCATGACAACTCTTGAAAAATAGGCTTGGGTAGAGAGCAAGTTTTGTTGTTTTCAACCATTTAGTTGTGTCTGACTCTTGCCAACTTTATAAGCATGCTACCCAGCTCCAGCACAGCTTCTTTGAATTGTTGGATGTTCAAGTTCACATCAGATTTGATGCTATCAAGCCAGCGTATCTTTGCTTGCCATTTTTTCTTTCTCCGCTAACCATTCCTAGCATCATTACTTTCTCTAATGAATTCACACGTATAACGTGGCCAAAGTAAATCAAGTAAATGGTATCAAAAAGAAAAAAAAGTTGGAAAGACAGAACAAAGAAGAAAGAAGGAAGGCTAAAAAGCTAAAAAGAGCTGAGAAGGTGCCAAGAAGTAAACAACAGGTCTTCAAACATTGGCAAATCTCTTCAAAATGGCCAGTGCCTCAACTTATGAGCAGTTTGGAGTGCTGGTAAGGGCTAAAGATCCGGATATCTCTAAACAGCCCAGAAACCTTTCATTCTTATTTTTCTTTCAAATCAGCTGACCATAATCATTCTACTTTATTAATAGCTGTGCTGGGACCAAAGGACTTAAGGGAATGCTTAAAATTACATTAACTCTGTACATGCATTGTGCAACTGATGAAAAACATGTGCAAAAAATTATAGATGTTTGCAGTGCAACATTAAATAAAATTGCTGGAGCTGATGTCGATGGGAAAATTTGTTTTAACTCTTGGTTATAGCTTTCAGACAGATGAAGGGCTGTTTATGCTTCTTCAGTGAATTTAGTGGCCAAATTATACAAATAATAATTTATATTATTGTTTATTATTATATTATTGGAATATTGCATTCAGTTTTGGTCACCATGATGTAAAAAAGATGTGGAGACTCTAGAAAGAGTGCAGAGAAGAGCAACAAAGATGATTAGGGGACTGGAGGTTAAAACATAGGAAGAACAGTTGCAGGAACTGGGTATGTCCAGTTTAATGAAAAGAAGGACTAGGGGAGACATGATAGCAGTGTTCCAATATCTCGGGGGTTGCCACAAAGATGAGGGAGTCAAACTGTTCTTCAGAGCACCTGAGGGTAGAACAAGAAGCAATGGATGGAAACTAATCAAGGAGAGAAGCAACTTAGATCTAAGGAGAAATTTCCTGACAGAACAATTAATAAGTGGAACAACTTGCCTGCAGAAGTTGTGAATGCTCCAACACTGGAAATTTTTAAGAAGATGTTGGATAACCATTGGATAACCGAGGTGGCGCAGTGGTTAGAGTGCAGTACTGCAGCTACTTCAGCTGACTGCTAGTTCAGCAGATCAGCGGATCAAATCTCACCGGTTTAAGGTTGACTCAGCCTTCCATCCTTCCGAGGTGGATAAAATGAGGACCCAGATTGTTGGGGGCAATATGCTATTTAGTATACTGTCTATTGGTGTAAGCCGCCCAGAGTCCTCAGAGAGTGGGCGGCATAGAAATATGACTAATAAAATAAAAAAATAAAATAAAAAAATTGTCTGAAGTGCCTGGGCAGGGCATTAGATTAGAAGACCTCCAAGGTCCTTTCCAACTCTGTTATTCTATTTCTATTTCTATTTCTATTTCTATTTCTATTTCTATTTCTATTTCTATTTCTATTTCTATTTCTATTTCTATTTCTATTTCTATTTCTATTTCTATTTCTATTTCTATTTCATCAATTATACTACTATTTAGCTGCCTGTTTTCTCTTTAGGGTTTATTTTCGGGATGGGTGAGTGGGCTTGAAGACAATAATCTCAGCCCTACATTGCATGGGACCAGGTTATTTCAGGACCTCTCCCCAATTACATTTTCAGTCCCTCAAGATCTAATAGAGAGGGCATATTGTGGGTTATTTAGGGTGGTACATTTAGTGACTCCCAGATGGCAGGCTTTCCTGGGCATGGCACCCACCATGGCCCAGGTCTAAAAAATGCATATTGTAATATTGAGTTATATAATTCAGAATAACACAGTTGAGAAAAGACCTGAATGGGTCTTCTACTCATTACTTCTTTTTCCTGCCTTAGGGTGCTAGACAGAATAAATTGGGCCTCTCCTTTCTGTACAGCCCTTCAAGTATCTTTAACAGGTGTTGTCAGGTCTTAGGGAAGCCTAAGCCTTAACAGAATAACAGAGATGGAAGGGGCCTTGGAGATCTTGTAGTCCTGGCCATGGCATTCACATTATGAATATCTTCCCTCCTGAAGTGAGGTTGGCACTATCATTCCTGATTTTCCAGAGGCCTCTCAAGATTTGTTCCTGCCCTCAAGCCTGGGGACCCCAGAGAACTGGCAAACTAGTAAGACGACTCTATTATTATTAACATCTCCTTACCCATTGTTTTTTTTTAAGTTGCATTATATATAGTTTTTAATGTGTTTAATACTTGTTAATTCTAAAGTGTTGGTTTTTAAAACTCTGTTGTACGCCACCCAGAATCACTTGTTTTATGACATGGGCAGCTATATAAATTTGGAAAATAAAATCAGAAACCAGGAGTAGACCAAAGCAAAACTTTGAAGAGTTGCTTTGGGTTGTTGAAAGTTTGTGCAAAGCAGCCTTTTGAAGCTGCTCTCAGAGCAATGTGGTCCCTCAGTTCTGAAGTCTCCTGTGGTGTAGCTGGAAATAGAGGCTTTTACATATGTACAAGCATAAGTCCCTCCAGTTATTGATGTGCTAGTTAAGTCTGCAATGGGGTGCAGAGAACCTCAGCAAGGTAATGTATATCACCTCCATACATCAAATTATCTCTGTCAAGTGAAACCTCCCGTTGTGGTGAATTGCAGCCACCTCACAGACTTCAAATAAAAAGGACATCTAAAAAGGAACGTAAAAAAAGTGACTATTGTATGCATTCATCCAAGTTCTACTATCATTTAGGAATTAATACAGCTTTAAATTAGCATCTAATTAGAGTTAAATTAAATTCACAATATTATAACTAGAAATCACGCTATTGTAGACTGTTATAAAAAAACAGATGGCATGGAAATTAGTTTGGACATTCAGCACAGCAGTAACAAAACATGTAGATTCTGGAGAAGAAATTGTGTACTTTGAAATTTGCATACGGATGTGGTTTTGAAAGATTTTTAATCGGTGCACATATAACTGAACCCATGCATTATGAGACACATGTCCTCACATTGGCTTCCTCAAATCAATTACTTTTTAAGATTGGCAGCTGCTGATGCTCCACCATCCTGATAAGAAACCTGTTGCTACTTACTTTAATGTCTCTTCCGGAAAAAAATAAATCAGCTCTAATCAGGCTGTCCTATATGGGGTCTCCTTAGGCCATTATGGAATATTAAAATGACGGGGCATGTAATTGAATTGCTACTATTCCAATCTGATATAGCCAAGGCAAGTGAATGGAAACAGCCAACTGCTATTATGCAAAGTTCTAATATTTTGAGAAGCATTATAGATAGACCCATAAAAAAAGGGAATAGATCAGAACCTCTTCAGTTATAAATGTGCTGCTCCAATGAAAGAAGAACCTTGATCAGTAATTTGCATTTGCCATGATTAAAAAAAATAAATCCAAAGTTTATGTGCCAATGAAAATATTTTTTTTATTCTTCTGAGCCATGCCCAAGAAATACTTTATGATTTTGCGAAAAGCAATGACATTTATTTCAGTTTGATGCGTAGACAGTGTTTTCTTTGGAATTCAGGAAGAGATGCTGAGAAATGTCCCTTATAGATTCCTGGCAATATTGCTAGTTAAAACACAGTAAAAAGTTAAATCAGCAACAAATTCCCTAAATATATTGCTAATATAAGATACAAACAGACACAAAACCCCAAATATGGAAATATGAATTAGTAAGAAGGGGAATGGATTACAAGTAATTCCTGTAATAGAATTGGAGAATGATTCTTCATTTATTTAGCTAAGGTTGTATAAAGGACATCTGGCCACTAAGTCTTTCTACTCAGTGAAAGAATCCAGATTAAGGTATCTTCAGCAGATATCCTTCTAAAATCCTGAACATAAGGGGAGCATTTTTCCCATATCTTTTCTCTGAATTTTTTTTAAAAAGAATATATAGTTACTAAATATCGAAGACAGGTTAAGCAATGTTGAACAACTGCCCCCCTTTCCCCCCCAAACAGGATGCACCCAATTTAAGTTGTAAGTTTTGGATTCAACCAGATACATAAAACTTTCTTCTCTTGGCAGTATTCTGGAAGAATTTTTATGAGGCTAAAATGCATATTTGGTGTTATGAATCACTGGTTAAGAATTAATTCTTTCACCAGATATCTCGGTTTTGTAAACCCATTATGAAAGATTTTGAATCCCAAATGAAGAGCAAAGATAACAGGAGAAATTATTAGTTTACTATATATAACAATATTATGCTTCCCTAATGGATGTTTATATTAAAGTTGAATAATAGATTTTATTTTTCAGAAGAATTATTGTACATAGTCCAATTGTTGGAGTCATTTATTTGCATCTTTTTAAAAAGCATAAATTAATGCACACCTAATGTGCAAAGTCTTCCAGTAGCAAAAAACATAAGATATCTTATCATTTGTTTTGAATACAATTATAATGGGTAAGAAGGCTCATATTCAGACTTCCGGCGGCTCCGCGAGCCTGGATGGCGCCTTAATTAGCGCGCCCGCTCCGCGGTACTGTAAGAACCTCCGTGCTGCAATCCAACGCAGCCGGGTGGTTTGAAAACTTCTCCCAGGGCAAAAGGGAGAAGCAAAGAGCCGGCTGGTGGGGGTAGAGCTCGCCAAAGCCCCCCAGAAGGATTTCTGTGGGGGTGAAAGGCTGAGTTCCCCAGAAGCCAGCCAACTGCTCCAGACCGGGAACGCCTCTGCCTTCACAGAACTACAAGCCGCGACCGCACCAGCATCTAAAATCATTTTAAGGGAAGAAAATTTTTAAGATCTACTTTTAATTTTACTTGATTTGGGAAACTAAGAAGCTGGCTAAGCAGAGCAGGAGAGAGGAAATGGGTTTGTGTAATCTTTAACTCCGTTTAAAAACTTTGAGGGGGAAAAAAATGGCGTTTAGTGAAAGTGATTGTTAGAGCTTGTTACATTTCTAGCAGACAAAGAGCTACAAAGAAAGTTTAGAGCTGCTTTGGAACAGAAGTAAAAGTTGGAACAATGGCTCAAGTTGGACCTGAAGGATCATTGCTTTCTGAAATAAAGGATATTCAAATTGGATTTGCAGAGATTTTTCAAGAACTTTCAGACTTAATTATAGCTAATATTTTGGTTTTAATTCAAAAGAAGTCTGATAATGAAATGTTGTTGGAGAATCCAGAGGATGGAACTCAACAAATTTTACAAAAGGAGATACAAGAAGCAGAGACCTGTATGTTGGGGGATATGATTAAAACAGAAGTTCTGGTGGACATTCCTAATTTGTTTACAGAAGAATTGCAACTGAAAAAATTAAGGCAAGTGGAGGAACTATTTGGTAATTGGAGGCTTGATGCACAATGGACTAATTTGTTGGATGATACAAGTAAAGAATGGTGGAATCAGGACTTCAAATTCAAGCCAAAAGAGCAGACTTTAAAACTTAAGGGGATTTTTGTGATACATCAGCCTCAGAGCAAGTTTAAGAAATGGCTAGGAGGGCCTGGAAAAATATGGAAAGAACAATGGCAATTAAAGGATTGGAAGAAATTTAAGAAGAAGATGGAAGATTTTTAGTAATGATGGTCTTAAAGATTATGGAGGTTTTCTTTTGTCTTTATTCTGTTCTTGCCTAAAGTTAAAACAATTTACCCTCCGGAAGGTTGGGGATTTATACTTGTAATGACTTAAAAAGCTTTATGGATGTTTAATGTTAACAAATTAATAAGATGGTTAATAATTTTATTTTTAATGTTATGTGAATTTAAGAAGATGATGAAAGATTTTTAGTAATGATTTTTAGTAAGAAGAAGATGAAAATTTTTTAGTAATTTAGCAATAGTAATTTTTAGATTTTTAATGATTTAAAAGTCATGGATGCCTAATATTTAAAGATGGATAAGGGTTATTTTTTTTTCCTTTTCTTTATTTTCTTTAAAAAAAATTTTTTTTTTCCTTTATTTATTATTACTATAATGTTCAAAGTTAAAAATAATTTACCCTCTGGAAGGCTGGCGGTTTATATTTGTGATGATTTTAAAAGTTTAAATGATGTTCAATTTTTATAAGCTAAAAAGAGGGTTGGTGGTTTTGGTTTTGACTGTTAAGGTAATGTAAAACTGTAAATGTATATTTTAGAATCAATACTATTATTATATGTTGGAGAAGATTACAGTGTTCAAAGTTAAAACTAATTTATCTTTTGGACGGTTGGGGATTTATAGTTGTAATGATTTAAAAATGTAATGTAAAACTGCAAATGTATATTCTAAAGTTAATAACATCACTATCTTATTTTGGAGAGGGGTATGATATTAATTTAGGATTTTGGGTTTGGTTTTCTTTTTTCTTTTTTTTTCCTTTCTTTTTTTTTTTTATTAATGCTACTTGTATTTTTAGGGAGGCTGAAAAATTTTAATTAGAGGAGTTAAAGGATTTGGGGGAAATTTTGAACTTTTTTTTTAGTATGTTAGCATATTTTAGTTTAAGCTTATGTTTGTTATTGTAATACTCTGTTACTGCTTGGGGAGGTCAAGGTTGGGGAGGGGTGGGGGGGGTTGGGGATGTAATTTTATATAGATGTAACGTTGTATAGAAGAATATCAAGGGGGGGGAGAGGGGGGAAAATGTATAACTTTGTTTGTAAAACTTTTTAATAAAAAAAAAAAAGAAGGCTCATATTCTGATCAGGATTTGTCCTTTATTTACCTTTACAAATCTTCCAGAAAATTGTTACGGCATAAAAGATACCCTGTTTTCCCCAAAATAAGACATCCCCTGTTAATAAGCCCAATTGGGCTTTTGAGCGCATGGCAATAAGGCCAAGCGCTTATTTCAGGGTTCAAAAAAAATATAAGACAGGGTCTTATTTTCGGGGAAACATGGTATCTCACTTTGACTGTTAAAAGTAACTTCTGGAAACATATTTAAAGAAAAAAAATGTAATTGCAAAACTTCCCAATGTACGTGAATGTGATTACAAATATAACCACACGGTGTGTGCAACAAAAGAGCAAAAATGTAGAATTACTCTTTTCTGGTGTTTACTATTATTATAAGTAGCATTACTAATAATACAATTTATAAAAAAACTGTATAATGCTTCCAAGTGTTTGATTTACACCCCCCCCCAAACATAATCTTGTGTAAAGCCTACTTTACTTATGGTGCTGTATCTGAAATATTCTTACACTCACGTAAGAGTTTCTACATATCTCAACTGATTTATTATCTTACTGGAAAAAAGATTCAGTATTGCAGATTTTGATAGTGGCTTGTGATTTCCATCTTGTGGATAAAACATAGCATGCCGATAATACGCCAGTCTTTTTCTTGTAATGATTTTGATTCAAAAACAGGATTATATTTGGTTTCATGGAAAATCGAACAGTTGGGAGCCACAATGATGATCATTAGTTGGGGATGCTCATTTTGAATATTCATAAGCTTTAAAAAAAAATTCTTTCAGCAGATTATAATGCTTCATTTGAAGGCAAGAAAAAAAAATACCTTGATGAACTTTGTACATTAAAGCCCTCTTATTCTACCACCTCTTACAATATTAGACAACACAGTATCAGCAGTAGAGAGTTTCTGGGTTTTTTAATCTCCCAGGATTTGAAATGGACACCTAGCATTAAAACCATAATTTAAAAGGCACATCAAAGAATGTTCTTCCTGAGTCAACTCAGAAAGTTCAGATTGCCCCAGGAGCTGTTGATACAGTTTTACAGAGGAATTATTGAGTCTATCCTTTGTACTTCTATGACTATCTGGTTTGGTATAGCAACCGAACAGGACAGGTACTGACTTCAACAGAAAGAACTGTAGAAAAAACACTTGCAACCACCCTGACTTCCATTGAGGACCTGTATACTGCATGGGTCAGAAAGAGGGATGAGAAAATATTTATTCCTCACATCCTGGACATAAAATGTTTCAACTTCTACCCTCAGGATGCCGCTATAGAGCACTGCATGCCAAAACAACTAGCCACAAAGACACTTTTTTATCTCGTGTCATCACTCTGCCGAACACCTTATTACCATAGTACTGTCTTATGTCTAAATATATTTATCCATGCAGTAGGGCTGTATTACTATTAGCTTTCTCATCTTTTCTACTTTTCCATTAGCATCTTATGATTATACACTTTGATGTTAGGATGCACACTGAAAATTTATGCACTGGAGACAAACTCCTTGTGTGTCCAATTACACTTAGCCAATGAAGAATATTCTATTCTATTCTATTCTATTCTATTCTATTCTATTCTATTCTATTCTATTCTATTCTATTCTATTCTATTCTATTCTACTCTACTCCACTCTATTGATACATTCTCCAGTATATGCGTCTCTGTGTGTTTTAAAACAATTGCAGGAAATTAAGTGAGTGAAAAGGCTTAGAGGGATTTATTCCTTCCCATTTTTCAATCATAATATATTTTGGGAGGGGGATATAATTTTTTAAAAAATGTTTTAATGTTTTAGTTCTTCCAATACTCTTGCAAATGACGACGCTTTTTATGCTGTCCATTTTTATGCTGTCCATCTCCCCTATAAGATGACTCTGGGTGGCTTACAGATTATGATCATCACACAGTTAGCCAGATGTGAAAAACTGGATTTGGCTTTTTATCCACCTTTTGAGTTCTTCCCAAGGACCTGGGATAAGCAGATGTTGATATCTGATGGTATTAGAGGTATCGTCACAGAAGTGATGAAATCCAATTTTTTTTACTACTGGTTCTGTGGGCGTGGCTTGGTGGGCATGGCTTGGTGGGTGTGGCAGGGGAAGGATGCTGCAAAATCTCCCTTCTCACCCCACTCCAGGGGAAGGATACTGCAAAATCCCCATTCTCTCCCCACTCCTGGGGGAAGGATATTGCAAAATCTCCATTCCTACCCCACTCTGGGGCCAGCCAGAGGTGGTATTTGTCTGTTCTCTGAACTATTCAAAAAAGGCCCAACCCATTATGAGTAGGTGACTGAGGGAACATATTCTGAATTATGTTCTCAATTCTTCTTTTCTTTTTCCTGTTTCCGTATGTGCCTCTTAAAAAAGTATAGAAAGAACAAGCATGATTTCAAAAGTAATCTTCAAATCAAGATCTTCTGAAAGAGAGAAATGTCTCTTATGAATGGATATTCACAAACAGTAGCTTTCATATAAACACTTCTGTCTCAGCCAGACTTAATTTGAAAACAGTATTTGCAGACCTTATGTGTCCATAGAAAAGGTAAATGTTCTTCTTTTCTTTTTGAAGGAGAATTCAGTGTGATATTTTATGATGAAAACTTTGAGAGATTAGATGAAGAGAGACAATGTTCTCTTAAAGACTAGCCAGTTTCTCATGAGTGATAATTCCCTAACCTTGATGGACGGAATGAAGGCTTGATTTTATTTATTGAACCCGCTTCTCATTCTGAAAAGATTTTCATTTTAGCACATCGCCTACCATATTGACAAAAAGGCAAAGGAAGTTGCCACTTCTCTCCTGATGAGTAAATTGATACAGGGATATATTTTTTCTTGCAATAAAATAGTTGGTGATCCTAAATAAGTTCTTCCCAGCAGTGTGGGAGAAGACACTAAAAGTTGTGGGAGAAAATGCTTCAGAGAGACAGAGGGCCAATGCTTCATAAACCATTAAGCCTATTCCATTTCAAAGTTAATGGAAAATATTTCAGAATAACTCCGTGCCTAAAATCTTAGATAAGAAAGTTATCCTTTTATTTCTCCAGGGCTCAAGAAAAGCATTGGAAGTAATGGATATGATGAAAATAATGGAAGTAAGGTTTAGTGTCAATTTTTCAAACATTACCAAAATAATATTACCCAACTTGTGAAATAGGAGGTATATCATTTTTTAAAAAATTCTTAATATTTCCAGTGTTTGTTTTCAAGGACCATCTAGACATGCCAGGAGCAATATAATATTCCTGCTTTTTACAGGCCTTCAAGACAGTGAAAAACAAGTGAGAATATATCCATAAATACAAGCAATGAATATTCAAAAGCTGCAGTGAGTTAGGAAACTGCCAGAGGAGAATGAAAAGTATTACTGTCTGGGTCTTAGTTGTTGCTGCTTGGAGAGTATAGTGGCTGATCTATAAAATTTGTATGAAAATCAAATAATGATAAAGCTACTACTTCTCTAATATACACAAACAACCAATAATACCAGATTTTCTTTTCACTTTGGAGAAAAGGGGTATCTCCTACAGACAGTTAGATATTTTGTGACTTTTTGTACTTTCCTGTGCCAATGAGGAAGGCTAAAGTATGTTTGATGAGGATGGTAGTGATAGCGGAGGCAATGATAGAAAATGGCTATTCTTCAAATGTTATTTTTTCCTCAGATTGCTAGAAAACTTGCCAGCTGGTCAGCCAGCCTGTCATGTTCTAAGGCAGAGGTCTTCAAACTTCAACTCCCAGAATGTTATGCTGGCTGGAGCTAGGCTGGCTGGAGAATTCTGGGAGTTGAAGTCCACAAGTCTTAAAGCTACCAAGTTTGAAGACCTCTGTTCTAAGGCTTGGTTAGCAAACACTGAACGTCACCTCATCGTCACAAAGATCCACAAAGATCTAGGAATGAACTTTGCAAAACAAACTGGATGACCGGCCCTCCATTTCTATACTTCCTATATTTTCCCAGTTTTTCCCATTTTTTTTTTGTTTACCACCATAAAGCTCTTTTGAGGAAGAACTGTTCAGTTCTGCACAAAACTGTTCAGGCTGCACAAATCCTTCTGATGAAAGCTGAACATCTAAAAGCATCTTGCATCAGACAATGCATAATGCATAATGACATCTCTGATGTAAAAGGTTGCCTACCAGTGTAAGTCAGATGAGAATGGTATCAAAGTGGCACAAATCAAAATAGCATCTGTTGTTTAATTATTTAGTCACATCTATACATCACTAATTGGTGCTTTTGAAGAATGTACAGATGCATTTTAACCATCCAATGCCTAAGAAGCTTTTGGTTTCTTCATGCTTCATCTATATATTTGAGTAAGTACTCTTTATGCCATTGATGATAAAGATAAGAGTGCTGCTATTTGGATAAATTTTTAATTACATGCCTTGTTTGTTAGATACAAACTGGATTTTGTTGCCTTGATATACTGTAATTCCATCAGTTTAATCTGTAAAAATTTGCTAAAGTAGACAGCTATAATGCAGTTGCCAAGCGTTCACCTGAATAATGCCTAATATAGATTTTAAGGCATTGCAATAGAATTTTCTGCTGTGGTATCCATGCTCCATTCTTTACTAATATAGGATTTGATTTTTGAAATGTATAAACTTCAATGTGTACTCCACTCTGAAAATTTACAATTTTGGTAGGCTTAGCAAATGCAGCTACAAAACCAATAAATGTACAGAAATATATTGTGTAAAAGAAAGTCCAGTGAAGATCAACAATTAACTATATCAAACAACTAAAACAAGAGCCTATCAACCATTCCAGACAAAGACTTGGGGGATAGAAAAATATTTTAAAGGCTCATTTAAACAGGACCACAGTGAAGGTTGTATGAATTTTGTACCCAGTAGTGTTCCTGAAGGCAGGTACCAAAATAGAAAAGGGCCATTTCTTGTATTCCATCAGATAACATTACTTAATCTGTGGGATCTGGAACATGCTAGTTCTGTTGACCATGTTAAACAGGCAGAAATTCAGAAATCCTTTTGTTGCAGCAGAACCAACCAACCAATACATAGAAATTTTGCCCAAGAGAATTATTGTCTAATGAAATAATTCATAAATTTATAATCACAAATTATATTCTCCAGATAGCCTCACAAAATCCTTTTTTTTTGGTCATAATGATGATCTAAATCAGGCGTGTCAAACTCGTGCCATAAATTCATTGTCATGTGACGTATCACAACTTTCCCCCCTTCATTAAACTGGGTGTGGGCATGGCCAGTGCATAATGCATCCAGCCCACGGGCTGCGAGTTTGACACCCCTGATTTAAATAGTGTGACTTTCAGACAGGCTAAATATGATTATTATTGGATTTTAGACAATATTTAAAAGCTTGGCAATAGCAACAGCACTTAGACTTATATACCGCACCATAGTCCTTTACAGCACTCTCTGGCCAGTTTGCAATGTCAACATATTGCCCCCAACAATCTGGTCCTCATTTTACCGGCCTCGGAAGGATGGAAGGCTGAGGATGGAAGGCCACTGTGCTCCATCAGGACTGAACTGCAGATCTGGGTAGAGCCTGCGATATTGCACTTTAACCAGTGTGCCACCAGGACTCCTTACCAGGGGTGAAATGCTCCCGGATTGGACCGGATTGCCTGATCCAGTAGTGATCTTGGCTGATGGTTCGGCGATTTGGTAGCAATGGCGGAGCAAAGCTCCACGCAACTGCCCAGGTGTCATTACTTCCTGGTTTTAACCAGGAAGTAATATGTTTTTTTACCTTCTGCGCATGCGCAGAAGGTCTGCGTGCGCATGTGATGCACGGTGCATGCGCTTCCGAACTGGTAAGGAAGGTAAGTAGAGTTCACCCCTGCTCCTTACCACATTAAAAAAAACCCTTTAAATATATCTGATGACGATTACTAAAATCTATGTTAGTTAGAAAAGAGAATCATATGCTATGCCAATGTTTTTTTCTCAGTATTTCAAAAGTTGGGATACTTTGGTGAGGCATTGTTTTACTGCTTGACTAAGTGCAAACTAACATTCTTTGGGATACTGATTCATGTTTTAGCTCTTTTACTCATCTAAAGTATTAATGTCTTTTTTTCATTAAATCCAGATGAGTTATGACATATTAAGAAGATACATGAATAGATGTTATGCATAAATCTGGGAAATACAATTTTGCTTTACTATACCATTGGCTTAATGTTGAATTTTAAAACTGATAACTGCTAAAGAAATATTGATTGCCCTATATTTGTATAGACCAGTTATGGCTAACGTTTTCTGTACTGAGTGTCACCCGCACATGTCCCGCCTCCAGTGCATGCGCGGCAGAGACCTGATGACCAGCTGGCTGGTGGGAGGCATGCGTGCATGTGTGGTGCAGCTGAACTGGAGTGATGGCTCGCGTGCCCACAGAGAGGACACTGCATGCCACCTGTGGCACGTGTGCCATAGGTTCGCCATCACAGGTATAGACAGTAGATTCTCCTTTTTTTAAAAAAAATAAAAATCCAAGGTTAGGAAGACAAGCCAGGAATATGAATCATGCAAAGGTGAGTGGGATAGGCTGTGTGACAGGATTTTCTAAATTTGGATTCATATCTGAGACTATGATGTGGTACAGGAGTGTAAATACAAGCCTGTGTTGAGAGGGCCATCATGTGGCAACTGAATAAAATATTTTTCTATAGAATCAAAGTTCAAGCTGTGTAATAGACAAGGATTAAGGTTTTAACATCTCTATGGTACAAAACGTGAGTGTGATAAGTCTCCAATAATTTGTTCTGTATATGTGAAAGATAAAAGCTAAAACAGTTTAAAAGATAATTAAAGGACATCAAACAACTTCTAATTTAATAATTGCAAAATCCACTGAAGGAGTACATCTCACTCAGCTCTGAGGATTTTTATCTGAGGACTCACAGAAATGAACTGCAGACTTATATTTATTAAAGCATGTTGTTTGCATTTTATCTGTTCTGTGATTCTGAAGACTAGATTTATATGTAGAGAGTGCATTATATACATTGCTTGCTGATCAATAATTGCCAAAAGAAAACATAGTAATTCAAAACAGTGGATTGTAAGACACATCATAAAGTTTTATACTAGGTAACTTGATACGTGATACAATAAAAGTGTAAACCAAAGACTCATTCCCTCAGAAAACTTGGCCATGGTATCAAGAAACTTCCAAAACTGGTTACCAAATTATAATAATTTGATGACACTAGAAAAATATTGTATGCATGATTGAGGAATAACTGAAGAATAATCATATGAGTAAATTTAATTTTATATACATTTAAATTTAAGTGTAAATGAAATGAAATTTTTGCTTGTTATCCAAGTTGAGGACCATGTTTGGGCTTTAATGATGTATGGGAAGACTGCATTCAATCAGTCAAAGATTAAGTGTGGTCCCCAGTAAGCAACTTATAAACTGAAACTTGTGACCTATGGGACAAAAAAACCCTGTACTATGGCAGCAAAATGAATTTTGAGTATTTGAGCTTTTGAAATTTGAGCTTCAAGTTTCCTTAAACATACATACTGTTGAGTTTCCTTAAACATAACAGAATCTATTGTTGTGGATTTATTCTCCTTAGAGCCAGAATATACATCAAGAGCTAATGAGGAAAGTTTTACAGAAGATATCCAAACTTAAAATGAGAAGTTTTATAATTATCATAGTTTTTAAGCAGTAGACCAGCTTGCCTCTTAGAATCATAAGGGAGCCATGATAGACATTTGCCTGGGATGGTATGAAGATTCCTGCCCTGGGGAAGAGGGTTGGACTAGAAGACATCCAAGGCAGTGTTGGGATTCAGCCGGTTTGGGAAGGTTCAGGCAAACTGGTTGTTAAATTGCTGGCTGGTCCCTCTCTTCCCCTCCCCTCCCGCCCCTTCCAGGAATCCCCACGTGAATGTTTTGGCTCCCAGGAGGCTACAGGGAGGCCTACTAGGCCCAAAATGGGACACAGGTGTGTGTGTGTGCAGTGCGGCCCCTCCGTGCCTCATTTTTGCTCCCAGGAGGCTGCAGGGAGGCCTACTAGGCCCAAAATGGGGCACGTGTATGTGCGTGCCCCTCGTGGCCTGTTTTTGCTCCCAGGAGGCCAAGTGCTGCCTGTCACGCCTCCTGGCCACGCCCACCATGGCTATGCCAGTCATTAGGACAGAGAACCGGTTGTTAAATTATTTGAATCCCAACACTGCTCCAAGGTCCTTTTCCAATCCCATGATCCTTTGATTCCAAGTAAATGATCATACTAGTCTTATTAAAGGTGTATCCTTTCAGGATTGCTTTCCTTTTTTGCTTGATTATTCTCTGAGTGTATTTTATAGAAAACATGAAGCACATTGGAGATCTTTGCCAGT
>WNWU01000004.1:36879511-36892317 GCA_012654045.1 Ptyas mucosa
TCTATCTATCTATCTATCTATCTATCTATCTATCTATCTATCTATCTGCTGGATATGCATGATGAAATGTGTGATTTTTGAGTCCACGCAATTACTGTAAGAACCATTCTTGATGAGAAAAAAAAATGGTTTGAGAAGGTAATTGCTGCCGATCGGAAAAATGACTGCCAAATTCACAATGCTCAGAGTCGATCGAATAAAGGGTGCAACTATTTTATACAAGTACACTTGTTCTTTCTCGGTGAAGAATAGCTACTTTGTTCTTTTCTGTACGCTGTTCCCTGTATATAAAAAAGTAACCACTCTGGAAAAGGATGTGTGATTATCCGAGCCATGGATCAGAGATGTGTGATTCTTGAATGTTCTGCTGTATGTTCAAGGATCAGGAACACGTTGTCTCTTGATTATTACATTGGAGGGGTTGGAGAAGTGGATGAATAAGCCTGAGAACAGCACAAGGAAAGGAAAAGGAGATAGCTAGGGGCCTCGTTCCAAGAGGCCATCTAAACAAGTGAAAGCAGAAGAAATGCATTGTGTACCTGATGAAAATGATGCTGGTGTAGGGAAATATAAAAATGTAACATAATGGCCTCAATAGCACCAGTATGTACTGTGGCCTTACACCTTTCTTCTAAACGCTATGCATATCATTCTTAATATCTGTTTACGATTGAATTGACAACTGAATTTCTCCTGAATGTTATTTATACTATGGTTTTCTACTGTTCTGCCCCAGCCACGGATCCCAGAGAATGCAGCACACACAAACTATAAACCAAACTCAATTTACTTCCAAATGTAGTTTTTTACAAATGCAGGCTATTAACTAAAACGTCCTTAACAACCTGCCAGAAATTCCACAGAAAGATAAAGTCTTACGAGAGTTGGCAAAAAGCCCAGAAGCAAGGTTTGCAAAGAAAATCCAGATTTCAATGATCATCGAGTGAACATGCGTTGTTTCCTGCAACATTTACAAGCTGTGTGCAAACTTAACTAGGCTAAGGGAGTGGCCAATTAGCCCCAAGCCTTACTCTCGAGGAGATCTCCTCCTGAGTAACCACTCCTGCCTTTTGGAATGCTCTGCATGTTCGTGCATTGAGAAGAGGCTCCTCCACTTCATCCTCTTCACTTGAAGGAGCCTCTGGAGATTCTGAAGGCTCTGGCTAAATCTCTGCCTCTGGCACCACATCTTCTTCCGCCTTCTCGCTGTCCGACTCGAGCGCCGGCTGCACAGGATGCTGGCGCGACACCACACCAGCCTTCTCGTTGTTGGGATTAGCAACAATCTGCACAGGCTGCTGGCAGGCCACAACACTAACAGAACAATTCCACAGATTACATTACCAGAGAATAAGTGTGAGATAATCAAAGAATCTTTTTCAAAATATCTTGTCCTGGATGAGATTTGTGGAACTGGCTGTGTATTTTTAGGTTAAAAATGAAAAATACATATACCGAACTGAAATCTCAAATCCTTTCACATGTTCATGCCTCCTTGTTTTTCTTCCCCAATGTATTCTTTTTCAAAAGCTTCGTTTGTTTTAAGAGAAGGCAGTGTTGCCTTAGTAGCATCATTAGACTAATATGAATATAAAATCCCTGTTGATTTGTGTCAAATAATTCAGGAATCACTCCATAGAATTAAATTCCTCCCCCCCCCCTATTGTTGGATACTTGAAAAAAACAACGGACATTTTGAAGCTTCTTCCAATGCTTTGGTGTCTGATGTTTTATGACTGAATTGTAAAGCAAATATTTTGAACCTGTACTTGATTTTACAGACTGATCATGAGCATAATGTCATTTTGTGAAAATGCCCTTAGCATCCTATAGAATGCTTGTTGCTTTATCAATCCACGTCTTGGCCTGGACTATACTGATTCAGATTTTAGACAACCAATTGGCATGATTAAATGTTCTTCTACCTAAATTATATTCCATAGGAGAATCTTCTGATATACAAGTTTCCATCAATACTACTACTTTATCTGCTGATTTATACAACCTCACCAAATTTCTGCCTCTATGAGAAGCTTCTACAATATTCCCAGGTCTCTAACCAGTGATGGTTTGCTACCAGTTCGCACCAGATCAGGTGAACTGGTAGCGGCAGCGGTGGAAAGCCCTGCCCATCCACCCGGATGCTTCTGCACATGCGCAGAAGTGCCACGTGCGTGCACGAGCGCGGGCACGCGCACGAGCGCGGGCACGCGCACGAGCATACCGGTAGCAACGGGATTTGGAACCCGCCCCTGTCTCTAACCACATCCTTTTAATTGGTCAAGAAATCCCTGCTTTGTTATTTCTTTTATTTGCTTTCTAGTGATGCAGTCTTACTGTATAAAACTGCCGATCAACCTATCAACCTATCACATTGCTATTTGATTCATTTCCCCATCTCAAAGTTATCTTTATACAAGGTCACTGATGATAAAAAACATCCTATGTCATCTATCTATCTATCTATCTATCTATCTATCTATCTATCTATCTATCATCTGTCTATCTATGATTGGGAGACATTACAATAGTCTATTATCTATCATCTATTTATTTTTCTCCACAAAGCTGCACTAGTGATAATTTGAAGGAACTCAGGTGATCAGCCTATTTTAAGGCTGTGGCAGATGCTGGTAGGAGAGTGAAGAGTTGCGCAACTGCTTTTCTGTTATGGGCTGAACACACTGAGGATTTCTCCTGACCTCTTTGGTCTTGCCAAGATATCTCTCCCTCAAGTGAGGAAAGGCAGGAGGGCAGACTGGCAATAGTGGAGGCAGCATTGCTTCTACTATCATTCTATTGATAGCTGATTTGAGAATTTAGTAGGAAAAGTTGGGTCACAGCAGTTAACAGAGGTGATGAAAAAATCACCACATGGCTCTTCCTCTACCTGTCTGCCTGTACTATGGGAATTGTTGGTTTCTTGGGAAGCTTGTTAGCAGGAAATTACTTTGATTTTCATTCCCAATCAACTGATGGAAAAGTTGGCTAAAAAATAGAATTTACAACAAAGATGCACAGAATGAAATCAATATGGATTTTGCAAAAAGAATCTATGTACTTCCAACCTTCAATTTAACTGAAGTGGAGAGAAGTAAAAATGCTGGGTTTTTTTTAATATTTGGATTTATTTTCCAGTAAAAAAAAAAATTCAATGAAAACCTCATGAAATATGTCATTTTAATTAATACACCGCTTTAATGAAACTTTAAGTAATTTCAAGAGAGATAAAATAAAGGAAATGAAAATATGGTTGCTTTTTTCATTAGCTTCTGGAGTGCAGTCCTTGATAAATGAGATGCTTATTTTGGATAAGATATGGCAAATTAAAAGGTTTAACTACAGCAACATGCATGTGTTCTAGTATTTAGTTCAACTGAATTTACTCTGTGTCCCCCCCCCCCCCCCAGGTTGGTTGCAAATCAGGATATTTTTCTCCCCAGAAATCTTGTTGATCTGTTGTTCTAACCTTTCTTTCTTACTATAAATTTATTTGCTACGTATTTTCCAAAAGAAGCAGCACTGTTTATATCAGTTGACCTTTAGAGATGTAAATAAGTAAGACAAGTGGATGGAAGTATACTTCATTTCTGTTTAGTTCCTTTGAAAGAAAATGACAGGATCTATCAAATTAAAGATTGGCAATGAAGGAAAGCTAGTACCCATAATTTTCAATAATGCTATAGGACACTAGAAGAAAAGCAAAGGTTGAGTTTAGATATTAATGAAGCAGTCAATTTTATGAAAAAGTCTTATTCCTCATAAATATCAGGTAGACTACATCATCTAAAGCTCCAAAGTACAGTCCAGCCCTAATTCTTCAGTCTTAGCCTATAATTGACTGAAAGTATGATTTAGACCTCAGTCTGTGTTTGCAGTGGGATTTCTTTTGCAGCCCTTCACATTTTGATTGAAATACTTTATTACATTATGGTCTTGATAATAGAAATATACTTTAACCAGTGTGCTGCTGTCTTCTCTTATCCACCTTCCCTTCTCTCTAGTTTAATTCTTCCTCAGCCCAATCTACTTCACTCAAAAGCATGCCATCAATTTAAATTTTGGAAATCAGTTCCTATCAAAGGAGGGTGAGAGAAATTTATTTATTTATTGTTTATTGGTTCGATTTATATGCCACCCTTCTCTGGAGACTCAGGGCGGCTTACAATGCGTTAAGCAATAGCCTTCATACTTTTGTATATACCTACTTAGTAGGGCTTTTGGCCCCTCCTAAGCGGTGTTCTTTTTTTATACAAAGTCAGCTTATTGCCCCCAAAATCCGGGTTCCTCATTTCATCTACTTCAGAAGGATGGAAGGCTGAGTCAACCTTGAACCTGGTGAAAATTGAACTCGCAGTAATTGCAGGCAGCTGGCAGCTAAGTGCTATTTTAACAGCACTTTAGTCTGCTGCGCCACCAAGGCTCTTGCCATTGCAATATTCTGTACAATATTGGCATTAGGACAAAAGCCTATTAGGAATTAGGAATTTTAGTAGCCCCACTTAATGCAATAACATTACATTGTTAGCTGCCATTTATATAGTATCATACTTTGAAACTATAAGAACAAGTCCTTGTTCTCTATGAAATTCCACAGTGGGAACCAGACAAGAAGAAAAGTATAAACAGGAAAAGCACTTGTGTTCAGTTGTTGTACTTAATACTTAATTGTACCCGAAGACCGGTAATAATAGCATTCACTTCACTTTTTTAATGCATATCTGTAGCTCCAATGATTATAACATACAAAGATTGTTTTAGAAGAAAACTGTTTCTACCTAAACCTTTTTTTCATTAATAGATATTTATTTAATCAGCACTTCTCCAGATTCCTCTCATATGGTTTGATTCAACTGCTCCATAATTGCTATAGTATCAGGGGTAGGTTCTACTTACCTATACTACCGGTTTGCAACGGGAGCGCATGTACGCGCTTGCTTTGCTTGCTTGCGCTTTTGCGCATGCACAGAAGCTTTTGTGAATGCGCAGATCATCAGTGATGATGTCGGGGCAGGGGGTGGAGCCTCCCGCCACCATTATACTGGTTCGCAAGAGCTGGACTGAACTGGGAGCAACCCACCATTGTACAGTATGTCCTTTTTCATTTTTCTCCTTAATCTATCTGCAACCAGGCTACCAAATATCACAGGTGTACCAAAAACCTTATTTCAAAGATCCGATCTTTGTTGTTGATAAGTTCACATTTGAGAACTTTTCCGAGAAGCTGGAAGGGAACTTGAGAACAATTCAAAAGAAATCATCACATTTGGTCAATTTAAACAAATGGCTGTGAAGCCACAATTTTATAGCCAATAAATTATTATTTTCCTTAAATGCTGCTTTAACATGCTTTTTTTCTTGGTTCTCTGAGAATACCAATAAAGGGATAGATTTTTGATGAATGCTGGTAATTAAAAGGGTAATAATGCTGCTTCTTTTAGGTCAGATATATCCAGGCTGCATGTGGCCCTAGACAGGTAGAATGCAGACACACAAGATCATAAACTTTTAAAATCATTATGTGATTTTTAGTGATTTTAACTATACAGGTAGTCCTCAACTTATGACCACAATGGACTGTCCAGGTAGCCCTCAACTGATGACCACAATTTTTTGTCATCGAGACATTTGTTAAGTGAGTTTTGCTCCATTTTGCGACCTTTCTTGCCAAGTTCTGGCGGAGCTCTGGTGGCTCAGCAGACTAAAGCAGTGTCATTAACTGTTATTAAGATCAGCTGCCTGCAATTACTGCAAGTTCAAATCCCACTAGGCTCAAGGTTGACTCAGCCTTCCATCCTTTCTAAGGTAGGTAAAATGAGGACCCAGATTGTGGGGGCAATAAGCTGACTTCGTATAAAATATACAAAAGTATGAAGGTTATTGCTTAACGCATTGTAAGCCGCCCTGAGTCTCCAGAGAAAGGCGGCATATAAATCAAATTTTAAAAAAAGTTGTTAAGTGAATCACTGCAGTTGTTAAGTCAGTATCACACACAGTTGTTAAATGGCTTCTCCCATTGATTTTCTTTGTCACAAATTTACAAAAGGTGGTCGCGTGACTCTGGAAAACTGCAACCGTCATAAATATAAGTCAGTTGCCACGGGTCTGAATTTTGATCATGTGACCATGACACGAGTGGTCGTGTGAAAAACGGTCATATGTCACTTTTTTCAGTGCTGTTGTAACTTTGAATGGTCACTAAATGAACTGTTGTAAGTTGAAAACTACCTGTATTATATATTTTGTACATGGGTCAAGGCAATTCTTCTTCATTCAGTGTGCCCAGGCAAACCAAAAGGTTAGATACCCATGTTGTAGGAGATGAGGAAATTTATGCAGTTAATGACGTCAGATCACATTGTACTTTAAACTATGTTTTAAGCAGTATTCAGAGAGTCCTTTTCCCCCTCTAATCAGCTCTCAATACTTCAAGGCCGATCTAATCTAAGTTACACCTAATCCTGAGAGTTTGCTTTCAAGTACACCGTGTCACCAGCAAAATCCACGTTTTCTGGCAGCATCTCCCTCCACCCCCTTTGTCGATTCATGCAGTTTGTAATAGTTACATAAGTGGATAAAATGTGCTCTTCAGCTGAGGAAAATATTTTGCAGCGGTATAAAAGCAAAGCTGTTAAAGAGAAAGAAAACCGAGGATGTTGTTCTGAATATTAACTTACTTATTTTAAATGATCATTTTTTAAAAAATTGCTCTTTCATATTAGCTATGCCCTAAGCAAGCTGGTTTCTCTATTGCTTTTTTGAGGCATATGAAATAGCACTAGCACTTAGACTTATATACTGCTTCACACAGTGGTGAAATCCAATTTTTTTTACTACTGGTTCTGTGGGCGTGGCTTGGTGGGCATGGTGTGGCTTGGTGGGCATGGTGTGGCTTGGTGGGCGTGAAAGGGGAAGGATACAGCAAAATCTCCATTCCCACCACACCCCAGGGGAAGGGCACTGCAAAATCTCCATTCCCTCCCCACTCCTGGGGGAAGGATATTGCAAAATCTTCATTCCCACCCCACTCTGGGGCCAGCCAGAGGTTGTATTTGCCGGTTCTCCGAACTACTCAAAATTTCCACTACCGGTTCTCCGAACTGCTTAAACTTTCTCCTACTGGTTCTCCAAAACCTGTCAGAACCTGCTGGACTTCACCCCTGGCTTCAGAGTGCTTTACAGCCCTCTCTAAGCAGTTTACGGAATCAGCATATTGTCGCCAACAAGCTGGGTCCTCATTTTACTGACCTCAGAAGGATGGAAAGCTGAGTCAACCTTGAGCCTGGTGAGATTTGAACTGCCAAATTACAGGCAGCTGGCAGGCAGCAGAAGTAGCCTGAAATTCAGCATTCCAACCACTGCGCCACCACGGCTCTTGAAATGAATGTTGTTCTGTCCAATATTCCTGAAGAAGAGGTGAAATCCTCCATTCCATGGAGCTAATCCTCCCTATCTACTTTCTTCATTTAGCTCACTGAAACTTGAGGGAGGCCCATCTCACAAGCTTTCAGGTTATCACTGATTGCTAAGAGGTTTGGCTTTGGTGCTCCAATTGCAGAAGATGAAGGTAGTCCAGTATCTCACCCTGGTCTTAAAGCCTGAATGACTGAACAGGCTGAAAAGGCTACAGTCATCTGTAAATTTATTAAAACAAACATTCCATTCAAACCATTAGACATAGTTCCATGTTAATATGCATCATGTTGCATGGTTGCTTTCATTTCTGGGTGTTCCTTAATCTTTTCAATGTCTTCTCCTCCACCACATTCTCCTTGATCTTATCTCAACTACAATTTGGAAGGCTGCCACATACCTTTGCTGCCTGGAAAGCATCTAATATTTTCAAATCAAGCAGTTTTGGGGGAAATAGGAGGAAGAAGAAGCATGATGTATCTTTGCTACCTTTGAGTTACTTATAAAGTGATGAAAATGGGATAAAAATATTTTTTTTAAAAAAGTGTTGAAGGAGCATCTTTGTTACGTTTTGTAAAAATCAAAACAGGATCTATTTCCCACACGAAGCTGTTTACACCTTTAAATGATTTCTAAAATCACCTTTCTCTGTTTGTAATTTTATTTTTGTCTCTATCCTTCAGCACACATGTGAATTGTATTGCTTACAAGGTTTCTAGAACTGTCATTCCAAATAGTGAAAAATATTTAATAAAAATGAATATATCATATTTGAGGTACAAATCAGAGGTATAAGACAAGCAGGATAGAAAAGCCTTTGGCCACTATGGAGGGAGGGAGGAAAGGAAGGAAGGTTTATTGAAAAACTGTAATCTATCACTAAAAATAATATTTAATAAAAAGTTACATGTACCTGTGAAAAAGGAAGAAGGAAGATAGCATATATAGACCACTTTTCAATTGTCCTTGTAATGCTACCAATGGCTACCAATGAAACGGCCCAATCATTTTTGGGGTGTGTGCATATCAGAATGTATCATAAATGAATGACATTCAGTTTTTGCAGCTACGGTAAAGTACACAGTACATTCAGAAATGTTACAAAAAATAATAATTTGATAACAGCCACAGTTCCAAATGATGTCAGGGTGCCTTTTTGCCTGGAGCAATATAGCAGGAAAATGCAATTCTCTTGATAGCAAATTATGCTTTATTTTCTATACAGATGCAGTTAGCAGATAGTTCTGGTTAAACATGACTCTTCAGAACTGAAATACAGATATCAGATATTCCTGGCAGTGAACCAATTTCTGAGTTTTGCTAAAAGCTACCATGATAATTTCCCTTTAGTTAAATATTGCATGCTGGAGACTTACTGTGACAATCAATTGTTTGTTTCGAATTAGCCTTTTATGAAAAACTGAAAATAATAAGTTAGGTGACCCTAGCTGTGAACTTTAGATTTTATACCATTTTTATACTTAAAAAAGTATTCTGTGCTTTAAAGAGCAACACATTTGCTATTTCTGGATCCTTCAATGGATCATTTGCTCAGTATTTGAAGAGAAACATGGCCTGTCTCTCCAGACTACTTCTGGAGCCCTTCAATGGATGCCATGGATGCCATGTCAAAACATCTGGAGCACTACCTTAACATTACTGACATTGAAAAACTCACCATCAGTCAATAGCAAAAGGCAGCTGAAGTTACCAAGTATAAAACTTTATGTTGTGTTTTTATCTCACATCCTGCAATGATATCTGTAACAACATCAAAAAACTATCTGCCTGTCCTGGAACCTTAGCAAGGATTTGATATGTGGATAAAAAATGTTAAATCCAATCTAAACATCTGTGCAACCAACGATAACAATAATATTCAAAACTCTTCCCCAATTGACTATTATTTGGAAACTGTAGCTTTGACTGAAAGACAGAACCTCCCAATTATTCTATTTCTCTCTCCTTCCAGGATCCTTCCATATATGGAGAAATGCAAATAAAGAAGCGCATTTGTGTCTGAATGCGAAAACCTGTATTTCACATTCATGCAACATTATCAATGTGATTTGATGGCGTTACTATCAAAGAATTTCTGGAAGCCGAACGCTGCTTTAGTGATACTCCTCAATATGACTTTGTTCATTTTTGTTCATGTGTAAAACATTTCGGTTTGCTGGAACAAAATAGTCCATCAGATTTTTATTTTGTTTTCTATTTATACAGAAAAAAAACCACACCTCCCCCTCCAAAAGTGAGATGCCTTAAAAAGATGTAAAAATGCAAATTTTACAAAATTGCAACTAATAAGCACCCTTGATCATCTTTTTTGTTAAAATGTTCTTAAATGCCACAAAACGGAATCGGTCTTATTGTTCAGTAAAGATGTATAAATGCAGCATCTGCATTGCTAATTCTGGTTTAGTATCTGTATGGCTAAATAAGGCATTAAAAAGGAATGGGAGTAAAGGCAAGCAAATTTAAACAGTCTTTGCCTTTGATAATAAGTGACAGTGGGCAGGATTTTAGCAAGTCCAGAAAACTAAATTTTTGCAGTTCAGTTGCTTTTTCCCCTTAAGAAGACATGCACAGATTATTAGGTCATTGTTGGAGGCTCAAAAGCCTGATAAAAATAAATCAGCTAACATCTTTATATCTTCAAGTCAGTGAAAAGCAGTTAGATATTATGAGTAATAAATGCAATTGCTCTAACCTGGGATCTCTCTATACTAAGTAAAATCTTTCAAATACTAAAAATAGTCTCTAGACTCACAAGGAAGATTTTTTCTAGCTCCATTTTCACTTATAATAGATAAGTTGTTTTGAAGACTGATGATCCTTTGGATGACTCATCTTCTTCTTTGGGAGAGAAATTTCCAATAATTTATGTTAATGAAGAGCAGATATTTGCAAATAAAAAAATGTCTGCTGAAAATGAAGCTTGCTGCATTGAACGGTCTTTCTAAAGACAATAAGTTCTCCAACTTATTATCTCTAGAAAGACCGTTCAATGCAGCAAGCTTCATTTTCAGCAGACTTTTTTTAAATTTGCAAATCAATGTCTGTTAACTATGAGAACTGTGACCGATGATTTTGAAGAAATCATTTTGCTGCACAGAAAAATAAACTTATAAATGACGTTGTCAGAGAACTTGTCCAGAACTTTGCTGAACACAATTTCTGTGAGAAACCCATCTGTGATCAATTACCATGAGACACAAAGTTCAGATAAGCAGGAGAATCAACCTACTGTGACCTTGGAATCCAGCCAGTCGTCTTCTGATCCTACAGCTGCTAAGAGAATGGGGACTGTGGGTTGTAATAGGACACTGCAAAAGGTTATGCTCTTTGTTTACCTGAACTATATTAACAGAAGCCATTGGGAATCTTGCTGTGAGATAATCTGCATTCTGAATCAATCTGGCAAAGTGAAACCACGATCTCTGGATCTAATTCTATTATGCCCAGCATATTTTATATACTATCCCACAGATATTATTTAAATAGATATTCTGGGTGACATCACCCTGATCCAAGTTAGTAATGATAGGAAAGCTGTAGAACTAATGATTCCAAACCAATCCATATATACTAGGTTTCATGAGGTTTCCTGAAGGTGTGTGAGTGTATTTCACATATATCATCTGGCTGCATGGTATAACTCTGATCAGGACTGGTAACCTAATCTACAGTATATGTTTTGTAATTTACTAAAATGCATTGTCAAATTGAGGTGGCCCGGTTGGTAGCTATATATAAGTGGGAAGGAAGGAAGGAAAGAAAAAAAAAATATGTTACCTGGTAGAAAGGCGAGAAACTCACAAATAGAATCACAAGTAGATTAACAGAGTTGGAAGGGACCTTGGAGGTCTTCTAGTCCAACCCCCTGCTTAGGCAGGAGATCCTATACCATTTCAGACAAATTGTTGTCCAATCTCTTCTTAAAAACTCCAGTGTTGGAGCATTCACAACTTCTGGAGGCAAGTCATTCCACTGATCAATTGTTCTAACTGTCATGAAATTTCTCCTTAGTTCTAGGTTGCTTCTCTCCTTGATTAGTCTCCATCTATTGCTTCCTTTCCTGCCCTGCCCCCAGGTGCTTTGGAGAATAGATTGAGAGAATAAAATGGACAGACAAAGGTGAAGATATTCAAATGCTAGTAGAAAGTTTGTGACCATTATGTGGTCAACTGCAAAGAAGAAATGCTTGTTGAAAGAAGTAAAAACAGCTGTTTATAAGAGAGTGCTTTTGCCAATGTTGTTATATGGAAGTAAGCATTGGGTGTGTCAGGAGAAATATAGCGTAGTGCACAATGCTTTTAAAAATTATGTGTGCTAAAACAAGACAAGATGTGGGTAAAAAGGGAAGGATACTGAGTGAATATGGATGAGCCTTAAATCGGTATGAAACAAGCACATTAGTTTGGTTTGGCTCTATAAAGAGAATGAATGAAAGGTGAACTTCAAAAGAAACACAGGCTATACATGTATACCTTCATAGTTGTCATGGCACCATTCATGATTATTTGCATAATACTACCATCTCTTACAATACTAGACAACATAGAATCAACAGTAGAGACCTTCAAATTTATAGGTTTGACCATATCTCACGACCTAAAATGGACACCAACATCAAAACATCATTAAAAAAACACAACAAAGAATGTTCTTTCTGCGCCAACTCAGAAAGCTCAAATTGTCCAAGGAGCTGCTGATTAAAATCTACAGAGGAATTATTGAGTCTGTCATCTGCACCTCTATAACTGTCTGGTTTGGTTCCTCAACCAAACTAGATAGACACAGATTTCAGAGGATAATTAGAACTGCAGTAAAAACAATTGCTACCAACCTGCCTTCCATTGAAGACCTGTATTCTGCATGAGTCAAAAAAAGCTGTGAAAATATTTACAGACCCCCTCGCATCCTGGACAAAAACTGTTTCAACCCTTACCCTCAAAATGACACTATAGAGCACTGCACACCAGAACTAGACACAAGAAGAGTTTTTCCCCGAACGCCATCACTCTGCTAAACAAATAATTCCCTCAACACTGTCAAACTAGTTACTAAGTCTGCATTACTATTAATCTTCTCATCGTTTCTATCACCCATCTCCCCCCACTTATGACTGTATGACTGTAACTTTGTTGATGGTATCCTTAAGATTTATATTGACTGTTTCCCTATGATTATCATTAAGTGTTGTACCTTATGATTCTTGACAAATGTATCTTTTCTTTTATGTACACTGAGAGCGTATGCACCAAGACAAATTCCTTGTGTGTCCAATTACACTTGGCCAATAAAGAATTCTATTCTATTCTATTCTATTCTATTCTATTCTATTCTATTCTATTCTATTCTATTCTATTCTATTCTATTCTATTCTA
>WNWU01000004.1:36892327-36922330 GCA_012654045.1 Ptyas mucosa
TATTCTATTCTATTCTATTCTATTCTATTCTATTCTATTCTATTCTAATTATCACAATTTTCTAAACTACAACAGGATTAGTGATGTTGGTTATCTTTAGATATCTATTATTCTTATCAAGGGTCATTTCTTTAGTATTCATAATGAACAGAATGTGAGAATTTGCCATGTCCTCATATTTAGATACTTGAGATATATTACAGTCTAGATCTGTGATGGCAAACCTATGGCACGGGTGCCACAGGTGGCATGCAGAGCATATCTGAGGGCACACGAGCATCGCCCTAGCTTAGCTCCAGCACACAAAAGCCTGCCAGCCAGCTGATTTTCGGGCCTTCCGGGCCCACCGGAAGTCGGGAAATGGGCTGTTTCCGGCCTCCGGAGGGCCTCCAGGTGGGTTGAGGAAGGCCATTTTTGCTCTCCCCAGGCTCCTAGAAAGCCTCTGGAGCTTGGGGAAAGTGAAAAATGGACCCACTGTGCCATCACGTGCCAAAAGTGAGAGGAGCGCAGGGGGAGCACGTGCACATGCACGGGAGGGCGGGGCATGGGTGGGCATTGAATTATGGGTGTGGGCACGCACATGAACAATCCCTCCACTCTCCCCCCACTTTTGGCATGCGACAGCAAAAAGGTTAGCCATCACTGGTCTAGATCGAGACTGTCAATCTCCTGGCCACACCCACATCCAGTTTAGCAAAGGGGAAAAAAAGCCCCGATAGGTCACATGACACTGCAGTGATGCCGTGAGTTTGACACTCCTGGTCTAGATATTTACATCTGAAAATTGCCAAATAAATCCCACAGTGGGTTTTTTTTTTTTTAAAAAATATCACAGCCAGAAATAGCTTACCCTTTGTATTAAAAACTAAAACAAAGAAGGAAACTTGGAAATTTTGGTCATCGTAGTTTTTGGTTTGTACTATAGTAAGTTATATCAAATAGGAAGAGTCTTCTCTGCAGCTGCCTTTGCATTATGGACCATCCTGCCCCCAGAAATGAGATGAGCCCCCATTCTCTCTTGGCCTTCCACAAAGGGGTCAAAATTTGGGTCTGCAGATTTATGTGGGAGAACAGAGGACCGTGCAACTATGGGACTGATTGGCCCAATGAGAACCACCCCGCCTGTATTAGCTAATGTGAAATGCCATCTTGGAATTTTTTTAGCTTTTTGCAATTTTATGATGTCATAATCTTATAATTTTTTAATTTCAACTAAAGTAAGAATGGCTGTAAAACATCCTTTTCAAACTTCTTTTTGTAAAAAGACATGCTAAACAGGACTATTTATTACCCACATATCTATTAAAATGTTTCATAGAAACTATGGGAAGTACAGAAATTGTGACTTTTGTCAGCAGAAAATTGAGTACAAATGGACTTTTTAGCTTAGTAATTGGAGCAATGTCTTCTTTATTTTTGTGTTATGTTCCAGAAATATTAACCCTGAAGTTCTACCTGAAGGTGACTTTAATGACTGCTTGACATAATTGTGAAGATCCTTTTAAAATTGCCCTGGACCTTAACACTTTTCAGTTCACTTTTCATCTGTTATTGGGGAAAAGTCCTGGGACTGGAATAATAAGGTGGTAGCACAGCTGTGGATTTGTAAGGAGTAAGAAAGGATGAAGATTTACCTAGACCAGGGATGGCTAACCTTTTTTCCTCAGGTGCCAAAAGCATGCGTGCACACGTTATCGTGCACGTTTGCATGCCCACATCCATAATGCAATGCCCCTCCTGCAGCCCCTCCCTTTGCACATATGCATGTGACCCCTGCGCATGCGCACATGACCCCCTGCTCCCTTCCCCCCACACATGTGCATGCGACTCCATGGTCCCCTCCCCCTGTGCATGTGCATGCAACCACTCTTTTGGCCTCACATCCCAAAACAGTGGTGGGGGGGAATGGAGTTGACCTGGGTGATGGCTCGCGTGCCCGCAGAGAGGGTTCTGTGTGCCATTCTGTGATTACAATTACAACATTAAAAATCAGTATAACCCCACCAAAAAGTAAAAAGAAAAAATAGAAGCTATTAAAAAAAGAAAGATAAAATAAGAACACAGTAAACAAAACGGAAGGAAACATATGAATGGGCTACCTCCTTCTTCATCACGTGTGAACAATTTTAGTAACGTTTCTTCTCTTAAAATACAACAAATGATCTCTTCTTTCCCTATCCCATCTTTTATCTATAAACCTATAGATACATATCTATAAACAAATCCATAAGTCTTTGTCATTTCAAACCTAAAATCAGTAAAAGTTCACTAAGGGCTACCAGAGATAATAACATAACTTTTGTAAACTATTCCTTTCTTTCATTCTATGAATCTTTAACCCTTAGTCCCTTAAATAATGTCTTAGAACTTGATTTATTTTCATTTTTTAAATTTGTCCCTTGTCATAACATTCTTCAAAGATTTAACAGGCCTCTTTTCTAAATCCAACATAGGAAAATTATCCAGGTAATTCTTTTGGTTTGTTATCTACACATCCCTTTTAATTATTAAGACATCAGCCAGTTTCTTTTGGATATCTTGTATAACATCATTTTCCATATCATTCTTGTTGCCTGCTATTTTTAAATCCACTTTCAAATCAATTTCAAGATGTTTGTTGCTTAGTAGGATATTCACAAAGTATCTTATTTGATAAGACCACATTTGGAATACTGCATCTAGTTTTGGTTGTCATGATGTAAAAAAAAGATGTTGAGACTCTAGAAAGAGTGCAGAGAAGAGCTAAAGCTCTAAACCATACAAAGAATGGTTGCTGGAATTGGGTATGTCTAGTTTGATGGAAAAAAGGACTAGGGGTGATATGACAGCAGTTTTCCAATATCTCAAGGGTTGTCATAAAGAAGAGGGAGTTAAGTTATTCTCCAAAGCACTTGAAGGCAGGACAAGAAACTAATGTATGGAAACTAATCAAGGAGAGAAGAACCTAGAACTACGGATAAATTTCCTGACAGTTAAAACAATTAATCAATGGAACAATTTGCCTGCAATAGTTGTGAATGGTCCAACACAGGAAGTTTTTAAGAAGATATTGGACAACCATTTATCTGAAATAGTATAGGGTTTCTTAAATGAGAAGGGAGTTGGACTAGAAAACCTCCAAGGTCCCTTCCAACTCTGTTATTCTGTTATTCTGTTCTTCCAGTTATTGAACCTGTTGAATGGATTCCTACAACACAAAGTAAACCAAAATGGTAACTTCACTTTGATGTTCAGAAGTAGGTGGTCTTGGTACACCACTTTTAAAGGTGTTTGAGGCACCATTGAACTGAAATAGCATTTCATGGCTTTATTACATTTATATTGTGTGTAGAATAGATTATGCAAATATGATGAGTAAATATTTATAAAACTATACTTTTTAGGTATTTTAGGAGTCATGTATTTGAACTGTCCTTCTCTATATCAAAGAGAAGGAAGAATCTGATGAGAGAAGTAAAACTTATAAGTCTTCCCTGAATTTCTTAGACCAGTGGAGATGAAGATTAATTAAACTCTGTGACTTTTACTTTTCAAAGCTATGTGAACACATAGGGAGGATTGGATTCCAAACTTTGGTTTATGTCATCAGGGGTGGGTTCTACTTACCTTTACCACTGGTTCATAATGGGATTGTACATGTGCACTCACTTCACTTGTGCACGTACCTTGCTTTGCGCATGTGTCTTGCTTCTGCGCATATGCAGATCGCTGATGACGACATCCGGGGAGTATGCGGGGCCTCCTACTGGTTTTATTACCGGTTCTTGCGGACTGGTCCGAACCGGGGGCAACCCACCGCTGTATGTCATTAAATTTGCTTCAGTATTCTTATCCAGGCATATACATCATCAAATAAATAATTTACTTGTCATGATGGACACTGAGGTAGTCAAAGTGTCATAGAATTATTGAGATAACAACATTTAAAGCACCAGTGAAGAGCTCCAAAAGGTTTTCTCAAATTGTATGGAAAGCAACAAAATGGCAGGAGATAATAAATACAAAGGTCAAATGTCTTGAAGTGTACAAGTGTACATGTCTTGAAACAAGAATCAGATATAATAAGTTCCGCAATGGTAAAGTGTTAAAATATTTTCTATATTCTATATTCAGTTTAGGATTAAAGTGAGCAGTACAGTTTGTACATTAAGAATGTTGGAAAACTGAATTGGAATGCCCTTTTAAATTTGTGTTAGTAGATATATTTATCAATGACACATATAAAAGATAAGGAGAAGGATACTGTAATATCATGCAGGTTTTTTTTTTTTTTTAAATAGCACCGGTTCAAAATGGAAATGATGGAAAGCCACGACTGATCATTTTCTGTGACACTGAGAGATTGGAAGAATAATAAGGAGGTAGTCTGCTGTTGATGAAAGGCCTACACTATTAAAAGGTCACATTCCTAATAGATTCCAGGTGGAATCCATCATTTTAATGCTCAAGCTTGCTTGAGTTTTTAAAATCTCTTATTTATAATTTTAATTTATTTTTGCAAGAATGCTGACTTCATCATTTCGTTGCAATGCTCTCAGTGTTTTAATGTTGTATTTCACATGCTTTTTAGTATAAAAGAGTTTCACATCAGTGATTCTAGGACATGGCAGCTGATGAAAATACAGATGCACAAAAGTTACTCCAGGTTGCAAGGCATTTGTTAGAAATAGACTTCTCTGTAGTCAGTTTCCTCTGTAACATCTATACTCTTTTCTCTGTAGGTAATATTCAAGTAATAAAGTTCTTGGAACCATTTGAAATCATAATAAGAATGCACAATATCATGCTGAATTGCTCAGTGAGCCATTATTTCTTGGGTGAATTTGTTTTACATAAACCATTAGTGTAATGTTACCAGAGATATTTTGAGTTTTTGAAGTTTTGAAATTTCCTGAGTGACATATTTATTTCTAGGATTTATGTCACAATATTTATCTTTAAATCACCAACGCAAAAAGAGTCTGTGCATTGTACACAGTACACTTACTTAATAATAGTAATAGGAATAACGATAATAAAAAAGTTGTTGAGTCAGGTTCAACTCTTGGATGGACAATATGGACAAATTCTTGCCATCTTAATTTATGATATAAGTCTTAATTCTGATGACTTAGTCCGACGATAATCCAGAATATACTTCAAATCTATTTTATCTATTGACGTCTTCTCCATTAACAATTTTTGCAAGTATGATGTATTCATTTCACATACCGAGTGAGTGAATTGTTGCTTGTAAAGTAATTGTTGCTTGACTCATATATTTATGAATAGGTAATCTATCTATCGAAGACCTCACCAAGAGATCTGCTCATGATAAAAACGAAAGAATTAGTTGTTCTCCTAATCTAGAAAAGAATCATCTTGAAGAATATTTGATAGAGGCTTATAGAACTACAGAGTTACTTGTTTGAACTCAAAGCACAACCAGATCTGTGGTCTATTGGAAATCCAGTTCTCATAGAAACAGATGTTTCTATACCTTTCGGTATGGAATATATGTAGACCCATATTATCCACTGAACTAAATGCTGGATAAATTCTTGCACAAGGAACCTTGAAATCAGATGACTTTCTACCTGGCTCTGATTTACTTGATAAACTTTGGATAAAGCTTTAACCTCAATGGTTCAGGCCACAGGCTGCCAGAAAGGAAGTGTCTTTCATTGCGGAAAGATCGTTTTTCTCAAATCTTAGTAACAACTGAACAGATTCCAAAACATTAACAAGCATGAATTTGCTTTAGGCCTAAGATTAAGTGGAATATGCTTTAAGACAAAAATGATTGAACCTGTGAAAATAGCTGGCCTTATAAGTAATTATGTAACTTGTTTAGGAGAGAAATTGTGGTCTAAAATCTAATATAATGTTCCTTTCAAAAGAGTGCTGTATTTTAAAGTGCCATAGCAAATAGAAGTGGATGCTAGGTTTATTAGAGTTGTATTAGGCTATTTTATTTCATTAAAAGT
Organism: Ptyas mucosa; assembly: GCA_012654045.1. Taxonomy (NCBI): domain Eukaryota; kingdom Metazoa; phylum Chordata; class Lepidosauria; order Squamata; family Colubridae; genus Ptyas; species Ptyas mucosa. The sequence continues at coordinate 36,898,294 of WNWU01000004.1, forward strand.
GCATGGAGGGGGGTGGGTGGGAATGGACTTGGCCAGGTTTGTCCTGTTGTGGGGGTGGGAGGAGGAAATTAAGGTGTCTCATATGTTTGTTTGTTTATTTATTTATTTATTTATTTATTAAATTTATATACCGCCCTTCTCCTGCTGGACTCAGGGCGGTGTACAGCCAAGTAAAAACATTACAATACAAAATTTAAAAGAAATATAAAAGAATTATATATTATGGCCAAGGATTATTAAAATCTACCAATTAAAACCCATTTTACAATTAAAAATCTAATCTCAGAAAAGGGGGAGGGGTTACGCCAGCCCTGTTTGTTGAAAAAGAAAAGTTTTTAGGGCACGTCGAAAAACCCGGAGATCTGATATCCTCCGAATCTCCAGGAGCAAATCGTTCCAGAGGGAAGGTGCTGCCACAGAGAAGGCCCTCCCCCTGGGGGTCGCCAGCCGACATTGCCTGGCTGACGGCACCCTGAGGAGTTCCTCTCTGTGGGAGCATACTGGCCGGTGGGAGGCTATTGGTGGCAGAAGGCGGTCCCGCAAATACCCAGGTCCGATGCCATGGAGCGCTTTAAAGGTGGTAACCAACACCTTGAAGCGCACCCAGAAGTCCATCAGTAGCCAATGCAGCTCACGCAGGAGAGGTGTCACATGGGAGCGCCCTGTCGCTCCCAAAATCCCCCACGCGGCCGAATTCTGCACCAGTTGGAGCCTCCGGGTGCACCTCAAGGGGAGCCCCATGTAGAGAACATTACAGTAGTCCAGGAGGGAAGTGACGAGTGCCTGAGTGAGTTAAAACAATTGACTGTATTATTTTATACCCTTCAGTCTGGCATAGTGGTTAAGGCATCAGAGTGGAAACTGGGAGACCATGAGTTCTAATTCTACCTTAGGCACAAACGAAGCTGGGTAACTTTGATCCAGTCATTTTAGAAGGAAGCAGTGGTAAACCACTTCTGAAAAACCTTGCCAAGAAGACTGCAGGGGCTTCTCTAAGAACTGGACATGATTGAACAGAAGATCTATCTTTCTATCTTTTTACCTCTCTATCTTTCTCTTAGCTTTTTATCTGTCTCTTGCAATGGAAGTCCCTTAAAAATAAGAGTAAAGGATTTCCTACAAAGTTACAAACTTTAATTAATGCTTAGTGTATATATTAGAGTCTAGTCTAAACTAGTTAAGTTTGAGTTTATGGAGTGGATCTTCAATGGCCCTGCTTATTACTTGGGAAGCACACAACTTCATTTTCTCTCTCTGCTGTCCAATACAACTGTACTTACACTCCGGATATATTAGAGCAAAAATTGATAGCTCTACATCTGTTGACAAATTTAAAGATTCAAAACTGTACTCATACATTATTCTTTCCAGAACCATATTCTTATAGATATTAAACCAAAACAGAGTATTTGCGGAACAAATTCACATCAAATGTGTAAGCATTCCCCTCATTTTATACATCCAACCAATTTTTTTTTGAAAATACATTCTGCCATAAGATCAATAAATATGAAAAAAAATTAAGATAATTAAAACAATGCTATTTTTAAAAATACTTTTAAACCATTCATCAATTAAATCACACATTTTAATGTGGGCCACTCTGTACACAGAGAAGTGACAATAAAGCTCATTTTATCTTAAAAAATGGAATATTTCAATTCTACATTCCAGATTTTTGTAACTAACTAATATGTATTCTTATAGAATATTTTTTTCTGTTTTCTTTTAATAATACTACAGAACAATTCCAGGATTAAATGCTGCTGATAAGGATGGGCTAAAGTATGAAATCAGAAGATAGTTTAATTGACTATAATGCCACTCTAACTGAAATAATTTAAAAACACAATAAGCCATGAACTGATCAGAAATAGTAATACTTTTATTTGTGGAAATAAATATCGCTATGGGATTTAGTTTGGTTATATGGCCTGGGCGCCTCCTTGTGGCGACCACTGGATAGTTTTAGGTCTGGGTTTTTTGAATTGCACCTGAACTAAGATTCCCATCGTCCTTCTGTTGGGCTAATCAACAGAAGGGAGTTCTTGATGTTGATTTCCAAGGAAACAAAGACTGAAATGTGTTGGTCCTTCCGGAATCCAAGACTACAGCAGAGATGGAAACAAAGCACGAATGACCTATCTCCTAGCGATGAAACTGGTTCTAATCAACTTCTCTGCTTTGGTGGTATACAATTCCCATCCAAGCAGAGTTTTAGTATACATAAATTTCACCAGCAACCTGAGGAACTGGATGCTGAATGAGTCATGGCTCTTGTATCGAAAAGACAGACCTGATCTAAAGAAGTTGATGAAGCACTAACGAAACACGTAAATCAACTCTGGCATGAAGGGATGCTTAAAACAGAGCTTTCCCAATGGATGTGTTCCTTGGGCTTTCTACAGAAGCCATCAAGAAATGTATTTAATATTTCAAATAGCCTCCTTCAGTACAAGCTTTGGAAATCTCAGAACCACCTTGCCAATGGACTCTACACCACCCATACCTGGCCCATATATCTAACTGGAGGAATACAGTATTATATCATGCTATTAAACATTTTTAGGAGCCTAAATCAGGAGCAAAAACTCCGTATTTCGTGCACCATCTATTCTTGCAAACTTAGCCCACAGTAAGGTGCAGAGCTTCGAAAATATCATGTCAAGCAATTTCTCCATAAATGGAAGCTGACCATTATATGACATCATACCTTATAATTAGATCTTGGTCTAATACATTAATATAAAAGGCAAACTATGCAACCATACAGCATCTGATTAAACTCCAATAAAAAGATGATGCCTGCAGTGTATTTTCCATTCTTATCAGGGGTTGTATTCACTTACCTTCGCTACTGGTTCACAAATGTGAGTGCACTCGTGCGCTCACTCTGTTTGCACACACTACCTCTGCGCATGCGCAGGACCTTCTGCGCATGCGCAGAGCATAAAAAACGGGATGTGATGACATTCGGGTGGGTGGATGGAGCCTCTTGCAGCCACCGCTACCAGTTCGCCCAAACAGGTTAGAACCGGCTGAATATTACCACTGATTGTAATGCAAAAATTTTAAAAAACCATTTTCTATTTCTGCCTGTCTTGGACCTAAGAACATCGCACACTGTTCAAATTGTCACTGCTTGTGTGTGTCTGTTCTAGCATTCCAAAACACTCAAACCTGTTCTGCTTTTTATGTTTTGTGTTATTTCTCAACTGTTAATAGTTTAGGTTTATATTGCAGGATTTGTGTCGAGCTATGTGTTATAAAATGCATGTACTAAAGGGTGAGAGGTTGAGAAGGAGAGAGGAAAAGGGAATGGGAGAGACATTTTTTACTGAAAAGAAAGGAATTGGTGGACTTTGGGACCCTCTACCTACCAATTGCTTTGTTTTGATCAGTTACTGACATACAATACAGCCCCTAACAGATAAACCATACAGAAATTCACAGGAAAAAAGGAAAGTTCACTTTCGATCTTATGCTGTGGAAAAATAGGAACCACAAAGCAATCTCTGAAGTATAGAGAAGAGAACAGCAAGTATAGTCTACTAGCATCATTGGCATCCTTCAGTCTCAAGAGACTATGGCATTATGCTCTGGAAAGAGGTCCTAAAACAGCATCTAGTGTGACTAAAAAGAGAGTGGCAATCCCTTCCTCACTGAGGGCAGATACATTCTGTCCCTTGCCCAGCCCCCAGATTTTGCTGATTCCGGGACTGCCTCTTTGCCTCAGCCTGCCAAACAAGTGTCTCTTCAAATTGGAGAAGGCCATGCTCTGTCTTTAGCCTCCAATCTGAACGATCGGAGCTCAAGGTGTCCCAGTTGTTAATGTCCATTCCCAGGGCCTTTAGGTTCCTCTTGCAAATATCCTTATATCGCAGCCTCTGAGGCACTTTCCCTGCACTAATTCTCCATACAGGAGATCTTTCAGAATCCGACCATCAGCCATTCTCACGCCACGCCACCACATTTTCCAGACTTACAAAGAGAGTATGGTTTAATAAGAAGCTGACGGAACATACAAAGATCCAGGTCTATAGAGCCTGCATCCTGAGCACACTCTTGTACTGCAGTGAGTCTTGGACCCTTTACGCATGGCAGGAGAGAAAGTTGAACACCTTTCATATGTGCTGTCTCCAACGATTTCTTGGCATCACCTGGCAGGTCAAAGTTCCAAATAGCGCAGTCTTGGAATGTGCTGAAATTTCTAGCATGTATACACTATTGAAGCAGCGACGTCTACGCTGGCTGGGGCATGTCGTAACATAGACTACTAAATTTGCAACCTTTTAATGTGTGATCTTGAAAATCTTCATTCCTTTTTCAAAACAACTCTATTCCCTATTACAACAGAAAGTAAGCTATATCCTATCAAAGTCCTCTGGTTAAGGAATACCTTTCTCTAAGTGACATAGTGTGCTGGCAAAACATCATGGTTCAAAATGTAGTGTTTCTGAACTGAAAAGTATTGGAGAGAATATGTGTCAAATTACCTGAAATGCTTATAAATCTCAGTGCTTATAAATTCTGAACCTGAAAAGGTTGAACTAAAAAAAAAGGCCACTAGATGGCATGAGGGATTCATGATTTAATATTTAAAAAAAGAATTGCCTGGCTTCAGCTGATTTTGTTCAATGCACTGGTGCTTTGAAAAGTGATAGCAAGTTGGATATTGCAAAATATCCTTGTCAACCATTTCCCAGTGAGAGGTACATTTGCGAAAAGGCTAGACAGCCATCTGCATGGGATACTTTAATTAGGATTCTCACACTGAGCAAGGGGTTTGACTTGATAGCTGCAACGACCACTTTCAACTCTATAATTCTGTGATATTCCTCTTTCACATAGCCAGCCAAATACTGCACATGACTGTGTTACAAGATCAAACTCAGTTTAAAGTGAAGGTAGCTGAATTGTTTATGTTTTAATTTTTTAAAAACTGCTGTTATATTTAGTAAGCTGCCAGACTCCACTAGAATAGGCAGGTATATTAAATTTAAGTATTACTACTACTAATACAAAAGGGACGGGGTGGCTCACTGGCTAAGATGCTAAGCTTGTTGATCAAAAGGTCGGCAGTTCAGCAGTTCGAATCCCTAGTGCTGCGTAACAGGATGAGCATTAACCGAGTCAAAAATTTTATCAGCTCTGTTGCTACAAGGAAAATTTCAGTGTATCCCCTTTGTTTCACATTCATGATGCCATAAGATGAGTGAGTCTGTTTAAACAGATCTTATATTATCCTCCATATTTTTTTAAAATGTGCCACCAAAGATTTCAGATTGAAATCTTTGGTAGCTGCAAGGTAATCATTCTTAGTTAATTGACTTGCAAAAAGATTGAGAAGCTATTGTTTATTCAATGTGTTTGGAATCTAGAGCTAAAACTAAAACAGGTTGTCCTTCATCTTCTCAAAGAACCCAAGATTTCAAAAAGGTCATTTAGGGCATGAAATCCAACCAGATGCAGGAATTTAAATTAAGGCAACTCAACAAGTAATAGTCTTCCTTCACGCAAACATTTTTAATGAAAGTGAGTATATACTTGCCCACATTCTGGAAAATTGATCCCACCCCTCACCTGATTTTAAAAATTCCACTATTGGATTAATTTTAGGTATGCTAGAATGGCCCCAATCTAATGTCTTACTTATTTGCTTTAGTTATATACTGCCAAATTCCTTATGGGCTCATAGCAGTGCCTTTTAGCATATTAATTGGCACTGAATTTTGGGTCACCTGCAGAATTTATAAATATTCCCTGTATCATTTCAATTCAAACATTAATACAATTTTTGAATAAATAAGGTCCTGAGACTGAGTCTGGTCATAACCCATTCCATTAAATGAAGATCCACCAATGGGCACTCTTCGAGTATGATGTCCCAACTTGCACCTGAAGGCAGGACAAGAAACAATGGGTGGAAACTAATCAAGGAGAGAGCCAACCTAGAACTGATGAAAAATTTCCTGATAGCTTGATTAGTGGAATGACTTGCCTTCAGAAGTTGTAGGTGCTCCAACACTAGACGATTTATAGAAGAGTTTGGACAACCATTTATCTGAAATGGTACAGGGTTTCCTGCTTGAGCAGGGGGTTGGACTAGAACAGGCCTGTCAAACTGGCGACCTACCATGCCCCCCCAGCTCTGCAAAAACAAAAAACATCATGATATGTCATGATCTGGCCCATGACGTGATCCAGTTTGACACCCGTGGACTAGAAGAATAACTCCGTCATTCTTTTATTCTGTTGTTCTGCAATGATCTACCTACTGTGTTTTTCAGAGTATAAGATACACCTTTTTCCCTCCTAAAAGAGGCTGAAAATTTGGGTGTGTCTTATACCCTGAATATAACCCCACGCGATACCCAAAATGGCTACCCGGAACAGCTGCTGCCTTCTCTTACCCCTTTCGTGCTTTGCCGGATTTAGTCACTGAAGCTCCCTCCGAGGATCAGCTGTCCTTTTGAAGCTGTTTTTCAGCCCCAACGTGAGCAAAATGATCTTCCATGCTTTGCCTGCTTTTCTAATTGCTGCTCCCTCCGACAATCAGCTGTGCTTTAGAAGCACAGCCCCAACCTCAAAACCAGTGAGCGAACTAATGTGCTGGGACTAGTCAGATGAATACCTGGTAGGCAGAAATTCCCCTCCCCTATTTTCCTCCCCAAATTTTTCTCCTCCCCTATTTTCATCCCCCAAAACTAAGGTGCGTCTTATATTCTGGTGCGTCTTATACTCAGAAAAATACGGTAATCATAATGACCTCCAGCCTTCATTAGCTTTTAGTAGTAAAGTTCGGTTATTCAGATGTAAAGGAGAAAAAGTGTTTGGGATCTGATGGTCATACTGAATTCATTTCACCTGTTGATCCCTCTTAAAGAAGCTTTTTCTGGAGTTGAACAATAGCTTCATAGTTTCATAGAGTCTGAGATAAGGAACTCCAATATCCTTTCCCCACTTCTTGAAGACAATATTTGCCTCATCAGTTCTCTAAGACTTCCCAACAGGAATGCATTAGCATTTGTCCAGTCAATCACCAAGTTCTTTCAAAATTCTAAGATGCAATTCCGCTGGCCTGGAAGGTGCAAACTAATTCAAAATAAACAGATATAGCTTGGCCATATTTCTGTCAGTCCCAAGATTAAACCTTCTTTCCTTATTCTGCATTTTACAGCTCTCCACAAGACACCTATCTTCTTGTTGAGGGAAGTTGAGCCAAACAGGAGCAGCTCTGCTTTTTCTTCCTTCTTTTAGCTATTTGTCATTTTCCTGGATCAGCTGGTTCTTTCCTGTTTTCATTTTGAACATATTTAAAGACGCCTCTTGTTGCTGTTCTTAGCAACCATCATCAATATCACCTTTAGCTATTCTGACATTATCTCCACAATTGTGGATTAGTTATAATGTTTTTTTCTTAGTGTCTTTGCCTCTTCCACTTCCCATATGTGTCTTGTTTTCAAATCTTCACTGAAATTGTTGTTAGATAGTCACTACCTTTCTGTGTTTCTGTTACTTCCAGTTTTTGGAGTCAGGTATTCCCAAATGAAGCACAGCTGGTACCCTCTGCCATCCTCTGAAGGAGAATGTTGCTAGCAACATAAAATGGAAACTTATAATTTTAGCAAGGATTGTGTACCACTAAATGCTATCGTAGTTAAACATCTACTTTTTAAAAGCATCTTGTTTGATGGATGGATATTAGCATACAACTGAATTATTTATGTTTCATCATGTATTTTCCCTCCTAAATAAGTGCCGTCTACAAGATTACAGGAGTCAGCCATTTGGATTCCTGTGAATGTGTGCTTAATCTACAATGAAATTCCTTTTTTATATCCTATAAAAGATAAAGGTAAAGGTTCCCCTCACACATATGTGCTAGTCATTCCCAATCTAAGGGGTGGTGCTCATTTCCATTTCAAAGCCGAGGAGCCAGATCAGTGGTAGGTTTCAAAATTTCTTACTACCGGTTCTGTGCATATGGCTTGGTGGGTGTGGCATGGCTTGGTGGGTGTGGCAGGGGAAGGATACTGTAAAATCTCCATTCCCACACCACTCCAGGGGAAGATTACTGCAAAATCCCGATTTCTTCCCGATCAGCTGGGATTTGGGAGGCAGAGAATAGATGGGCATGGGGCCAGTCAGAATTTTTACTACTGGTTCTCCGAACTACTCAAAATTTCCACTACCAGTTTTCCAGAACTGCTCGGAACCTGTTAAAATCCACCTCTGAACCAGAGCTGTCTGAAGATGTCTCCATGGTCCTGTGGCCGGCATGACTTAAACACCAAAGGTGCATGGAATGCTGTTACTTCCCACCAAAGGTGGTCTCTATTTTTCTACTTGCATTTTTTACGTGCTTTCGAACTGCTAGTTTGGCAGAAGCTGGGACAAATAACGGGAGCTCATTCCGTTCTGCAGCACTAGGGATTTATATTTATATCCTATATATTTAAACAAATCCCATTCTTCAGTACCTATTCTAGAATAGGAGTCATTAAAATGTATTTGCTTTCTTGTATTAATGGTCAAGACTGGGATTGTTTATTTTTCAGGATATTATGCTAAAAACAGTGAAGGGCTTGGATATTATGAGCCAATGTTCTGATTCATTATTAAGTCACTTTATAGACTCATTAAAGGAATCTAATGTTTTCATAACATGACTAATTTTGCGATAATTTTCTGCAAACTATACTCTTTGTATCTCTTTGCCAGTTTAAATGACAATCAAATGTTCCAAGCAGAATAGTGGGGTGCTGAGCCTGCAATAATCACAGTGCAGGCAAAAGAATCTGATTGTGTTAATGTTAGCTGAGAGAAAGTAATATCAGAAAACACGATAAGCTGTTATTAGATTCAAATGTGACACAGTAAATGTAAAGGGAAAGTTTAAGAAAATAAACCAAAGACATATGGCTTTATGACAAAAAATATGATCTGAAAATATTTAAATATAAAAATATGGTACACACACACACAACACCAAAACCAAGGTTCGTATCAACCATCAATATGTAAATTGTTGAATTACCTAAAAGTAATAAGATATACTGTTCAGTTATTATAGTTTAAAGTTGACTGTTAATAATATATCAGCAATATTTTCCAACTACTTTATTATTTATTTATTTATTAGATTTTTTAAAATTTATTTTTTTTATCCGAACTATTACTTTATAAGTAACTCAAGATGGAGAACATATATAGAAATAGAATAATAGAGATGGAAGGGACCTTGGAGATCTTCTAGTCCAACCCCCTGCCTAGGCAGGAAACCCTACACTACTTCAGACAAATGGTTATCCAACATCTTCTTAAAAACTTCCAGTGTTGGAGCATTCACAACTTCTGGAGGCAAGTTGTTCTCCTTCCTCCCTTATTTTCCCCGCAACAAGAACCCTATGAGGTTGGGCTGTGACAGAGCTGAGAGAAATTTAAAGTTTGAATGCTAGACATGTGACTCAAGCAACATTTGTAAAGCATTATTAAGAAAAAAAAATGAATTTCAATGTATTGATCATGCCAACTATCCAGTGTAAATTATAATTTTTGGGGAAGACATGTTTTCTATATTCTATGTGTATAATGTGTCTTTTGTATTACTAGAATTTACAACGTCTGCTTTCCTAGCCAGTAGCCTTGGTAGGATGTTTTCTGTCTCTGAATAGACGCTCTTATGACTGAACTGTAAAAGAATACAAATTGTGCCTTTAATAGCTAAGAGAGAGAGGGGGGAGGGAGGGAGTAAGTAAGTAAGTAAGGAAGTAAGTAAGTAAGTAAGGAAGGAAGGAAGGAAGGAAGGAAGGAGCTTCTCTTTAAAATGGAAGTAATACAGTATACAATGTACCCAGTGGTGGGATTCAAATTTTTTTACTACCAGTTCTGTGGGCGTGGCTTAGTGGGTATGGAATGGCTTGGTGGGCGTGGCAGGGGAAGGATACTGTAACCTTCCCACCCCACTCCAGGGGAAGGTTACTGCAAAATCCCCATTTCCTTCTGATCAGCTGGGACTCAGGAGGCAGAGAATAGATGGGGGCAGGGCCACTCAGAGGTGATATTTACCAGTTCTCCGAACTACTCAAAATTTCCGCTACCGGTTCTCCAGGCTGGTCAGAACCTGCTGAATACCACCTCTGAATGTACCTAATCTCTGTCATTAATGAAATCAAAGAAAGTGAATTGTCCTGCTCTTCCCCATCCTTCCTTGAAGGGAGTCTTATATATTTGAAGTCACTTTGGCAGCAAAACTTTGCTTGACTTGGAATGAATCATCACTATTTTCTGTGCTACTAAAGATAAAAAGCAAGCAACTGCTCCATCCTTCTTATTTCTTTTCAACATGTTGGATGTCAGTTCTCTTCTGGAACTAGTGGGCTGCAGCTGAGAGTACCAGATTACATTTAATTCAAATGTACTGGTTTAGTCTTTGAAAGCACTATATAGCTGGATACAGGTTCCTCTTGATGTTGGGGGGAAAAAAAAGAATTGACTTGTTCTCTCTTTTTTTTATATGGCAACTGGGAAAAAAATAAAATCAAACAGAGAATATTTTTCTACCTTGCGATCGCATTTCACCCGCCTTTATGTTATGCTGTTTGGTGGGAGATAAAGAAACTTGTGGCCCATTTCTAAATTACAGAGAAAGAAAGCTTTGAAAGTTACAGCACTAGGCAAAAGAAAAAAGGATGAAAAAAAAAAGAATTAGAGACCTTCAAACTGATGTGAAACAGGGCATGGCATCAATTGAACATGAGGCTTAAGTAAGGAAGAAGATACACACTTTCATTAAAAGAGCTGTGTTCCAGGAGGAACTGAACTTTTCACGATGAAACTGAAGATGCTCGGTATATTTTTCGAGGCATAGCTGGGGTCAATGTGTGTTACCATGGCATAACTCCAGGCAGTCTGAAAACTGCCTAAAAATATACCTGGTTTAATTAGACCTATCCTTTCTACGACTGGGTTCCTCTGAGGAGAATAGCAAGGGCTGGAAGATGTTACAATGATCAAATGACATATGCATTTGCAATTTTAACAAGAAGCTGTGTGTTCGAGAAGCCGATGCACCAGAAATATTGAAATAGGGGTATTTCTGGTATCTCTGCTCTTCACTTTAATCAAAGCCTGGTACTGAATAGCCAATGAGCAGCAGGACTCTAAGAAGTAATTCTTCTCTCTTCTTTTGCAAATTCAATTAAAAGAAAATAAAACCTTTAACTGTGAACAAATAAAATAGCTTTACGACTTGCATTAGAGAAATGCAGGAGAGATAGATGAACAGTATCACACCGGTACAAGGATAAATTTAACAGCGCTGAGCTCTTGGATGCATTGGGACGAATCCTCATTTTCTGGTAAAGAGGATTCACTGAAAACCTAGCAGTCTGTATTTACTGGAGGTTTTAAGGGTACAGTATATATCTAACCATAACCATAAGGGCCTGCAGTGGCCTAGTGGTTAAGATGATGGGTTTGCTGACCAGAAAGTTGGCAGTTTGAGACCCAAGTACCGCATGACGGAGTGAGCTCCTGTTCTTACCCCATTTCCTGCCAACCTAGCAGTTTGAAAGCATGCAAATGTGAGTAGATAAATAGGTACAACTTCGATGGGAAGGTAACAGTGTTCTGGGTGCCTCACAGGGGTGGGTTCTAAATTTTTTTACTGCCGGTTCTGTGGGCATGGCTTATTTTGTGAGCGTGGCTTGGTGGGGGTAATGTGACTGGGTGGGCATGGCCAACTTTTTTTTTTTTAACTTTTAAAAGCATTTTTTCTACAGCCTTAAGAGGTTGCAGAAAAAAAATGCTTTTAAAAGCCTATGAGATCCCAGCTGAGCCATGCGATCATCAGAGGCTTTTTTTGTTTTTACTTTTAAAAGCATTTTTTCGGCCGAAGAGGTTGTAGAAAAAGCTTTGCTTTGCTGGCTGAGGAACTCTGGGAGTTGAAATCCACAAGTCTTAAAGTTGCCAGGCTTGGAGACCCCTGGCCTAGGCTAACCTTTTCCTTCTTTTTCCTAGTCTTGCTCTAGGCTAAACTTACTCTTTTTTCCCCCTCTTTCTCCCTGGTTATGGCTCTCTTGCACCCCAGCACCACATTTTAAAATATATTTTCTAACTCTCCCAAGTGTTGTTTCTGGCTTCCTGCTCCTTGAAACCACACACATTACATCCACAAGTCCCTACTTCTAATTTCCTTCACTGGCCCCAAGCCATCTAGCTGCAGTCATTTTATCTCTCTCTTAATAGTCTCCTAATTACTTTTTCTCTCAAGGTTCTTATTCCTCTGATTCTGATTTATTTCAGTTTCCTGACTTATTCTGGCCAACCTCTACCAGCTTGCACCAAACTTTTACTCCAATAATTATTTCTCAAACTTATGGTGAGCAACTGGGTTGCATATATCATAGGGGTGTTCTCGATGTAATTATTACACAAAATTGGAGGAACAAGATTTCTGTAGCATTTCCTTCTTGATCTGCATTCCCAGCTCATTACAACCTTCTCTGAGGCTGCAGTCCCACATTTGCTTATAGACAAAATCTTCTTCAAGTCAAACTCATCTCCTAGTGACTTCCTGGCAACATGGAGAAGTAGTTTAGTGCTGTATTTACTGAAAAAAAAATCCTTAAATTCCCAGACTATAGACTAGTATTGTTTGAAGGTTACCCATCAACACACTGTTGAGGCCTTACCTGCTTAGCTTCTGAACTAAGACAAGGTAAGTTGGATGATATAGATTCTCTAGTATCTATATGCTTAAGGTAAAGGTAAAGGTTCCCCTCACACATACTATGTGCTAGTTGTTCCCGACTCTAGGGAGTGGTGCTCATCTCCGTTTCAAAGCCAAAGAGCCAGCACTGTCCGGAGACATCTCTGTAGTCATGTGGCTGGCATGACTAGATGCCAAAGGTGCACAGAACGCTGTTACCTTCCCACCAAAGGTGGTCCCTATTTTTCTACTTGCATTTTTTACATGTTTTTGAACTGCTAGGTTGGCAGAAGCTGGGAGAAGTAACGGGAGCTCACCCAGTTACACGGCACTAGGGGTTCGAACTGCTGAACTGCCGACCTTTCAACTGACAAGCTCAGCATCTTAGCCACTGAGCCTCTGCGCCCCTTCTATATACTTATTTGTGGTTAAATGCAATGGAACTTTTTAGTTATGAAATAGATTCTATGACCATATAATCACAACTGGTCATTGGAAGACAATCTAGATCAGGGGTGTCAAACTTGATTTCACTGAGGGCCGCATCAGGGTTGTGTTTGACCTTGGGGGGGGGGGTTGGAGTGGGCATAGTCAGGGTGGGCATGGCCAGCTCGATGTCACTCATGTCAGGGACACCTGTGGGAAAGCGGCCCTCCTGAGCTCTGTTTTCACTTGCAGAGGGTTGCAGAAGGCCTTGGCAGGCAAAAACGGAGCTCGGGAGCCCATTTTCACTGGCAGAAGCACTGTGGACAGGTCCTTCGTTGTTTCCAGGGTGGCCCTGATGGCCAGATCTACGTATCCTGCAGGTTGCATCAGGCCCCTGGACCTTGAATTTGACATCCCTAATCTAGATTAATCCAGCTTTAAATATGGCAGCACTGATATTAGGATCTGGTGTTCATTGCTCCTAGTTTTACAAACACAGCCATTTGGTAAGGCTAGATCTCCATCCACCCCATAAAAAAGTCTGATGGGAACAAGATTAATAATTTGCCCTGTTTATGTTTGCTTTCATCTGGGATATGCTTGGCATAATACTTAATTTCTTCATAGAAGTATTCAACACATTATGGATGTCTACTATGATGTAAGTAGTAATTCAAATGTTAACTTCAAAACTTATCGTTTTGACAATCTGTTTTAATAATTAAGTTGGCTTCTCACTAATAAATAATGGTGGTATTACTTTATTTTCAGCTCTATATTTTCTCGGGATAAGAAACAATAAGAAAGGCCATGCAAATTTATTTAATATAATGTGCATTTATTGAGACCTTCATCCAAAGATTAGCACATTTGATTTTTTTTAATTTATTTCCAATTAGCATAAACTATTCACATTACATAGGGCTTCCACATCTCTCAAATTATTTAGTTCAGATATGGACTAAAGTGTTTGTCTGAAAGAGGTTATCTGGGAAAGATCTTTCCTGTCTTCAGTCAGATCTTGCCAGCAAGTCCTTCTTGGGTTTTCTTGCATCATCTTGGGTCTTCTTGGATTTTGTGCAGTTTCTGCCACAAAAACACAATCAATATTAATAAATAATAGAATTCAAAGCAAACACATTGGAGAAAATTTTTGTAAGCCTTTTGATTATATAAAACAGTATCATTATCCATTTGAATGAGTAATGATTGTTAAAACAATTTTTGAACAGATGTGGGATTACAAAAAGCTAGAAATGTCATTTTCAGGATTTTGTCCATAAATACAATTTTCAAACAATCAAACAATTATTATATTCAGGCTGTTTTTCTTTTTTTTTTGCCAGATACAAATGCTGTCTGTTCACAAATCACAAATCCCATAAAGGAAAACAATTCATCCTAATATTTCAAGCTCCCAGTTGCTAAATTAAGGAGCAGAGCATTTCAGGAAAACAGCTGATTTCCCCATTTTAACTAGAATGTGACAGAATAACAAATCCTGGTCAGAAAAGGGATAAATCTTGGTTTGAAGAAAATAAAATCATAGAGCTGGAAGGGACCTTGGAGGTTTTCTAGTCAAACCCCCCTGCTCATCTTTCTGGAAAACCTCTAGCAATGGTACACCCACAGCTCCAGAAGGTAAACTGTTCCATTGGTTAATTATTCTCACTGTCAGGAAGTTTCTCCTTAGTTCCAGGCTGAAGCTCTCTTTAATGAACTTCCATCTATTCCTGCTTGTCCTATCCCCAGGACTTTGGAAAATAAGCTCACCCCTACCTCTCTGTGGTAGTCTCTAAGGTACTGGAAAACAGCTATCATGGCACCCCTAATTTTTCTCTTCAGTAACCCCAGGATGTGCAGAGTGATCCCCTTAGGAAAATAATGTGCTTATGAGCTAGATGCTGGCATGGGATTTTATTCCTCTCTTCCTCTTCCTGTTACCAAAAGTTGTGATCACTACCAAACTGGTATGGAGGCATATGGTCAGAGGTTATTCCTAGTATGCATTCTGTAGATGGGATACAGCTGCTAGAATTAATTAGAAACTTCTGATGGTTGTCCTATTTCTAGCTATGGATGTCTACCACCACAATCTTAACTTTATATAATTTCTTTTCATGTTTGGAAAAACCATTGAATGACAAAGATTATGTGCCAGTTCTTTCTTGAGTTCTCTAACTAGATTTGTGTTTGTATCCTTATGAAACCTATTCACTTCAGTCTCAAAAGACTATGGTATTGTGCTCTGGAAAGAGGTCCTAAAACAGCATCTGGTGTGACTAAAAAGGCCAATTTGAGAGTGGCAATCCCTTCCACACTGAGGGCAGATATATTCCATCCCCAGCCCAGCCCCAGATTTCACTGGTTCTGGGACTGCCTCTTTGTCTCAGCCTGCCGAACAAGTGTCTCTTCAAATTGTAGACGGCCATGCTGTGTCTTTAGTCTCCAAACTGAACAATCAGAGGTCAAGGGTTCCCAGTCATTAATGTCCATCCCCAAGGCCTTTAGATCCCTCTTTATGAAACCAGGAGGAAGAAATAGAATAGTTTCTTTCAGGTTCAGCATTATATGTACATTTTAAAATCGAAAGCACCATTATTTTAACCAATACATGCTGCTTCAAACATTTGTAATTAATTTCTATCTCTAAAACGTTCAAACTTCAGAAACCTGCAATGGATACCTGAATCCTGCTGAAGTTCAGGAATTAAAAATCAGTATTGCTCAGTGCCAGCTTGATTTGCGATCAGGTATTCATGTTTCATTTCTCCGTTGTAGTCTCCGCAAAGTCCACAGGTTTTGCCTTGTGCTTTTGCAGAAGTTTTTATCTACATGGACAAATGAGATGTTGCCATAGAAGCTCAAGTGAATTTTCTTGCAGCATCATTTTTTAAAGTAAAAATAAGAAATTCTTGCACAAAAAACAGCAGTCTGACTTACTCTCAGGATGGCACCATCATATGCCACGCTTTCCAAGTCAGATTCAAGAGCCTTGACAATAACATTGTTGGTTGTTCTCAAAATTTCAATGTTTTCTACAAAGACAAAGCATAGCTTTAAAAGGATGGCTGTTTACTACAAGAGTTTTCAAACCCTTAAAGATAGCCATTGCATAATTCTATATGATTGTTGCTTTGGGATTCTTTCCATGCAATCGTGTTTTCTATCAGGTGGGTGGGATATTCAGCCAACCCAAAGGGATTGCTGATATTTATTATTGATAAATGCTCTCTTCTTTTCAAGTGCATTTTTCTACATTCTTACTATACATAGAAATTACTACTAAGTAATTCAAGATTATTTTTTAAAATAATTATTGAAAAAAATAAAGTCACTGAGCCAGAGTACATAGACTAAATGAGCTGATTCCTATTATTTAAGATACAAAATATGGTATCAGATGCAGTACCTCTGTTGTCTTCAGATCGTTCTCTATTTGTTGGTATTGGGGCTTCATTATGTAACACATTCAGCATCCCTACGGAATCTTGGATTGTGATTTCTCTGCCATTGGGAAAAAACAAAAAATGCATTTTGTTAGAAAGTTAAACAAAGAAAAAAAAAGGATAATAATTAGCAGAAAAGAGTCAGCCGAATTGGGGCGACCGAATGGAGCTAAGTGTTTACTGGTCGGATGCCCTTCCTGATGCCTATGTAGAGTTTGCAGCTGATATTTTTTATTACCATCCTGATAGAGAAACATCTGTTGCTGCCTAGGATTGAAGATGCTGTGTTCTTATATAATTCAGATTGGCCTGAAAAGATTTCCCACTGATGATCTAGCTAGAGCAGAGGTGTCAAACTCAAGGCCCGTAGGCTGGATCCGGCCCATGGGATGCTTAGATCTGGCCTGCGGGGCTGTCCTTGAAGCAGCAAAAGACCAGCCCATGATGCCTCTGCCAACAAAAATGGAGCTCAGGAGGGCCGCACACTGTCTTCCCAAGCACCGTTTTGCTGGCAGAGGGCTGCAGGAGGCCATTGAGGCTGAAAACAGAGCCTCAATGAGTGGCTTTGAGTTGGTCATGCCCACCCTATCCATGCCCACCCCCTGGCCCACCGAGGTCAAACACAAACCTGATGCAGACCTCAATGAAATTGAGTTTGACAACCCTGAGCTAAAGGAAGAAAAGGCTGTTTCATTGTCACCAACAACCGACACTGAAGGGGTCTCTGGTGCTTTCTCCGCTTGGTTGTTTTCTTGCAGATGTTTCATTACCAAACTAGGTAATATCATCAGTGCACAAATATTCTCTTTTATTGGAGCTCACACTGAATTCAAATCAACTAGAGCACTTCTCTATACCAGGGGTCAGCAACCTGCGGCTCTGGAGCTGCATGTGGCTTTTTCATCCCTCTGCTGTGGCTCCTTGTCACTCAAAATATGTGTCACAACCGCCAATGTGCGACACCCACCGGCACGTGATTTATTGAGGTTTTCAACCCCGGGTTAGCCAACCATAGATAAATCCAAGAAAAAAAAAAGTTTCAGAAGAAAACAGAATGTTTAATTCAACTACATATGCTAGTTTTGTGGCCACTCAAGAAATAGTCAGGCACAGGAAGGGTTTTGTGGCCCGGTGTTTTCTTTTCTGTGGGAAATGGGTCCAAATGGCTCTTTGAGTGTTTAAGGTTGAAGACCCCTGTCCTATACCATAACCAATCCTCTTCAACTAAAACTAAATGTCATAAACTGAAAGAAAGAAAGATTCTTCCTCTGTTCATGCTACCTTACAACCTCTCTATTGTTTTCCTTATTTAATTTTTTAATTAATGTATTTTTATAAATTATAAATTTATAAATAATTCATTTATTCTAATCCTGTTATGTCCTCACATTGTTTGAAAAATACTTGTATATAAATAACACAATAGGTATCAGTAATTTCATAGATTTTAATGTAACAGTATTTATGACCAGTCTATAGATAAAAGATTATCAAGCACCTGAGCTACTGAATGTGTAAGAGTTCTAGAAGCTCTGTTTCTTTTTCTTTATTATTTTTTACTAATTAATTAGTAAATTAAAAGTATTTCTCTGTAACCCACATTCATGGTTATAAGCTTGTTCAGATGATAGCTATCCTGTAATTCTTTATAGGCGGGAGACAGCCATATTATATTCTATAATATATGTTTAGGGAAGGCAATTGATAGTAACACTTTTGTGCTGGGTTGACTTTTTGAAAAGTAATTCTGTTATTACCTTATATACTTATGAAATAAGCTAGTATGCGATCTCATGATTTGTATGGATCACATGTTTTCCAGCTTTAATTAGAAACCAAAACAGCATCACTACCAGATGATGGGAAATACATTTTACTTTTCACCCCCAAAGAACTTCAGATTCCTCATCACATTTTTAAGCTTGCTAGGATTTCCATGAATGAGTTGAGTTTTGAATGATCATGTTGACATTCATTTTTGTAAGTCCCTGTAGGGCTGCGTTAGTTGAAATGTTCAAACTTAATAGGATTCTATCAGGCCTTCACTCTTTGTAAAACCTGGCCATCTTTGCATGATTTTACAAAATTGAGAAATTTAAAACCCAAATTATAAGAAACTTCTTATCAAGAATGACAGAATAAGGCAGCCCTTTTTTAAAAAAAATATTGAAAAAGAAGCTATTGGAAAGAAACTTGAAATAACTGCCCATTTATTTAAACTTACGTTGAATTAATGGATATGTGAATTTCTTTTGGGAAACCAGGTTTGGGATTGCGGATCCATATTTGGAATTGTGATTTATAACTGTCAGATGTGGTACAATCCTTAACTATCAGAAGATCACATTCTCTGTTGGCAATACTTGTGTTGAATGTCTTGTTGTCAAAGGTTGTAATCCTTTCATCCTGCACCTCACACACAGCTGATAAGAAAATAAATAGTAGGGTCAGAGTTAAACTTCAGTCCTACCTATTGGAAAGTGAAAAACCTAAACAAACCGTCAACTTTTGCCAAATAATTAATTATATTAAGCATGGCAACATTTATAAACTTATCCTGCTACATAAACAAGTAAGATAACAATTTCAAACCATGTTGAAATGATGTTTGCTAATATATTTACCTAGGAATAAGGCTTATTTAAGAATCCCTAGTTGATATGAATAGGACTAGATCAGTGGTGGGTTTCAAATTTTTTTACTACCGGTTCTGTGGGCATGGCTTGGTGAGCGTGGCATGGCTTGGTGAGCGTGGCTTGGTGGGCATGGCAAGGGAAGGTTACTGCAAAATCCCTATTTCCTCCCAATCAGCTGGGACTTGTGAGGCAGAGAATAGATGGGGGTAGGCCAGTCAGAATTTTTACTACCAGTTTCCGAACTACTCAAAATTTCCGCTACCGGTTCTCCAAAACTGATCAGAACCTGCTGAAACCCACCTCTGGACTAGATGTTAAGGAGCAAAAGCTTGAAACAATGGGTTGGATCATTATTGATTATATTATCATAATAACTTATATTATTAAATTGTATTTAATCATTGTTATGATTAAAGTGGATACATTGAAATCAACCAGACTTAAATAACATAATAATTACCTTACATCTCAGTGATTTCAACCAGCCTAACTGAAACAATATTAAGCTTAGATTCGGCTCTATGCTAACCAAAAAATTGCCACAAAAAGATAAACATAGTCAATACTGGTTAGTATATTAGGTAGGTATTGCCTTGGTGTAAAAACAGCATTTTAATTTACCTTCAACTTCTTTGGACAGCCATAAAGCGACATTCAATTTGCTTAATTTTGGACTCTGATAATATGGACTTGGGATGGCAGTGGGAAGAAAATCAGGATAGAAATCATCCATGTAAAAGGTTACCTGGAAAGAAAAAAATGAAGACACAAAGACCAATGCTGCTACAAATGCATTTTGATTTAACATTTCACTAAGAGAAATGTTTATCACCTAACACCATTGTTTTATTTATTGAGCCATAAACAATGGATTGAGACAAAACACAAGAAAGGAAAACACGTTTTCTTCCATTCACCCAACTCTACTTGGTCACAATAATTTTGTATGGATTATAAAGGGGTTAAGAATGCATGCATAAAATAGTCCCTAATATGCAGATGAAAAAGCAGATGATAGCCACGGTGGCACAATCTTCCCAAGTCAAGTAATAGATAGTATTAGGATTTCCAAGTATAATTAAAGCATGTTTAGTGGATAAATCTGCTCAGATAGGTGACCAACGGACCAACAGCAGAGAAAATCTTCTTCACAGGTTAAAATGAATGGGTAAATGGCCTATATTTAGGTCTCTTAGTCTAGAAAAGCATACACACAAAATAATTAAGGACAGGAACGGATATAATCTACATTTTGAACTTTAAATGATCTCAGTATCATGTCCTTTGAAATACCTGCCTGTGGCACTGTCTATCCTTTTCACTATATCATTCCATTAATTATCCAAATCCAAAAGTGGAACTGTATTAGTAGTTTGAGAAAATGGAAAAGGATCACCTACATAGGGAGCTATAATGATGGCAACATGAGCTTCTGGAGATTTTTCAATAATTCTGACTATCATCTCACGTGGAGGATTCTTCTGATAAGATGTGGAAAAGCCTAAATGATATGCAATTCCAGGAAGTAAATACATAAACCTAGGGAAAAATAAAGCTATAGATGTGATTTATTTCAGAGAAAGGCAACAAACTTCTCTCCTCCTGAAACCACCCCCTATAATTCAGCAGTGTTCTCTCCCTCCCAAAATTAAGGGTGGAGTTAGAAAGCCTTAATTCCCTTTCCATCACCCCAAAAACAACAGTTCATTGTTTGAAGTTTCAAAAGCACTGGAAAAAGTGACTTAGGATCATTTTTCACACTTATGATCATTGAAGCACCTCCATCACCTGATCAAAATTCAGACGCTTAGAACTGACTCATATTTATGATGGTTGCAGTGTTCCAGAGTCATGTGATCATCTTTTTGCAACCTTCTGACAAGCAAAATCAATGGGGAAGCCAGGTTCACTGAACATCGATGTTACTAACTTAGCAGCTGTAGCAAGAAAGATTGTAAAATGGGGCCAAATTCACTTAACAATAGAAATTTTGGGCTCTGTTATGGTTGTAAGTTGAGGACTTCCTGTATTTCCCGCTAGGAAATTTAATTCACATCCATTGAAAGAAACACTTTAAAAATCCACAGTTGGAAGAATGAGAAGTTGCAGAGATCTTACCGGAAATAATGTCCATCTCGTAAGAAATGAAGTTTGGTCCATTTCATTTTCAGTTGGAGAGCTTTATAAATTGCAACTTTGCCTGTGGACATCTTGAGTTGTATTTTGTAATCCTTGCATTCCTGTCCCCAGCTCAAAGAATACTTGAAGAGGATGTAAACACACAAATGTGATAGAAATTAAAAGAAAAATGGTGTGTAGGGATCGCCATGGGTTGCATCACTTCATTAATGGACTTAGTGTCACAATTTTGTGTAAACTAAGCAGAGATTCACATAATTTAACAACTGATTCACCCAGAATAAAAAAATGTGTGAGTACGTGAGCGCCATGTGCACAGCGTCAAAACCATGGTGATTGTATAAGACAGGATAGTGCCGGGGAAGGTGGGGGCCCCAGCCGCGGCCTTAACTACTGGTTTACCCAAACTGGTCCGAACTGGCTGAATCCCACCCCTGAACCTAACGCTGTTAGCCATGCCAAACTGTACCAAAGGATTTGGAGAAATATTTTCTGCTCCATCATAATTCAAGCCTGCTACCAAAATGGATAGGGGTATGTTGAATGTTTAAATCAAAAGAATATTTGCAGTCGTTGCACTTTGATTCTAAAATTTCCTCCTGCTAAAGATTTGATTACCATTCCCCCCGCTCCCCTTTTTTGTTACTCTTAGAATATTGATCGGGTACTAGAGTCCTTTCAAGAGCCCTTGAGAGCCCTATTTGAAAATACCACTGCTTTTAAAATGACTTTGATTTAATATAAACATCTGGATTAACTTTAGGCTAGAAATGCAGCCCAAAGTTTTGCAATACATTGGATTCTGTAACAGAACCTAATCATTTAGGTTCTGTCATTTTGTAAGCCGCCTTGAGTCCCCAGGGAGAAAGGTGGCATATAAATCGCAATAATAAATAAATAAATAAATAAATAAATAAATAAATAAATAAATAAATTTAGGTTAAAAAAAAAGGCAAAAGAGAAATAGTAAAATAATCACTAGAAAGATTTATGATTAATAATGGAATGTCTTTGGAGATCTTTAGTCATCCAAGTCATGGCTGTCCCAACCCAATTAATTCTTGGATGAGAAGCGAGCCATCTTCAAAGAAAAACCAGGAAGTCCAGTTGCCTCTTGAAAAAGCACCTTTGGAATTAATAATGGAGCAATCCAAATTGTTCAGTATTTTATTAGGTACCCATTTACTAATCAACATTAAAAACTGGAGCTCATTCTTCTAGATGTACAGTTTGACTGACCAACTAAGATACTATATAGAACTCTGAAATTTCCAGGCAGCTGTAGAGGCTTGAGATTGAGGAAGACATAGATCACAGAGGTGAGAAGGGTTTCTAAAAAAATATATTGTTGTATAAGGCAATGAAGTTTAGCTACAAAGCAACTTTCACAATGGAATTTTTTTAAAAATTACCTGGAATCTGGAAGGTAGCACAAGGCTATCAAGACATGCCCTCCATTTAGTTTGGTTGAGTTGACCTGCAACTACTTTGAAATGGTTTTTGTGGTGGTCACGCTTTTCATAGAAGGAAAAACTATAGCCCTGGCCTTTGTTGTCACTCCTAGCTGCTTCAAACACAACAGTGAGATATGGCAGAACGCCTCCAGGAGTTTTTGCCTAAAGAGACAAACAAAAAGATATGATTTTAATCCATGTTTTGATTAGGTAAGATTCCAAAATCATTTCTTGATTGATGTAAGTGTGAATTGTGAATTGTGTAAGCGGCAGATAAGGAAGAGGGATTTTGAGCCTTCTTTTGTTTTTATTAAAAAGGGCTTCTATAACAGTTTATTTGATATTCCAACCAGAAGATGGTACTGGAGTAGGAGCTTGGATAAGTGGCTACTAATATTAGCAAAAGAAGGGACTTTGGTTCTTCAGCCACCTATATAATTTCATTTATTGGTATCTTAATTCAATTGTGTTTTTAAGAATTCTGCACATTTACAATTTACCCTGGATAGTTTTAGATTGATAGCTTTAAACTGTAGCCCAACACAGAAAGTTTTATAATACATTGGCTTCTGTAATGGAACCAAATCATCTAGTCAAAAAAATAAAAGAAAAAGAAAACAGAAAGAAAAAGAAAAATATTTTAAACTGAGCTCTCAATTCCTCTCAGCCATGGCTTCTGGTTGCCAACTGTTTATGATGTTACTTTCCTCACGTTCTTTGCGATTATATTTGTATTTTGGTCTGTGACAGCAAATAAAAGTTATTATTATTATAAACTGAGCTAAAAATAAATAGCTATTATTTGTATCTACAAATATAAATTTGTATTTGTATATAAGCAAAACTTTCAAGCTATGTTCATTCCTTTTTTTTTTTTTAATAAAAAGTTTTTATTGGTTAAGAATATACAATATTATAGTTTACAATATGTTGAATTTTCAATATCTTTATATAAAGATATTTCAATTATTATTTTCTTTTTTTAATTTCTCACACAACAGACATTATTATCTTAAATCAAAACAAACGACCAGGTTATATAAAAATTATATAAACAAAAAAAAGAGTGTTATACAAAATACAATAAAAGAAGAGAGAGAGAAAAAAATGTCAATTAAAAAAACCTTAAACAATAGATTCCCCTCCTTTCTTCATTTCCTAGTTCTGGCTCTTAAAACCATGGTCTGGCCTCCCCCCCCCCTCCCGGGCCGCAGCAGC
>WNWU01000004.1:36922730-36938161 GCA_012654045.1 Ptyas mucosa
TTTTTCATAAGTGTCATTTCAGATTTAATTTCAGATAATCCTTTTTGGACGTCATCTAACTTGTCCAACTTTTGGTCCAATATCGCCAGTCTTTCCAAAATTTTCCCCATGTCAGTTGCTGCTGATTTGTGGCCCTTAGCCATCTTAGATCAGTAGAAGATGAGAAATCAAAGGGCAAACCTCCAGAGAAGAAAGAGGGATTAGCAATCAAAGTAATTTTTCAACTGTCCACCAGTGGGCGCTCACAGGAGCAACGAGTCCGAAGTATAGAGTAGGTCAAACAGGAAGCCAGAGGAGAATGTTGTCTTCAATCATAAATAAAGAAGCAGGAAGTCAGACCGCCGCCATTGCCTGCCGGGGAGAGGGGCCACCAGACCTCTCCAAGAAACTCTGCCACAGCCATCCTCCAAGGAAAAGTCAGAAAGGTAAGGGGTTTCACCCCATCTCCTTCCCCCTAGTTCTCTGCCATGGCACCTTTCCAGCTACAAGGGGGGGGGAAACTCCAACCCCCCCCTCTCGCCTCCAGGATGCCTGCTCCACTCTGCAATCAGTCAGTACAGTCCGTTGTGCCTTCTTAGGTAGCACCGGTCCCCTTAGGCGCTGTGGCGCCTCCGCGGCCTCGAAAAAAAGCCGCCAATCGCCTCCCACCCCCTCTGGAGCCTCGGGCGCGCCAGCATCGGCCTCCTGGCCCCTGGAAGTGAGGCAGGGGACCCCTGGCGAGCCGCCCTCAAACGGCAAATGCCCCAATAATGGGGCGCTTGGCCCAAAGGGCCTCCAGATGGGGGGGATCAGACACTGGGGCCAGAGCTAGCCCGATCAGTGTCCATCGCCCACGGGACCGGAACCGGAAGTCAAGCTATGTTCATTCCTAAAGTTGGATGGATCTGGGTTATGTAGATATCTGTATGTACTGTATATACCATGTTTCCCTCAAAATAAGACCCTGTCTTATATTTTTTTGAACCCTGAAATAACAGCTTGGCCTTATTTTTGGGGAGGTCTTATTATTTTGGGGCGTGTGGAGCAAGACAGGGCTTCTCTTGCCATCTTACCTGATTTCCAGCTCCCTAACCCTAACCAGAGGAAATGGTGGGGACCAGCTGTGCATGCATTTTAATATTTTCAGGGAGGGCTTATTTTTGGGGAGGGCTTATTTTCAGGGGGGGGACTTATTTTAGCACATGTGCTCAAAAGCCTGATTGGGCTTATTATCCAGGGAGGTCTTATTTTCGGGGAAATTACATATGTACATATGTACATATCCTGTTTCACACAAACATACATGCTTCTCTGTATTATATATTCTTTTTCAGGGATGATTTTTCACCCACATCCACCTACCCACCTACCCACCCACACCTGTTGCCCATTTCTGAGGGGAGGCGAACCCACAAGCTTCCCACTCTGGTGTATCCCCAAAGGCCATCTCCCTTCCAGGGAGGAACTTAACAACAGCCAGCCCGATCTCAGCAGCAGGCATCTGAGTCACTCCCTCATTTGTTCATCACTGGCCATTGCCATGAAGAGCTTTAAAATTTCAGCCTTGGTTCAAAAGCAGCCAATGGCTATTTGCCGACCAGGCCTTGCTGCCAGCTGATTGGGCGCAGAGGCCAGAGGGAGAAGGGAAAGAGGATAGAGATGTGTCCCTTCCATCTTTTCTTGAACCATGCAACCTGCATATTTCTGGGACATATACCTGGAAGGCGTAGTGGTGCTGAAGAGGCCACAATTCCCCCAATTTTCAGTCTCATGACATGTCTCCCAGCATTGTGTAAGTTAGGTTTTTTTTAGTTACCTTGGTTCTATAGTTGTTGCCCTATACTTTCCAGTTTTGTTTGATGTTACAAACAAACAGGGATTAGAGTTTTAGTAGTGTCTATTCTCTTTCTGTCTCTGTCTGTCTCTCTCTCTGTTTTTCTCTTTCTCTCTGTTTCTGTCTCTCTGTTTCTGTCTCTCCCTCCTTCCCTCCCTCTCCCTCTCATCAATCTATCTTCTATTTGTCTATTATCTATCTATCAATCATCTGTCTATCCCAGGCTAGAAACCAGGAGACTGTGAGTTCTAGCCCTGCCTTAGGCATGAAAGATGGCTGGGTGATTTTGGGCAGTTATTTTCTCTTAGTCCACAAAATTAGGTGTGGATGACAATCCAGTTGGCAAATTCCTGTGGTATCCAATGGATCAACATTTGGTCGATCTGAAAAATGGACCCTGAACCTGGAGAAAGTGTTGAAGTGTTAAAGTACTTTTCTGAGTTGAAATTGGTTTTGAGCAGCCCTCTACCAACTGCCAGAAGAAAGCCTGAAGCAAGATGTAATTGGCTATTTGAGTCAATATTTTAAAAACGTTGGATGAACAAGAGGCTGAAATACCAATTCAATTCAGTTCAATCCATTTCATTTAAAAAAAATAATCAGAAACTTATAAAGAGGAACCAGGGTTGTTGCTATGTTGCCTTTCCTTCCAAAGTAATAGCCAGGTTATTAGGGAGTTTCATGCCAGAGAGAGCATCTTAACTTTGGTCACCCCAGTCCTAATTAAACTCTCTAACCTACTGAGTTATCAGCATAATGGTCTAATACATTATTCCTTCTTTTTCTGAAAATACATATACCATTTGATAAATCAGATTCCTTACAATGATTCTTTTTAGAAACATACCAACTTACTTTCCTATTAATTCTTTAAAAACATACCTCTTCTTCCCAGCTGGACTCATTTCTGTTGCTTGCATCAGAATAAGACAATGGACCGCTTGACTGCACCATGTAATACAATATTTATACAGAATTAGAGATACTGAGTAGCAGAGGTCAAAGGTAGAAGAATGGAAGGGAGTGATGAAGGTCTATCAAAACACAGGAGTAAATATTTTTCTGTTTCAGTGTCCTAAGCATTGTTGAAAGCCATTTTCAATTATGTTAGAAGGTTGTGATATCTATGCAAACAGCAGCGGTCTACATTTGCATGTTTTGGGGGAGGAGATGACAACAAAAAATTAAAGCAGTCATATCTACATGCAATATCAGATATTGTGTTGATGTAATAATTGGTTTGTCCTTTCCAAAGGATCATCTGAAATAGTATAAACTTAATCTTAGGGATTGAATCCCCAGATTCCGATTTTGTGCTTTTTGGAAGGTCCTTCAGGAAGCTAAAAGGAAGAACTGTACTTTTCCAAAAGCTTGGGATATTTTAGGACACAATTCTGAGAATCCTATGAAGCTAGACTGATTTTATCTCCATCAGAGGAGCATGCATGCTGGTGTGGTGGTACAGTGGTTATAATGCAGTACTGTAGTTTAACACACTGCTTACTCCAGGAGTTTAATTCTGAGTGGCTCAAGGTTGACTCAGCCTTCTATCCTTCCAAGGTCGGTAAAACAAGGACCCAGATTGTTGGGGGCAAAATGCTGACTCTGTAAAACTGCTTAGAGAGGACTGTAAAGCACTATGAAGCAGTCTAAGTGCTACTGCTATTGCTATGCATGGTTTGAAGTATTATTATTCTGTGGACTGATTGTATCATCCCAGGATACTCAATACTGCTTGTCTCACACAAATCAGGTGAGAAACCTGCAAAAACCCTAAAATGAAAGACATGGTGTAATATAGGAAGCAGAATGAAACAGTTGTATTTTTGGGGCAGAGATTAAAATCTATAAACAAATGCAAATATTAACTACAGCCAACTTACACAAAGAAGCCTGGCATAACACACTGAAACTACGTGAAACACATATTGGCTGAAACTACAATGAAATGATGCCTGACCACTCAATCACCATTTCAGTTATATGTGGTGGTGGGGTTCTTTTTTATGGATTGGATTGAAGGGAGGTCACCACTCATTCCAGCATTTCGAAGCAGGCCTCTCTTTGCTTCCAAGCAGGACTTTTCTGGAAGCTTCTCTGCAGCCGCTTCAGAGCTCTGCCGAGCCTTGCAGATTGATTGACTGGCTTATTTATTTATTTAGACAACTTGTATGCTTGCTTAAATATAATAGCAGTTATATGAAATACCTTGCTGGTAAGTCATAAAAAACAGTCTCTCCTGGTTAATTTATGAGGGTGAACTGGGAAATATTGTCTTCATTCTTTAGCTGACAGATCTGCTTGAGTTAAATTATTTTCGCATCAACTTGTGCATTCCACAATCATGTCTTATTTGGATTCCTTTTCTCCAAAGAAGAGTGGAAGTATCAAGCATTGGAATCTATCCATGTTAATATAAAGAAAGGTCAGTTAAAAATCATAATAATATATTGAAACTCACCTGTTCAATCCAGCTTTCCCTGAAGGGAAGCTTTGCCAGGTCTCGGCCTTGCAATTCCTGCAAAATGTCAAAGAAGAAAAAGCAAAGCAAGGGTTACCCAAACGCACACAGTTGCATGCATGCATTCATGTTGGAAGCACCGAAGCCTTCTGGGTTGAAAGGATTAGTGAGTGATGTCACCATCGCCCAGGGACACCCAATTGGGGGCTCCTTTCATGCACTCATTGAAGTAGTATCTATTTATCTACATGCATTTACTCGCTTTTGAACTGCTACGTCAGCCAGAGCTGGAGAGAATGACAGGAGCTTGCCCTGTCACACAGCAGCATTTGGGTCTCAAATGTGGGCTTGTTGATTATCAACCCAATGTCCTAACCATGTGAGCCACCACTCATGTAGATGCACATTTCTAAAGGAAGAGATAAACCACATCCCAGCCAACAGAGATTTTGAGCTAATGCGCCCTGCAGGGAAAGATTTATCCTAAGTTAGAATTGATGGATACCTGCTCATTATTATGATGTGACGTCTTGCCGTGCTTCTTTTTATCCCCATCTTTCTCACCACTTGGATAACCCTTCTCCTGTTGTTGTCTTCCATAAATATGCGTATCATTTTGGCTGCTGTCACTGCTATCACTGCTGCTGCTGCTGCTGCTGCTGCTGCTGCTGCTGCTAGAATCATCAAGTTTTTGCTGTTTATCCAAAGGATGACTCTTCTGATACGATTTCTGTTGTTCTTGATAATTATCTTGCTGCTGGCTGGTAGGAACTTGTTTTAGACTTATAATTTTCTTCAAATCACTCTCACTGCTTGATGAAGTTTCAGTGCTCTCATCGCTCTCACTTAGATAGATCTAGCATAGGATATAACCAGAGAGAAGAATATCTGTCATCTCATGTAATCCTAAATCTTAGGCAAATTGATATGTGGAATTAACGTTGCAAGAGCAATATCGTAAATGCTAACAGCACAGATTTTTCTGCACACTTGGAGTGCATATTGAAGAAATGAGGGCACACATTCAGGCCCCACAGTTAACTTTCCTAAAGAGCAAGATTCTTCTGAAGATACTGATGTGTTGAGTAGAAGAGAATAAATTGCATTTGGCTTAACACTAAATGGTCATGTTGAGATCTCCAATCATATGTTTCTGACTTGAGTAGTTAGCATGTAAGAATGGGCAGTGGGACAGAATTAATAAAACATATTCCCCAATTTGTTGGAAATGTGAGGCGGATCTAGGGTCATACTACCATATGTGGTGGGAGTGCTCAAAAGCAAAAAGTTTCTGGCAGCAAATAAGCAGCTGGTTAAAAGGGATGTTCATGTTCAAAATAGAAGTCAAGCCGGAATTTTTCTTACTGGGCATGACAGATGGCAAATATGACAAAAATGTAACCTATTTAATATTGCATATACTTACTGCAGCAAGACTAGCATTTGCTCAAAAATGGAAGTGTAAAGAAATACCCTCAGAAGAAGAAGTAATACACAAAATTTACAGCTGTGCAGAGCTGGATAGACTTACTTTAGAACTCAAAGACAAAAGTGAATCAACATATTATGAAGTCTGGAATAAATTTTATAATTGGTTAGATAAGAGGAAGAATGCCAAAAACAAGGGATAATGAATATCTGGAAATGTATATATTAATGTATATCAATATATCAAGGTATATTGAATTTGTGAATGTAATATAGGTTTACTAAATATATGTATAGCTGTTAAGAAGTAAAATACTGCATACTTGATATATAATGAAATAGGAGATATGTAAATTTGTATATAGATTAAGGAATATATTACTTATTAACTTAAATTTGATGCAAATGTTAGAAACCAGAGACGTTGAGCAATGTCCATTGTTTTACTTTTAAAACTAATAAAATATTTTTTTAAAAAAGGGCAGAGGGACTATCGCAGTTAGGACTATGAATATGATTGAGTGCCATTAAATGAAAGAGCAATGCTTACCGTTCATGGAACGTACGCTCATATATGTACCTTCACTTCTTCCAGATTTGAACTTGTCTGGGCAAATGGACCTCTTGCAGAAGGTTGCTCTCATAGAAGCTTATAAGTCACATTCCATGAACTGTAAGCATTGCTCTTTCATTTAATGGCACTCAATCATATTCATAGTCCTAACTATGCTGTTCATATTAGTTGGCAACTTGTCTACACCACAATTTATGGAACTAACTGCACAGTTCACAATGGGAGTGAATTTTAGAGCTGGCAATATGAAATTTTGGAGTATATTAATTTAGGGCTTATTTATTATTGTTAATCATTTGAACCTAATAACCTCTTTCTTCCCAAGGGATTAAAACCTGTTTTTGTGGAATAAGGCCATGATTTTTCTTCATCCTCACATATAGTCTCTGTGTTTAAACAAATGTGGCTCAGCACTATATAAATTGTGTTTATTACTCTGCGGAGCAAAGCATTTGATGTATTTCTTTCTGAAGAAATTAGAAGAAAGAATACAGTTAACCAATGCAGCTACTTAAACAGTAAAGTCCCAACAATCCACATTGTATTTTCAAAGTCAGAATAACTCGATATCTAAGCATATTATCCTAACAGTATTCAGTATAACTAATTATTTATGTAGTTTTCTATGATACTTTAAGACATTGGTGTAACCCATAATGTTTAAAACAACACCAGCAGAACATCAAATGTTTACATATAGGCCATGTATGATGCTGGGAGGGAAACTTGGATAGTTGCTATCTTACCATTCCCCCCCCCCCCACAAATAAATACCTTGTTAAATTTGTCAGTCGACATATCTTTTTCTTCATTTTTTAACAAATGCACCATCTGATCAGCAACACGAGCACCTCCTCGAATGGTCAATCGTAGCTTCTCAATTGGGACATTTGGATCAGCTGAAATTATTTTTATTATTATAAGTGGAGCTTATTGATACAATCATTGTTCACACATATATGAACACACACACACACACCTATGTACGCACACACATATAAACACTGTACTGTGGTGACATAGTAACACATAGAACCAGTGGCGAAATTCAAATTTTTTTTTTTTACTACCGGTTCGATGGGCGTGGCTGGGTGGACGTGGCAGGGGAAGGAAACTGCAATTTCCACCCCACTCCAGGGGAAGGATACTGCAAAATCCCCATTCCCTCCCCACTCCTGGGGAAAGGATATTACAAAATCTCCATTCCCACCCCACTCTGGGGCCAGTGAGAGGTGGTATTTGCTGGTTCTCAAAATTTCCACTACCGGTTCTCCAGAACATGTCAGAACCTGCTGGATTTCACCCCTGCATAGAACCATTTGAACTTTGATATTAATATGAATTTAGCAATAGCAGGTAGCAGCGCCTACCTGATTTTGGCTATTCTTAAAGTAGTCATAGAATTGAAGCTGCTTAATACTTAAATATGAAACCACCAGGGATTTTAGGACTTTAGGCAAGAGTGTAGAGTCAAAAATGCATATTGAAGAATGTATTGGCTAACCACTACCATATTGTTGCCGAGAATAATGGATATGTCATTATCAGAATCAACCTTGATTTGAGGGCACCTTTATCTTTGTCTAAAGATCCTACTAAGAACTAATGTAGTTCTAAGATATTATCAGTTTACTAGCCTAATTATCACTGTTCTCTCCTAATGCTATTTTTATCTGTTTGTGAAAAATAACAAAAAATATAATGCAGTATGCTGCATTATTAAACGTTTAAAAGAATTCTGGATTAAGGCTCAGCAATAGAGAACAGTAACCCAGAACAGTAGTTAATTTAAGTTAGCAAGTGCTAAAAGAATTATTGCTAGGTTAACCCATAGAATTTCACCATCTTTTTGAAATATACTACTGAATTTATGTAATTACTATGTCATTTGCTTAACCTAATTACTATAAGTAAGTGTCATGTATTCTACACTGCACTATGTGTCACAGTGGGATTTTCACAGATTAGAACACAACACTTAAAAGCACCATTTATATTGCTTTTTTTCCTGTAGCTTTTAAGTTTTTGATGTAAACTAGAAATCTAAACAAAATATATATACATATAAATATGACTTACATTCCTTGAGGGAGAATTTTAAAACATGTTCTTCAATGAAGTTGTGTATAGATTTTCGTGCAATACATGCAGTATTCATATTTGCCCAGTGAAAGCAAGCCTTACAACCGAATGTACAAGTTTCAAAGCACTTTGTTTGGTGAACTGATTCTAAATACTTTTTCAACGGTGCATCGAGATTTTCAGCTGATTTTTTTTCTGATGGAAGTGTGTCCTGGTTGGATAATGAAGATATTCAGACACATTTCCCCTCTCCACAGTTTATTTATTTCCCTGAAGGTAGCCATGTTACTTTTTTGAGCAAAAACACAGTGTAAGTGATAGCTTAAAAGCTAACTATCTATTTAATTATAAAATGACATGATATTACATTGGTTAATCTTTAAGGTACCATTAGATTCTTTCATATTTCACTCCTTTTGGTAAAGATGAATAATTCAAATGTGCCATGATATTTTAACTTGATCAAATATTATGGTCATTTTCTGGATGTTCATATAGAAGAAATGCAGCTGTTGCGTCAACAATATAAATGATATGGGTCTAGGATTTTTCATCTCTGACTCTTCATTCTCCTCGAGCGTTTCTCCCTGGGCAATTCTCCCACAACTTATCTCCTCAGCTGGCACACGTCCAACCGTTCACCCTGGGGAATGGTCCACCATCCACAGGAGATAAGTCAGGGGAGAATCGCACGAGGAGAATGAAGAGTCGGAGACGAATAGTCCCATTCCGAAACAATATCTAATTTTCTGATCTTGTAGCCAGTAATGGTCAATCCAGTGCTATTGATACTGATTAGTTATCATTAATTTCTTAACACAATTAACTCTGAATCAAATCTTGTAGGTTTTAATCACAATTAACCTTAATTGGATCAGAATGTATTCAATTTATTTGTCATTAAGTACTAGATACCTGAAATCTTGATCTAAGTGAATAAAAAGGCTGGATGTTCTTAGAAGTCTCTAGGTTAATATTATATTATGTATAATACAGGTTTAGTCCTCAACTTACAACAGTTCATTTAGTGACCATTCAAAGTTGCAACAGCACTGAAAAAAGTGACGTGACCATTTTTCAATTTACAACCTTTGTAGCATCTCCATGATCATGTGTTCAAAATTCAGATATTTGGCAACTGGTTCATCTTATGACCTTTCCTCTGTCCAAAGGTCACATTATTTGCAACCTTTTGACAGGCAAAATCAATGGGGAAGCCAGACTCACTTAAAAACTGTGTTACTAACTTATCAATTGCAGTGATTCCCTTAACAAGTGTGGCAAGAAAGGTGGTCAAAACTCACTTAACAAATGTCTCACTTAAGTTTGGGCTCAATTGTGCTTGTAAGTCAAGGATACAATATAAGGATACATTGTATAATACAATGCCTGCTTTAATTATTGCTAGTATCTTGGTGGGAGAGGGGGACAGGAAACAATAAAAATAAATTATTTCATGCCATTTCTATTGCATATAAGATCAGCAAACAAATAAACATTGGGAAATCCAGTGTGATTTACCTTTCTTTCATCCCTTTCTGTTGTTGACATATTAAAGGACTCCACTACTGTTCTAGACTGATTTTCAGGGAAGGAAACGGGAGTTGACACAGCAGCTGCTTCTTCTATATTGCTTGTGATAGCAGTTGTCTTCAATCTGCAGGAGAAATAAAAACATAGGGAACGTTGCTTTAGAACAGAGCTGTCAAATTGGTGGTCTGTGGGCTGGATGCATCACATGCTGGCCACACCCAGTTTAGCAAAGGGGAAAAAAATGTAGCTTCACCAACTCTTAACATGACCAGTTGTGCAAAATTAAGTTGGCGTTGCCTGAAGTTGTTTTTAAATTTAGGAATAGAAATGGTTTCTCGTACAAGCTTCTAAGAGATTCAATCACTGCACTGGGATTTCACCAACCCTTGCTTTTGTAATTATAAAGCAGAGACTGTACAATCCAGGCAGAAGGGGAAAAAATGATGAGATGAAATTATTTTGCTCAGTTAAAAAATAGACATTAACTCATCACAGAATTCCCCATGATAATTCTCTGAGAATTTCCATTATTGCGAATTAGCTAATCTGGTTGCTTGGTCTACAGGATCCCATGCTGTAGATCAAGTTCTTTATTCTGCTATAGTAAATGACTCTTTGTTAATTATTTAAATAGCTTAAATAATTAATTCTGATGTTGCCTGTATTATATTAGGACTCTCAGAACTTTTAGCCAGAATTGCTCAATTCTGCAGCCATGACTGTATATGGTTTATACCCTCCATATACAAATATGGTTGATTAGTGTTATCTAAAAATTTCAAAAATATAAGGCAAAAGCCCATAATATAAAAAACCCCCAAAATAACTATAGAGTTAAATGTATAACGTTAAAAGATTTGCAAGATCGATTTCAGCACCACAAAGAAGAAATCAGCTCCATAAGAAGTTTATAACTACTTTTATTAATATTATCTATACTAAGAGAATCTTGTAAGTCTGACTGTGATTTCCTCCTCCTTCAAGTATCCCCGCTCCATATGTACATGAATTAGGGAGGTATTTAGCTAATTCACTTACATAGGGGGGGGATACTTGCCTGAGTCGCTAGCTTATTCCTTCATCTTGTTTTGAATTTAAGCAATGTTCCCCCCACCCCTTTACTGCTTTGGTAATGAATGTGGCCTATCTCTGTCATCTTCCTTACTTAGTACATACACGGACATATTCTCTTTGTCTCTCTCTCTCCACTTATGGTGTATCTTGAAAGCCACTGATGCCATTGCCTTGGGCTTGTTTTAGGAACAGAGACTGATGTTACCTGTCTGGCTGTGAACCGAGAGGCGATCCTTGTTCCCATGTTGAATGTGAAGTATTTCACATTCAGGGAAGAAAACTCAGAACACCTCATCCTTTCTACCTGAAAAGTGGATTTGCATTCCTTTCATCTCTTCCTTTTCTTGGTGCCATGCTGCTGAATTCATAAGGTGTGCCACCGTTGCAATAAATAAACAACAAAGAACAAATAAGCTTTATTTTTTTCTCCAAGTTCTCTCTTATTCATAATAGATATGATAACCACACCCTGCAGTAAGCTTAGCTAGAACGTTCAGGAACTAAAAAAAAAAATCCCTTAACTAAGATATACTTGAGAACAAGTTGAAGGGATCAAAGAAACTACAAATCAACTTGCATTATATGATGGCTCATCCAGGCAAAATAGATTAAAAGGAAGTGGCTTTCACATTTTTCACATTCAATAATTTAAACCATCCTCAAATCACAGGCTGTATATCTCCAGGCACAAATCATTGGCATTCTCACCTTCCTACTCCTGCTGTTTTTTTCCCCCGTAGTCCTTTCTAATTTTTTTTAAGCCAATAGCCTAGCTTCATCACTTAACAAGACTTAATGATCAATTCTTCCTCACTGAGAATGGGAAGCCAGCAAATCGAGTTGCATCACAGGGGACGCTGGTTGTTTTCTGCCAAATCACATAGCACAGTGAGAACGAGATGCCTGAGAGCCAAGTATTACTGTTTCTTTGTGCTTTAGCAGAAAGAAAAAAAGTTACAAAGAAGGCCTAAAGGTAGAGTATGAAAGTGGATTTGTGATCTGTGATCCCGAGGGAGATATAAAAAGGGAACAATTGTACAATTCCTGACTACAAGAGGTGATTCTTTTTTCTTTTTCTTTTTAAAAAAAAAAAATAGCAGTAGCATTTTGGATAGATACAATGCTGTGGTTTGCTTATTTTGTATTTATTCAACTGACCTGGTGGACCTCCGAACATTTAAATAATCAGTTCAAACTAGCATGGATGTTATGGCTGCACTGGATTACTTTTGCTTGATGTGCAAATGACAGTCTGTATCTCAAAGAAGTGGCAAGATGAATAAATCTAAAAGAATAGTCACTGAATTTTGATGAGCCTTTATACACTCCATATTTTTGACAATGACTTGAAAGCTACAACTGGTACATCATGCAATGGCTGTAGAAATCTGATACTCCAATGTATCAATGTACCAGAAAGCTTTCAGGGTCAATTTTTAGTATTGGTTGTTAGTTTTAAATCTCCCTTTCTCTATATGAGCTTTGGTGTCACAGTGGTTAAAGTGCAGTATTGCAGGCTAACTTTGCCCATTGCCAGAAGTTTGATCCTGACCAACTCAAGGTTGACTCAGCCTTCCATCCTTCCAAGGTTAATAACACTGAAGATCCAGATTGTTGGGAGCAATATGCTGACTCTATAAACTGCTTAGAGAATGCTGTAAAGCACTATGAAACAGTATATAAGAGCTATTGCTAACTTTGTTGCTTGCATCCTTGCGATTTATATTGATATTGATTGTTTCCTAGTATGATTTGATTGTTTATTGTACCGTATGACTATCACTGGGTGTTGTGGCTTGTGATTCTTGATGAATGTATCTTGTCTTTTTATATACACCAAGAGCATATGCACCAAAGACAAATTCCTTGTGTGCCCAATCACACTTGGCCAATAAAGAATTCTATTCTATTCTATTCTATTGCTATAGTGCTCAGATATATAAAGGACTGATTTGATCCAAATCAAAACTGTCTGCTTTGGGAGAATGCCTACAAAAAGGGCTTTCTCAAAGTTGCATCCTGGAATGAAGTGAGAAAAGAAATAGTAATCTTCTCATTATGCCCCCAGAAATTTGATTGGCTTCTTCTTTAGTGGCATTCAGGAAGACCTTGAACATTTGCCTTAGAAAGGATTTTGGCGCTTCAGTTGTATTTAGGAGTCATCATGTATTATTGTAGCTGTATTTTAATTGGCGAAGGGGACATGGTGGCTCAGTGGCTAAGACGCTGAGCTTGTCGATCAAAAGGTTGGCAATCTTTTCGAATCCCTAGTGCCGCATAACAGGGTGGGCTCTCGTTACTCGTCAAATCAAATAAACGAAATAAACGATAAACTTGTCCCAGCTTCTGCCAACCTAGCACTTCGAAAGCACGTAAAAAATGGAAGTAGAAAAATAGGGACCATCTTTGATGGGAAGGTAACAGCGTTCCGTGTGCCTTTGGCATTTAGTCATGCCGGCGACATGATGACAGAGATGTCTTTCGACAGCGCTGGCTCTTTGGCTTTGAAAAAGAGATGAGCACCACTCTCTAGAGTTGGGAACGACTAGCACATATGTGCGAGGAGAACGTTTACCTTATTTTAATTGGCATTCCAACTGGAATATGTTACTTGCTTAAATTACATTTTTTAAAATACCTGACATTATGCTTCAAATGCCTAGGAGATGATTGGTTGTAAGAATATATATAAAGTTTCTAATGGCTGGGATCCAGCTGAGATCTCTCATTTCTCCCAATAACATCAAAGACATAATTTAGTCAAAACTAACCAAAAGGATAACTGATTTGGTTTGGTTTCCATTAAGTGATTATGAGTGAATAAGAGATAACTTTTCTAAAATTAAAAGAAGTTTAAACTCCATGACCAGGTCTTAGAAGTAGTCAGAGGCAGAGGTGAGGGGGAGGCAAGTGAATAAGGGGAGTTGGAAGAAGCCCCTAACCTTACTGAAGCTCAAGCTAGGAGACCAAAATGGATATGACTTAGATTGGAGTGTACGGTCATATAATAACATGAAATTCTCAGTTAATGACTGCAATGTGAAGTGCCAAGACTGCTGTTGTAAGCCATTGTGACCATGTGACATCTCATTTTATGATTCCGACAACGTACAATAGCAATCTGTGGCCATAAGTCAAGGACTACTAGTATCTTATATCATACCATCCCACCATATATCATCCTATGATACCATATTGTCTCATTTGCTTCTTGCAGAAATGAAGGAAGGTGTGTATTTTTCAGAAGTAGCCTTTCATGATGATCCATTTAGGAATGAGATAATGAATTGGATTGAAAACAAATCTAGTCCTTCTTTCTGCTATAATATATGAAAATATTTTCTGGAGAAGCAGGACACATTCCAGACATAATGACTATTATAACATGAAGAGAAAGAAGGAGAATATAGTAGAACCTGTTTCCCAGTCTTTCCTCTAATAGGAATTGCTGGCTTTCACGGAAGGAAGGAATTTTACGGAATGGAATTTTTGACCCAACAAATACTATGTCAATTATAATGTGTCTTCCAAATCCATGTACTGCTTTTTGAAGATGAAAAGATCTGTGTCCAAAATGGTTAAGAGAAAGTACAGAATAAAATTTCAACACCCTCTTGATGTTCTTTTTCTTTATAAACAAACATGACTCTAGTTAAGTTAAACTCTAGTTAAATTCTTAACTCTAGTTTATTTAAGAGATCCTGGAAAGCAGAATTAATCACATTTGTGATCAATAACATAAACAAGACTCAGATGTGAACTGATACTATTTTAATGGCCTTGCAACTAAATGGTCTTTAGTTTTTAAAAAGATTTTAAAAACTAAAATGAAAGCACTGCTTAAGTGTATTTCATGTGTATTTTTCAACAGCCCGTAAATTAAATTTATTCTGGATAATTCTACCTTATTAAAACTGATTTTAATCTTTCAATATAGCTACATCTAAATTTGCATACAAAAACTAGAAAAAGCAACAAAAAGTTTTTAGGCGTAAAGAAACAAAAGCCTACCTTAGAGAAATTACGTCTGTTTCCCCTTTGCATGGTGGAAATTCAAGTTTGAAGATGTTTTCTTTAACATTCATAGCAACATCCATATTTATGGGGACATTTGCTGTCACTGTGGCCTTGCTTTCTAGAATGGCATGAAATTCAGGTGTCATAATTCCCATGCTTAAGATCATGTCCTTCGTCATCCTGCAACAGTAAAAACAACAACAGAATTTTCTGACATTTTGTAATGGTGAGGAATAAATGATAACAGGCATTTTTGCATGAGGTTCTTTTTACATGATGACTTTAGGTAACATTGATTGTACTTACGAAAGTCTCAGTCCAGTTTTCAGTTTGATATCACTGTTAATTATGTCAGGCCATGTGATTTGGGATGTTGGTTCTGGGGTCATCACTAACTGAACTGTTTAAATGAAATAAAATAAATCAATGCATGCATTAATATTTGTTTT
>WNWU01000004.1:36944181-36967962 GCA_012654045.1 Ptyas mucosa
CTATTCTATTCTATTCTATTCTATTCTATTCTATTCTATTCTATTCTATTCTATTCTATTCTATTCTATTCTATTCTATTCTATTCTATTCTATTCTATTCTAAAGAGATCCATAACCTGCAGTATATTTAAAGACTCTACAATGTCTCTGCATTTAGAAAATCCCACAAAGGGAGACATTTTTACTTAAGAATGGTTTAAAAGAAAATATAATAAAGAAAAGCTGTCATGTATAGGTTTTGAGGTCCATGCATCTCCCTTCCTACTTTTTTAAATATCAAATGATGCACAGAAGAGACCAATGCTAAATAGATTTTTTAAAAATAATAATAAATACATGAAAGATTCATTGGTAATATACAGGTCACTTAATGTTGACTTCAGAAGAGTACAATTATCAGTTGAAAAACAAGGTACAGCTAAATAAAAACAACTGTATTTTCAATATGTATTTCAGTATAAGAAATGAACATTAAGAAGTGTAGGTTACACATTTTATGCTTGTTGTCAGCATTCCCAGTACATTAGAAAGAAGTGTGGGTAGGAAACAAAAAAAAAAAAGCAGGAACTTTAATTTATAATTCTGTTCAACAGATAATTATGGTTCTATATTTAAATACCTCCAAAGGAGAAAATATGCTGCCCATGAAGATTGCCTTGAAATGGGTCATTATAAATGTTGGTTGCGTATCCTCTTCTTCATGAAGAAACATTGAATTCATTCCCAGACGAGCCTTGTAAATTTCTGACAAGATAGATAATCCAGTAAGACCAATTATTCCAAAGCATAAAATAAATACTTAAGTTTGGGCTTTAATTGCTGAGTGAAACTTATGAAATAGCCACAAAGTCTATAGCATGTATAAAACAGTCTGTTATAACAATGTTGGACAAGTGGAACTTCC
Organism: Ptyas mucosa; assembly: GCA_012654045.1. Classification (NCBI taxonomy): domain Eukaryota; kingdom Metazoa; phylum Chordata; class Lepidosauria; order Squamata; family Colubridae; genus Ptyas; species Ptyas mucosa. The sequence goes on from WNWU01000004.1 coordinate 36,945,087, forward strand.
ACACATATTCCCCACTACTCTGCCCTGGTTAGCCACCATTGGCAATACTATAGTTCAAAAAGGTTAGGGACAAATCAGAGCAAATTCAGAGTAGGACTACCAAAATAGTGAAAGGATTAGCCCAAGCATTAGGAGAAATAGTTAGAGGATTTGGTTATAGTTAGAAAAAGCAGGGGAGATATGATACCACTCTTCAAATAACAGAATAACAAAATTGGAAGGGACCTTGGAGGTCTTCTAGTCCAACTCCCTGGTCAAGCAGAAAACCCTATCCTAATTCAGACAAGTGTCCAATCTCTTCATAAAATCCTCCAGTGTTGGACCGCCCACAACTTCTGGAGGCAAGTCGTTCAACTGATTATTGTTCTAACTGTCAGGAAATTTTTCCTTAGTTCTTGGTTGCTTCTCTCCTTGATTACTTTCCATCCATTGCTTCTAATTCCACCTTCAGGTGCTTTGGAGAGTAGGTTGACCCCCCTTTTCTTTGTGGCAGCCACATAGGTATTGGAACATTGTTATATCATCCCAAAGTCCTTTTTTCCATTAAACTAGATTCCTACAGCTCAGTTCCTGCAACCGTTCTTTGTATGTTTTAGTGTCCAGCCACCTCTGCACATATTTGAAGCATTGTCACATGGAAGAGGAAATGAAGTTATTTTCTAACTGTCCACAGGGCAGGATTAGAAACAAAGGATTATTAAAACTACAAGGAAGTGGGATTAGTTTAGATGTCAGGAAAAACTTCTGTACAGCAATAAAAGAGGCTGCCATTATACTAGACAGCTTCAAACAGAGGCTGGATGGTAGTCTGCTAGATATGCTTTAGTTGATCTTGTACTGAATGGAGTGTTGGATTAGATTACCTTTAAAGTCTCCTCTGACTGTATGATTATATGATTTGGGCTTGGCATTTCCACTAATGAAGGAGAATATATTCAAATCTCATAGTTATTCTGGATGAAAGATGGGAAACAAGTTATAAGGGCATGATAATGGAACATATTCTCTATTTCTAGAATGACATAGGTTTCCTGATGTCTACATTCCAAAATGCCTTGGAATTGTTAATTTTTGCAAGATTTGGGACCTGAGTTGTGACCAACTGACATGTATAATATGGCATAATATTCTCTGAATCCATACGTTTACATGTACTAGTGGAAAAATATATCCATTATTCTTATATTATACATACATACATACACACATGCTGTTGATCATATTTATATTGCCTATTAAGCATAATTTTGTGAATATTAATAGAAGGGATGAGAAAACCATGATAGATTTACCATTTTTGCTAATGCTTTTCAAGCCATAATACAAATGTTCTGGTAAAGATAAATGGCATTGCTGAGCCAAATGATTCTTAAGAATTTATGTTTCTAGTAATAAATGCTGTACAGTCAAAGACATTGGCATTAATAGTTTAACAATCATTATCAAGCAAAAGCTCCTAATTATGAAATGGGTGTGTATCAGTGGTGGGTTGCCTCCGGTTCGCACTGGTTCTCTAGAACCGGTAGTAAAACCGTTGGGAGGCTCTACCCACCGACCCCAACATTATCAAAATGCTTCTGTGCATGCACAGAAGAGTGCACACCCACGCTCGATTGTCTCATGCACGCACTCAGCCCCACTGCCAACTGGTAGTAAAGCTAACTAAAGGTAACCCCTGTAGTAAAGGTAAGTAAAGGTAACCCATGGTGTGCATGTCATGAAATATCCAGTATTCCTAATTGGAATTCATTTTTCTGTTTCCTTTCATAGACTTGGATCTAGATAATGTTAGGAGAGTCCCATTTTTTAAAGAAAAAAGATAGAGAGGGTAATATCTATATAACCCCTTCCTATATTTGGAAAAAACAAACAAACACCTTTTGGAGGGTTAGAAGCTGCTAGTGTTGTGTAAAAAAAAATAAAATCATTAGGATCTGCAGGTAGAAAGAAGGAACCAATCACATTTTCCCCCTATAGCAGCTCTGCTGGATTCCATAAAAGAAAAGAAGCCTTCCATCAGCAGAATAGCCGATCTGGATCTAAACCATACTTTGTTAAAGGATTAATAGAACTGTACATGGATGATAAAGTTACATATAAAACGCAATGTTTTTTCATGCATATGAGCATTCTTTAGAGGGCACAAAGGTCATCTGGCTTTTGGCATTCCTGAAAATATAGCTGGGAGAAAGCAGGTCTGAATAATGCATATAACTTTGGTCTCAAGCTTTATGTGTGCTACTTAGTTTTATATCATGAAATTAATGAAATGGTCATGTAATGTCACTCCAGAAAATCTGTAATGTTGCCTGGAATGGCACTAATTGAACTACTTGAATTGTAATAATGAATTCCACTTCTAAAAAAAAAAAAGGCGGAGAGAAGGTTTTGTTAAACTGCATGCACAAAGTTTTCAGGTATGTTTTGACCTCTTTCTTTCTCTGGAGAAAGGTAAATTTCTGGGATTTTCCCAACAATTTAGTGCTATGAAAGTTCTTTATATGCAGGGCCTAGTAGAGCCTCCTTTTCTATAGATGGGTTGTGTCCATATTGTGAAGTGCACTGGTCTGAGACTGGCACCATTCCTGGTGTCCCAATGTTGTTTTGACCTTGGGTATAGTTTGAGAAGCTAAACCATTAACTAAGGGTTAGTCTTGGTTCTAGGCCAGTGGTTCCCAATGTGGGGCCCACTCCCCACAGGGGGGCAATTTGATTTTTAATGGGGGCAATTTGAACCTTGTTTAAACCAAGTTAATGGCCTTTTAGGCTTTCTCCGCACGAGTAGAGTTCACTTTTTAAGTAAAGTAAGAATTATATGTCATGGGTGGGGTGGGGGGAATCACGAATTTAGAGATGCTTGGGTGGGGCATGGCCAAAAAAAGGTTGGGAACCACTGTTCTAGACAAACAGACTATTCACCTTTGATGTTCCCTCTACTGCTGTAGCAAAAATTCATTCCTCATCTCAAATCATTCAAAACCCAAGGAATTTCTACCATGCCTTGGTGGCCCTGACCTCTGCCAACCACTTGGAGATTTGCTAAACTCCTTTTTGCTGCTATTTCAAGTATTATTATTTTTTCTGGAGACAAACAGCAGATGCAATAAGAAAAGAGATGGATGGAAGAAAAGAGAAGATGTTCCACTCTTCCATTGAATGGAAAGAGTGTTGGCTAGTGATACTGGAGGACAGAACAACAGGCAGTTATGCAGTGAGACAATCCTGCAGAAAATGATGTGATAAACCTTAATGGTTTTTGTGTGGAAGGGCTTGGTTGATTGACCAATAAAGGAGAATATTTGTGGATCTGGGTTGAAATGAGCAGTCCTTGGTGCTCTCTGAGCTTGCTTGTTTTCTTGTAGACATTTCATTACCCTTACTAGACTAGTTAGCACTGGACTAGCACTGATGATATTACCTAGTTAAGGGTAATGAATTGTCTGCCAGAAAACAAGCAAGCTCAGGGAGCACCAAGGACCCCTAACAGCTTTATGTCCAAGAAAAAAAAATCTAGAATTAGAACTCCTTGATATTACCCTATGGTTAAAAGAAACTATTTTAGTAAATGTTGTCAGGACTGCTGCACTCCAGTGTGCTAACTGTAGGCTATACAAAGGTGCTCTGGGGTGGGAGGGTGCCAGTTGCAAGTTAAAAAAAAACACCTCTCTGTCATTCAGCCCTAGGAAGCAGGCAATGGCAGCTTATTTTTGAAATCTTGCCAAGAAGATTCCAAGGACCAGTCCAGGCAGCCACCTACCAGGAGTCAAGATTAATTTCAAGGTGGCAAAACCAAAACCCTACAGAGAGGCATTTTAAGTCACCGTTTGGTTATAAGCGATATATAATAGTAGAAGACGATATGTTGCTTACCATCAAAGTACTCAATGTTGGAATATCTGCTGACCAAATAACCAGCCAATCTTTGACTTTTTCCTGATAGTACTTTGAGAGCCATCCTGTAAGAAGGAGCCCTGAAAGAAAAAGGATAGATCCACCAAGATTCACATTGAAGTCTACTCTTTGTTACTTGTGGTTAAAAGTGTTTTTAAAAATGAGACTTACATCACTAGGAATTCAGGACTTCTGCTATCAGCTATTGTGCTGAGGTACATGAAGACAAAGTTTTCAACCTGTGTATTTGGCTCATGTAACATTGCATTAGCTAAGGTCATCAGGACTGGGAAAGTAGGTTTTAATTCCAGAAGCACAAAGGCAGCACATGTGCGGACAAGAGGAACAATTTTGTAATTCTTGATTATTAGAAGTAACATTCCTTGTACCTGTGCAAAATAGATAGGAAATATTAGAGTTGTGCAAAGACCATCTGATACATTCACGGTCCTTGAAAATAAACAGATACATCTTATGTTAATCTGGGGTTGGGAGCCCATTCTTGCTTGTTCCTGATTAAGGGCTTCAACTGGAAAAGCCATATTTGACTTCTCCTTATCTAGAATGGGGAAAAAAGAGACACAGTGTTGCTGTACTGGAAAGAGAGTCAACTAAGGGCGCTAATATCTTTCTTTTCATTACTATCAAGTTGAGCTGCCTGATGCCACTTTGTGTCACATGTTGAGATGGATGAGTCTAGAAATCAAATAAATAAAGAAACAAACAAGGAAAATTTTTTTTTTCAGAAAAGTTGTCCAATTTGGGGTGTGTATGTTAAATTTCATAGAAAGTAGTGTTGAGAATTTGTGTTATAGCCTATATATTCATTTACTTTTTTTCACCAGAAAGAGATGAAATTTACAGAGATGTATAGTTAATATGAGAGGATGAAATAAGCCCCAGGAAAATGTTGCAAGGTTTCCAAGTTGCACTATTTTTGACCATAGCGAGGATCATTTTAACAGCAAGAGCGAAGCTTTTTTTTAATTTGATTCAGTCTCCATTGCCATCTGCCAACTGTACAATTTTGTACAGTTAATAAGAAAAATAAACAAATGATTTGTGAAGGGGTTTAGCAAGCATGAGAGAATTCAGCAGCAACTATTACCACAAAGTAAAAATGGACTTCAACCAACATAAAATAGTGGCTTTAATTGTGGTACTTAATGTAAGGGGAAGGGAGGAGGGGAAAAGAGAGGAAATGGATAGAGAAAGGTCATGCTGATTAGACAAAAAGATTGTTAGTCCCTAAATTCAATATTTTCTCTTCTTGTCTTTGCCAAAGATTTATATAATCAAATGCTTTTTGGTGAACTAGTACAACTTTCCCCATCTTTTGCCTATCTAAGGCATAAGCAGAAACAGAATAGAAATCACCCAGTGTGACTCTTCTCACTAGACTGAGCTGTTAAACTCCCTAAAGGAAGTGAGGATTTTGAATGAGAGATGAGTTAGGAAATATTTTCCTGTCACAAATGAGTTAAAGAGTATGCAAATAACCTCATTCCATGTCTGGCCTAAATTAAGTATGTAGTTGGGGCACAGTCCTACTGGCAAGAAACATGGAGGTGTTTTGCATAAGAAACTATGTGTGTTCAAAAACCGTACCCAACTAATATTTAGGTGCTATTCTCTTTCATTTACTGAGAAGAGAACCTTCAGGATATTACAGCTCTCTGGGGGAAAATGGCAGAATAATTCAAAGTGATTGTGTTGCCTTCCTTTAACACGAATTTTTTTCCTGTGAAAGCAGGAATAATGGCTTCAAACTTGTACAAGGAACCCCAAAGGCGACTCCATCAGTGAATTTGTCTTTTTCCCCCCATTCACTTTTTTAAGGAAAATTCCCAGGCAATGTGAACAGAAGAGTCTTATATGCTTTGTTTCTCTCCACTGGAAAATATTTTGGCTTAATACAATAAACTACGACACATAATTATGGTACATAATTACGGGTCAACTTATGTTCAACCACTTGCTCCATGATATTGTTAATGTAATAATCAAACAAAACCAAGCCAATTAACCATCCTCCCCTTCTCCAAAAGCCAAAAACCAAAACCCACACTACTTACCCGTATAGGATCTTTTTGGCCAGGATTTCTTAAAGCCATGATAGCATTCTGTTGAATTCTAACATCAGAGGGAACATCAGATTGCAGATATTTCATAATGGGTTTCAAGACAATTCCGTGTCTCACATTTCCAAATGTTTTCAAAGCCAAGACACTTGCATCTATGTCAGATGATCTTACGGCTTTAGTTGCAAAATCAATCAGAGGCTATGGAAAATATTGTGTTATAGTAAACTGGTGCAGTGTTATGGATAGTAGTTCCAGTCAAGAATGCAAGTGCACAAGGTACTCTTGTGAGTATCCCCACAAGTGGGAAAGGCATAGCTATTTCTTTGTATGACACTTGGATGGAGTGATATATAAAATAATAGGCATCAGGAGGAAGTAAAGATGTTCCGCTCTTGGTTTAGATGAGTTCATTTGGCTAAATGCAGATACATAATTCTAGATTGTTAAATTGGCCACTACAGGGTATCCTTAAAAAAATGCAATATGGTTCTTAAAAAGTAAAGGATTTAGTTATATCAAATGTTAACTTGATGTGATTTTACAATCAAGTGAAAACTGGTATTGTAGCACCAGATAATAGATGCCCATAACTGCCTCTTCTAATAACTCTAGAACATATTTTACATATGTTTACAAATTAGTGTATGTATATCTGTATGTATGTATGTATGTATGTATGTATGTATGTATGTATACAGTATATGTATATACATACATACTGTATGATTATTTGTAAACATATATAAAATCATGCATATATCAGTATGTTTCCAATGCTAGTGTACAACAACATAATGTTTCCAATACTAGTGTACAACAACATAAACTTCAATATAAATTAAAAATGTATGGAAAGCAATGATAATTATTTATTCTAGCTGCTAACAATAATATAGATGTCCTACAAAAATAGTAAAATTCTTCTTTAGAGGCAACATTAAGGCATTCATAACTGGCACATTTACTATTGTTTTTAATTAAGCAATGGGATCTTACATTTATTTATTTTTTTAAAGAGACTTACAATAATATGAGCTTCATAAAAATACTTTATAAAAAAAAGAACAAGTCATATAAAACTATCATGAAAACTTATTAGGCAAATATGCCATATAAACGTTAAACGTTTTCTGCTGTTCTCACATTCCCCCTCCTTCCCGTTCTGGTTGGCGTTAACAATTCTGACGCCAGTGAAGCAAAAATCTCATTTTAATGTTTTGTAGTAATACCTGAAAACTATTCAACAGAGGTATTTTCATTTGAAAGTTCCTTCATCTAAGCTGAGTTAGCACTCTGGAGCTTAAGGATTTTTAAGTGAAGAAAGAGAATTGAAACTGGGCAATGTACCTTGAGATATTTGTCGGGGATTGTGTTTGAGACATCATAGAATCTGGAAAGTAATGATCCATAGGAGAGACAGATGGAAGTACGATAGAGGCTCTTTGGACCTTTAAGAACGTCTATCATAATGGCCTGTGGAAAGAATATTCGGCTGTTACTATAACTGAGTAGCAAAGGCAGTTGCAATTACAAAACAAAAGGTTTGCTTCTATTTAACTTGTGGCTCTGTAACTTTGATACAAGTACACATGAGATCAGAGTCAGAAATGAAAGATCAAAATATAAAGCAATTACACTGCTTAGCATCTGTAAAATTGTCTATGCTGTTTATATCTTACTACGTAAGATATCTTACAATGCATTACCCCAATATTTCCTGTAAGAACTGATAAGGATCACTTTTTACCCATCACAGATGAGTGGCTTGCCTAAAGCTCTGATTTATGAGTTTATGACAAGGCTTCATTTAAACAAACAAACAAACAAACAAACAAACAAACAAACAAAAAGATAATCCGGCTCAGTTCCCTGAGCCGACTCAGATATAAGTCAGCAAAGTATTTCCAAGATCTGATAAAGAGACTTGAATACAGTAAGAACAATTTCAGGACAAATTCTCTGCTATATCTGCAGCATTTTGAAGAACATTCCATTAGATGGTGTCAGTGCCCTAGGCAAGCATGTCAATAATTACAGACTTATACATGGAGAATCACCATAGTTTTTTTTTGCAGAGAGTATTATCATTTTAGAAGGATAGAATATGAGTTTCTTTAAAGTGACAGCTTTCAGATATGTTAGAATTGTAGCTGCTATAGTTTCCAGTCAGCATAGTCAAAAGAACGTGCTAAAGCCAATATGAGAATTAAGTAGAATAAGTTCTAACCATATATTTTCTTTTTTGTTTCTTTTTTTCATATATTATATAGCACTCAGGTTTCTGCATTTCACCTTGCAGTTTGCCTTAGCTTTTACACAAGATAGAAATTCATGATTTGGTCTATGATGGTGGAAGTGCAAATTCTAATCAAATTATTAGGAAAGTTTATTTTAGATGAGTTGGTTGATCCTTATAGCCTTACAGATGATCCATTGCAAAGGCTGAGTAGGGAAGCTGGGAAATATGGTTCAGCAACAGCTTCGGCATCTGCACTGAATTTCACTCAGGCTAGTGACACTCAAGATATGGAGAGTGAATTTAGAGGCTAGAAGTTATTTGTAAATTTGTGGGAAAGCCAACATGTATGCATTGCCATATTTTAGCGTTCCCCTCAATTATTCTATTCAATCTTCCACAAACAGAGTTTTGGTTGCAAGCGTACTACTGCTTATAATAAACAGTTAACAACTTTAACATCATCATAATAGCAACAGCAAGAACAACTACAGTATTTTACCATAGCTTCTTCGACGACTTCTTCAGATGCATTGCAGAAGTGGAAGAAGACAAGCAATGTTTGGGCTGCTTCAATCGTGGTGATCTCTTGTTGATCTATTTTGTGTCTCACATATTTTAGCCCCTTTGAACTACCCGCAGCAGAGATTAAATCCAAAATGAAGTGTCTGTGGAAAAAGGAGAAATAATGCTTGAACTGTGATTATTTGGATTTAAATATCCAAATTTGGTTTTCAAGAGTAAAATAACTTCCTGTTTTATCTTACCTATATATTGCCTGGCGATAATAGCGGTCAAACACTTCAGAATAATTAATTTCCTTTTCTGTGCGCAAAAGATTGACCAGATGCAGAAATTTTTTACCATCTTTTGGGACATTTTCATTTGCCAAGTAATGCAATCCATCCTCAATCTGTTGGATAAGGGTTTTTTGGGGGGTGAGTTAAAAAAAGCAACCACTAAACTTCAAAACATTTTCAGTTATTGTTTCGTCACTGAACCAAGAATATTTACATGGAAGCAAAAACCCATTTGCATTCTAACCTTTAAGCTTACCTCCTTGTTTTGGTTCTTGATTTTTGATAATGAAACAGGAAGTAGAGGACCATTTTTAAAACTATATAAAAGTGGCCCATATTTCTTCAAGTTAGAAGGTATTTGTGGCAAACGGCTGTGGGTGTCAATGAGTTCCAGTTTTTGCCTAAAGAATGAAGATACAATGAAATTAAGAGGAAAAAAATTATGAACACTGGTTATGACTTTGTCCTTGGTTACCAGCTGGTTTTTGTTTTGATAAAGCACTTTGATATTGGGCTCATCTTTTAATACAAATAGAACTGGATCTACAGGTCATAAAATATTGCTGAAACTTCAAAACTATGCTATTAGGAGATAGCAGTTCACACAATGTATATAATTTTAGTGGATCTGTAAATCAACATTGCTCTCCTTAAAAATTAATTCTAAGCCACAGAATTAAGGTAAATTAATTTACCTTAATTAATATTGAACCAGTTTTGTATTATTCAGTATTTAGTCAAAAAAGAAGTCAATGTGTCATGTAACAGGGTGGATCATTAATGTTATCCTTTAGTAATCAAAATCTTTGTACATCAGTCAATACTTTCAACGTTTAAAGTTGGTTGAACAAAATATTCTGTATAATGTTATAAAATTTTTCAGGCTGATATTGGTGTATGTTAACTTGTCCTATTTGAATCTGGACAGATGGTGTCAAAATGACTCTTCTCATTTTACTGAGAATATTTGTTATTGGATAGATAATGATAAAATAAATAAACAAAATATTTCACTTTTATAGCTAACCATAATACTCTATGATAATTTGGGATTTAACAAATACAATTCCGGAAACACAATGGAATAGATGTTAAAGGATAGGGGTAGGTAGACAGATACTATCATAAAATAAAGACATTCATAATTTTGGAGCAATTATAACAGAGTTGTAAGACCTGGCCTCCATTATGACACTTTCTTCTGTTCGTTCTCTGAATGGTGAGAATTGCTGAATTTCTTGAGCAGTGAGTTGTACGATTATTTTCTCATTCCTTTCCTTCACATCCTTCATTCTGTAATTGTATGTACTTGTGCCTTGAAAATTCTTATTTTTCTTTACAAAAATATATATATGAAAATGTTATTAGAAAGCAATTTATGCAATAGAAATGATAGCATGATACTCATACAATAAAATATAGTAAGTTGCTTGGATATAGTTAACAATAAGAGTCCCTTTCATGGATCACTGCCTTATTGTGGCGAAGGGGCTTGCATAGTGCAAGGAAGCTATGAGCTATGCCATACAGGGCCACCCAAGATGGGCAGGTCATAGCAGAGAGCTCTGACAAAATGTGATCCACTGGATCACGTCCTTCTCTATTTTTCTTCTACTTTTTTTATTTTTCCCCTTAAATTTTCTTTGCTATTTCTTCCTGGTTATTTTTTTTCCTTCTTCTTAAAGTTTATATTAATACTTACTCCTGTTTTAAAATCTTTCATTAAATTTATATTAAAAAGGATGCCAGTAATGTTTAATGGACATAATTGATTTGTCTCTCTCTCTTTGGCAATTTGTGCTTGCACGTTAAAATGGGTCAAAGCATGTGATGAATTGTAGCAACCAAAGGCTAGTAACAAGGCAGTTTTAAAATTGTGTGCAAATAAATAGCAACGGATCTGCTTACATACATAAAATGGCTTATATGTTTTATATCTAAATATGTATAAACAAATTTACTAGGACTGTTATCTATGTTAGCAATAAGAGAAATAGAATTAGAAACGAATGATGTAATAGAAAAAAACTGAGTTTGCAAACAAGCCAGGGAAATGGTTGGCATTTGAATTATGAAAAGAAAAAGATACTCATACAAGAGGGAGCAACTGTATTAATGGCTACTCTGGCCATGAAAAAAAAACATTCCATCATTATTATTCTAACTTGTATAAAGTAAGTTACATCTTTCTGGGGAAAATAGATGAATACTTAGAATTTTGGCAAGAGGAATACAAAATAAAATTGATGGAAGAATGGGTAGCAGAGGCACCAGTTATTTACAGTTATTAGAAAGATTTAAAGTAGATAAGTAGTTTATGGTTTTGAACATTGTAAGATTGAGTCAGAGATGAAATTATGTACAAATGGTGACTATATAAATGCTAAACTATATCAATATCTATTGTAATATAAATCAGAAGACGAATGAATGAAAGAATGTATGATAAAAACGGGCTAAGCATTTTGGTCACAATATACAGATGGATGGGAAAATCTATAGTGGAAAGGACTGAAATTTACATTATGTTATAACCTTAAAAAGTATTTTTATAAAATGATTTATTGTTGGCATCTATTACCATGTCTAAAGGTATTTCAAATTCTTGTTTGAAAGGTGAAAAACAAGAAGGAATATTTTTATTATGCTTGGTGGACATGTAAAAAAGCTAGGAAATTCTAGATTCAAGTACATATACTGATTTGCACGATTAACGTACTAATCTACGAAAAGATTAACATACAAGGAGTATTCTTTCGGGACAGTTGGACAAACAGTTGGGAAAACTCATGAAACTTTGTTTTGTGCATGATAACTGCTGTGGGATTATTGTCTGCACAAAAATGGAAAGATTCGGCAGTGATTTTTATTTCTTACTTTAGATTACTTTGGATTTAGATTTCTGGATAGTTTTTATCCCAGAGCTATAATTGCACCCAACAATGAACTAAAGGGCCACAATCAGTGAGCTGTTGGACAGCATTACTTGGTCTGTTGTGTGGATGTTTGGGTGGTTTAGGGATGGGGAATTTGTGGTAGGTGGCAGTGTGTTTGAGGATTGTTATGTGTGTTGGACCTGGTCTTTGGGTGTTAAGTGAATTTCGTTGTATGGGTATACAGTGTATACACGTACAATGACAATAAAGTTATTATTATTATTAGTTTGTATCCATTTTTAATGTTCTTTTAAAAACTTTTAATAAAATTATAAAAATATATAATGTATATCTACAGTATATCTATCTCTAACAACAATCGTTTATTAAAATTGTTTTCTTTCTTCTCTGTATCTCTATAGCTTCAACATGTCTTTAACATCTATCTCTCTACACATAGAGAAAGAGAGAGAGACACACACACAAACACACACATCCATTAATGGTACTGACCTGTCTGCAGAACTCACATGGAGTAACATAGGCAGCACCAACAACCTTTCTAGCCATGTTATCACAAGTAGTTAAATCTTTGGATTTGGTCATCAAGAATTCATCTGGTTCTTCAGTGTTTTGAAGGAGGTAGATGGTATCACACCTACCTTCAATGCCATTCTGCAAAATAAATAAATGTAAATGAATAAATGAATGAATGAATAAATAAAATATTAATGTATACAATGCAATACATACAATATAAAGGAAAAGGTACCTATGAAAAGTATCAATTCACTTGGGGAATTGCAGTTTCCTTTCTAATTCCTAATGCCTTTGATCACATCCTCCTCCTCCTCCTCCTCCTCCTCCTCCTCCTCCTCCTCCTCCTCCATCATGCCAAGCCTATATAGTCCTTAGTAAAGGTCCCTTTGCAAAGTTCTTTATTCATTTTCAATTAAGGCTTATTTTATATAAAGCATAATTTGGAATTTTTTAATATTTTTTTTTAGAATTACACCACAAAAGCAAGACATTTCAGAGCTAGAACTGGCATATTATCCCTAAAAACCCTATTATCCCTAATCTACAATTCACACATTCCTGTGTTAGAAGCCTTGGAATTGTAGATGAGCAGATGGGCCATGAAAGCAGCAATAATTAGCTCACTTGCTAAAGAAATGCGATCTTTCTTTCCTATATTAGCCAAGTTCATGCAGATCTCTAACATTATATCGAATTTTTTTGGTATTCATCAAAAGTGAAACCTCAGTACGTACTTAGAATTTCTACTAAGTTTAAATTTGTTTTTTTTCCTTCCCCAAGGCAATTTCAACCTAGACATTTCCATGTGCTTTATACTCGCCATTAGCTTAATGAACTGCTATTCACCGTTCCACATTGTAGCAATACCTTCACATAATTAGCCCGATATGAAATGAAAGAGGAAGAATTTGTGTTGGAAGGCTGTGATTCAAAATCCTACATGTGACCTTCCATGATTTTTTTTTCTTTCCCCCACCCTTCCTAAAAAAACAAAGGCCTATGGATGAATTCTTATAAGCACAATATGACACTTTATGTGGAGAAAAGCAAGATTTTACACTTAGGCAGGAAAAACCAAAGGTACAAGTACAGATTAGGTGAAACCTGGCTCTAAAACAGTAACTGTGAAAGAGATCTTGGAATTCTAGTGGATGATCATTTAAATATGAGCCAGCAGTGTGCAGCAGCAACCAAAAAAGCTAATAAAATCCTTGATCGCATAAACAGAGGCATAGAATCAAAATCATATGAAGTATTAGTGCTGCTTTATAAAACCTTAGTAAGACCACACCTGGAATACAACATTCAGTTTTAGTCACCATATGACAAAAAGGTGTTGAGACTTTGGAGAAAAAAATTTCAGAGAAAAGCAACTAAGAGCCTGGAGACTAAAACATATGAAGAATGGTTGCAAGAACTGGGTATGGCTAGTCTAGAAAAAAAGAAGGACTAGTGGTGACATGAAAGCAGTATTCCAGTATTTGAGGGGCTGCCACAAAGAAGAGGGGGTCAACTTATTTTCCAAAGCACCAGAAGGCAAGACAAGAAACAATGGATGGAAGCTAATCAAGGAGAGAAGCAACCTGGAATTAAGGAGAAAATAGTGAGAACAATTAACCAGTGGAACGGCTTGCCTTCAGAAATTGTGGGTGCTTCATCACTGGAAGTCTTTAAGAAGAAACTGGCCAGCCACTTGTCTGAAATGGTGTAGGATCTTCTGTTTGGTCAGGGGTTGGACTAGAAGACCTCCAAGGTCCCTTGCAGGTCCCTTGCAGCTCTTCTGATTCTTAGTGATCAGTATAATAGTCTTTTTTTTTGAGCACTATTTTATTTGTTTATTAGGTACTGTACATAGAATGGTATGCTAGATAATTTAGATATTGTGGAATATAGCCTCCAATAAAAACAATGATCCTGATTTTAACTGATTTGGACTAATTTAATGAGAGGAAGATATGAGCTAAAAAAATAGCATGGATAGTGAGTAAAAAATTTATACGAATCAGAGATCAAATATAGCCAGTAGACAGTAGATGCCAAGTAAATTCCCAAAGTACAATATTCCCGTATTCAGATAGTTGTTTTCTAAATTAAATTAATTATATTCTGCATTTTCTACAAAAATAATTTTAACTATTTTACCAATATCAGTATACAGTTGAGATACAGTATATAATTTACTTATATAAGTAGAATTAATTTTGGATTTTATTATGAGCCAAATTAAAATTTTGCTGATTTATTTTTAGAAGTTGAAGAAGAATTATCTTCTTTTCTTTTAGCTCTACCAGCAAGTTATTTCAAATGTGTATTTATATAATATATATACACTATGGAGAGAGAGAGAAAGAGAGAGAGAGGGAGGGAGGGAGGGAGGGAGGGAGAGAGAGAGAGGGAGGGGGGGGAGGGAGGGAGGGAGGGAGAGAGAGAGAGAGAGAGAGAGACCACAGTCCAATACAGAGGCAGTCATTCATGGTCCCAAACTTGTGTGCAAATTCCATTGAATTTAATAATCTATGCATTTCTATCTATGCTTTAGATAGGCATAAGGTTGCACTGTTAACATTTTAGTGGGACTTGAATACATATATTATGCTCTGGGCTATGCTCCAAATATTGGTTTTCAAAACTTTTCAGAATGAGGAACTTGTACATTTCTGGACTCTTCAATCAAGAAACAAAGCTGTAAAGATACACAATGGGGTGTTCTTAAGTGAGCGTTTTTTCACCTAGTCCTTTCATGGACCCAATCAACTTTTTGCAGCGCCCTAGAGCAGAAAAAGGGATGCGGTGGCTCAGTGGCTAAGATGCTGAGCTTGTCAATCGAAAGATTGGCAGTTCAGCAGTTTGAATCTCTAGTGCCGCATAACGGGGTGAGCTCCCATTACTTGTCCCAGCTTTTGCTAACCTAGCAGTTCGAAAACACGTAAAAAATGCAAGTAGAAAAATAGGGACCACCTTTGATGAGAAGGTAACAGTGTTCTGTGTGCCTTTGGCATTTAGTCATGCCAGCCACATGACCACAGAGACAGCGCTGGCCTTCGGCTTTGAAACGGAGAGTCAGAAATGACTAGTACATATGTGCGAGGGGAACCTTTACCTTTACCTTAGAGCAGAAAAACCTTGCTCTCTCTATATGATTTGAAGGTGCGATTTGGAAGTTCTCATTGATGCTATGCTAACATCAATGACTACACAGTAACTGTGATGGATCTTCAGTTTAGGGCAATCACTCCAAACACAGTAAACCTAAAGTTGGTTGCAGATAAAACCATACTATTGAGACATCATGTTCATCTTCAAAATTCTTGCCTGGCACAGTAATGTTGCTTACAACCTCAACAGAACTGTAACTATGTTATTGGACAAAAGGAAAGCAGAAGGTCATAATGCCATACCACAAATAAAACTGGAATTATGATTTACCTCTTTTATATTATATGTTTTCTGGTCATTCTTGATGGTATTTTCATGTAAATTCAAAATTCCTTTGCAGAGGTTTAAAGCAACTTCTGAGACATGGTCTGGGGCCATTATGTCATTGACATGCCCATTTCTATGTCGAAATGTAACAATTACATTTTTCAAGTGTTTCTGAAACACTGCAGTTAATTTGGGTGATGAAACAAACTTGATCCAGGGGTATATGCCATTGTAATCCAGTCCTTCAAAACAATCAATCTGTCATACAAAGAGATTAAAAAAACATACATAGTAAAATTTTATTCTTCCTAAATCTCCCATCTGAATTAAAAGAAAAACACCTTTAAAGAAAAGAAGCCATACATTCTTGCTATGTGGATATTAAAAATAAAGCGACTACTTTAGCATAAAAATCTTAGTATTTAAAGTAATCTAAATTGGACCAGGAGTTGTTTAAGTTAGGAGTCCATTGTTCCAAAATAGATATAAATCTTATGTCAGTGGAGATCAGATGTCTCCAAGGTTCTCAGAAGAATGAGCTGTTCCCTTACAAAGGCAAGAGAAAAGAATTTGGAGTTTAAATCCTGCAGCATAGGGACACTTATAGGAAGGCAGGAGACAAGGCTCCTGTGTAGACAGGGCTAAAATCTTGCCTGAAATAGATGAAATAGATTGTTGTAGCTGAATCATATGTGAATGCCTTCTTTTGAGCAAGCCAATTTCTGAATAAAGTATTTAGACTTCTGGAAAGTCAGAATTTAGACTGAGTTTAGATTAAATCTGAGAACAACTAAAGATGGGTAAAATGTTATTTTTGTTGTTCAGTCACTAAGTCTTGTCTGATTCTTGGTAACCCCCATGGACCACAGCATTCCAGGCCCCCCGCAACTTCCAGTGTCTCCTTGAGACTGCCCTAACTCATGCCCGCTGCATTGTTGACATTATCTAACCATCTCATTCTCTGCTATTCCTTTCTCTTTTTGCCTTCAATCTTTCCAAACAGTAGGGTCCAATGAATGTTCTATCTTATGTCATAAACACAATTAATGCTATTTCACAGATAGGCAAGATTGTGAATCAGAAGGTTGGAAAGGGTTTCCTCACCTTGAATAAAATGTGTGTAATTTCTAAGCAACTAAACTAAAGGTGGTCCCTCACCCCCCCCCCCAAATGCAGTAGATAACTTAAAAAAAAAATTCTACCTAGCCACAGTGGCATGTTAAGACTAGAGCAGATGATGTGACAGGGAAAATCAAGACATATATGCTACAGAGCTACCCAAGACTCTCATTTTTTTTTTGCATTGTAATTCCCAGGAATATTCAACCAACAACATGACTAGGAATGGAAAGACCTTCAATCTTTACACAACTGAAGTCTACTACATGAGGAAGTTGGCCTTAGTACTAGGAGAAAACATCTCCCCATTCTTCTTGAAGGTAATCAAATGATAACGGAAGAAAATATGAACTCTTTATATAATTTACTGATCTGTAAATGAGAGTATCATTTTACATGGGAGGGTGGCAAATAATTGTGTACAATCAAATCTTTTAATAGGGCAGACCGTACAACACTTGCAAAAAAGAGTCAGTTTTGTCTGGCAGTTAAAATTTCAGGTTAGGAGACTGGGACTTCTAGTCTCACCATAGGTATGCCTATGGCTATGAAGCCTGCTGGATACCTTGGACTTTCTCTCTGCCCTAGGAAGCAGGTACAGGCAAATTAATTTTGAAATATTGCCACGAAAACTGAGAACACTTATCTAGGCAGTTTACCAATAGTAACTCGGAGGCAGATAAAAAAAAGAAAAGAAAGGTTGCTAAGTAAAGCCTTAGTAAATTTCATCCTGCAAGTAATGAAATAGTCACGTGAATTTAAATATTTTTGCTTGCCAAAAAAGAAAATCATTTAATGAAGTAACATTTTGGGGAGGAAAAATTAGAATTAATCCAGCAAAAACAACTATAGATCTGAAATTATATTTTGCCCCTGTTTAGTTTGAACTAACTATAATTATCTGATAAAGTATGATAAGGCATTTGCTGTATATCAGGAAATAAAGCCGAAAATATATTCTAAACTGGAAAAATGGATGTCTTTTTTTCCCCTCTTCCCAAACATGTAAACAGCACAAACTTACTTTCAAAGAGGATTTCTTTCCTTACCTTTAGAAACTTCTGGTCTTGTTCAATATTTCCAATTTCTACTTTACATTTAGCTTTTAGTCCAGCACTTGGAGAGCCATTTTTGGACATTTTGTTCCAAACTTCAAATTCATAATCATACAATAAAACTTTATCAGGACTGAAGACAGTTTCTGTGAAAATTCAAACACATGTTAAGGTAATGTGTGGACAATATACTGCTACATATCTATAGACTCATAAATTGGCTTTTAAAATTATATATAATTAATTAATGCTAGGCTGGGAAAATACTTACTATCATTTTTTTGTTGGCAACCTGAAAGATAAAAATAGAAGTAAAAAATGCTTTTATTTCTGCGAGGAAAAAGAATTCAAATTCTTTAAGATACAGAAGTATAAGAAACGTAAAAGGGTTTGAGGGATTTTGGGTTAATGTTGCTGTAGTCCTACAGAACTTTGAATGTCTCCATTAATGTACGAAAATATTTCCCTTATTTGTTCTGATGAAAATGGACTAGTTTCTTTAAGGTTCAATTTTTGAAAGGTTATAAATTAAAATGCTTACTTACCCACAAGGGTCAATGCCAGTGCTAAAATTACAGCTTTCATTATGGTAGGGGAATGTCAACCAGAAAGTGCAAGTACCTGTTTTATAGAGAATCAAATTTCGTCACATGACCATCTTGGAAAAGATTTTTGGATGAGTAAGCACATGTTTAGTTTAGTATTGATTAGCCAAACAAGAAATATTTCTTGATAAGAGATACTGATGTCACACAATCATGCAATGGCTTTATCCAAATCAATATTTAAATATTCAGTAATTCTAGTAACTAAATGCTAATTCAAACCTCTAAGGCATGGGTGTCAAACTCGCTCGCATCACGTGACGTATCATGATGTATCGCGATGGGTTTTGCCTTTGCAGAGCAAGGGAAGGTGTGGCCTGTGCATGATGCATCTGGCTCATGGGCCACCAGTTTGGCAGGCCTACTAAGGGTTCGACTGAGATGGAATAAACATTGGATTACAATGCTCCTAAAATGGGTATTTTACAGTAAAATACAGAGAGCAATGCTGTAATGCAAATACAAAGGATGAAAGAAATCCCGGTGGCTTCCACTTATTGGAAGACCCAACAAAAAACTGCCTCTCCTCTACAACTATATTATTCCATTTCGTTGGAGTTGTGTCACCCAGCTTCAAGAAAAAAAGAAAGTTATTTGGGGATTCTTGATGGTCTTTGAGCTTGACTTCTTCCAAGCACTGTTTCTTGCTTATATGGGTGATATGCAGGGGTGGGTTCTACTTACCTTTACTACTGGTTCGCATCAGGCCCACATGCAGATCACCTACGATGATGTCCAGGTCAGTGGGCAGAGTCTCCTGCCGGTTTTACTACTGGTTCTTGCGAACCGGTCCGGACCGGGGGCAACCCACCACTGGTGTTATGTGATAGATGTGTGATATGTTTATGAAGAAGATTTACACTTACAGTGTCTTTAACAATAGACTGACACCTTCAAACACAGTTTTAGTAGGGAAACTAGATATTTTAGACCAAGCCAGATCCAAATTTGCAATAAAATTCCTTACAGGCTTGGCATTCTGACCAGTCAATCATTTAATTTTTTTTTTAAAATACAAACATAGTACATATACATCTAAATACAAAAAAAGAAAGGGAAAAGAAAAAGGGAAAAAACCACAAATATTACACTGCACCCCCACCCCCCGAGACCATTTCCCCCCTTATATTTCTTCGTCTATAACAACTAAAAGATATACAATATATTCTGAATGTGTCCTTATCCCCTCCAAAACAACATATATTCTTAAGTAGGTTTATTCCCTTTGCCTTCCACCAACATTGATTTTATAAAATCCCCCCCCCACATTTCATTATAATTGTTTGCTTTGATCATCCCTTTTTAAAATTTAATTTCTGTTGTTAAATTATCATTTGCTGCCATACTCCAAATTTCATTATAACCACTCATTTTTTTCGAATACCCCAGTCAGTCATAACAAACACATAGAGGTAAACTTGATGTACAAACTATTTTTTAAAAAATAAAGAGCAACTAAAGCCCTAAGCATATTTTTTTAAAAAATTTAATCAGTAGCCAGATAGTATGTTCTGAGCTTGGTTGTTTGCTTCCAGAAGTTTCATTACCTAGTGAGCTAATCTCATCAGTGACCTAATCAGGTCATTCAGGATGATGCATCAGGGCAACAGTATCAGGGCACTGATGATCTTACCACATTAACTAATGAAATGTCTACAAGCAAACAACCAAGTTAAGAGAGCACCAATTCAACTCTGAGCTACAGATATTCTCAATAATCCATTCAAGACTGGTAACTAGCTGACATAGGTGAATACCCGGCAAAGTCATCTTCCCCATAAACTGATGATGGTACCCTCTTGCCAGGGGTGAAATCCAGCAGGTTCTAACAGGTTGTGGAGAACCGGTAGCGGAAATTATGAGTAGTTCGGAGAACCAGCAAATACCACCTCTGGCTGGCCCCAGAGTGGGATGGGAATGGAGATTTTACAATATCCTTCCCCCAGGAGGGGAGGGAATGGAGATTTTGCACTATCCTTCCCCTAGAGTTGGGTGGGAATGGAGATTTTGCAATATTCTTCTCCTGCCATGCCCACCAAGCCAGGCCCACAGAACAGGCAGTAAAAAAAATTGGATTTCACCCCTGCCTCCTGGCAATGAAATGTCTGCAGGAAGAAAAGCATGCTCACTGACTTGATGGCACATAATTAATCATTTGTAAAACATTCAAAGTCTTCAAAAGTAGGGCAGCAAGTAAACACTTTTATCTCCTTTGATACTTAGCATTAGAATGAAATGCATTAAACTGACAAAAGGCCAAAAAAGAGACAAGAGTTTGAATAATGAAAAAGAGCTGCCATTTCTCTCTCTTATTGAGCCATTAACTAATATCATAATGATATCATATCATAAATGTATCATAAAGGTTCCACATGATCTGCTTAGTGTTGGTAAAAGTCAGTCCAACTCAATCCTTCTGAAGGAGATAATCCTGATAGCTGATTCTGTTGGCCACCATAATACTGATGGAATTTAAAACAGTGGTGTGATTCAAATAATTTTAACAACCGGTTCACCCAGGGTCGGATTGGCTATCGTGGGAGGCGCAGCCTATCCCTGTCCTCCAGCTCCATCGCACATGTGGGATAAGCCTTCCGCAATGGCCAACCTGACCTTGGGTGAACCAGTTGATAAATTACCCCCCAATCAAAGTGGATCCTGGGTGCTGCGCTGCGCTGTAATGGAAAAATGGGCAACAAAGTGGCCGGCATGAGGGAAGGAGGAGGGAAAGTGGTCTTCTCTTTCCCTTGTGCCAGCCACTCAATTGTCCGTTTCTCCATTGCAGCGCAGCACAGCGCCCAGGATCTACTTTGATAGTGGGGTGTGGGGGTGGGTAATTTAAGAACTGGTTTGCCTGAACCGGTACAAACTGACTGAATTCCACCACTGATTCAAAATGCATAAATATGGAGTCTTCTCCATTTCTCACTTTGATTACAACTGAGGTTTGAAACAGGATTTGTCTGCTCCCTCTCCATTCTTCCCACAGATGATTCAGTGCTGAGAATGTCCCATATGTCCCAGTGGTAGAACTGTTAGGACTTTCTGGATGGGCTCTTCATCCTGCTCCTCGATTTACAACCACAATTGGCCAAAATTTCTGTGATAAAGTGAGACATTTCTTAAGTGAATTTTGTCCCAATTTACGACATTTCTTGTCTCAATTGTGAAGTGAATCACCGTAGTTGATAATTAGTAACTGGGTTATTAAGTGAATCTGGCTTCCCCGTTGAGTTTGCTGGTCAGAAGGTCGCAAAAAGGGATCACATGATCTTGGGGCACAGCAACAGTCATAAATATGACCCAGTTGCCAAGCATTTGAATTTTGATCACATGACCCTGGACCCTTTCATAACTGAGAAATATTGTCATAAGTCACTTTTTTCAGTGCCATTGTAACTTTGAATGGTCACTAAATGAAATGTTGTGAGTCGAGGACTACCGGTATTCCAGACCTAATTCCCTTCTATTAGAAGAACTTGAGTTTTGGTCTCTTGTTTTCCAAACCTATAGAAAAGGTGCGTAGAAGTGTCCAAATATGTTGTGTGAATTATGAGTATATAGATGTTGATAATGATGCATGTATGACTAATCTCTGACTAGTTGGGAATGTTGATGCTTCCAAGGATGTGCTCTGGGCTTGTCCTTTTTATAACCTTTGGGTTTGGGTATTTTTTTAAGAGGCATGACCTAATTTGTTTTTATTATTTATTTGTTTATTGGTTTGTTCATTCATTCATTCATTCATTCATTCATTCAGATTTATTTATTTGATTTGATTGATATGCTGCCCATCTCATCTAGAACGACTGTTCCTTTGCTGATCCTGTCTCTAATTTGTTCTTCATAACATACAAGCTATCCTTCCTGAAAACAGGTCTGTAGCGGTGTTATATATTTTATTTTAAAGCCTGGAAAGCCAAAGAGAAGCTTTATGAATTCACAAAAGACAAAACTGAAGGTGGAAATTCCTGACACTGGTGGCTGAGAGATAGCTTTGAATGAATTTGCACAAACACTATTGCTGTATGGTATTGCAATCCATAAAGGGCAGAGGGAGAGGAAAATTACCGCCTGCAAATGTTTAGTGGATTTTAGTGTAATTGAAGTGGATACTTTGAATTTGCAGGATCTTTGTGTATAAATGAAACATGGAAACAGCCTAATTAACTGTAGGAGAATGATTGTTTGTGTTTGTATTCTCTCTCTCTCTCTCTCTCTCTCTCTCTCTCTCTCTCTCTCTCTCT
>WNWU01000004.1:36967972-36995743 GCA_012654045.1 Ptyas mucosa
TCTCTCTCTCTCTCTCTCTCTCTCTCTCTCTCTCTCTCTCTCTCTCTCTCTCTCTCTCTCTCTAACACATTCTTTCTGGGTAATAGGAAGCACCTGATTTATTGTTAAATGTTGCTGATAAACTAAGTTCTTACTCTATATTCATGTTGTTAAATTATTGTGCAAAGAGACCAATTTCATACTGAGATATATGGCCTAACTGTAAAGCATGATTTAGGGAAACAGTTCCAACAAATAACAATATCTTCACATAGTATATATAACAATCCTGTCCTTAAGAAAAGTTAAGGGTTGTTTTTTTTAAAAAAACATACATTACCACTAGATCTTAGAAAAGTTTAATATCAATCCTTTAGTGGCAGAGAAATACTTTTAGAATTGTTAGGACAAATTCTGGGTAATAGTTAGATTTTTTAAAATTGTATTCATAAAGTTTGTATCTTTTCCCACACTTAAGAATAAGAAATCTGATCTGTTGGATTTAAAGAGTGAATGGTAAGTGGGTGTGCAACTTATATTCAAGAAAATGAATTCATTTATAGAAACTAATGAATATATACATGATTCAAGCTAAAGTGCTATTTCTTTCTATCATAATATGGTTATTTGTATGCTATGGTTTTATGACAAATCATACTAAGGATAATTTATAAAAACATTGGGAGGGTTTTATATTTAAGGTTGATTCACTAATAATTACAAGATGACAACAATTTAAATAATGAGGATGGTACACATTTTAAATAATCCATGATACAGAACAAGATCTACAAAAATAATAATGCAGCATACTCTAAACAGTGAAACTAAAAAAAAACTGCTGGAAGTTCTGAAACAGTAATATTGCTAATTTAAATAAGGATATTATATAGTTGTGCTTTGATGTCAACCCTATAAATTAAACCAGACTAAGAAATCAATGCCACTAGGTCAGGATTACTCTTATTGTAACAGTTATAATAACAGAATCTTGCAACTCTGAATGTACTTCCTCCCTCCATCACAATCTTACTGTGAATTAGGAGGAGTCTTAGGCATTTATTCAAACAAGTTTCTTCAAGAAGACTCAAACCAGGCTTGCCTGATAATTGATTTAGTAGAACTTCTTCCTCCTATTCTTGAAGGTCCTCTACATTTGATAAAACAAACGTGTAGACCAATTTTATGCATTTTAATTGACATATATCGTAGTGATTTTAGAAAAATGCGTTTTCCCAATATAGGATTGCAATATTTTGTAAATCCAGCTGAATAATAATAATTATCTATCATCTGTCTCAGGAATGGGTTCCACTTACTGTACCTTTACTACCGGTTCGCAGAGGGAGCGTGCGTGCTTCTGTGCATGTGTAGATCACCCATGATGATGTCATGGCAGGTGGGTTGAACCTCCTGCCAGTTTTACTACCGGTTCTATAGAACTGGACTGAACAGGGAACAACCCACCACTGATCTGTCTGCTATCATCTGTCTGCCTATCATCCATCCATCTATCTATCTATCTATCTATCTATCTATCTATCTATCTATCATTTATCTATCTATGTATCTACATAAAGCTTTCTATTTAGGAAGCAAACATATTCCAATCTATGATGGAATCTGTCTACTCAGTTACATTCCTATGCTTGCTTATAGTTCTGTGTAGTCCAGGGATGTCAAACTGGATTTCTTCAAAGGCTAGATCAGCATTGTAGTTGTCCTCCATAGTCCGGCTGGGGTGTGGGTGGGATGGACGGCAGACAGGATGGATGCCTCCTGCAGCACCCTGCCACCCAAAATGGGGTGTGTGGGGGGGCATGCAGAGTGCTGCAGGAGGCTGTCCAGGCTAAAAATGGGGTGTGGGGTGGGGTGCACGTGGCTCCCCCATGCCCCATTTTTGCTAGCAGAGGCACTGTGGGCCAGTCTTTTGCTATTTCCAGGACAGCCCCACAGGCCAGATCTAATCACCCACGGGCCAGATCCGGCTCGTGGGCCTTGAGTTTGACACCCGTGTAGTCTTACTTGGAACCATACATGTTCAAAAATCTATAAGATCAGTTGAAATAAATGGACACATTTATTTTCACTAAATATAATCCTACATGTAATTATTGTAACTAGAGAAGACTTCTGCTTGGCATGATTCCAGCAGGCACATAATATATCACATATTAAGATACAAGAAGGTACATCCAAATAATTTAGAAAACATTTGTTTCCAGTTAAATTCAATTTATTATTCAATTGCTTGGTGGGCTTTGCAATGATTGGTTTCAGCCATTAAAAGAAACCATTGTTTCTTTAAACATGGTTTGTTTCATAAACTATGATTGGCTAGATTGACTTATGTATTGTAACAAACTATGGTTTGTAAAGGATGGAAGAGCCATTTGTTTAATGAAAAGCTAAAAGAATTATGGTGAGAATACCCTGTAAGTAGAAAAGAACTGTAATCATAAATCTGTTACTTCACCTTTTAAAACTGAAAACTAATAAGATACTCCATCTGAAATAACCAGATACTCTTTTAACTAGGATGCTTGTCAGATTCAATCTAACATGAAAACTTCTGATTATCTGCAAATAATTATTCCAGCAATAATTATTTCTGCTTCCATTTTTTCCCTCTAATTTCTGATCGAATTCTAATGGAATTAGAGTATCTCCATATAATCAATTACCTGTTTCTTTTCTATTGAATTGTTACATCCTCCATTAAGAACTTTGAAAACTCTACTCAAGAAAAAAAAAAAAGCTTTAATCACATATTTACTGGAAGTTGCTTTTAGCTTGATGTTCTGGTCCCTACAGGCAGAATTACTGTCAGCAGCAAATAACATTTGTGCTTACTAGCTTTTTTGTTGCAGAGACTTTTAACTTTACACATTATCTGTTTTTATCATTGTTAATGTATGCCCAGTATGATTGTTTTGCCTAAAGGCACCATATGATAAATAAACTTAGAGCATTAAAGTGAAGAACAGTTAAGAACCAAACAATTATATGCATGTTTTTCAACCCCCCAAGGAAATGTTAATCCATACTCTGAAATAATAAATGGATTATATATGATTTGGGGGAGTTTAGTAAATAATAATCAAAAGCTCTGCGGCTCAAGCTTTCTGTCTCATTCGGTACCACTGTTACTTTTGTTACTTTTGTAACAAGTGTTGAAAGTGGTACAGGTAAATAAAAGGTGATATGATTTCCTTTAAAAAATGCCTCTTTTTCACTGGGATGTAACTTCTATTACACTGGGATGCATTCCTTTCCCTCAAAAGGCTTTTAAAAAAAGTTTTCTTTCAATTATTAACAAATGGGTGCAACCTAAACATGACTTGGGTCAGAGTCTGTCCTAGATCAAATCTGGATCAGGGCTTTTCTAATCATGTTTTGAGTCCTGTCATCTCATCTCTTTTTCTTTCTTATTCCAATGAGTTTAGCAAGCCTATTTTAAGTACACACCAACTCAAAGGTGGCAAATATTCTTCCTTTCTGCTGAAAAGAGGCTGGGATTATAAATCTTAGCAGTGGGAATGGTGCATTAGATGCAGCTTATTCAGTCAACGAAGGCAGTTTCCATTGGAGTCTTCTCCTTGCGGAAGAGAACTTTCTACTAAAAAAGCTAAAATATCTATTGTTTCCTTCACCCACCTTACATGCTTCTGGTAAGTTTGGTGAGATCTTGTTGGAGCAGAGAAAAAGAAGGACAATAAAAAAGGACAAAAAAATGAAGGCTGTAAATTCTGTTCATGTTCTCTTGTGAGAATGGTCTATAACAGTGATGGCTTACCTTTTTGCCATCGTGTGCCAAAAATGGAGAGGAGCACAAGGGGGTCATGCATGTGCGTGCCCACACCCATAATTCTATGCACCCTGCCCCCTCACGCATCCGCACATGACCCCCCCGCACTCCCCCTCTTTTGGTACGCGATGATACGGTGGGCCTGGTAGGCCTGTTTTTCACTCTCCCCAGGCTCCAGAGCCTTTCTAGGAGCCTGGGGAGGGTGAAAACAGCCTTCCCTACCCCCCTAGTCCCTCCGGAGGCTAGAAACAGCCCATTTGCCGACTTCCGGTGGGACTGGAAGGTCCTTTTTTTGCTCTCCCCACTCTCCCCCAGAGGCCATCCAGAGGCCGGAAATGATCCGTTTGCTGACTTCTGGTCCAGAGGCCCAGAAGGGCGATTTCTGGCCTCCAGAGGGCCTCTGGGATGGGGGGGGGGGGGGGGAAGGCCATTTTCGCCCTCCCCAGGCTCCTAGAAAGGCTCTGGAGCCTGGGGAGAGCAAAAAACGGGCCTTCCCCACCCCCCCGAGACCCAGAAGGCCTGAAAATCAGCTGGCTGGTGCACGCATGTGCGCCGAAGCTGAGCTCAGGTGCCCACCGATATGGCTCTGCATGCCACCTGAGGCATACCTGCCATAGGTTTGCCATCATGGGTCTATAAGATCTTCAACTAATAAAATGGCAGAAATATATCCCAAATTCAGCCTCAACACACACACGTGTGAAATAATTAAAAACTTCTGATGACAGAAATCTTATGCTTTCTTCAGGAATATACCAGGAATAATTAAGCTGTCCCACAAAATAAATTTAGATCACCTCCCACCAGCAAGAATTGCAAAAATGTTTCCGGGTGCATCAGAGCTGTGTTGGAAATGTGGGAAAACCAGAGGTACGTATTTCCATCAATGGTGGACTTGTATAATGGCAAAGAGGTATTGGAAAAAGATTAGGAATTGGATTAAGGAAATTACTAATATGGACCTCCAGTGGAAACCTGAGATATATTTACTGGGTATTCGCCCAAAGGGGTTGAGCAAGAAAAAATGGTATCTCACTCTACATATTTTAGTTGCAGCTAGAATAGTGTTCGCCCAACAGTGGAAAGAAAAAGAGATACTGGCTAGTCCCCAAATTATAAATAAAGTATTAGAGTGCGCTGAAGCAGACAGAATGACATATAGGTTGAAAGAAAAAGAGGATTCTGAATTTTTTCAAAGCTGGGACAGTTGGTATCAGTGGTTGAATAAAAGGATTGAGATGAAGTGAGGGCCTAAGTCAATATAAGGAGATATATATTAATTTAGTTTGAAAGATAATTGTATGAAAATCATATTTGGGGATTATTTACTTTATTCTGTGTTGTGGGCATAATTATCCTGCCGGGATAGACATGTTTGTATGTTTAGTGTTATGAATGGGGGAGGAAGGGAGGGGAATGTATGGTTTTTGTTTTTATGTATAATCAATGTTTTTGTCTTATGTTGATTTTAATTTGGAAAACTTAATAAAATTTATTTTAAAAAAAGATAAATTTAGATCAGTCCAGGTCCTATATACCAATATTAAATAAAATATTAAATTCCTCCCTTGATTTTAGTGAAATGTCCACAAGGTTAATAAACGGCATAGACTTTGTCGTGTGTAAACTGGGCACTGATATGGAAAGAATGGATTCTCCACTGTTTTATTCACAGCACCTGTTGCCAAACCTAATCTGAATCTCTCTCCTTATTTTATGCTCTCTTGTAAAACCAGAATAACTGAGTACTAATCTGAATAGTTACATCAATAAAATCTCCTTTAAGTCAAGATCATTTCTTGAGTTCAGGGGCACACGGAAAGTAATTTTCTTATCAACAGTGTTGAAGTGATTTTCTATTGCTTTCTTCTAAGATGTGGGATGTTCTTTAGTAGTCTCCCACATAGCTTCCAGGCACAGACACAGCCAGGTACTGCCTCCATGTTTTATTTTATCTTGCAAGACTTTTCTTTTGAGAAGAAGGTCAAACAGCAAAGTGAGTTTACACCGACAGGCTAAATGTTCATTTTAAATTTACTTACAGACAAGACAGATTGTAAATAAACTTTTGATCAGGTCACAGTGACTCAGTTGATAAGAGAACCAGGTTATAATATCAAGAGAGAAGCAAATATATCTCTGCCAATGTAAATAATGAGCACACTACTTTCAGGCGACAAATCAGAGAAGACGATCAATGTAGATTATAACAAAACATCCAGAACATTATGCATCTTTACATGGGTGTGATATGTGTCACCAGGCTTACTGAAAAATAGTTAGAGGTTTACTATAGTGCAGTAATAAGTGTAGGACTCATAAATTATAATTTGGGATGTCATGTACAGAAGCATGGGGCAAAGTTCTGACAACCCAGAGTTTTCTCAAAGAGAGGCTGTACAATCCTGAGTTGGATGGAAGAAGGGGAAAGAGATTCAGGATAGTCCCATTCTAGAATCTTTCAGGATATATATATATACATATATATATATATATATATAGTAGGTTAGAAGATTATAACTTTAGTTTGGCAAGATTCTGTCCATTAGATGCAAGCAAATAAAAGACTGAACTCTATTGAATATCGCTGTGTCATCTCTGGGCTTGGGCCCAACATAATTTCACATAATGGGATTTTATTAATGGTTGTCGCTCAGTGGCTAATCCATGTTGATTATAATACACGCAAAGGAGGAATTTCTGAACATCATTATTATTACTTTATTCCTTATTGTGTTACAATAAAACCAAGATCACCCACATTTTTCTAAAAATTCCAGACATTACCAGTAAAAGTAGATTTTCGATAATTTAATAAACACCAGTGTCAGGCCTGGAAGCCATCTTTTACATTGGATCTTCAGGCCTGCCACATTTAGTGCTGTGGGTAACTGGGAGGGGGAATTGTATGGAGCAGGAAAGATATATAGTCATAATAACATTCCTTTCTCGGAAAGTCAAGGACTTCCTGCCCTGCACCTGGAGGGATGTGACTGGGAGATATTCCCAGTTGGGATGGTGCATTGATTGGGCCATGAGATGGACATGTGGGTGCTGGGGCAGGGACTTGAACTTTCCTTTGGGTGGGGAAAACCTGGAAGCTTTCAGATTCGAGTTTTCCCAGATGTGCCAATATGACATCTCTAATAAAATGGAAGTTTGAGGAACTTCTAGCCTCAGAGTCTTCTTTCATTGGGGGGTGTTACTTGGAACCCTGACAACCAGGAAATTGGTGTGTGTGTGTGTGTGTGTGTGTGTGTGTGTGTGTGTGTGTGTGTTGTTTTATTCCTGTATTCCCTAACCCAACATCCAACTAGTGGAGAAAAAAAAATCATAAGATGATTTCTTCCAGGATTTCCTACACTGTCCAACAAATCATGTGTTGGGAATTTTCCCAAGGAAATTATTTCTCTTCCATCACTTGATTGAGCTCTCTCTCAATCTTTTACATTTTTTTTTGTTTTAGACAGAAAAGGGTGAAACTGCTTTCATTTCAGTTTATAAAGGAGAATATTTATCCTGGTTTTTTCCCTCAAGCTTGGCTTGGAAATACTCTAATGGCATCTCAAGCATGTATATGAATGTTGGAAGTAAGTGAATAATTTGCCTCTACTTTTCATGAGCTGAACCATGAAAAAAAAAGAAAGAAAAATATGTCTATATTTAGCTCCTCAGCTGGTTTAATTGGTTTAAGGCTATCATACTTCCCAGAAAGGCATTTCAGAACTTGGCAAAACCAGAAAAGGTAGGCTGATATACCTGTTAAGTAACTTTAGTGCAGTGGAGTTGGGAAGGTATGGAACATAAAATGAAATAAAAGTAATTTTCCATTTATTCATTTATAATCCAGTAGTTTGATAGCTGCAGGATTTTTCTACCTTTCTACACTTGTGCTTTCTCTGCTAGTAGAACTCATTTGGCAAATGGCATATTATTGTCCCCTACTTGCCTTTAAAAGCAATGCAATATTACCAAGTAAAATCATTCTAATGGGATGTTTGGAAAAAGCAAAATACTGTATATACTCGAATGTAAGCCGAGTTTTTCAGCACGTTTTTCAGGCTGAAAAAGCCCCGCTCAGCTTATATTCGAGTCACGAAAAAAAAATGCCTTTTTCCTAACGTGACCAGACATCTGATTTTAAAAATGTCCTGATTTTTGGAAAGAATGCAGGACAAGCTAGGGAACAGCAGGAGAACGGGGTTTGCTTACCCTGCCCACTCCCAATCTATTGCTGCCTCCTGAGTCCCAGCTGATGGCTAGAGGGAAAAAAAAACTGTTTAAATTCTTGCCGGGGGGCTTCAAAGGGCCACCCTACAGCTGATCAGTATTAAAAGAAAACAAATGAGTAGACCCATGTCTGCAAAAATAGAAAACACAGCCCCTTTCAGCTTCAGTATAGGTTAATTACCATAAGTTGATTTGAACAGCCTCCCGACTCTCAGCTGATTTGCTCTCAGCTGTTTTGGGCAGGAGTCTTTTGCTAGCTGCAAAGAGTGCTGCTGGAGCACATTTTTTTTCTCTTTGTGCAATTCAAGCTGAAAACGAAACCGAAACTAAAGCAGGTTGTTGGCTTTGCTGTTTGTTTGCAATGTTGGAAAGGCAGGTTTCTTTTCTTTTTCCTCATCAAGAAAGGTAGGTGCAAACAATGGGAAATTTATGGCAAATGGCAAAAGAGGAGAGTTCAAGATTTTAAAACACAAAAGAAAAAAAGCTCTATTTAACTAGCGAATTGTAATAATTGAGATACTATTAATTGTATATTGTGTTGAAAGCAGAAATGGTTAAGTTGTGGTTTGGAAGAATATATGGGGGAAATTATTTGGTTTATTATTATTGGTAAATATAATTAATTGATTTGTAAGAAATTGGATTGCATGGAAATAATTGGAATATTCATGTTCATATTGATTAATATACAAAAAAGATAGTTATACAACTAATTGATTTATATTAAAATGTTGAGTTTGTATTGAACAACTGTAATATTACATAATTAAGCAATGTGAGGATGGATATAAAAATAGATGACAATGGGAAGGGGTATAATATAGAATAGAAGTGAAAAATTGAATTTGATTAAGATTAGAGATGAGGATGAAGGGTAATATTGTTTTATAAAAAAATAGTTGAGGAATAAATATGGCAAAAAGGAAATATAGAAATTGTAAATTTAAGTGAAATGACTAAACACTGTTTAAATTTGTGAACTGGCCAAATACTCTGTTTAAAGAAAATACATTGTATGTTTGTATGTGTGTTTCTAATTATTGCTATTTATTCATATTTGTTCTCTTTTATTCTTTAAAATTTAACAATTCATTCTTTATCTTAATATCTTTATATTTGTTTGGGGTTGGTTTTCTTTCCTTTCATCTTTTTTATTGTACAGCAATCTTTCTCAAATCTACCACCTCTCTCTTTTCTTTCCTTCTTACTTTCTCTTTCCCCCTCTTCTTCTTCTCCCTACTTCCTCTTCCTTTCTTCTTCTCCTCCTCTCCTCCTCCCTCTCTTAACCTTACTCCTACTCTAATTTCCCTTCCCTTCCTTCATCCCTCTCTATTGCTGTATCCTTTTATGCACATGGACTACTCAGAGGGCTGAAAAAGTTATTTTTGACTGGTCCTCGCACTTTTGACCAGTCTTAGCACTTATGACTGGTCATCATTTATGCCCATGGTAGCATTCTTAAAAACGGTGTCACTCATTTCACAACTGCTTCTCTTCACCATGGTGAAAAGATAGGGCAAAAACATAAAATGTGAGGACAGTCATAAGTTCGAGGACTGGTCACAAGTGCAAGGACCAGTCAAAAATTTCTTTTTCAGCCCTCTGAGTAGTCCATATGCACAAAAGGACTACCCAGAGGGCTAAAAAAAAGTGATTTCTGACAGGTCCTCGCACTTTTGACCAATCTTTTTTTATTTTGATATTTACCAGTAGCTGCTGCATTTCCCACCCCCGGCTTATACTCGAGTCAATAAGTTTTCCCATTGGGGGCCTCGGCTTATATTCGGGTCGGCTTATACTCGAGTATATACGGTAACATTTTTCAATACAGGTCCAATACAACTTAAAATAGTATTTATTATTTTACAGTATGACTTGGTGGGTCATCAGGTGAACCTTCATTATTACTGTTTATCATAATAGCCAAAATAAGGTGGGAAAGGGTGTAGATTCCCTTAAAGACGCTAACACAAAATAATTCTGTTCCTCTATAAAAACACTGTCAAAACTTTCCCCCCACCCTTTGAGCAGTGAACTGAACAGAGAATGTAATCCTGCATTTGGCAGTTTTATTTGTTTCAGAAGTTTTATCATGAAAACTGGTTTTGTGCAATCTTGTTTAACGTTTTGTTAGTGGGTAAATGAAACTTGGGAGATACGATACTCTGGATCTTACAGAAGGAGTCACAGATAAGAAAATGATTGGGTAGAAATATTGTGCTCTTTTTCAGATTGTGCAAATTATCAACACTGGTTTTAACTAAGAAAAAAAAAGCATCTTGCTGTGTTTCATCACGAGTGAGATTGGCAGAACTTGTTTCTTAATTTCATTGATGTTTGCTTAAAATAAACAGCTACATAAGATGCAAGTTCATAATACTGTAATTTCTCAGCATGATTCTATGTAGGCTCTGTTGATCATTAATTTATTCAGGAAATAATTCAGATCTCACTTGTAAAAGGTTGCATCAGAGTATAGTAGATACTGGGAACTGGGATCCAAGGTTCTGAACCAAGCTGGATAATATCCATGTTTAAGGGAATGACTTGGCCAGATACATCCAAGTCAGGAAACAGGAAGATAAAAGGGATTGGAATGTTACCCTTCTGATATATCACCTATGATTATAAGAGCCAAGGTGGCGCAGTGGTTAGAATGCAGTATTGCAGCTACTTCAGCTGACTGCTAGTTCAGCAGATCAGCGGATCAAATCTCACTGGTTCAAGGTTGACTCAGCCTTCTATCCTTCCGAGGTGGGTAAAATGAGGACCCAGATTGTTGGGGGCAATATGCTATTCAGTATACTGTCTTTGGTGTAAGCCGCCCAGAGTCCTCGGAGAGTGGCCCCGGCATAGAAATATGACTAATAAAATAAAATAAATAATAAAATATGACTTGATTTCCAAAGCCATTCCTGTCATTCATAAAATACAGCCTACCCATTCAGCTCATAGAATTCCGCTCATAGAAGTCAAGATGGAAAAAATAAATGTTAGTGAGAGGAAAAAAAGGAAGGCAAGAAGGAAAACGATCGAACAGTATGTGAGAATATTGATTGAGAAAATAGAGAAGTAATGAAGCAATACCAATTCTGCAATCGTTTATTAGCACTGGTGATAAAATATTCATCTTTTTTTTTCCTGGTTTCAAACAAGCAGGATGATTCCAACAAAATCCAGCACACAAAATAGTTATGCACACTTTCATTCCAAAGATGAACTGTATTTCTATGCGGCACACATGAAAAAAACCTATCTCATCAAACAATCTGGATATAATACAGTCATTGCTAATCTTAAGATAATCATGTATCATAAGAAATCTGTACATAATGCAAAACAATAATAATAATACAAATAACATAAAAAAATAATGATGAATACCCTTAGTACAAATGGCACAAACAACGATCAATTTTATTTAGATTTCCATTACTTTCTTTACAACTCTCTGGAGTGAATTCTAGTGCTTCCCGCATTCATCTAAGAGGACAAATTCCTCTCTAGTTATGTATATCGTATAACTCAAAATTTGTTTACTTGTTTCACCCCAGGAGGAAAAAAAAACCCTGAAACAAGTAAACAGACACAAACAGAAAGACACATAGAAGAGATACAGAAACACAAACACATGCATGTGCACATACAAATGCACACTCCACACACACACAGACACATAGACACACACAGAGTAAATTTGAATACTGCTGTCAAGCAAATGGAATCTTACTGGTTTTAAGCTCTATGGGTGCACCATGATATGGTTAGAGCTTTCTGCAGCTGTTCAAAGAAAGAAAAATGTC
The DNA here is from genome assembly GCA_012654045.1 of Ptyas mucosa. Classification (NCBI taxonomy): domain Eukaryota; kingdom Metazoa; phylum Chordata; class Lepidosauria; order Squamata; family Colubridae; genus Ptyas; species Ptyas mucosa. Next base: position 36,979,793 of record WNWU01000004.1, read on the forward strand.
AGTTTTGGAAAGCTGTAATGATTTTTCAAATTTTGTTGTTATTGTTACCTTTCTTGTGAAGTCTCACTGAATTATCCCATTCTGTTTATATCCTGTGAAAATGAATGAATAAGGCTGATCTAGACTCAATTGGTGACTGAATGTTGGGAGTGAGATGGTGGCACTGTGTCATCTCTCTTTCTCTCTCCCTCTCCCCCTCCTCCACCCTCTCCCTCTCCCCCTCCCTCCTTCCTGGCCTCCTTGCCTCCCTCTCCCTCTTCCCATTCTTTTCTCCTTCCCTCCCTCTCGCTCCCATTCTCTCTCTCTCTCTCCCTACTGGTTCTCAAATGTGAGCACTCTTTCTCTTTCTCTTTGCTTGCACATGCCACCTCTGCACATGCGCAGTGCCTTCCACTCATGCGCAGAGCATCAAAAATGGGATGTGATGATGTCTGGGTGGGTGGAGCCTCCCGCAGCCGCCGCTACCAGTTTGCCTGAACTGGATAGAACCGGCTGAATACTACCACGGCCTCTCTGCCTCCCTCCCTCTCTCCCTCACACACACAATTACATGGGCAAAGGTTTTTCAAATGTACTCCATTTTATCCTATAATGGCAGCCTTGTCTTTTAGAAAGGGAATTGTGACCGGCTATTTCACTAAGGAGTTAGCACCAATTGTAATAATTAAATGCCATTACAAGCTGTTTACAGGACAATGCTCTCTGATCTTTTTATCTTCAATGCCGATAAACTATGCAATGATAATTTCCTAAATCCAGAAGTGGGATATGTTCAGCGTTTGCTTTGATCCATTTGTTACCACTGCATCATTCAGAATGTAACTGGAAGCTACCCAGGCTATAATCTTTCATTCTTGCCTTGCTATGCAAAACATAAAGAAATGTCACTTGAAAAAAATGCCCAGGGCATCTCATCTTCAAGCTGAGAAGTCACTGCAATTGTCTGGGGAAAGAAAGCTACTTGGATGGGAAAAGTCTTAAAGAAGATCTGTTTTACTTGAAAGCACATCAGTAACTCCTGCCATAAATTTCCACTCACCTATGGGATATATATAGGAAGAGATAAAAGGGAGTGATCATAGCACATATACAGATACCTAGATGGCTTCTGTGCAAAGAAGAAGAAATGATGTGTGTTAACGAAGCTTGGAAAAGATAGTTATATTAAAACATCATTTGTCAAGCCAGAATAATCTCTTGAGAAAATAGACGGGGCGGGTGGGAACAGACTGAGGTTTCAGATGAAACCACAAGAAGTATTCACCATATACCGGTACAAGAATCCATGTATTTGCATGTCGGGACTTCAAAAGCCTTAAAACCTATCAGGTAGTCCAAAGTACATGGGAAAAAAAGCTGAGATTCCAGGATAAAGTCAGCTAAAGCTACAATGGATATTACAGAATGAAGGAAAAGCAGCATTTCCCATACTTTAGAGAAAGACATTTTATTGTTAGTTTTCCAGATTGCAAAGACTGCCTAACCTGCTACACTGTTAAAGTCTGGGCAGAATTGGTGCTGGTTTGGGGTGAATACATTCATTATAATGTATTCAGAGAACATGGCTGTTTCGATGATAAAACTCTGTTTAGACATCCTTTCTCTTTGAAAGAAGAGATTTTGTATGATTCCTCCCTCCCTCCCTTCCTTCCTTCCTTCCTTCACCTTCGCCCTCGTTCTATCTATCTATCTATCTATCTATCTATCTATCTATCTATCTATCTATCTATCTATCTATCATCTATCTATAGGTTATATTGGTTATAATATTAAAAAAACTTGTCATTACACTTGATAGTCTTCCTTCTTATTTTCTCTGTGAGTCCCACCCTCCAACTCCCAGCTTATGATCTCTGATCTACATTTTTCCTCAATTTAAATAAAATAAATAAATTAAATTAACACAGATCCATCTGATGTTATCCACCCTCTTTTTTTTTTAATCCTTGCCATTTCTGTTCTTTTCTCTTTATTTGGCCCTGCATAATGTGGCATTTCCCTCCTTTCCTCTTCTTTCTCTTCCTGGAAAAACATGACACAATTTCACATTTCTGGAACTTGGAGCTCAGTTAAATTTCAGAATTGCTTTCCACATAGGGTTGGATTTAGTAGTTCCTAAGCAATAGTTTCTTTAGATCAGAATACCTTTCAGATAACAAGCTTTTGTTCCCCAGGCAGCTTCAGTTACTGTACATACACAGAAATACACAAAAATATCAGAGTCCTCCTTTTTGATATTATTCCTGTGGTTCCTGGATTTCACTATTGATCAACTACCATATATTCATGACCCCAAATTTCATCCCTCAGGGTCACATTGAACCAGTGGTGGTATTCAGCCAGTTTTATCCAGTTTGCGTGAACCGGTAGCGTCCGCCACCCGTCCAGACATCATCACGTCCCATTTTTGATGGTCTGTGCATGCGCAGAAGGTCCTGTGCATGCACAGAGGTGGCGCGATCGAGCGGAGCGAGCGCGCACGCTCACATTTGCAAACCGGGATCGAAGGTAAGTGAATACCACCCCTGCATTGGACATACACGAGACATGGCACGTGTTACACTGACTGCATGGCAATGTTCTCACAATGGTAAGTATGATGGAAAATGAAGGAGCTAGGCAACTTTCAAAATTGGTAAACTGGCAAGAAATTTCCTGGGGATCAGCCTCAAATGTCAGACTGTGTATTATTTCAATATGCTTTCCCTCAAATAGGGTTTCAGCGTGTGCTCATTTTTAGAATCTGGGAGTTAAAGGCCACACATCTGGGATATACTGGTGAGAGAAGCCTTTGAGATCTTTTGTCTGGCCATGAGAATGAATTATCTGATTTTATTCCTCTGTTCTTTTTCCCTAGCCTTAGCTTATTAATAAGAAACTCTCTTATTACGATATATATTAAACTTATTACAGAACAGGTAGGATTTCCCAGGGGGCCTCTCTTATTTCAGTTGTTCGTGACCAAGAAGGATGCAGCTCATCTTTCCTCTCATCTGATTTTATTCAATTTCATCAAAACCTGGCATTGAGTAATGAAGGATCACTTTCTATGAGCTCATTGAAGGAGAGCTAGATAGAAACTTTATAGTCGTTCACCTCTCACAAAACACAACTGGAACCTTTGGGGCACATTTTTCCCTCCTTAAAATAGAGGCCTTCTGAAACCATTTCCTTCAGGCTGGAATCAAAGGGTTGAAGTAGAGAAATTGTCTTTACTCACATAAAAATGAAGGATTTCTAAAAGGGATTGATAGCTACATGATAGCAAACCTGCATTTTTTCCCCCAGTACTGCAGGGAATCTTTTAATAAGTCACTAAAGAGTTCCATTTGATGAGTTGAGCCTTGATTCTTTTCCAGACACATTATAGCTAAGGAGGGGCTAACCCAGTACAGTGGACAAGGGTGTATAATAGCGACTCAATAGAACAGACTGAGTTATTTCAATGCTGGAAAGAGAGGCTCTTCATGCAAACAATGAAAGGACTGGGGTGGTGAAATGAGAAATGTGTTCTATTATAAGTCATATTTGGGATTCCTAGATACCGTACCATTATCCTAGTACTTTAATCCAACAATTGATCTATCAAAAAAAAAAATCTTTACTGGCAAAGTTAACAGCATAAATTCAGAACATCAGGATGGCTAAATTTAAATAAGAATGGCTTCTTTATACATTTTATGTCAAAAAACAATGTAAACCCAGAGTATGGTTTTAAGGATGAAGTGTTGTAAAGATGGGAAATAGAAATAGAGTTAATATTCAGTCAGGTAAAATGGAGGAGAATTTAAACTATGTGGTTTTCCAATAGTATTTTTATTTTATTTTTTAATTTTAGTTTTTTAAATTTAATTTTCCCCTTTCCCTTTCATCTCTTTTTTCTTTCCCTTCACATACCTACATGCAGCTGTCTGTGGAATAATGACAAATAGTGGTGATATCGATATCAATATTATAATTTTGTAGTTATTTCTTAAAATGCCATAATTAATTTAGCCCTATACATTAAATTAATCAATTAATGATTTTTAAAATTCATGATAATTTATGAAATCTGTTATGCACAAGGTTTGTTTCAATGTTTTTTTTCCAATTTCTGTAGCTATTTTTTCTGTTTCTTTAAAAGCTTTGCAAATAAATTATAACAAAATAATAGTTACGTTCATGGCTGAATCCATAAAACATTCATATTTTAATGTATGCTTATTATGAATGTTTTGATGCAGCATCTACTGCATGAAAAGTCATCATATAGAGTTATTAGAGAACTTTTGGGTATCATTGTAACCAGTGGTGGGTTGGTCCCGGTTCGGTCTGGTTCTTGCGAACCGGTAGTAACGGTAGTGGGAAGCTCTGCCCACCTGGCCGGCTGTCATCACAGCTTATCTTTACATTCGCAGAAGCACGTATGATCCCGTTGCGAAGCGGTAGTGGAGGTAAGTAGAACTCACCCCTGATTGTAACTGTGATGTTCTTACTGGAATTGTGACTATGTGATCTGAACTGAGGGACTATTGATGTTTCTCTTGTCATGGTCAGATCACAAATCTATTTTTAGCCATTGTTACTGACTGGATTGGTACCTATCACTTAACCCAGAGATGTCAAACTCCTGATGTCATTTGTTGTCACGTGATGTATTGTGACATCCCCCCCTTCGTTAAACTGGGGTTGGGCATGGCCAGCATATGACGAATCTGGCCTGTGGCCCATGAGTTTGACATCCCTGACTTAACCTATCCTACCATACCATACCTTGCCCGACCCTAACCTACTAGATTATTGTAAGAAGAAAGAAAAAAGACAAGGAAGACAAAGTCCTGTATTGTAGGCTGAGCTCAGTTCCTGGAGACAAGGTAGGATATAAATTTAACAACAACAGAAATAAATAAATAAATTTAAGGATGAGCAATATGTTTAAATACTGTAAGATAAACAGTAGATATCTCTTCCAAATATATTGAATTAAATTTCTCTTAATTTATTATAATCCAAAAAGCCAGAAAGAACCAAGGCCCAATGTTGCTGGATCTTTAACCTCTTCCAGCTGTTCCAATATTTCTGACAAAAATCATTAATGAGTAGAGTGAAACTCTAAAAGAACAATATCAGTTGAAATCAATAGATCTAAACAACTGAAAAAAACATGTCCATATCTTGTCCTCTTGAGTTATTTATTTTTCATTATTGCAAATAATGGTTGAATGATTTTTCTTCATGTCTTTATGCATGGCAATAAGCACATGGTACATTTATTCTATTTACTGTAACAGATATATTTCAGCCATTCCATTTCATTAATGCACAGGTAATATTGGACAAGTAAGTAAACATCTAGAGATGAAATTATTTTTTAAAACATCTTTGTAGCTGTTTATGAGCTCAGCATTCCTTGATTCATGTTTAATTAATATAGAGATTTATATACCACAGAAACATTCCCTTCCTGCAGAAGATGAATGCTAGGTATAGAAAGAGAGAGAGAGAGAGAGAGAAGGAGACAGATGGGTTACATTTTTCTTGAAAAGTGTTATGCAGTCACACATTCCATGTACATTCCATTGTCCCTTGGAGTGCCCATTTCCATTGATAATTCAGGCAAAATATATTCTGCACATTTTGTGGACTTGACTTCATCTCAGATGGCCTTACTGGCAGCTTACAAAGTCGTAAAACCTCCTGCTTATTCTTGATATAAGGCACATAAAATTACTGGCAGGCGACCCCAAAAAGAAACAAAATGGGAAGGGAGAAATGGAAGTGAAATACACTTAAGTGTCAAATTCAGTCAAATATGGCTTGTTTCAGGGGTGAAATGCTCCCGGTTTGGACCGGATCGCCCGATCCGGTAGCAATGGATGTGGGTGGTTCGGAGAACTGGTAACAAAAATCCCTGCACCCCCTCATGCCCAGCTGAGCCGCGCGATCATCAGAGGCTTTTTTTCTTTTAAATGGCTCTGACGATCTAGGCTGAATTGCCTTGATCGGCAGAAGGTTTTTAACCCTCTGCCAATCAAGTCAACTCAGCTTGGATCGTCAGAGCCATTTAAAAGAATTTTTTTTTCTTTTAAATGCCTCTGACGATCCAAGCTCTGACGATCCAAGATCCAAGCAGAGTTGCCTGATCGGCAGAGGGTTTTTAAAAAACCCTCTGACAATCGGGCAACTCAGCTGGGATCGTCAGAGCCTTTTGAAAGCATTTTTTTACAACCTCTTCGCTGAAGAGGTTGTAGAAAAAATGGTTTTAAAAGTAAAAACAAAAATGGCCACACCCACCCAGTCACATTAGCCCCCAAGCCACGCCCACAGAACTGGTAGTAACAAATTTTAGATTTCACCACTGGCTTGTTCCCTTCCTGACTGCTGGAATGGGGGAAAAAATTGTATCAACGGTCCTAAATGTGGTATTCGGCATCATATTCAGGCACCTTAGTATCATCTGAACTTTTGCAAATTACTTTGAGGTCTGCAGAAGTGAAGGAAAGATAGCTCAGTTCATTCATAATTAACAAACAATTTATGCCGTGATAGTTTATTTTGTTTATAGCAAACCCTCACCCCCATAAACCTATAAACTCTTGGAAAAAAGGTAATAATTATGTATTGCTGTCAGGCATTCAAGTCTGTTTTGCTTCCTGGCAGCCACCTAGGCAAGTTATCTTGACAACAATTTCAAAAGTGGTTAGCCATTGATTTTTTCCCCCAGGACTGAGCTAGAATGACCAGTCCAAGGTCATTCAGTTGGCTTCCACATCTAAGGCAGGGTTAGAATTCCATTTTCCGGTTTTTCTTTTAGTACTTTGAAGCACTACAGCAAACTGGTTTTCTGTTACTCCTTAAATTCAACGAATACCATATTATTGCTGTGATACTGTTTTTCTCACATAGCATTCATATAATGTATATTATTCTCTGATACCGAGAAAGAGGTTTTATTTTAATTGAACTGTGATTTAACTCTGATAATTCTAAACATTAGCATTAGCTTTTGCAATGAATCAGTAAGAATCCAGACCTAATCTTATATTTTACTTTATTCTGCATGATTATTGTACTGCTAAATTTAACTCATAAAGAAGGGCTTCTGAGATTCCAGTAGCAAATACAGTTTGATATAGGTAATGCTATAAAAGGGCTTTTACTGCCAAGAATGAACCTTTGGTGTATGAGCTGATTACTGATAGAAGAGTCTTTATGCAAAAAAGTCAATTGAAAGGCATATTAAATAAAATAAGTTAGTAACGTTTTGGCTTCATAATATATCAGACTGTTGGCTTTCATAGGTAGGACAGAAATGAATGAGAATTAGTGAATAATAAAATTTGGTCGTGACATCAAAAGTGTAGTAACCGAACTATCATGATATTCCAGATATATCTCATTGTGTCTACAAAAAATGTTTTTCCCAAGATGATATTGTATTTTCTCTTTGATTTCCCTGAGCTAATCCAAAACAGTTTTCTCTTCAGAACTTCTTCTTCTGTTGTTCTCTTGCCATTTTTTTTTCTGAACATGAAAACTCTCAAAGAATTCTGAATCTATTGGAGTGATAAATATTAGGGCTGGACAAGTTCAAATACAAAAAAAGATCCCTTTTTTGTAGGAGTTACCTACCCTGTTTCCCCTAAAATAAGACATCCCCTGATAATAAGCCCAATCGGGCTTTTGAGCGCATGTGCTAAAATAAGCCCACCTGAAAATAAGCCCTCCCAGAAAATATTTAAACACATGTGCAGCCGGTCCCTGCCACTTCCTCTGGTTAGGGTTAGGGAGGCAGAGCTGGAAATCAGGTAAGATGGCAAGAGGAACTCCATCTTGCTCCACGCCCCCCAAAATAATAAGATATCCCTGAAAATAAGGCCAAACACTTATTTCAGGGTTCAAAAAAATATAAGACAGGGTCTTATTTTTGGGGAAACACGGTACTCAGTGGTGACTCAGGTGGCTCAGTGGCTAAGACACTGAGCTTGTTGATCGAAAGATCAGCAGTTCAGTGACTCAAATCCCTAGTACCATGTAATGGGGTGAGCTCCTGTTACTTGTCCCAGTTTTTGCTAACCTAGCAGTTTGAAAGCATGTAAAAAATGCAAGTAGAAAATTAGGGACCACCTTTGATGGGAAGTTAAGGGACCACTTTTGATGGCGTTCCATGCACCTTTGGCATTTAGTTATGTCAGCCACATGACCACGGAGACATTTTCCGAGAGCGCTGGCTCTTTGGCTTTGAAACGGAGATGAGCACTGCCCCCTAGAGTCGGGAACGACCAGCACATATGTGCAAGGGGAACATTTACCTTTACCTTTAGTTACTCAGACTCAGAATTCTTTGACAGTTTTCACGTTCAAAGAGAGAATAGCCTATCAACCTGGGAAAAATATTTTTGTAGAGACAAAGAGCTACATCTGAAATATCATAATCTTTTGGATATTACACTTTTGATGTCATCATCAAATTTTATTGTTCACTAATTCTCATTCATTTCTGTCCTACCTAAGAAAGCCAACAGTCTGATATATTATGAAGCCAAAACATTACTAACTTATTTTAGTTGTCCATTGGGTTCCACAAAGTCAAGATAGTGACTGGACTGCACAATCTAAATCATTTGTATGTACAAGCTACTTTAAAAAAGGGCAGCCACTGCCGCTATATTTCAAAGCATTTGAAAATGCTATGTCAAAAGAAGCAAACATTTCCTAATGTATTTTATTAAAATTCAGAATTGTACAACTTCATGAGTTGGATACATATGGGTCACTTTATGAATGGGTCAGCAAGTTCTATGCATGAAAAACATTGGGATCCCACAAAAACCCCTGGTTTAGAGAAGGATGGATTAGATTATTAGATTGTTAAATTAGATCTGAAACAATGGTAAGAATAAAAAAAGAGTCAGCTTTTATTCCAATATTCTTCTAATGAGAACGAGGGTGAATGTTCATTCCCAAGCTTATGGGTTGGTTTCAGAATGTTTCATTACCAGGCTAGGTAATGTCTTCAGTGGAGTTTAGGGGATGTCAGTGGCAGTATTCTTCCATTTATAAGGGCATCAGGTAAGATGTTTTTTGCAACTCAGAAGTTCTGTTATCTTCACGGTTATTTTAACACTAAACTCGCCATCCAATTTAAAACCAGACCATTGAAACGTCTAAGTGATTCACTCCACTTTGCATGAATGTTAAACTATGTGAATCCTTCAGCACAGTGATGGCGAACCTTTTAGACACCGAGTGCCCAAACTGCGCTCAAGCGCATGCCCAAACTGAAAGGTGGGCACATGGGTGGATGACTGTGTGCATGCGTGGACATGTATGCGTGGACATGCATGCATTCACAGCAGAGACCCGAAGACCAGCTGGCCAGTGGCACATCCCACACTGACAGCGCGGCAAGAGGTAAGGTCTTTTTCTTTCATGAGCTTCTGTTTCGTCGTTTGCAGGGAAACAGAAGCTCACAAAAGAAACGCCACGAAGATCTGACCTGGGGCGACTGCACATGTGCCAGCAGAGAGGGCTCTGTGTGCACCACTGGCATGTGTGCCATAAGTTCGACATCACGGTTCTAGCATCTTAGTTTTTTCTAATGCTGAGTGCAATCACAAACTGGAACCTTGCCTGCGTGTTTATCTTTTATCTTGTGATTTTTTGGGGAACATTTTTTTCAATATGTTAAATTAATAATTTAGTATACTGTTAATTCCACATTAGCAGTGAAATAATATCCATGATATCACCTTGTCCCACTAATAACTCATTTTGTATCCTAAAGGGCAATTTACACTTTATCCATCAGTTATCTCCTTGGCACAAAGCAAAGTATATAAATGCTGGCTTGCTTTCTGTTGCTTTCTTTTTCTTTTTCTTCCTTTTTACTGCAGGCAGTAGAAAGCATGAAAATTGCCAAACTCCTAAGAGTTCCTGTTGTGCTTTGCTGTATGAAAGCTGGAAGCTATAATTTTGGGATAAAAATAAAGGTTTGTTTTTTTACCAGCCAAACCATCAAGGACCTAGTACTTAGCCAGATGTTATAGCATCTTCTAGAAGATTTTATCCTATGTACATTTTGTCATGGTAGGGCTCAAAGACATTCCTTAGATGAGAAGGGGGACCAAAGATTATGTTGCAATTAAAGATGATGAGGATATCAGAAGATTGAAGGATGTAAGATTGCTTGGCTAGAATGAAAGGCAGTTTAAGCAGAAGTTTAGGAGGCCAGACCTGCTTAAGGCCAGCTTTGTTCAGATGGGAGTAGAAGTACATGTTTTCAAGTTGTGACTTGGACTCAGTAAAGTCTCTGAAACAATGTCAGTCTGTACAGAACTTTAGGATTGCCTATTTGTAACATATTTTATTGCTTGGATGAACAAAGAGGGAGGAAAAAAAAAGGAAATCAGGAAAAAAAATCAGAAAGCAAAAGCTTATTTATTGCACACTGAAATGAAATAGCTCATTTTTTTAAACATATCATTAAAACTTGATTGCACAGAATGGAACTGATTAATCTTTTCATTATGCTTCTACATATAGTAATAAATTTAATATTTTGGGTGGTTGTATAGTTCCAAAGTACAGTCATATCTTCAATCTGTATTAATCTTTCTAACACAGTATTAACAAAGTTAAGGCTATTAAACCAGAAGAGGATAATTGTGGCGTAAAGCCACATCATATTTCTCTGGCTTGCCTAGAGAAAGTTGAAAAAAGCATCATTATAAACCTCCAAAAATATCAATGTATATCTTGTATCACTTAATGGAATTGGGTGAGGATTAAAACTTGCAAAGTAGGAAATTAACAGCCTAATTGTTAGAGACCCGACACACCCACTTTACGGTCTGTTTCTGTTGTTCCCCTCTGGGAAGAGGTTTTGAAAGATTTCTACCATATGGGTCTGCAACCTTAAACACTCACAACACAACACAACACAACACTCACGCCACAAAACCTGTGTGGGCGTGGACAACTTGACATAACTCACTTCCACCAGTCACATGACCCCCCTAGCCACGCCTACCAAGCCGGTTATTAGAGCAGAGAACTGGTTGTTAAAAAACACCGGGGGTTTCCGCTTCCGGTTCCGCTGGCGACAGACTCTGATCGGGCTAGCTCTGGCCCCAGAGTCCGATCCCCCCCATCTGGAGGCCCTTTGGGCCAAGCGCCCCATTATTGGGGCGTTTGCCGTTTGAGGGCGGCTTGCCAGGGGTCCCCTGCCTCACTTCCAGGGGCCGGGAGGCCGATGCTGGCGCGCCCGAGGCTCCAGAGGGGGTGGGAGGCGATCGGCGGTTTTTTTTTGAGGCCGCGGAGGCGCCACAGCGCCTAAGGGGACCGGTGCTAGCTAAGAAGGCACAACGGACTGAACTGACTGATTGGAGAGTGGAGCAGGCATCCTTGAGGCGAGAGGGGGGGGGGTTGGAGTTCCCCCCCCTTGTAGCTGGAAAGGTGCCGTGGCAGAGAACTAGGGGGAAGGAGATGGAGTGAAACCCCTTACCTTGCTGACTTTTCCTTGGAAGATGGCTGTGGTAGAGTTTCTTGGAGAGGTCTGGTGGCCTCTCTTCCCGGTAGGCAATGGCGGCAGTCTGACTTCCTGCTTCTTTATTTATGATTGAAGACAACATTCTCCTCTGGCTTCCTGTTTGACCTACTCTATACTTCGGACTCGTTGCTTCTGTGAGCGCCCACTGGTGGATAGTTGAAAAATTACTCTGATTGCTAATCCCTCTTTCTTCTTTGGAGGTTTGCCTTTTGATTTCTCATCTTCTACTGATCTAAGATGGCTAAGGGCCACAAATCAGCAGCAGCTGACATGGGGAAAATTTTGGAAAGACTGGCGATATTGGACCAGAAGTTGGACAAGTTAGATGACGTGCAAAAAGGATTATCTGAAATTAAATCTGAAATGACACTTATGAAAAAAGATTTAAATGATGTTCAACAGCTGGCAGAGCAAAACAAGAAGAAGATGGGGGGGTCTGGAGGGGGAGGTACGGGCACTCCAGAAGGTGGAGGATGGGAGAGGAAATGCAATGTTAACTTTACAATTGGATAAGATGTCTTATTTTCTCAGGTTCCAAAACGTGGAACAACTTGACCAGGAAAATTTGAGAGAAGTGATGGTTAAAATGTTGGGTGAATTTTTAGAAAGAGATTTGGAGTCTATTGGAAGGGATGTGGACTTGGTGTACAGAGTAAACTCACAATTTGCAATTTTACATAATTTACCAAGAGAGATTCATATTAAATTTGTGAGAAGGGAACTGAGAGATGAGATATTGAGAAAACAAAGACTGGGGGCGCTGGTGTACAGGGGCAAGGAGATCACCATCCTGAAGCAGATTCCCAGACAGGTACGAGAATCAAGAAGAAAATATTATTTTTTATCAAACAAGCTGTACCTTAAGGGAGTAGGTTTTAGGTGGTTGATTCCGGAGGGTTTGATGATTTTTTGGGAGGACAGTAAGAAGAAAATTAATAATGTAACGGAAGCTAAGGCTTTTTTTGACCAACATAAATCCTTCCTAGGTGGAGAAGATACAGGAGCCGAAGAGGGGGAAGTATTAGATGATCAAGGAGCGGAGGCGGACGGAGCTGTTGCGGCCCGGGAGGGGGGGGAGGCCAGACCATGGTTTTAAGAGCCAAAACTAGGAAATGAAGAAAGGAGGGGAATCTATTGTTTAAGGTTTTTTTAATTGACATTTTTTTTCCTCTCTCTTCTTTTATTGTATTTTGTATAACACTTTTTTTTGTTTATATAATTTTTATATAACCTGGTTGTTTGTTTCGATTTAAGATAATAATGTCTGTTGTGTGAGAAATTAAAAAAAGAAAATAATAACTGAAATATCTTTATATAAAGATATTGAAAATTCAACATATTGTAAACTATAATATTGTATATTTTTAACCAATAAAAACTTTTTATTAAAAAAAAAAAACACCGGGAACCACAAAACCCTTTCAACATCTCTCCCTCCCTCCCTCCCCCCTCCCTCTCCCTCTCCCCCCCTCTCTGTATCTCTCTCTGTATCTCTCCTCCTCCCTCTGTATCTCTCTGTCTCTGCCCCGGCTACTTCTCCATATCCTGCTGTTGCCCTTACCTTTTCAGGCCAGGTGAGGAGTGACTGGGAGGGTAGGGTGAGGGACGGGGCCAACCAGTGGTGGTATCATCTGACAGGGAGCCACAGCAGAGGGCCCAAAGAGCCGCATGCGGCTCTGGAGCTGCAGGTTGCTGACACCTGTTCTACCAGGACAAGCAGATTCTGTAACAGCTTTGTTCCCTATGCCATCTGTCTGGTAAACTCGCAAGATTCATTTTTCTCACCATATACATATATACATCTGAACTAGGCTGTGTTGCTTCTCTGTGTCATATAATATATGTCGGTATGTGGGTATATGCACATTTATTTATTTATTTATTTAGTCATGTTTATGTAGTATATATTGGAGGTGGTGACCATTTGAAAGCTGTCTGCAACAAAATTTCATTTTAATGTATGCTGATTAGTGCACACTTAAACTGACAATAAAGTTATTCTAAGTTCTAAGGTCAGACAAGACAATTTTGGTGAGAGTTGTGTGAAATCAACTACAAGCAAAAAGGTTAGGCGCCTGAGTTCAGCACTGGACCCCATTTTTCATTTCTTTGAAGTTGCTTGCTTCTTATCTATTCAGGTCCTTGATTGTTTAAATGATAATTCTGAGGAAGGAACTGGTTTTCCTTGCATGCCCATGATCACAAGATTTTAAATCTTGAGACTGTTGATGCGCTTATAGAAATTATGGGTCTTCACCAAGTTACATCTCAGAGAAGCCTATAGACTCAAGAGAGTCATGAATATTTAACTGTCTTTCCAATCTGATATGAAAACATTGACTATATGGTCATCTCCCCCCCCCCAAGTTTATAATGATTGATTAGGAAGAACTGGACACACACAGTGCAACCATCCAAAAAGTGGCCAGTAGTTTCACTAACATAACCTGTATGCTAATCTGGAAGGGTATGCTTCAGTTTGCCTATATTTGAACTATCGCATTTCCATGGTTGGGAACCTCAGTCTGAATAAGTGAAGTTACTTTTCTTTTGGGGACCTCTAAGGGATTTACAGTATTTTGTTCTGTTGTAAAATTTATTCCTATTTTTTCCCCTGGACTTACCAAGTTTTTCACACGTTTTACCAAAATAGGTATTCTTGATGGATGATAGTACACAACCACCTTCATCCTCTTTGAGATTTTTTAAAAACATACATAGTCACGGATCTTTCAAATTCTGCTGAGAATTGAATTGATAGATTGTTGCACTGCAGGAAACTAGGTACAATACATAAACTTTAAGAGTTATTTCGGCTCCATTGTTTAGGAGCATTGCAGAATGGGCTAAGTAGAGTCTATCTATCGTTGGAATTATATATTGCAGTGATGGCTAACCTTTTTGTCATCACGTGCCAGGAAGGGGGAGCAGGGGAGGTTCGCGCGCATGCATGCCCACACTCATCATTCTATGCACCCTGCCCCGCACATGTGTGGGCGGCCCCCTCCCCCTGCTCCTGGCATGTGATGGCCCGGTAGGCCCATTTTTCTTTCTCACCTGCCTCCAGATCCTCTCTATGCATCTGGGGAGGGTGAAAACAGCCTTCCCCACCCCGTCGGAGGCCCTCTGGAGGCCCAAAATATCCCATTTCCCAGAGACTCCTAGAGAGGCTCTGGAGGCTGGGGACAGCAAAAACGTCACTTCTTCTCCTACCGGAAGTTGGGAAATGGGCTGTTTCAGCCCTCCGGAGGGCCTCTGATGGGGTGGGGAAGGCTGTTTTCACCCTCCCCAGATGCATAGAGAGGATCTGGAGCCAGGTTAGAAAGAAAAATGGCTCTTCTCCACCTCCCTCAGCCCTCCGGAGGCAGAAAACAGCCTGTTTCCTTATTTCTGGTGGACCCAGAAGGCCTGAAAATCAGTTGGTCAGTGCCCACAGGCACGCTGGAGCTGAACTGGCATCCAGGTGACACGGCTCTCATGTCGCCTATGGCACACATGCCATAGGTTCACCATCATGGATATATTGTATGTAGCCCAACTTTTCTTAAGTTCTCAGAGTATAAAGATACCCAGACATTATAGAGAAGAATCAGGAAAAACAAACTGACAAAAGCCAGGAAAAAGTAAACAAAGCAATGCAAAGAAAATAAAAAAGTGAGATTCCAAAAAAACCCCAAACAAATCCTTAACAGGCCCCTCCCTCAACCATTACTACTAACATTTGATGGGACATTTATTTATTAAGGAAGTTTCTATTGGAAATATCCATCCAAACATTAATAAAGACAGCTTATCTCCCATTTAAAAAATGGACAGAGAGATAGGTAGATGAGTTTAATTTGGAAAAGTTTTAGAGTTGTGATTTCATTTTCTCACTTTATCAACTGGAAATCCATTTGTGGAAATTCTAGCTGCAAAGTTTCCATAACTTTTCTCTCACTTCTCTCCTGCTGATGATTCTGCTTATCTATACAGGACAGTTGGATTAAATGTGTAACTTCAAGATAACCCACATAGATTTGCTACACTATTAACCCAGATACTAGCAGTTGTTCATGAGACCAGGAGACATGTGTAGCATCAGCACTGCAAGCCAGTCATGATGATTAAATTCTTCATCTGGTCCACATCCTCAACTTGACATAAGAACGTTAAAGAAGTAGATTTGCTGCAAGTATTAAGAAGACATACATATGAAGTTTTCCATATAACAAGATCCTAGAATACTGCATACTATATTTGAAAAAATTAAATCTTGCACCCTTTTCTATCGCCCTTTCAATTTATATTTGTCAAGTATTTTGTCAACAGTATTATGTCAAGCTACCCAGAATCCTCTGGAATGGGTCAGCTTACAAATCCTTCCTTCCTTCCTTCCTTCCTTCCTTCCTTCCTTCCTTCCTTCCTTCCTTCCTTCC
>WNWU01000004.1:36995753-37025089 GCA_012654045.1 Ptyas mucosa
TCCTTCCTTCCTTCCTTCCTTCCTTCCTTCCTTCCTTCCTTCCTTCCCCTTCCAGTTATTTTTTTAGCTTGAAGGTTTCTGCTGCCTATCTCTTATTTATATTATGTCTTTTTCTATTTGAGAATGAGAGATTCCTGCCTCATAGCTCAAACCCTTTCACACAATCTAAAAACACCATGGATCAGCAACTTTACCTGGAGATAACATAATAAAAGATATATATGTAAATCATTATATTTCTATTGGGCATCATGCTTTCTTCTATATGTTTCCAACATACATATGCCTGAGAAATAAAAATCTGCTATGTAGTTTCATTATATCTATTTCTATTTCTGTTTGTTATCTAAGTTTGTCAGAACATTGAATAGCGGCCTTGATTAGGATATAGACATAATAAAGAACAGTGAGCCTCAATTTAAACTCAAGTAAGATGGGATTTGGAAGATAAATGGTTATCTAGTCTACAACTAGATTTATAGAACTATGAATGAATTGGTCCGTCATTTACACAAGCTTCTTTAAATCAATAATACATTAGTCTGTTCTTTTATCTATGAACCATCCAAAAATACCCTGACAGATTTTTGAATAGATACAAATTTAAGACTAAAATACAAATTCCCTATAAATTTTAATAGATTTTATGGCATGCTTTCCATGTTAATGGTGCTTAAATGGTTAACATTTAATTGTTGGGAATTTAAAATATGTATTAGTTGATTAGCTGATATAACTTGAATCTTCATTTCCTGTTTTCTATCAACAGCTTTGCTGAGTGACAAAAGTAAATTATTTGAATAGAAAGCAAAAGAACTAAGCAAAGGAAGCAATTGTTCTGGGCATCCTGAAAGAACAAATAATTCTGACAGATAGACAGTGAACAGGTCAAAGTTTGATAAGAAGGTCCGATGAAAGTTTGCTTAAAAGCAGAATTTGCCAACCAACAGCCTTAAAAAAAAAATAATTCAGGGTGACCCACCATTTTTCACAAGTTTAAAGAGAAAGCAATCACTGACTTCATTCACAGACTTAATTTCTGGTTTCTGTACCGATGACATTTTGTTGAAAAACTATTTATAATAGAGAGTGGGTGGACAGAATTTTGTTTGTCTTTCTGGCACAAATTGTATGTGCTCACCTTGTATGTGGCAGTGACCACTGGCTGACTTTCCCATGCCAGCATCCTTCCTTCAAGTTGCTGCTTAATTATCTTGGTCTGCCTTAACATCCTATTATGTTATAGTATGATAGTATGTACAACTATCACTTATAAAGGAAAAACTGTATTAGGAATTCCATAGGCTACTCTTTGATACAGTGATAGCCATGTGGTTTGGGAAAAAATGTTGAATCCTCTAAGTGTTGTCTAAGACTCTGTGCCTGCAAACCCTTCCACCTCTTCTTTAAAGCATTTAAGAGAGCCAAACCTCCATTAGAATATTCTATATGATCAAATTTAGATGTTGTATTGGGAAATAACAGAATAACAGAGTTGGAAGGGACCTTGGATGTCTTCTTGTCCAACCCCTGCGCAGGCAGGAAATTTTATATTATTTCAGACAAATTGTTGTCCAATCTCGTCTTTAAAAACTTCCAGGTTTGGAGCATTCGCAACTTCTGGAGGCAAGTTGTTCCACTGATTAATTGTTCTAACTGTCAGAAAATTTCTCCCAAGTTCTAGGTTGCATCTCTCCTTGATTAGTTTCCATCTATTGCTTCTTTTCAATGAGGTTTTGTATTGCAGAGGTGTCAAACTCATATTGTCACAGTGGCATCATGTGACGTATTGGGACTTTTCCCTCCTTCACTAAACCGGGCATAGGCGTGGTCAGCGCATGAAGCATCTGGTCCACAGGTTGAGAGTTTGACAACCCTGCTGTAGAGCAAAGGTTTCCAGTCTTGGCAACTTTAAGACATGTGGACTTCAATTCCCAGAATATCTGACGGGTGCTAGGGAATTCTGGCAGTTGAAGTCCACATGTCTTAAAGTTGCCAAGATTGGGAATTCCTGTTCTGGGGAAACAAACCTCCAACTCCTCTGAATACTTTTTCAGTTAAGTAGGATTATCCAAATTTTTATGGTTACTCAGCAGTATGAGTAGATAGTGATAAGCAGGACTGATAAGGTAAGCTTGATAGATTCAACAAGAAACCTCTATGGTTAGGTTCATTTTAATAATTTTGACTGGACTTTTCAGATGCACCACAACTGAGCACATTTTTGGAGAGAAAGGAGAAGTGTTTTCAAAGTTCAAATGCCAATAGTTTTCAGATTGGACAATGTTTATTTGGAGGAGTTTATCTTGAAAAACCATTTGAATATTTGGTCATAGGATTAAGAAGAAGGTTCGCCTACTCTCTGCTTCACTCTTGAAAATATGTAAACCAAGTTTCTTTTTGTGAAAAGCCACAAACCCATGAAAAGCTGGCCTTGCCTGTAGACTCACTCATTACTCTTTCTTCTGGACAGAAAAGACACTGGATCGTAATAAGTATCTGAGCTGCTTCCTGGGGAGCTTCCTTCCTTAATATGTGAACGAAGGAAATTAGCTGTTTTTCATTTAAAGGGAGACCTGAGAAGCCTGCTCACAAAATTCTGCCAGTGTTTTCATCTCTAAAAATCTGCATGTTTCTTTCCTGCATGACTGATTGGTAGTTTTCCCAAATTGTGCATATGGGTTTGTGTGTGAAGATTACTCCAGTTTTGTTTGGACTATTCTCCTAATGATATCATATCTTGCTTGTTTTATATACAATCCAGCAGATGGCACTACAATATTATGCCATGAGTTTATAAAATTGTAGAAAAAATTGCATTCATGAACAAAGAATCAGGCAGAGAGAAACAGAGTGAACACACACACGCACACACACAGATATACAAGTCACAGATATTAAACATTTTTCAGTAACTCTCCAACTTATTGGTTGTGGTGTGGAGAAAAAAAGAAAAAAAAGAAAAAAGAAAGAAAGCAAAGCAAAGCAAAGCAAAGCAAATGATGTTTAAAAAATGATGTAAGTTATACTGAATTGAGGGTACATGTATACCTTTGCAAAGCATCCTGTGCAGAACCTGTGAGAAATCAGAAATAATAAACCAAAGGTATAACTTGCTATTCTGAAGCAGGAACTTATTTCTTCCTGATAGTTTGTGGTTCTTTGTGTGAGGAGAAGGTTATTTGCAGGCTAAATATAGTTACCAGTGTTGATGGAAATTACACACGCAGATTCCAAATTCCAGATTGGAAGGATTGAATTAAAAACAAGCTGCTGAATATCCCTCTGCCTGTAGCAGCTGTATTCTTTCAAAAGTGTTATTCATCTGAAATGAGCTCTAAGTTTATGCATTTCAGAATTAGTTTCTTTTTGTGTATTGATTCATACTCAGATATCATAGCTTCTGGTTAAAAGGTACAATAAATATGGACTATAAACAATCAATAATACCAAGGGGCTTAAGCTGTGTTTCTCCATCTTGGCAGCTTTAAGGTGTTTGGACTTCAACTCCCAGAATTCCCTAGCCAGCATTGTTGACTGTGGAATTCTGGGAGTTAAAGTTCATATGGCTTAAGGTTGCCAAGGTTGAGAATTCTGAAGCTATAATATTAAACATATCTCACTGTCCTAAGGTTTTGACTATGAAAACTCTGGATAGATGTACCATTTCTTCAAATATTTCCAGTTGGAGATGTTTTAGTAAATATGTTATGCTTACGTGAGCTATTTTTCATGTCCTTTCATTGCCACATCTAAAATACTTTGATTTCTACTGATTTGTGTAGACCAGCTGTCTAAATGAGCTAATTGTGGAGATGTTAATGTAGATCTACACATTACCTTTGACACTTTTATATGTGATCAGTCCATCAACCCCTTAAACCCGTGTGCTACTCAAACTTTCAAAAACATGCATTTAGAATGTTTAATGTGGAAGTGGTAACGTTTTTGAATTCAGACGTGAGCTACAATTGGTTCTTTCGCTATACTGGTCAGAAACAACAGAAAAAGAAGTGCAAAAAAATGTCTCAAATTTTCCACCCCTTGATTTCAATAGTACCTCTAATTTCTATTAATTTGGGAATCTTGTGGGTCAAGTCTGTTTAGGTGCAATTATTAAATAATGAATGAAGAATAAAATATAATCAGTTAAGTAAAGAGAAAATCAATACTTCCTTGGAGTCAGAGCATGTAAATGTTACCCTGTTCTGGATTCTGAAAAGCATCCTGCAGTCTACCTAAACTTTTTTAGGGGTGAGTGGGTGAGTAAAACAAAATATTTATCTTATTCTTTTGCCAAGCTTTTCATAGATGACTTTAGCATGCAGTTTACTGTTAATTCTACTATTTTTTTTAAAAAATGTTATTAGCCACTTTGAATGCAAGGTATGAAGCAAGCAAACAAACGAATAAATATTGAAAGTAAGTAATCTAAATGTTTTCCTAGGTTGCAGTTTTGGTAGGGGGAATTTTCAATCCCCCCAGCTCCTCACACTCTGCTTCCTGACCAGTAGAGATAAGAGGATGAAGTTGCATCGGTTCAATTTATTCCTACCAATTTTTATTGAAAAGGTGGACAAAAATTTACTAAATTGAATATGTGAGACCAGGTGCATGTATATAAAATGTTTCTTTCGTTCTTTTATATTTAAAAGCTAGTTATTTTTTCCCCTTCATGTTGGTGGTCACCATGATCTGTCAAAAATGGTTCTGGGTCTCCTGCTTGGGTGGGGGTTGGACTAGATGACTGACAAGGTCCCTTCCAACTCTGTTAAACTGTTAATCAGTTTTTTTAAGAAGTGTCAGAGAAGAATCACTGCTGTAGATTTATTGAGTTTGAGTTAACAAAAGTTAACAAAAGATGAAAGGGATAACAGAATAACAAAGTTGGAAGGGACCTTGGAGGTCTTCTAGTCCAGCGGTCACCAACTGGTAGTCCATGAGAAAATTTTGGTGATCCACAGAAAAATTATTTGCATTTTTTATATTGCACTAAATCAAGGGTCCTCAAACTACGGCCCCTGGGACAGGTACGTTTGTGTTGCTGCAGAGAGTCTCCCCCTTTTTGTGTGGGTTGGAGGGGGGCAGAAATTCCAACTCGGGGTCTGCTTCAGCCTCCTGGTGTGGGGCTTTGGCCGAAGCCTAGAGGGAGGTGCTGTTTGTGGCGAAGAACTCGAGGGCCTTGTTCCAGGGGGACTGCAACATGGCCTGGAACTGGCTGACCATCTCAACCCTCTGAGCCTCCAGGCGTCTATACCTGGCCTTGCATTCCCGCAGGTCTTCCCTCTGCTTGGAAAGCCTATGCTCCTAGTCCTCAGTGAGGTGCTTCTGCTGAGCCTCCTTCTCAGTCAGATCCAATTTGAACTGAGATGTTTTGCCAACTCTTTCTCGTGGTGGCTGCTTAACTCCAACAACTGCTTTCTGTTGGGGCACCAAAGAGCCCAGGTGGGGAGGCGAAGAGTGGTTAGGAGGGGAGGGGTGAGTAGAGCTGGCAAGGCGTCCCTTGACGTAAGTGACATCGAGTTGGCCACGCCCACCCAGTCACATGACCACCTGGCCACGCCCACCCAGCCAGTCTTTAGGCAGATCATATTAGTGATCCGCGGGATTTAAAATTATGAATTTAGTGGTCCCTGAGGTCCGAAAGGTTGGTGACCCCTGTTCTAGTCCACCCCCTGCTCAAGCAGGAGACTGTATACTATTGCAGACAAATGGCTGTCCAGATATTGGACCATTGTCTCCAAGTTCATTTTAGTGTAGAATTTAGCAGGATTTTCTAACCTTGCACTTGCAGGCAGAAACCCTGATGGTGTGACAGAAGGTATGGAATGTCAGATCTTCCACTTAGTGTCACAGTATTGTGTCTGATCAGATGGAAAACCAAAAAAATCTTATTGCCCAGGGACATTATTGAACAAAGTATTCTATTGCATGCTAAGGATGTAGCTTTATGTGTGTGCATTAAGAGATCACCTCCATTACTTATGCAGTAGTAAGATTTACACCCAAGTGAATAAATGCGAACCTTGTGGAGTAAAATGTGCACAAATGAGTGGGATTATACAATCACTTCTGTTGGTTTTATAACTGTTTTGTAGTTAGGTATAGGTAGGAGTAACTGTACCCTGTCTTATAACTTTTTATAATTGGATGGGGGACTTCAGATTTGCTTTGATTAGAGCTCATCAGATCCAAAGTGTTAGGAGACTACCTACCTACCTACCTACCTACCTACCAATATCAATAGCACTTAGATCTATATACCACTTCATAGTGCTTTATAGCACTCTCTAAGTGGTTTACAGAGTCAGCGTATTGCCCCCAACAATCTGGGTCCTCATTTTACCAACCTTGGAAGGATGGAAGGCTCAGTCAACCTTGAACCATTTCAGGAGACAGAGAGGGAGGGAGGGAGGGAGGGAGAGTCAGAGACAGAGAGGAGAGAGGTAGGTAGGTAGGTAGGGAGAGTCAGAGACAGAGAGAGGGAAGGAGGGAGGGAGGGAGAGTCAGAGACAGACAGACACACAGAGAGAGACAGAGACACACACAAAGAGACTGCATGTGAAGGACAAGCCAAATGAAACAGGATGCGAAAGAGTTCCACCTGAAGCTGATTTTCTCAGTAGTTTATATTGGGGACAGGAAAGTTTCCCAGAAAAAAAATGAAAAGAGAAGCTAGATGAAACCAGTTTCATGTGGCTGATGAATTTATTTTGAAAAGAAATAAAAATAAAAATCTAACCCAAGCCTGCCCTCATCTTCACCTGTTTTTAATGTGAAATAAGACAGTACAACTAGATTTTTCACAGGCTGATCTGGTGATTTTGCATCTGAAATAAAGCACAGCTTGTTGGGACTATTTTGACCATTAAAGACACTTGTGAGAACAGGGAACACAACAAGAGCCAGATTGGTTTAATGGTTAAGGCATCAAACTAGAATCGGGAGACAACAAGTTCTAGTCTTGCCTTAGGCATGAAGCCAAGCTGGACGAACTTGAGCCAGTGACTCTCGCTCAGCCCTTGGAAGAAGACAACGGCAAACCATTTCTGCAAACCTTGCCATGAAAATTGCAGGGATTAGTCCAGGCCATTATCAAGAGTGAAAATGATTCAAAGGCATCAAAAATGAAACAAAAAAGGGAACAGCCGCATTTATTTCTTTCCAAGTTTTTGTGACTTGCAAATAACTTTAAGTGAATTTTAAATTTAAAATCCCTATTTATTCTGTCAATGTTTTCAGTGCATTTTAATTGAATGTTTGTAAGCCATTTAGAATCACTTCAGCCAGGGGGCGACACCAGGGGTGAAATGCTCCTGGTTCAGACCAGATCGCCCGATCCAGTAGCGATGGCAGCGGGTGGTTCGGAGAACTGGTAGCAAAAATCCCTGCCTCCCCCGCTGAAAAAATGCTTTTAAAAGTTAAAAAAAAAAAGCTTCTGATGATCGTGCGGCTCAGCTGGGATCGTCAGAGGCTTTTAAAAGCATTTTTTCCTGCAACCTCTTCGGCCTAAGAGGCTGTAGAAAAAAAAATGCCTTTAAAAGCCTCTGATGATCCCAGCTGAGTTGCCTGATCATCAGAGGCTTTTAAAAGCATTTTTTTCTGCAACTTCTTTGGCTGAAGAGGTTGTAGAAAAAATGCTTTTAAAAGTAAAAAAAAAAGTCACATTACTGCCCCCCCCCCACCAAGCCACACCCACAGAACTGATAGTAACACATTTTACATTTCACCACTGGGTGACACATAAATTTGATGAATTAATAAATTAATTAATACCTCTCTATCCAATATAAATGCCCAGGAGATCTCAACTAATCATTATTCATATGGACAATAATGTAGGGTACCACATAGTTTAGCCAGTGGTGAGATTCAAACCATTCAACAACTGGTTTGCTGAAAATTCCACCATGCTGTGAGGGTCAACTGAGCAACCTTTCGGGGCCTGCTCCGCTCCATCTGTGTTCTCCGGGGCAGCGGCTGCTTCTATCTGCTGCTGCTCTTGCTGGGAGAGAGAGCATCTCTTGGGCAATTTAGCAGCTGTGAACCACTGCTTTCCTCTAAGTCCCATCTGGATAATGCTGTGGCACAGATAAACAGCATTCAACGTGGCTGCTGCTTTTCTGTGCTGCGCACTTTCTGGATGGGATTTAGAGGAAAGTGGTGGCTCACAGATGCCAAATTGCACAAGAGACGCTTTCTCTCCCACCAAGAGCAGCAGTGGAGAGAAGCAGCTGCTGACCCAAGACCACATTGAGTATCTCCATGAGCGACTGAGCCTCAGCAAGGACTGGCTGCACTTCAGCCAGCTAAGAAGAGCCGTCCGGTAGTTTGAGGTCAGATGGGGGCAGCGGTATGTGGGCAGAGGCCTGGGGCAAGGCCGGAGCCAGGGAATGGCATGTCCCTGGGCCCCAACCTGAGGTGAAGGGTGAGCAGGCAGCATGCTTACCTTTGGTGAGCAGAGTGGGCGAGGCACAGAGGCAAGACACGGAGATTCGCTGGACTGCGTGGTGAAGGAATGATAATATACAGGGCAGGGTGGGGCGGGGTGGGGTGGGGTGGGTGAGTCCAGCCAGTGGTCGATTTTACCAGTTCTCCGAACTGCGCAAAATCATAACAACCAGTTCTCCCGAACCAGTCTGAACCGGCTGAATCCCACCTTTGAGTTTCGTTGATTAAGGTCATGGATCAGTAAGAATGTAGTGAATCATCACACCTTTCCACTTTTGTTTCAAAAAAACTAATTTTTTCTCTTTCAACAACAACAGTAGCAGCAGCAACAACAGAAAGTAAAGTGCTAGTCTTTTATCTTCCCACTATAATGATGCATTTCCTAGTTTGGTCCCTTTTATTAGCCTTGCAACACAATCATTGTGTTGGCAACTAGGAGCTGGGAGGCAAGGAAAGCCAGTCAGCCCTTCAATTTTTATGAATACCAACCCTGTACAACAGAATATTTATTAATTTCTTCAGAAAATGTAAATGACCACCTATTTATACATGATAATCCTTGATGGTACACAACAATGTGTCATAAAATAAAAATAAATACAACCCCAACTCTCCCAAAATAACATCACATATCCTGTCATGGCACCACAATATATTTCCAATTGTATATTTACACTTGCTGGGCTCACTTCCATCCTAACCCAATGCCTGAGTGAAGAGCCATGTCTTCACAGCTCTCCAAAAGGCTATTAACATGAGGTCCCTCCAAATCTCAGGATGGGGATTGTTTCAAAGGGTCTGGGCAGCCATAGAAAAGGGAAGGGACCCAGAGTATTGCCCATCCTATGCCACCTGATGGGATGGGCACTTACTTTTAAGGGAAGCTGGTTCCATAAATTATTGTGTAGGCCTTTAAAGGTGATAAGTAGCTTCCTCTGCAGTACCAGCCACTGCTAGCAAATGGAAACTCTTCATTTACCTGGGACTTCGTATCTGTAGTAAGGGGGAAGTCATGAGTCAGTGTGATGATAAAGACTAGGATTGTGAATGCTCTGAAATTGATTTGAGAGAATTTCTTTGGATATTACACTAGCATAAAACCAGCACTCTGCTATTCATTAAAGCATTTTAAGTCTAAAATAAGAGAGAGGGAGAGAGGGAGGTAGAGAGAGAGAGGTTGCTGCTTTAGGGATGTGTGTTCAGTTCAAGATCATTCCGACTGCACCACAAAGCTAGTTGTTCAACTTACTGTTTGTATGCAGATTCATCATTGTCTCGAATGAGACCAATCACTGTTGTTTCATCTGCAAACTTCAGTACTTTAACAGAGGGATCCTTTGAGATGCAGTGGTTGGTATAGAGCGAAAAGAGTAATGGAGAGTGCACACAAGCCCTGGAGGGCACCTGTGCTAATTGTACAGGTATCTGATATGATTTTGCCTAGCTTTACCTGCTGCTTCCTATCTGTTAGAAGGAGCTTATGATCCACTTACAAGTATAGTCGGGCACAGCTAGCTGAGTCAGTTTAGTGAGAAGAATATCTGATGGTATTGAATGCCCAGCTGAAGTCTACAAAAAGGACCCTTGCTTAGGTCCTTGCAGACTCAAGATGTCATAAGATAGCAATAGCAATAGCACTTAGATTTATATACCGCTTTACAGTGCTTCACAGCCCTCTCTAAGTGGTTTATAGAGTCAGCATATTGCCCTCAACAATTTGGATCCTCATTTTACCCACCTCGGAAGGATGGAAGACTGAGTCAACCTTGAACCTGGTGAGATTTGAACTGCCAAATTGCAGGCAGTCAGCTGTCAGCAGAAGTTGCCTGCAGTACTGCACTCTAACCACTGCGCCACCATGGCTCATGTAGTGCAGTGCCATATTAACAGCATTATCTGCCGATCTAGTTGCTCGGTAGGCAATTTGCAATGGATTTTACCGTGGATCTGTGATGGTTTTTCAGGTGGACCAGCACTAGCCTTTCAAAAGTTTTCATAACTATGGATGTCAATTAAAACTTGCATCAAACCTGAAAAGGTTAGACTACTTTAATAAATAAATTCTGCCTTTGTGCAAGCACAAGATCCAGAGTATTTATTTCAAATACTTTTTTTTTAAACAGGCACAATCTTAGTAAATACCGAGCAAATTGGCAGTTCCATTTGCTTCATGAGTAGTTCTAACCCAAAATTTAGTAATGTGGAGTAATGTAGTCATATTCAGAGTAAGTCTTCCATAAAATTGGTGTACTAATTATTTTTCATATTCTTATTAATCCTTGATAGATAGTAGATTTCATCTTCATACAAGCCTCATAGACATATTTTGACTGTTAATTGCTGAACCCCAAGAGGATCAACTTTAATTGGGGTTTCAGGTCTGAAACAGTAACAGAGACTGACTCCCAGGATCTGGAAAATGAAATAGTTATTCAAGATACTATCACCTTCTTATTAATTTTCTGAACCTCCTTTGCTACTGATATACATCTGATATAGACCTTTAGATCTGCCAAGCTTAAGAACACAAAATCAGCAACTACTTTATCATTTTCTGGAACAAGAAATTAATTCCCTAGACTTTAAGTTTGAAATTAGTTGTTTGTTATTAAAACCCTAAAAGATGTTTAATTTTAAAGGCTGCAGATTTATTATGGTTTTATTACAATGCACTCGTATGAATTTTGAAATATGTTTTTGGAATGTTGGAAACAAATGATGGAAACAAATTGAATTTGGTGTTCCTCTGAATCTAGATTTACCCTAATATGAGGGTTGAATGAAAAATAATACCCCAATATTATAAGTCACATAGAACTGAGAGTATCCTATAAACTCAGCATATTTTATAGTATCTGTTCTTTCACTTCAGTTGACAGGAATTTGCTATGAGAAAAGCTGTTGTTCATGAAATTGAAGCCTGCTGTGACTGCACTTTAAGCTACATGCCATGATTGATTTTTGACTGCCAAAAAAGTCCTCCAAAACTCCACTGCCAAACACAGGTTGTTTATGGTGATGATTGTATTGATGTGAGTACTATGAGTCACTGGGCCAAAAACATATAAAGATGGTGAAACAGGAAGAGTATGATATATGTGAATAAGAATGAAGTGAATAACCTGTGATGACAATCAATGGAGTTTTTACTACTTATGAACTAGTTAAGGACAATCGGCAGATCATTTAAAGGGAAACTGTGAAGCTTGGCATGTGAAAGGAATGTGGGTATCACATTATGGATGTTTATCAATATTAGAAGGGAGGTATAGTGGCTCAGCAGAAAGATGGCAGCCGAGGTTCGAGACTGAAGCTCCATGTGATGGGCTGAGCTCCGTCCTCACCACAGCTCCTGCCAACCTAGTAGTTCAAAAGCATACAAATGCAAATAGATGAATAGATACCAATTCAGTGAGAAGGTAACAGTGCTCTGTGATGTTATGCTGGCCACATGACTGCAGAAATGTCTTTAGACAGCACTGGCTCAAGGGCCTTGAAATGGAGATGAGCATTACCCCCTATGGTAGGGGTCTGCAACCTTAAACACTCAAAGAGCCACTTGGGCCTGTTTCCCACAAAAAACAAAACACAGGAAGCCACGAAACCTGGATGGGTGTGGCCAACTCAACATCACCCACTCCCACGCAGTCACATGACTCCCCCCAGCCACACCTACCCAGGTTTTGTGGTGCAGGTATTTTCTTTTAAACAGGTCTTTCCCTTTCTCTTTCTCCTCCCTCTCCCATCTTTCTCCCTCTCCCTCTTTCTCCCTCCCTCCCTCATCTCTTTCTCCCATTGTCTCCCTCCCTCCCTCCCTTATCTCTTTCTTTCTCCCTCTCCCTCTTTCTTCCTCCCTCTCTCTCATCTCTTTCTCCCTCTGTCTCCCTCCTTCCCTCCCTCTCTTATCTCTTTCTTTCTCTCTTTCTCTCTTTTTCCCTCTCCCCACTCTTTCTTTCTCCCTCTTTCTTTCTCATCTCTTTCTCCCTCTCTCTCTTTCTCCCTCACTCATCTTTCTCCCCCTCTCTCTGTCATCTCTTTCTCTCTTCCTCTCTCTTTCTCCCTCTCTCTCTCATCTTTCTCCCTCTTTCTCTTTCTCATCTTTCTCCCTCATCTCTCTCTCTCTCTCATCTTTCTCCCTCTCCCTGTCTTTTTCATCTTTCTCCCTCTCCCTCTCTTTCTCATCTCCCTTTCTCTCTTTCTCCCTCTCGTCTCTTTTTCTTTTTCCCCTCTCTCTTCCCCTCTCTCTGTCTCTCATCTCTCTACCTCTCTCTTTCTACCTCCCTCCCTCTCTCCCTCCCTCCCTGCCTCCCTCCAGTTCCCTCTTGAACCATTTCCATAAACAGGTGAGGGTTGGGTTTTTTTTCTTGATTTATTCTTTCTTCTGTTTTGGGTCCTTTTTACCATATAATTTAATTGTAAATCAAGAGTCATTTCAGGTTCACAGATAAATGAAGCTCTTTTGTCCCCCTGCTGTGGCTCCCTGTCGGCTGGCTGCTCCCCCTGCCCCTCGCCCTCTCCTCCTCCTCACTCCTTGCATGCCCTGAGAAGAGAAGGGTGGTGGAGGCAGATGGAGACTCACTCCATATTTTAGAGTAGAAGTGAAGCGCTCCTCTACTTGCTTCTTTTTCCGGCCCTTGTTGGGAGATGCATGACTTTCTCCATCCCGAGACACCAACTGGGCCACCCCAGCTGATGCTCCCCATCGTAATGGGCTCCAGGAGGCAGAGGACGGGACACTGTCTCCCCCATTCTGCAGCGTGCTAAGTTTTAGTGTTGAGCAGCAAGCAGCCATGGAGGCAGTGAGAGGAATATTGGGAGATGTGCGACTTTCTCTGCCCCAAGACACTGGCTGGGGCGCGTCTCCCCATATTCCTCTTGCCGCCTCCGTGGCTGCTTGCTGCTCTTGCACTTAAACTTAGCGTGCTGCACAATGGGGGAGATGGCACTCCCTCCTACTCCTTCTGGAGCCCATTATGACATGGAACATTGGCTGCAACCGGGCAGCCCAGCCAGTGTCTCGACGTAGAGCAAAATCACACATGTCCCCCTCAGCCACCAAGGTGCGCACAGCGCCAACAAGGGCCAGAAAAAGAGGCAAGTAGAAGGGTGTTTTGCTCCTGCTCTGGAATATGAAGCCAGTCTCAATCCACCGCAGTCGCTCTTCTCTTTTCAGGGCAGGTGAGGAGGGGAGGGGAGGGGAGGGGCCACCCAGTGGTGAGATCATCTGACAGGGAAGAGGGTGCAGAAGAGGGCCCAAAGAGCCGCAGGCGCTCTAGAGCCGCACATTGCCGACCCCCACCCTATGGTCAACAGTGATTAACAGAGTAAATTCTGCATTTTACGTAAAATGGGTTCCTCACATGTTGATACCAGGTATGAAAGCTTCAAGACATGAAATTTTCCAGTAATTGCTGTCATACTAGGAGAATGAAAATGAGAAGATTCTTCAAAGCATCATGTCAGCCAACAAAATGTTGTCTCACCATTTTGGTCCAGTAAAAAAGTGCCATCAAAAAGTTTTACCAGAGGGAGAGGAAAATAAAAAGTCAGATTTCATATGGAAAGCTCATGTTTACAATTTTTGAAGATGCAGATGGTATCATTCACTAGGATTTCCTTTAACTTGCCAGCACTATCAACACAGTGCAGTGTGTTGCAGTGATGCAGTGGTGCACTTAATCACATTGCAGTGATTAAGCAGATTTTGGAAGCAAAAGAAGAAATTTTGGTGCAAGATAACAGCATTGGCCTCATATCTCAAGAGACAATTGTGAGGTTGTATCTCATTTTGTTACCCCATCTGACATATAATCTAGATTTGGCATCATGTGGCCTCAATGTTTCTCCATAATGAAGGAACACAGTCATGGACAACAGTTTAATTCAAATGAAAAGATAGAACTGTCAGAACCTGAATACAGAGAAAAATTAAGGTTTTTTTTCATAATGACTTTAAGAACTTTGCCTATTGTTGGCATAAGTATACAGTGAATAGTTGTGGCAATTCTCTGTAGAACTGAATACAGATAAGCAAATCTGTAGGAATTTTAGGAATTACAGTTCACTCATTTAACTAAAATTATGGAAGTGGAAGCAATACTTCTCATTTGGATTTTATTTCATTGCAGTCATTCTCTTCAGAACATCATAAAGAAATTACAATTATAAAACCATTTAGTTCCCTAATTTTGGGCTGTCCTAAAACTAAAGCATATTTAGGATTTGATGAGTTTATCTGCATGCCTTGCTGAAATATCCTCAATGAAAAGCTAGCTTCATATAAAAAAAATATTGCATGGACTCAGTATGTTATCTGAAGTAAGCACCTCTAATATTAATGAACTAATCTACCTTTAGCTCCTGTAAGTTCTCATTGGGACAAAGACATGACTAAGGTTGCCATATATGTATCTTTATTGCTATCTAGTGGTCGACCAAATGTTTGCAGCCTTGATATAGCATTACCTGCAGGTAAAATACTCGAGAGGCACTATTATACAACTGATTAAATTACTTTTCATTTCCCTAGCCTTCTTAGGAATTTTGTGATACTGGTCTGATATATAAAACAGCAGTCACATCTTCTATGTGATTACTATGTGACAAGAAGCAATGGATGGAATCTACTCAAAGACAGAAGCAACTTGGAATTAAGGAGAAACTTTCTAACAGTGAGGACAATTAACCAGTGGAACAGCTTGCCTTCAGAAGTTGTGGGTGCTTCATCACTGACATTTCAGCCACCTGTTTGAAATGGTATAGGGCCGTGATGGCGAACCTATGGCACACGTGCCACAGGTGGCACACGGAGCCATATCTGTGGGCACGTGAGTGTTGCCCTAGCTCAGCTCCAGCATGCATGTGCGTGCTGGCCAGCTGATTTTCGGGCCTTCCGGGTCCACCAGAAGTTGGGAAACAGGCTGTTTCCTGGCTCCAGAGGGCCTCCAGGGGATGGGGTGGGGAAGGCTGTTTTCGCCCTCCCCAGGCTCCAAGAAAGCTTCTGGAGCATGGAGAGGGCGAAAAATGGGCCTACCTGGCCCACCATGTCATCACATGCCAAAAGCGGGAATGTAGAGGTTCGTGCACACATGCACAGGGGGTGGGATGCATTGAATTATGGGTGTGGGCACGGGCTTGCATGACCCCCCGCGCTTCCCTTGCTTTTGGCATGCAATGGCAAAAAGGTTAGCCATCACTGGTATAGGGTATCTTGCTTGAGTAGGGGATTGGATTACAAGACCTTCAAGGTCCCTTCCAGCTCTATTCTGATTGAAGACTTTTTTTCTAGGAAGCTGCAACCAAAATGCTCCTATTCTAAGGAGCAGTCCTGAATTGTATAAAGACATATTGCTTCAAAATATACATTTGATTCTGAACTGTATGGTATCTATTTCTATACAATACAATCATATTAGAGAACACAGTACCAACATTCTACAACAGATTGTACAATATATCTACACTGATATATTAATATCAGTGCAAGTACATTAAATAAACATTTTATTGTACTGTTTTGTTTTGTTTGTTATGCTGGGTTGCTAATGTTATACTCCATTGAGTTGTAACTGACTCCTGCTGACTCTATGAATGAAAGATCTCAAAGTGGTAGTTTTTCTTCTTGCATTGACCAAATTTTGTATGTGATTTCTCTAGTTTTAATACTCAGTATAGCCACTTCTTGTACTGCCAGCCTCGCTTTTCTCTTCCTTTCCCCCCCCCCCAGCAACTCCATTTTTCCATAGCTATTTCAGCCCTTGTGATGTATCCAAGGAATGATAGTTTTGTTTCATGATCCTTGCTTGCAACGCAGTCTAACCACCCAACTCAAACAGTACGACTCTGAAAAATATACCATTACAAAAAAGAAACAAAACCACAGAAACCATCACAAATCAGTTGAAATCCAACTTAATAGGCATCGGGGGACCCACCCCCCTGTCTTCCTCCTGATATGAACTCTGATAGTAAAAGATAATTAGGTGTCCTGCAATTTAATACGTTTGCGAGTAGGAGTTTGTTTTAATATTCAATTATTAAAGTGAAACACTTTGTTCAACAACAAATTCTAAGTGGAGAAATCACTTTGTCATATTTGTCATTTTGAATTAAATTATTCCTTAGCTGATTTTAGAGGCATGGATTTGTGTGTGCATATGCATGCATGTGTACAGGTGCAAGGAATGTGAAATGGAGACTCCATAAGCCTACAAGAAGATAGTTGTTTGGATCTTCATTCTCTTTGAGACCATCCACTATTAAGAATTGATTAGTGTCTCAAAGTGGCCCCTCTATGTAAACTACTTCATCCCCCAAATTCATCTTATTATGTGATCTACTGGTTTTCAAACATGGAGTCTGAGCAATATAGGTAACCTTATATTTACCAGTCTAGATACTCTTATTGGTAAAAGGGTTTGTTAGAATTTTATCCTCAGATGTACTTGTGGGTAGAAGTGGTGGATCTATCAACTGGCTTTGCAGAGTCCTACACTCCTTTTTTAATATAATTTTTTTTTTTTTACTAATGCTTGAATGAGCCTGACGTTCATTCAAAGGTTATGAATAATTATATTGGCTCCCCACACTATGCCATTGACTTCTCCCAGTGAACGGGTAAAATTAGGCAATTATCCCATTCAATGGGTTGAATATTCTAGCATTTTTCAAATATTATATTAGTGTATCACATTATTAAAAGGCTGAACATAATGAAGGAAAAGATTCCTTGTGTGAAACATAATCCTTCATGTAAGTATTACTGTTGCACAGCCCCCCTTCTAATTAGCTTTATCATCAGCACTAATAGGACACTTGTCCCTAAAGACTATTCCTACTGTGATTCCAGATGGCCCTCTGAATTCTCAGAAGCTTTGCTGCCATGATAAATGACAGATGCAAGAGCTATAATTCGGTTTCAAGTCCAATAATGTTAGTTATGATGAAATAGCTAGTTGGATAGTGGTAAAGAATTGCAAAGCCATTGCTTTCAGTACCAACATAAGACGCTCAGTGCAATGAAAACAAGCTAACCAACCAGCAGATGGTTCTCTTTCTGGGACAGCTTTGCAATACAATTCGCAAAATACTTCTTTGTAATTCTGCCATATTTCTAGAACAGATTTGACTCAAGAGTGAAAGAGGAGGGAAGTACCCATGGTTGCCCACATTTAGAAGAGAAGAGCAGAGGGTGGTAAAATATCAAATCAAATTAGCTCAGAACACTCTACAATAATAAAAAAAAATTAATCCTAACATTAAGAAAACTAAAAAGTTTTAGCTTAGGCAATCGCCAAATTTTGTACTTCTTTTGAATTGTAGGTAAGATGAATGACGCAAAATCAAGCAACATCAATCCTGGTCTGATAGAAACGATAAGAAATAAGCATTGTGTTCTCTCCCAAGTTAGTTCTTGAAAATGGGATAAATAAAGATCTTCCGAAATTCTTTCTAAAGAGAGAACAAAGGAGCACATGGTTTGGGATTCCATAGAGCCATTTCCAGATGGACATAAAAAACTATTTAAAAAGAATAAAGTTTATCTACCAGCCCCACTGAATCCACAGAGGGTAGGGCAACTAACTTAGCCATGATGAAGGCCCAACAAAATTGGAAT
Source organism: Ptyas mucosa (assembly GCA_012654045.1). NCBI lineage: Eukaryota > Metazoa > Chordata > Lepidosauria > Squamata > Colubridae > Ptyas > Ptyas mucosa. The sequence goes on from WNWU01000004.1 coordinate 37,013,821, forward strand.
TGAAAAGCGCAAGAAGTTGATAGCACATGGTAAAATCTATAGACATTAATTTAGACTCTAGAAGCCATCAAACCTTCTTCTGCATCATCACAACAGTGGGCTTGAATCCCATAAGAATCTCCCCTTCACCAAATTGGGCACTTCCAAATATTCTTTCTCTACTCCTGCTCAACTTTTAGAATCACAAAGGGCCTCTTTTTTCTTTTTCAGGGAAATATACAACCACGAATATACACAGCATTTATAACTCCTCCCTTCAGAAGCAACTCCCCTTTTCCTCAGCTGCTTGAGAATGTTTTTTTTTTATGCCTTGTTCCTGTTCAAACAGCGGGAAGCAAGTGGTAACAAGTCCTGAGAAAACGCTTGAGAACGCTCCTTCTACTACTGCCCATAGCCCAGGCTTGTTTGTTTCACTTCATGGTTATCTAACTGAGAAGCAGGAAGAGGAACCTGGAAGTGGAAGCCATGTTCTTGATAAAGCAATGGCTGACTTGGATGTGCCAGAAGAAGAGGAAGTGCTGTAGAAGCAACAACAAAGGCGCCACCCTCCTGGACATGTAAGAAAATCAAGGCATTTTGGATAAAAATATGGTGGATTATGCAAAACATTCTTAAAAAGAAGATAAAGTTTACCCCACAGTTGTTTTTATTGGGTATAATTACAGATTGTACGGTTATAGAGACTAACTTGATCTTGAATTTAATAACTGCGGCCTGACTTTGGGTGGCGCAGTTCTGGAAGAAGGAAGATCTACCTACCTTTGAAGAACTGACATTAAAAGTAGTGAACTTAGCTGAGATGATTAAAATTTCAGCATATCTGAAGGACCATTCAAATGAGATACCGTATATACTCGAATATAAGCCGAGTTTTTCAGCACGTTTTTCAGGCTGAAAAAAGCCCCCTCGGCTTATATTCGAGTCACGAAAAAAATGCCTTTTTCCCTGCAACCGTTTTGGCTCCCGGGGTTGCAGGGATGCTCACTCACCCCGCCCCAGTCCACCCAGTCACTCCTCACTTGTACTGTGTGGGTCCTCGCTTGCAGCTTGCCTGCCTGAAGTCCTGCGCCTGCCAGGTAAGCCTGTGAGTCATGGCCTACTTAGCTGCCCCTGCCCTCCCCCCCACCCCCCCATCCCAGCCTGCCTCCCCTACTCCCTTCCCTTCAGCCCATAGCCCTGCCATGCTTTCCTGCCTTCCACATGGCCTTCCACGCATCCCGGAGACCAGCTTGCGAAGGCAGGCAAGCGGGCCTGACCACGGGGACTGCCGGGAAGGCAGGCAAGCCTGGCAGGGCCACCCAGCTGTGGGGAAGAGAGCTAGCAGCTTCCTTCCTTCCCCGAAGCCCTGCCAGGCTTGCCCGCCTTTCACGCTGCCTTCCCGGTGTCCCCATGGCCAGCTTGCCGCCCACCCCCACCCCGCTTCCCTTTTACCTTTCCTTAATGCCCCTGCTTCTCTCCTCAAACCTTGGGAGGCAGAGTCCTCCACGCCACAAAGCCGTTGAGGTGGCTGCAGGAGGGGGAAAAGAAAAAAAAGCCCTTGGCTTCTGAAGCCTCTCGAAGGCTTTGAAGGTGTGTGTGTGTTTGGCTGCAGGAGGGGGGAAAGAAAAGCCTCAGCTCTCGAAGGCTTTGAGTGAGAGAGTGTGTGTGTGTGTGTGTGTGTGTGTCCCTCCCCAAACCTTGGGAAGGCAGTGTGGAAGGCAGGCAAGCCTGGCAGGGCTTCGGGGAAGGAAGGAAGCTGCTAACTCAGAGTTCCAAGATTTGGGGAGGGAAGCGGGACGCGTTAAAGAAAGGTAAAAGGAAAGCCAGGTGGGGTGGGATTTGTTCCCCCCCTCACAATCCTCTTCCAAGCACAGATGGTTCCTCCTTTAACCTGGTCCTGCACTTGACCTGGCCGGACAGCGCCCCCCCAGCGCCTTCCCTCCTGTCCTTCTTCTCCAATCGTAAGTTCGAGGACTGGTCACAAGTGCGAGGACCAGTCAAAAATTACTTTTTCAGCCCTCTGAGTAGTGCATATGCACAAAAGGACTACCCAGAGGGCTGAAAAAAGTGATTTCTGACAGGTCCTCGCACTTTTGACTGGTCTTCGCACTTATGACTGGTCATCATTTATGCCCATTGTAGCATTCTTAACAACCGTGTCACTCATTTCACAACTGCTTCTCTTCACCATGGTGACAAGATAGGGCAAAAACGTAAAATGTGAGGACAGTCGTAAGTTCGAGGACTGGTCACAAGTGCGAGGACCAGTCAAAAATTACTTTTTCAGCCCTCTGAGTAGTCCATATGCACAAAAGGACTACCCAGAGGGCTGAAAAAAGTGATTTCTGACAGGTCCTTGTACTTTTGACCAGTCTTTTTTTATTTTGAAATTTACCAGTAGCCGCTGCATTTCCCACCCCCGGCTTATACTCGAGTCAATAAGTTTTCCCAGTTTTTTGTGGTAAAATTGGGGGCCTCGGCTTATATTCGGGTTGGCTTATACTCGAGTATATGCAGTGTATATATATATATATTGGAATGGAGAAGATGGATTGACTATATTCAAAATAAATCTGGGACTAAGAAGTTTCAAATAGCTTATGAATGAAGAAAAGAAGACACTTAAGGGGATTTTAATACTTAGTCATGCAAAGGGGAGTTAAAGAGCAAGAGGGAGATAGGTGTCTATAGTTAGTTTGTATATCTTAGCTTATGTTTGTCAAATGCTATATCTTGTATTTTGCTCTGGGAAGTCCAGGGGGGGAGGGTTGGGTTAGGAGGGGGGAGGTGGGGTGGGAAAATTAATTGTAAAATTTTTTTTGTTATCTTTAAAACTTTTCAATTAAAAAAAACAAACAAAGACGCTACCCTCCCTTGCACTTCTTTTTCCTGCTACTCCCCTGCTATGATGCTTATTGGGGCTTGTGCTTATAGGCCTCAACATGGCCACTTCCCCTGCTTTGACTATTTCTATGCTTCTGAGTGTCAAGTGCTCAGCTAGGTCACATGTTTGATTGTTTAGGATTCCAAGAGTTGTGATCCCAAGATACTAGGCGACACTTGGTGGGTGGTAGACAGATACGTTTCAAGCATGTACGTTTGAATGTTTGACAAAGCAAAGAAAATAATGTCAGAAGTTCTATGGAGACGGGTGGCCTTATAGAAAGCTTGCAGTAGTCTTGGATCATGCACTTTGCCCATTACTGCAAAAATGTATCTATAAGTTATTTGTGCCTGATTCAGTGGCTTGTAATACCCTCAACTCTCTTGAAAGTGTTGCATACAAATCATCTATTAAAAAGGTAGCCTACGTGATATCAGAGGAATTTCTTTTAAGATTCGGTGGATGCCTTTTCAATTTTGCTTAGCTTCAGGGGAGACATCTTTCAAACTGCAATCAACTGATGCATTTCCCATTCCCCAATAATTCATATATCTACTCCTCCCCCTCTGTCTGCTTAATGCTTTTCTTTGTCTACTATCATGTACAAGCAAGGCCCAAATCTTTCAAAATGAGGGTGTTCTCAGTCATCAATATGACCGCCCGTTCATCTTTTTTGCCTTTACTTTGAGGCAAGAATTGAACCTATACAGAATGTGAATAAATGGATTGTGCCAAATTCCTCTGTTTGATAGAGGAAGTATCAGTCAGCTGGATTCAGATTTAGTCCTTCTAAGACACATTAGACTTTATTTAATTACAATGAAGTTAAAGGTAGTTTGCTCCAATTCTGCAGTTCTTCCACAATAATCATCAGGGACGTTATAATTTGCTTTACAAAAGTGCTTTACGCTGTGAAGGTAACATTATTTGTCTTGTTGAGATGCACTGCATCGCTTGGGGGTCACCTTTGGCACTTCAGTTAGCCATCAGAGTGTTCTACACATATTCTGTACAAGATAGAGAGAAACGTCTTCTATCTAAAAGAGATCTTAGACAGATCGTAAGTAAAACAGTTTTTATTTTCTTTTACTTTTTAGGAACAAGATTATGTTCTTCCTGAAGCAATTGCACACTTTTGCATAGCCTACCGATTTACTGTATTATTTAGGAGTTCATAAAATGCTATAAAACACATTTATCATTGTAGTAGCAGAAGAACCTTTGTTTCTTTCTATGATGTAAACTTGGTTGAATATTGGTGCACAGCAGAACACTCAATCAGTCAATCTATCATCTTTTAATCTCAGAATCATTGAGTACAGACTAAACTGAGTTCTTCAACACATGTATTATATGCATACACTAAATCTTGTGGGAAAAGGTGTTGTTGTCATTATTTGCTTTGTTGAGAGCTATTTTTTTGCCAAACTGTATTGGGCACTTCATGCAAGTTTAAAGAAGTAAGCAAAGTGTGTTCCAGAATCTGGTATGATTTATTTTATTTTATTTTTACTTTTGCATCAAGTCCTTCTTTGTTTCTATCCCTTCCCTATTTTTTCCTCCTTCATATCAAGAAGGAGCAGATGGCCATTATCAAAAATCCCAAGTTAGATGAAGAGCAACCATAAAATAAGGCTTGATACCACCAGTTGTTCTGTAATGTAGAACATGCAGATCGCTGAAAATCTTCTTTATTTCTATATGGTGAAATTCTTTCATTGGATGCTGCTATGTTATATTAACGATACTTTGCTGCAAATGCTCACTATGGTTCACATATGTTAAAAGTATGTATGTATATATCTACATATATGCATGTAGATATGGACATAAATACAGATACCTTATTTTCATGAAGCATAAAGTCTATGCTTAAAGTCTAAGATCCACAATGAAAAATTATTTATCCTAAGTTATTCAATTATTGTAGAATTTCAGCTACCAGCAATCTGGCCAGCATGGTCAATAATGAAAGATGTTGGCACTTGTTTAGCAAGCTCTGGATTTTCTATCCTGGCCCTACACATTTCTGGTGTGGACACATGTTTTGCATATAAGTGCAGCATTATACATAACCGATTTCATATTGGTTCCATCTTCTCATAGGCCATGATTAACTCTTCATTTCACTGACAATCTGCAATAAATATGTTGAGCTGTTCAACGGATTAAATTTTGAGAATGAGTGCATCAGACTTACTATTTCTTCTGTGCTGCTTTTGCAAATGTCCCTTTTCCCAATCTTGCATAGTTTCCTCTCCGGTAATATTGAACTGCAAACTTGGGCGTACAAAACTTTTGCCAGACCAAGTCTTGTATGCAGCTCATCTGTCCGGAACCCACATTGCATATCGGATCTTAATACAATCTTAATACAAGAGCCCTGGTAGCGCAGCAGACTAAAGCACTGTTATTAACATCAGCTGCCTGCAATTACTGCAAGTTCAAATCTTACCAGGCTCAAGGTTGACTTAGCCTTCCATCCTTTCTAAGGTAGGTAAAATGAGGACCTGGATTGTGGGGGCAATAAGCTGACTTTGTATAAATATACAAAAGTATGAAGGCTATTGCTTAACGCATTGTAAGCCGCCCTGAGTCTTCGGAGAAGGGCGGCATATAAATCAAATTAAAAAAAAAATACAATCGAACGAGTCCAGAGATATTTCACAAAAAGAGTCCTCTACTCCTCTGCTCGCAACAAAATATCTTATGCCACCAGACTTGAAATTAGACAATTTAGAATTTCGTCGTCTTCGGTCTGACCTAAGCATAGTACATACAATCATCTGCTACAATGTTCTACCAGCCAATGAATACTTCAGCTTCAACCAAAACAATACAAGAGCACACAATAGGTACAAACTCATGGTAAACCGATCCAAACTAGACTGCAGAAAATACAACTTCAGCAACAGAGTTGTCAATGCCTGGAATGCACTACCTGACTCTGTGGTTTATTCCCCAAATCCCCAAAACTTTAGACTGTCTACTGTAGTCCTCACCCCATTCCTAAGAGATCTGTAAGGGGCGTGTATAAGCGCACCAGCGTGCCTACCATCCCTGTCCTAATGTTTTCTTTTATTCGTATCCTTTTCATGTATTTATAATTATGCTTACACTTGTATCTGTCATAAAATACATGTTTCACAAAACAAACAAACAAACAAACAAATAAATAAATTCATTATCTAATTTTCACAAAAGTAACTTTTATATATATTCTTTTACCTCAGTGAATCATCTCCTTGTACTCTTCTCTCTAATGGCAATGGGAACAATGGTAAATCAAGTAATAGTATTATATATATACACATTGTAACTTCTGGAAGGTCATGTCAAATGTGCATGTTTGACTTCTGTAAAATGGAAGTCAATGTTATTTCTTCAAAACATAAATGTTAGATTAACTCCCTTCCCTTTTAAAATAGATATTTTGCATAACTACCTTTGCCTGATGGATTTAGCATGCATTTTCACAAGACTTGTTCAAGCTAAGATTTAGGGATATAAAGAAATAACAGATAATATTGAAAAAAACATTGGTTTTCCTATTCCGTTAATGTCTCATAAATTTTATAGATTATATGAAAACGAATCTTTGCAAAAATAGATCAATTTCATATTACTTAAACTGTAGGCTGAGAGCAATGGAAAGATATTATTAATGACATTTCTGGACTGTTCTATGCAACACTTTGCATAGGAAACCCTGAAATAATAACTAAAGCAATACAATTCTTATTTTAAAAAATAAATCCATTACTTTCTAGATGCGATTGCAAGAAAACAGGTTTTTTGGGAGTTTGGGTTAAGCAAAAGGATAAACACATACAGTTCCTATGATTTAGAAAAGGGATATTCAGACTGGACAACTTTGAAATTTGTAGATTTCCACTTCCAGAATTTCCCAGACAGCATGGCTGGCCGAGGAATTCTGGGAGTTGAAGTCAAAAAATCTTAGAGTTGTCTAGTTTGGAGACCCCTGGTTTAGAGTCCAGTTGGCCAGTTTTGTAGTTTATAGAATATTGCACAAAGACCTTGAAGATGAAAAATATGCAGTTTGTCATTGACTTACAGCATTTCTGATATATTTGCCATTATAATGTATCCCTGCTTTATCAGGAAGATATCAGAAATAGCATGAATAATTGGTGGCATAACAAGGGGCATCACTGCAATTCATTTGCATTTTCAGATTTCTGGAATTCAGTTAATAATTTATGTATAACAATGTCAACAGAAATATCCTTGAAAAAGCTTTGCAGTTTCTAACTCAATGTGAGGAAATCAGTTACCAGTAAAACACAGTATTGTAACATTTCTTTTTCATGCATTTTGAGGAGAGCCTTAAACAATATGATGTATACCCCATCCTTTTATATTTCATAGGAGCACTATGAATACACTTTTCATATATTCATGTATTTCATGTATTTCTCATTATTGTAAGCCAAACTTGGAGTCAGGAGGATATTCTTTAAAATTACACACGAGACAATACAAAATGACATTACAAGCAATGTCATTTAATTTTTTGTGCAAAGTAATTGTTTGTGTGCTGGACACATACTTATTTTATTGGCTATCACTCAGATGGAACTTGTTTTCACATCTGTTAAAAATGGCAAAATGATATTTATTCTTATTTTGAGGATGGAGATGCTGTTAAATTAATACTTCAGAGGATTAGTATTTGCCAGGTAAACTTCTAAATGATCGATATATGTTTGACTTGATTAACTTATTATTTATAGTCTCTTTTTTTCTAAATACTTTAAAATGTATCCACATACTACTAAAATTCTTGAGTCTGATAATCTGTTATCTTCAATTGAGTGAAATACTACATCACAAGGCAAAACTTTGACAATAGAGGTACCTCAAATGGCCTAAGGTACAAATGGTGGGACCTGTTACTGCCTAGGGTGCATGCCTGGGAAGATGATCTTCCGCTTTTCGGCGTGTGCATGCACACCGGCCACCTGGTATTCCAGCTTCTGGTGCACATGCGTGATTGAAGACCAGCTGTCCAGTGCGCATGCATGCAGCAGAAACTGGAAACTCATCTTCCTGGCGTGTGCATGCGCACCGGGCAGCTGCTCTTCCAGTTTCTGGTGCTTCTGTGCACGTGAAAACCAGCTGGCTGGAACCCAGAAGAGCAAAGGGCAATGGCTCGCATGCCCAGAGAGATGCTCTGCATGCCACTTCTGGCACACCTGCCATAGGTTTGCCATCATGGACCTAGGGAATAAAATTTGGGAGTTTTGCTGCTACTTCAACAAAGTAGCACTGGTCAGCACTGCCACCATACTGCTGCTGCCAGCTGTGGTCTAGGCTGATGGCACACCCAAAATTCTTCTGGGCACATTTCTGATAGGGTCACCCTTTCTTCCGGACCCAGATCGGACTCAAGGTAGCCTTCGACTTACATATATTTGTTTAGTGACTCTTTGAAGTTGCAATGGCACTGAAAAAAAAGTGACTTATGACGGGTTTTTGAACTGTTGAGCATTCCTGGGGTCATGTGATCAAAATTTGAAAGTTTGACAATCGGTATGTATTTACAATAGTAGCAGCATCTCAGGTCCCACGATAAGCATTTGTGACCTTCCCAGCAAGCTCCCAACAAGCAAAACTCCAGGGGGAGAAGTGGGATTTGCTTAACAAGCATGTGATTCACTAAAGAACCACAGTGATTTGTGTAACAACTGTGGCAAAAGAGGTCGTAAAATTGGGCATGAGTCACTTAGCAATCGTCTTGCTTAGAAATGGATATTCTTCTCCCAGTTGTGCTCAAAACTTGAGATGTACCTTAGTGGTGGGTTTCAAAATTTTTTACTACTGGTTCTGTGGATGTGGCTTGGTGGGCATGGCATGGCTTGGTGTGTGTGGCTTGGTGGGTGTGGCAGGGGAAGGATACAGCAAAATCCCCATTTCCTCCCGATCAGGTGGGACTTGGGAGGCAGAGAATAGATGGGGTGGGGCCAGTCAGAATTTTTACTACTGGTTCTCTGAACTACTCAAAATTTTCGCTACCCAGTTCTCCAAAACTGGTTAGAACCTGCTGAAACCCACCTCTGATGTACCTGTAATGAACGCCAGGTCAGTCCTTCATCAGAGGGAGGCCTTATTACCAGGCTTGCATTTAGCAGAAGGATCTCGAAAGAGTCCCAAGTCTATTCTTACAAAAACTTAGTCCAACTAATCAACTAATTTGGTGGTGGTGGGGTTTCTGCTATTTTTTAAGCTTTGCTTTAGGGTTGACATAACCTTCTGGGAAACCTCTATCTGCTTGAATCGATGTATTTTGGGTCCGCTTAAGCTATTGGACTGGTTTGACACTATCGATGTCTAATGCTGCATACACAAAAATGCATATTTTTATCCTGTACATTTTCAGCGTCCAGTACTCAGAATCATCTGGTATATTCATCATGATGAGTTGAAACGATCCATTCAGTCAACACTATTCAGATGACCAGCTTGCAGGATGATGACACCTGTTTTTGAAGTTTATGTAATACAGTTTACCATTCTGGTCCAATTGTAGTTGGCATAGAGATGTTTTTTGACTTCCCACTCTCAGGTAGAGAAAGTTTATTCACATTTTTCTCTCTTATTTAGGAAGTATAGTAAAATGATTAAAATATGTCAAGGAATAACTTACCCATGCCCTTGAACAGGTGTTAAACATCATGCTTCATCACGGTAAGCAATAACGTTTTAAAAAGCCAACATTCTTAGAATGACTGTTCTAAGTCAAGAAGTTTGATGCCATGGATTAATCTCAATAGTGCTTGTAATTTGGAGGATCTGGTATTTCTCCATGCAGCTTTTCTTCTTTCTTAAACTGCACAAATGCGCTGCTCCTTGAGCATATTTTTCTTGAAAAAAGACAGAATTACAGTCTAAAAGAAAATTGTAACTTTATGTTGGCTAAATTGTTTTGCACAAGGTGGATTAGCTGCAGACTACTACAGTTAGTGAGTAAATAAAATTAGCATGGCTTATATCCTTTTATCCTTGTGACAGAAAAGCATGAAGAAAAAGTGGAATCAGGTGACTTTATTATGCTGCATCTGATAATTTAACAAAGGCTAAATATGTCAGTGAATCGTTATATTTTTCATTTTTATTCATTTTGCTTAATTATGTTTTCAGTCAAGCAGGCAGTGGTTATGTCTTAACTTACATGATCTAATAAAAAAGTTCAGCTGTTCAGCGACAGCTGAATATCTTATTTTCCAGGTGTGTATTGCTATGATGTGGATATTGGATAATGTTATGAAATGCCTTCATCTTGGATGCTGTTCTCAACTTCTTCGTTGGCTTCCTTTTCAGATCATTGTATCCCAAAATGACTGACTTCAGTTAGAGACACTTCTTGCCATCAGATTTACAAACAAAAAAACAAAAAAAATCAAACCACACACACAAGGAGACAAATGCAGACAGAAAATAAGGATGATGATAAAAGGATATAAGGCATGCTAATTTTAAGAGCTGTGCTGGAGCAGTGGTTAGAATGCAGTACTGCAGGATACTTCTGCTGGCTGCTGGCTGCTAGCAGTTTGTCAGTTCGAGTCTTAGGTTGACTCAGCCTTCCATCCTTCCGAGGTTGGTAAAATAAGGACTTGGATTGTTGGGTTAATATGCTGATTCTGTAAACTGCTTAGAAGGGGCTTAAAGCACTGTGAAGTGGTATATAAGTCTAAGTGCTATTGCTATCAATGGCAAGTGAGAGGATTAACAGCATAGAGAGGTGGCACATTTGTGTAATAGAAAAGGTCCACAGGTGTATCACATCAATGAGCCACAAGTGAATATCGGATAGTGTTGCACAACTGTTCAGCCAGAACCCTGCCTCTGTGGCATCACTGGGGCTTTCCTTGCTTCTCCCAAGTCCCAGGAATCTGTGATATCATGGAATTCCGGGTTCACAATCTGGAAATCATGCATAAGTGTGCTGTGCAGTGAAAAAGGTTGAAAACCACTCACATAGGGTGTTCAACTTTTGCCAAGGTCAAAAACAAAACTGAAGAGTAATGTTATCTCTTAAGAGCTGGATCAGTTGAACCTCCTGCAGCATAGAATTTTACTGTCTGGATATCATCACTGATAACTCCATTATGGAATAGAGCCAGGGAAGAAACTCAACCAAACAAGCAAGAAAAGCTTTGGGATGTAGGCTACTTAGTTTCTGGAATCATTAAGTATTATACCAACATTATATGTTAGATTAGATCTTAAGGATCAGTAAACTCAGATAGATGGGTAGACAGGCCCATTTAATATTTAATAAGAAAGGAGAAAGAATCTATTGGTGGAGAGTCTTGATTGTCCTAATCCGATCTCTTAGGAAAGAAAGAAAGAAAGAAAGAAAGAAAGAAAGAAAGAAAGAAAGAA
>WNWU01000004.1:37025658-37040891 GCA_012654045.1 Ptyas mucosa
AGACTAGACTAGACTAGACTAGACTAGACTAGACTAGACTAGACTAGACTAGACTAGACTAGACTAGAATAGAATAGAATAGAATAGAATAACAGAGTTGGAAGGGACCTTGGAGTTCTTCTAGTCCAACCCCCTGCTTAGGCAGGAAACCTACACCATTTTAGGCTCAGAAGGAAGACTGATGATTTGAGGTATCACAAAAACCTACTACAGATAAACTTTTTGGGAAAGCTGCATCCAAATAGAAGAAGTGGTGTAATGCTGATGGTGACAATAAAAACAATGAAGGAAATGAACTGAGCACAGGTTTTTATATTGAAACATAACAGCTTGGGAATGAAGTTGTTGAATGAGAGATCACCAGATGAGGAAAAATACAGTATTCTTTGTCATGCAATTTAAACTCTGCCAAAAGCAATCTAATTTTCATTTTAAAAAAATCCAATAGAAATGTTAACAATATTTATCTTGGTTAAAAAAACAGGTGGCTCATTATCCTGGAAATAATTATACATTTGCCATCCAAACTATAGCATTTTGCTCTGGCTTCCTCAGAGTCAGAGTCTTAAAGAGAACATTAATAATAATAATCCAGATGGACTACTTATTTATTATTGTTCAAATTACTTGTACTTCCTCTCCATTTCTACCACAGGACCATGTGATTCTTGAAGGAACATTTCTGATGGTCAATAGTTAATAGAAAGAAACATCAGGAGGAGATTGTAGCACAATTTTAGACTAAGCAATCCTATATGAAAATGGTATAAGCATTTGTGAGTTGCTGCTCTTAAAACCAATGAGCCAATATTGCTACCAGACTTCTGATTTTTTGGCTAACATAGCACTCTTCTTACAGAGAGGGAGAAGAACTGATGTGATAGGAGGTGGCATGAACAATCAGTCAGTTCTATCCCTCTCTGTATAGACTAGCTGTTGATGGTGACACGAATACTGGATCACCAATACAATATATATACATTGTACTATGAGACTATGAAACTCTATTGAATATGAATAGACTTTAGCTTTTTGTCAAAATCCTGCATTAGCTACTTGCATAAAAATAATAGCATTTTTCTAACAACGAAAGAGTTCTGTAATGGCAGACCTCCTCGATGACTTCTTGAGATGGATTGTGTTGATTTAAAAAAAAAAAAGCTTGTGTAAATAATGGACTGAAAATAATATATAATCCTGAGAGCTGTTATGTGGGGGAATTGAGGGCAAGATCAGCAAATAATTAATTTGCTGCATTGTGTCCAGAGTGTTTTTAAAGTAATGCAATAATAACTTGACATTAATATTACATTACTGGTATAATCCTTTGGTTGCAAGGTGACTCGAACGATAGGATAAATCACCATAACTAGGAGTTGCCATTCAGTAGGAAAGTGAAGAATTAGAGAAAGAAATGCAAAGGATAGGACTAAAAAAAGAAATAAAAACAACAAGGGAAAATATAAAGTCCCTCCATAAAGAAAAACAACAACTTCAAAGACATATAAAGAAAGGCTTTTGTTGCTTGTATCTTTGAGCTTCACTACCTAGTTGCATTTCCAACTCAGCTGAGATTTGGACTAGAAAAAGATTGAGAACTATTTTTATGTAACTTGTTTCTTTACATCAAATACTGCTCAGGGGACCTATTCGGCCAGCTGCTATTGTTCCTTGACACCTCCGGTGTTTTGCTGTGAATATCCCCAGCCATCCCCACCATCCCTGAGATTTGAGACTCTTTGAAATTACAAGATAGAATGGCGGAGGAGGTAAAATTACAATGACAACACTCCAGTTCTTGTTAACATAGATTTGATTTATTATTATATAGATGCTCTGGCATTTGGAAAACAGCAACATTCTCTTTGATATTCTTAATTGAAAGGATTTATTTAATCCAATAAGCAGATTTACATTTACATCTAGGCATACATGTTCATCTCTCATTTATTCAGTTCTCTAAAAAAATTTTCTCACTGAAGCCTAACAGAGAAATTCTGCATTTCTGGAAAGTCTCTTATTTGTAGGTTTTGCGTGCATTTAAACTCTTTGAAATTAGTCTTCAAAGGATCATACTGGCCTGAAGTGGTCTTGCTGGAAGCAAATGTTGTTATATACAATGCAGTTTTCACATATACATGCAACATATACAGAACTGCAGTCAAAAGGAGGCACATCTGTAACTACAAATGGCATTTGGCTTGGGCACCATGACCAGTTTAAATTCCACTAGCATATGCTAAAGCTCATCTGGGCTGGGAAGGTCCAATGCATACTTTGGGCAGTATCAAATTAATCCTGCCTAATGAGATTCAGTTGCTTGAGACTACCAACATTACTGTGGCAAAGGAATTGGGATGCCTTCTTCATTTCAGCAAAACAAATCGCATTGTCTCCATCATCTGATTCAATTCATTAAAGCAAACTTAAATCAATTCACACAGGCTGAATTACAAGGCTATCATCCTGTTCATAAGGTTGACTTAGATCAGGGGTGTCAAACAGACGGCCCGCAGGCCGGATGCTTCATGCGCAGGCCACGTCCACCCCAGCTCCGCAAAGGGAAAAAACATCATGTGTCAGTAGTGTGACACCGTGAGTTTGACACCTTTGACTTAGATCCTACAGTATTTTGGAGTTTTGGTAACTGTATCTCACCTGGTGCAACTATTTCATCACAATAACTGTGACTATCATGTTGGATGTGGGGAAGGAAGACATTAATAACATGAGTTCTTGCAGTACCTTTCCCCAGGTAATCTACATCTCTCTCTCTCTCTCTCTCTCTCTCTCTCGCCCTCCTGCCCTCCTTCCTCTCTCTGTATCTCTGTATGCAACTGGGTGAAACTTTCAAAGGGTCATGTTGAGCCTTCCGTGGTTTCCATAAAGTTTTAAGGAGAGGTTACTTTGTCACTCACTATGCTTTGTACACTTGCCCTTTCAAATGCTTTCCATACTGGTTATCTACTCAATGTTATGACATTGCCCTAATGCATACTTTAAGGCAGTATTGCATAAGAAAAGCTTTTCTTTAAATACACATCTGTGTCAAACATAAGGAGCCCCACCTTTTCTTTGCTAATGTAGATAAGTTGTTTTGAGTAAAACGTTTGAGGTGAGAATAATGAATACTGGTAGGCTATGTATCACTATTGACCATGCCATGTCAGAAACCCCCACTAGCAGATCATTGACTTTAAAAGAACTGTGTGGGGCAGATTTCCTTTATATCCCTATCCCTAGACACAGAGAATCCCATTCCCCTCCCGCGTGGACAGTGAATAATTAGTATGCACCATGACTTTATAGGACAGGGTTAGACAATGTTTTCCCCCCAACCTTGGCACCTTTAAGACAGGTGGACTTCAATTCCCAGAATTCCCCAATCAGCATGGCTGGCTGAGGAATTCTGGGAGTTGAAGTCCACCCATCTTACAATTGTCACAACTGACAGATCCTGAGCTAATAGAAGTCTGAAGCCTACCATCTAAACTTACGGCTAGCAAAATTGCCGTATGTCTTCCCCTTATGATCAGAACTAAAAAACTACACACACTGCTATTTTCTTAACTTAGCTCCTTTCAAGGCAGGACGCAATATTTTGACCAAGGTAAAACCTTTTTTAAACACTCTAATGGGTTGTACTCTCTTTAAATAGTAATAAGTGAAATTATTTCATTTGCAAGCATTAGATATGAAATGAAGAGTCAATCTGCCAATAACAACAACAAAGAGCTTTTCACCTTGGATTCACTTTTCCCTCTCTCAAGCTTTAGCTGTTTGCCCTAAAGAGTCATGGGCGCCTTTAGAAGTCTTATTTGTTACACAATAAACCAGTCTGTCTTGTACAGATATGCAGTTTTTGAACACAATATAGCATGCCTGAGTGCACATTTAAGTACAATACCTATACCGGAGAGAAAATAATTGATTTAAGAGAGATGACAGCTCAGTAGCTCATTTCATACTTTCACAATATAGCAATTTTTTGAAAGCCTCTCGTTTTCTGCTTTCTTCCACAGTACAGCTCATCTTGGCTTTCCATCAATTTACCTCAAGCATCTAAAACAGCAAGGGACATTTCTGAACAGCCTGGAGTATTCATCTTGGATCTGAAATGAAAAGATACCATGAGCACCTTGGCTTACTAACAGGTAAATATGTATGTTTTAAGCATCTTTTACCAAATGTGGCTCATTCTGTTAGAAGGGCTTTAGATAATTTGGGCTCGCAGGGAATTAGAAAAGATGCTGATGAGATTTTGACAAGGTAAGTTGTAGGACATTACATTAAAAAAATTCAGTCCGGAATCAGATGACTATAGTTAGTGAACCTCTTTAATTATTTGATAGGATTACTGCTGTATAATTTGAAATGCCTTCTGAAATCCCAGACCTGTGTTATATAAATCAGATTTCAAAGTCTTAATACATGAGTGTGAAATATGCATGTGCATGAATTATTTTATTCAAGCAGGATGGCAATTCTTGACTCACTTTTAAGTATGGGGCACCAAACTAAATCAGACTCCAACATTACTATAATGCGTTTAATGTGTGCATTTCCAACTCTCTCTAGTTCTGATTATATTTTTCTTTAGATCTTATTCAACTCTGAATCAGATATTTAAGGCCTGCATGGTATTGCTGTGGAGAACAGCTATTTGTTTATTTATTTATTCAAAAACTTTCCAATTGATTTCTGGGGAGACTATTATGTTTGCAAGAAATTACTAGTCACTTGATCCCAAACATGTTTGGATTCTCCATATCTGTTCTACATTCCTAGCAATTCCTGGTGAAGGTTTTTTTTAAAAAAAATAAATTTGGAAACTTAATTTTACAGCCTGGCTTAATATTTTTTTTCAAGTACTGTATGAAACAGTATGGTATGATTCCTTCTTTATTTAAAATGTTATCCTTTTGCACTTGTGCAAATAAACAAAAAACAATCTTCTACATCATTCTATCAGTCAGTTAGTCAATCAATCAATTTGGTCCTTGTTACTTTGTGATGTGCCCCCATCTTTCTATAAAACGGAGGTGGACACCTAAATCCTGTATGCCTTAGAACAAGTTCAGAGAAGGGGTGTTGTTTTGACAAGGAGCTGCAAACAAATGCCTCTTTCATAAGGCCTCCTAACAGTTGTCTTGTTAACTATTTCAGAAAGATATAAATATATAAGGATGTCTTCCCCAAACTTTCGCCCTTCACTACAAAGGCACCCTGCAGACTTGTCTGTTCCAGTTTTAATGCATGCTTTCTACTTTCTGTTAACAGAATCCTTGATGTCTGGATCAACTGCAGTGTCTCAACTGAGATAAGATGTGTTCAGTAATTTTTCCACTGTCAAGGGAAGGGAAGTGGGGATGAAGGGACTACAACACCTTATGAGAAAGTGATTCAACAAGTCTTTGGAAGACTGGACAGTCTTCAAGAATGTCTCACCTGGATTGGTCATGCAGGTGGGGGAACAAGATGATTGCTAAAGAGATGTTCCGACTCTGTTTCCTTTTGTTTGTGAGAGTATAGGGAAAGAAGCAGGAGGGGAACAGATTCTTAGAGCCTCTCAGATAGAAATCATGGAATTGGAGAACTGGCAGCATCAGACCTGCTCTCTTATTCTTCTCCCACTTCTTCTCTTGCCATGAGTGGCAGGAAAAATGGTGGGAGAAATGGCACTTTTGGTGCCACTTTTCCAATCCAAAGAAGTAATGATTTCTTAGGATTAGAAAACTGGCAGCAGAAGACTTGCTCATACTTCTCCTTGCTGGTGTTGCTATAGTGGTAGGGGGAGAAGTAGAGAGGCAAGAGGGAAAGAGCCGCTCTGGTGCCATGTAACTGCTTCCTAGAGTGGTCATTTAATGACAGTTCAACACCATGGGGTCTTCTCTTGCCAGTAATTGTTATCCAAAGAGGCTTTCCCCACTCTTTTTCTTTCTCCTTCATTTTTCTTGTGCCAAGACAGAAAAGGAATAGCACAAAATAAACCAGGGTACTGTCTTAACATCTTACCAACTATGGGCTGCTGCTCAACATGTGAAGTCTGGCTATACATTAATTTTTCCAAAGAAAGACTGAGGTAACCGAGTCTGCTTAACCTTCAGAAAAGATGCCTGAGTGGATATGCTAGCACTTTTCAAGTATCTGAAGAGGCTTTAGATATGTTCTCTATCATAGATTGCAAATTATGGAATAAGGGCCTTAAGTAATAGATGGGCAGACTAAGATTGCATGTTAGACAAAACTTTCTATAAGGAAGAGCGGTTTGATAATCAAGCAGTTACTTATGAATATGACAGGATATATATTTGTTTGGGATGTTTTAATTTAGATTACTGCACTGTATAAAATGTTGAAAACCGTATACATGAGGAAATATATTAAACATAATTATCAGTATTGCCCTTATTCTGTGGGACAGTTCAGTGCAGACATCAGAGAAGTTTTCTTTACTAGTTTTGTTTGCAGTTTGAGTACCAAGACTACCACTTGGAAAACGCAAGTAGTAGTTTCAGAGTAGGTTCTTTTACTGAGACTGGGGCTTGGGTGACTAATCATCCAATCAAACTTTCCAAAAGCCAATTTTATTCAAGCTCTCCTGAAACAGCTCTGACTTTCAAGGAGCTACTATTTACAGGAAGGAAGGGAGGGAGTGAGGAAGGGAGGGAGGGAGGAAAGGAAGGTGGGAAGGAGGGAGGGAGAAGAAGGAAGTCAGGGAGTGAGTGAATAAGTAAGCAAGTAAGTAAGTAATATATTGACAGGGAGGGAGGGAAGGAAGGAATACATTGACAGAAAGACAGGGAAGGAGGGACAGACAGAATACATTGACAGAAAGACAGGGAAGGAAGGAGGGAGGGATGGATGGACAGAATGAAGGATGGCAGGAAGGAGAAGAACATGTTAAGGATAATTTTGTATAAATGCACCTCATGGTCTATTTACATATATTGAAGAAAAAAAACCCTTACTTTTCGTGACAGCACACAGAGAAATATAAAGATGAACAATCCCTGAAATGCATTGAAAATTGTGAAAAGATATGCCGTGGCCACTGATCCCTGGATGACATGGAGCACACCAAAAATCCACGTAGCCCCCAGGAGAAAAAGGAGAGAAAGTGCCCCTCGTGCACAGGATCTAGGGAGAAGGGAAAGGAGAGCTGTTAGCCTTGATTTTCTTTCCAGTTCCTTCCCTTAAATGTGAGTCACTGACAGACCCTCGTGTTCTGCATTGCAGTGACATGGTTTCTGCTTTAGGGTGTGCTGCAGTGCCGTGGCTGGGATAAAATTCCTATTTTGTTTTCTGAGCAGTCACCAACAAAAGTGGAAACGCTGATGGCTTTTAAACACTGGCTGTCTTAATCTTCAAATCTGTTTTCTCTAGTGTGCTGCAGAACCATATGATTTGATTTTAAATCTACTGTTGGTGCAATTCCCCAAGGTAAAACATATGTCTGTTATGAAGTATACCCCCTAAGAAACCTTGGGAAAAAAGAAATGTATGGCATGCTCTGAGGTCAGCATATGTGCCAGGCATCAGAGGGAACTTTTGGGCTGTTTCTCAGTTTCAGCCTCAGAGATAGTGCTTAGTTTGTTCAAAACACAGACTTTCTCCTTATCCTGAAATGATTTTGCTTTCACGATGCAAAGGAAGTTTAAATTGTTGCAGGGTCAAGATATTGACTCCCAAACAGCTCACAGATCTGTTCCCTGAGATTGTTTCTCTCTTCTTATGTTAACACATGCTAATATAAGTTTCTCCAGCTTTGGTCATGAGCTATGACAAATTACACAGTGTGCTCTTGCAAATGGACTCAGTCATTAATTTTCTGTTTCATTTGCAGCTCACTGGTTTTGAACTTCCTTTGCCGAAAGTTGTTTCTCTCTCTCTCTCTCTCTGTGCGTGTGTCTCTCTCTCTTTCTCTCTCCTTGTCCTCCCTCTCTCTCCACCTCCCCCCTCTCTCACATACAAATCTCCCACCCCCATCGTCTCTCTTTTCATGCTGCTTCCTTAGACATGTACACTATAACCATTTGACTCCATTAGACTTGGCGCTCTGTGAGAACTGATCAGGTGGAGAATGGGAGCAAAGTAATCAATCAAAGAGCTGCTAAATCCTAACTATAAATCTAGTGAAATGACTTGAAACAAAGTGAATGTTTCCAAGCAACAAAAACAGTAAGTTGCTTTCAATGGTCCCTATAGCACATTCCAGCTTTTCCAGCACAAATGCTTTTCAAGGTCTCTATAAATCAGTTTTAAAAAAAGCAGATTGATGGAAAAATCATAGCAGCCCATGAAATAAAAAAAGAATAACAATAAAAAACAAACCCCGGTGAAGAAGGAAAAAAAATATGGAACACCTATTTCTATAATCTCTCTGGAAATAGAGTGAAACATCAAAAGCCCTACTGAGAGTTTAGAACAAGAGAGTTAAACATATGTTTGGCTCCCCTTACTAAAGAGCCTCATATCTGGATTCTTATGCAATATGAAAACTTTAATCTGTCTTGCAAGAGTAAGATGGTCCTATTAGCCAGATTTAATCTCAGATTTGTTGTTAAAAAAAAAACCTCCCAAAGCTTTAACTCTGAAGGATGATCTAGAGCAAGGCTGTCAAACTCCCGGCCCAACGGCCGGATGCGTCATGCGCTGGCCATGCTCATGCCCGGTTTAGCAAAGGGGAAAAAAGTCTTGATATGTCATGTGACACTGTTGTGACAATGCGAGTTTGACACCCCTGATCTAGAGGGACCATCTTTCCAGCCAACAGCTGCAGAAGAAGAATACTTAGCAACCAAAGTTTCTCATCTGAAAAACTTAACGTATCTTAGAAATATTGATACAAGAAGAAATAATGTTTTTGCAAATGTCTCGGTATTTTGTGATGTCAGGAGATCTTTTTGTTTCACTCTTATTTTGTTCCCAAGAGATCCTTATAAAGGATAAAATATCAATATTCTTTTGTAAAGAAATCATCCTGTGGAATTTAGGCATTGGTCAGCAAAATAAATATTTTAATGCAATACAGTGAGGATGTCCTTTCTTATTACATTAAGAAACCAAAAACGCTTCAAAGAGTTGTAGTTAGCTAAGACTAACATTACTTGGTAACAATTTAAAACATGCTGCCAAATAATTCTCTCAAAGTTGTCTCTTACCTTATATTTTCATAGCAGCTAACCTCTGGCTTTAGCATGGCTGTTTGACGAAATACTTTATAGATAATTACTCCAAATGCCATCCAATTCACCTTGAGAAATATAGATTGACATTTTAGTTTAGGAAAAAAAAGCTTTTTCATATAGAAAACAACTAAATAAGTCCATTTGATGTATTCTTAAGGAAGAAAAACCACTTTATAAAGCAGCACTAAGTCCTGCACTTGTGCAAATCAGAATTATAATTCTTTTTTTTAAATCTCAGCTTTATCAGCTTCCTTACAATTTAAAATAGGAAAAGGAAACATACAAAACTGATTACTGTAGTACATAGAAATTATATTTATAATTAACTAAATGTTACAAAGTAGTAAATGGCATGAATAGTGAAAAAATAAAGTAAAACTGAAAAAAAACCCCAAAAAGAACCTGAAAGGGGAAAAATATCGTATTTTGTCAACTTTTGCATAGTATTGAAAACAGTATTTACATTTTTTATTTAAAATATGTCATTCAATTAGGAACATTTATTTCCTTACCCAATAATGTCCAAATATGTATAACCACAGGTGCTGAAAATATCACAATATTTATATTGTAATTGGGATGAAGCTCTTGCCAAAATTTCAAGGGAGTCAAAAAATAAATCTAACTGGGTCCCTAATAGCACATATTTAATATAATTGTTATTCTAATATATTGCATTACTGACATTAGCAAATAAATCAAGTGATATAGTTTAAAATCATGAAAATAGAAACAACTATAATGAAATAGAATGGTAATTCAATGTGTTTTCCAAAGCAGTCTTTAAATGTTTTATAAATGAATTGGTAAAGTTATTTGGAGAGCAGAAATTAATCCTAAATTTAACTATAAAATGCAAATATTTATCTTGGGTTTTAATCCAAACCAAATCAGACAAAGAGCAACCTCAAATATTTTGCATTCCCCTTACTGCCAGAAATACAACACTAATAATAGGATGTATTTATAGAAACTTCCAGTACAGAATATAGAAGTATATGAGAATTTCACAATAAATTTACATTAAAAGATTCTGTGTTATTCTGTGTTAATCTGTGTTAATCTACCATTTTTTTCATCAAACAAGGTAGTAAAAGAAACAGAAAAACAAACAAATATTGTTTCTCTAAATTTGAAAATATTGAAAACTACCGGTAGTAATTGGTTAGAAATGTTATATTTGTTTCACTAACAGTTAGTAAAAGAGAAATATAAAACTTCAGCATATACCGTATATACTCGAGTATAAACTGACTCGAATATAAGCCGAGGCCCCCAATTTTACCACAAAAAAACTGGGAAAACTTATTGACTCGAGTATAAGCCGGGGGTGGGAAACGCAGCGGCTACTAGTAAATTTCAAAATAAAAAAAGACTGGTCAAAAGTGCGAGGACCTGTCAGAAATCACTTTTTTCAGCCCTCTGGGTAGTCCTTTTGTGCATATGGACTACTCAGAGGGCTGAAAAAGTAATTTTTGACTGGTCCTCGCACTTGTGACCAGTCCTCGAACTTACGACTGTCCTCACATTTTACATTTTTGCCCTATCTTATCACCATTTCTCTTTCCCTCTCTTTCTCATTCTTTCTCTCTTCCCCTCTTTCTCTCTCTCTCTCCCCCACTCTCTCTCTCATTCTCTTTCTCCCCCCTTTCTCAAAGAGAGAGGTGGTAGGTTTGAGGAGAAAGATTGCTGTACAATAAAAAAGATGAAAGGGAAGAAAACCAACCCCAAACAAATATAAAGATATCAAGATAAAGAATGAATTGTTAAACTTTAAAGAATAAAAGAGAACAAATATGAATAAATAGCAATAATTAGAAACACACATACAAACATACAATGTATTTTCTTTGAACAGAGTATTTGGCCGGTTCACAAATTTAAACAGTGTTTAGTCATTTCACTTAAATTTACAATTTCTATATTTCCTTTTTGCCATATTTATTCCTCATCTATTTTTTTAAAAAACCAATATTACCCTTCATCCTCATCTCTAATCTTAATCAAATTCAATTTTTCACTTCTATTCTATATTATATCCCTTCCCATTGTCATCTATTTTTATATCCATCCTCACATTGGTTAATTATGTAATATTACAGTTGTTCAATACAAATTCAACATTTTAATATAAATCAATTAGTTATATAACTATCTTTTTTGTATATTAATCAATAAGAACATGAATATTTCAATTATTTCCATGCCATCCAATTTCTTACAAATCAATTACTGGTAATTATATTTACCAATAATAATAAACCAAATAATTTCCCCCATATATTCTTCTAAACCACAACTTAACCATTTCTGCTTTCAACACAATATACAATTAATAGTATCTCAATTATTACAATTCTCTAGTTAAATAGAGTTTTTTTTTCTTTTGTGTTTTAAAATCTTGAACTCTCCTCTTTTGCCATCTGCCATAAATTTCCCATTGTTTGCATGTACCTTTTTTGATGAGGAAAAAGAAAAGAAATCTGCCTTTCCAATGTGGCAACGAAATAGCAAAGGCAGCAACCTACTTTATTTTCAGTTTCGTTTTCAGCTTGAATTGCACAAAGAGAAAAAAAAATGTGCTCCAGCAGGACTCTTTGCAGCTAGAAAAAGACTCCTGCCCAAAACAGCTGAGAGCAAATCAGCTGAGAGTCGGGAAGCTGTTCAAATCAGTTTATGGTAATTAACCTATACGAAGCTGAAAGGGGCTGTTTTTTCTATTTTTGCAGACACGAGTCTACTCATTTGTTTTCTTTTAAAAAGGCATTTTTTTTCATGACTCGAATATAAGCCGAGGGGGGCTTTTTCAGCCTGAAAAACGTGCTGAAAAACTCGGCTTATATTCGAGTATATATGGCAGTGAATAACAGTATCTCATATCAGACATATGGGATAAAGTATCCCATACAATAATACTTGGGCTATTCTGCACCTATTCCTATCAAATAAATTGCCTGAAAATGAGGTTACATTAGCTTCTCCTATGAAGTCACAATAGCTATTTCCAGTTATAAGAAAGATAAAGAATTTCTGCTTTCTGAGGCTGGGCGCTTCATAGGAACATGTCAAGACCAAAGGTCTTGGAACCTCCTCAGCAAAGCACATTTTCTGAAAATTATCCTTTATTCCTGATGCTACAGTAGCTAGAAAAAAACATTGATTATTTTTCTTCTTCACGCCACAAATGATGTTGCAGCCTGTACAGGAGTTATTATGGAGAGCAAATACACATACACACAATATCACAAAACAAAATAAAACTAAGACCAGTTTAAGGACTTAAAGTAAGGACTATGTGTGTAGAGAGGTGGAAGGACCTTCACCATTTGGAATGCTTTAATTTAGAACCTTGCTCTTGAGCATGGAGTTGGCCTCAATCATTCCTCCCAGCTCTATAATTTAAATTAGCTCTGTTTCCCTTTATCTTAGTTTTTAATTTAATCCAAAAGGGAATTGCAATGGTTGTGTTTTTGAGGTAAACATTATGGGCCACGACAACTCTGTGACATTCTAAAATTGAATGTGTATCATGAACTATACGTAACCCTTCACATTGGCCATGTTTGCTGGGGCAACTGGGAAATGTATTTCATAATCTTTTAGGTTTTGGCTTCTGGATGTAGATCATGATGAATTACTATACCTCTGCACTGCAGAGGCAATTCTGAGCTAAAGATTGGCAGCCAGGAGTTGAGCCCTGGCCGATGGATCTTCTTTGAGATAAGTTGTGGGAATCACTCATTTGAGTTCTGGATGGTAGTTTCAAATGATCCTAGGAGACTTGTGGGTAATTTACGAGTAGAGCTCTAGCAGCCAAAGAAGAAAGCATCATAGTCACAGCCTTTGACAGATTTGAAGGAGTATCTAACATTTAAGCAAAAGAGATACCTACATAATTCAGTCCAGAAGGCAAGAGATTTTTATGAAACAAACGGAAATGTTTAAATGCACTATGACAGTTAATGCAAAAGGTAAAGCCATTGCTCCTTGATGCTGTTTCCACTATTATACTAGCCCTATTCAGGCTACACTTTCAATCCTGATACGGGATTCATCCATTTGAACATTCATGGTGCTGGGTCTCCATTCAGGCATTCAAAAGAGCATCAATAGGTTCACATCAGTGGTGGGTTTCAATTTTTTTTACTACCGGTTCTGTGGGTATGGCTTGGTGGGTGTGGCTTGGTGGGCATGGCAGGGGAAGGATACTGTAAAATCTCCATTCCCACCCCACTCCAGGGGAAGGATATTGCAAAATCCCCATTTCCTCCCAATCAGCTGGGACTTGGGAGGCAGAGAATAGATGGGGGCAGGGTCAGTCAGAATTTTTACTACCGGTTCTCCGAACTACTCAAAATTTCCACTACCGGTTCTCCAGAACTGGTCAGAACCTGTTGAAACCCACCTCTGGTTCACACATTTGTGCTGCTGCAATTTATCTTATTAATGATTTTTGCATACTGAATTCCTGGAAAGTTCTAATATAAAGCAGCCAAAAGAAGATTATTTAGGTCATGGAAATGACACCCACCAATCAATCCTCACATTAATAATGATATTCCTTGGTTTACTTGCAACTTAAATGTAAAATCTACACTGATCACAATGTACATGAGACTTAAAATTAGACTTTATATTTAGGTTCCACTTTTTATACTTAGGTAACTATGTATAGATCTCAAAATCAAAACCTTTTAATCCCTTTTTTAATTAGATAAAAATATATTCCCTTTTGTTAATGAAAATATCTGGGGTGAGGGGATGGACAGAATATTATGTCAACAGCCCAGGCAGGACAGAACTGAAGAGAGAGAAGATTGTTTTTTGCTGAATAATAAGATAAGATAGCAGACTATCTATTAGTAACTGAATACATAAAGGGATAATGTAAAGATATAATAATTTACTAAACTAGTACACACTCTTTATGGCAATTTTTTTTAATGCTAAAAGGATAGGTTGAATTTATTTGTTCTCAATATTCATGATCCTTTTCTGGTTTTTATTGTTCTAAACTTTTCTATTATTTTATTTTATTTTATTTTATTTTATTATTTTTTGTGATAGTAAAGCACGACAGTTAATCCACTAAGACCGAATATGTATTCTTGGGAGAGGACTCAAAATAGAAGCCCAAGTAACCCTTAGTTTCCAATTTGAACGAGGACTCGTAACGAAAATGGGCTAGTATAGAAATGGACAAATATTTCGCATCGCACAGTGCAAGAATTCTTCTTTGCTAGACTATGATGGGAAAGGATGGAAAACATTTCATGAATAGAGAATGGACTGCATATAGATACTCATATATAAGAATCAGAACTCAGATGATTTCTATTTAAAATATCCAACTTCTTTCCACTTGTAATTATTATGGCCCTCAAAGCGAAGAAGGTCTGCTGTGGGTTTGAATTTGTATTATTAAATCTTTCAAATTTCTTGGTCCCTATGATATTTACCAAGACAAAGCTGTCCATATTTTAGTTTATATTCTTTGGATTATTTGATTCAGCAGCTTTCAGTGTAAACAACCACAATGAAATAAAGTATCTTTTAAATGAAAAGTTATTGAATGCTACAGTATATAAATAAATCCTCCAGTGTTTTAATTCTGTAGTGCCTGTTTTCAGGTGGCAAGTACAGCAAGTACGAATCATTGTAATTCTGAGTTCCTCTGGAGAAAATCAGAATACAGCCACACAATATCCTAGTGTGTTAGATTTTGCATTAGGATCCATGACTGAGTTGTAAGACATCCAGACAGCTCCATATTGAGCTCACATCTGAGGAATACAAGGCATTTCATCTTCTATTGGCAGTTTGCTTAAACATCTGGCTTTGAATACATTTCTTGCCTTATGGTGGCATACATGAAAAAGATCTGAATTTTGATTTGCCCAGCCATAGTATTTGTTCTGAAATTTTTTTTAAAAAAAATGGGATGGGAACATCTAGCTTCTCTGAAGCCATTTCCCCTAGGTATTTAACCCCCTCCTATATCTATCTATCTATCTATCTATCTATCTATCTATCTATCTATCT
>WNWU01000004.1:37040901-37055476 GCA_012654045.1 Ptyas mucosa
TCTATCTATCTATCTATCTATCTATCTATCTATCTATCTATCTATCTGATATATTTCATCAGCTCAGATTCAATAGGAACAGTTTTTCCTGCCTATTAATAAGGATCAAGGGATGCTGGGTGGAGGTGTATTCAGGCAAGAAATGGTAGAATGTCTTAGGTTGACGTGAAGACATTTGATCCTATGTCAGTAAGTGAGATAAAGGGTGGAACTAGGAGAGTGAAGTACTTAAGTGAGAGATAAGTTAGAAAGAAGAGAAATGAATGAAGGGTTTAATAAAATAATGAGAGGTTAAATAAAACATAGTATCTTGGAAAAGATAGAATATTGCATTACAGGAAAAATGAGCTAAAGTTGTTCCCCCCCTCTATTGATGTCTCTGCTTTATACACAAATTATTCATATTGTATTCTGCTTTAATCTGCCCAATGACTTTAGGATGGTCTATAGGCAAATAAAAATTAAGTAATAATTGCACATTATTTAATTTATTTAAAGCAATATTTCAAACATCTTGCCCTCCCAGGGTGAAATTAGCTCCCACTCTCCTGATCTGCCACAAGAATCTGAAGACTTGGTTCTGACAGTGGTTTGGGGCCCCACTAGAAGAATATCATATTGAAGATGGGCCAATAGCAGACAGCACTTAGACTTGTAGTGCCTTACAGCCCTCTCCAAGCAGTTTACAGAATCAGCATATTGCCCCAACAATCTGGGTCCTCATTTTACTGACCTCGGAAGGATAGAAGATTGAGTCAACCTTGAGCGTAATGAGATTTGAATTGCTAAATTGCAGTCAGTCAGCAGTCAGCAGAATTAGCCTGAAATACTGCATTCTAACCACTAGGCCACCCCAGCTCCGCACCCCAGCTCATCCTACTCCTTCCCACTCTATCTTTTAGTCATAATTTATAATTTGTATTTTTATTACAGTTAGATATATACAGTAAGTCTGTATGGTTTTATTGCTTCCTTGTGAATTTTTAAACTTTGAATGACCAGTCCCATACCTGTAGAGTTGATACTAACAACTTTATTGTTCTGTGCCAATTTCACAGGCATCTTCTCAGGCTGGTGTCTTGCCCCTGCAAAAGATTAGATAAAGTCCAACAGCATCCAAAAAGTGTGTGTGTGTGTGGGGGGGGATTCAGACCTAGTCCTCTTCTGTTTATGTAAGAACTCCAGCTAAGTCCTCATTTGACTCCTCCTCCTAAATGGTACGATTGCTTTCCAATAGATTCTGACTTTTAACTTGTACATTCTAACCTTGCTTTTAATTTTATGTCTAAGTGTACATTTAGTCCTATTTTATGTTATTTTGTTATTAAATCACTCAGAGTCACTCTGGTGAGATGGGCAGTGTGGCAATTTAATACATGAACAAATAATAATTCTTATGAAATCATTTCAAGAATGCACACTGAGATAGCTAGTATTTTCTCCCCTTGATTAGTGAGGAAGGATAAAAGTTGCTCACCAGCCAACACCATGAACCCCAATCTTTTTCCTGTTCACAATAGGGATTGTCTTAAAAGATAGCCCTAGCTTAGCAAATCACTTTCAAAACCCAGTGCCAAGGATACAGGATGCTTATCAGTAGTGAAAAAGGAAACAAATTCCCAGTCTTAAAGACCACGTAGCATTTTGAACAGCAGAATAGAAGAAAAGGCTGTTGTATATACACACTTTTGCAAGAACCAAGATGTTGCTCATGTACAATAACATCTAATGTCAGAATTAATGCTGGATTTAAGGGAGCCATTTATAATATCCTTTTTCTACAGGGATAATATAAAGATACCTAATTTTCATGGAAGGGCTTTGCAGATGCTCTTGGTCATGGAAATATCCTAGCTCCCATCAAGGGTCATGTTTTTTTCTACAAGAAATACTTTGATCCAATATTGGAAGGGCTCTTCCTAGTTTCCCAGGGCTAAAAGTCTGGAGATATAATTAGTCCATAATGTTGATTTTTGTCTCTTTTTAGGAAAAAAAATAGATAGTTATTGGAACACTTTTGCATTTCTCAAGGTTTACCCTAAAGGGTCATAAAACTCCTCATAGCATTTAGAAAATTACTGATGGCAGTTTTATTTCAACCATGCCTTCAACCTTAATTAAATGTCATTAGTATCCATCTTGGATGGTAATTTGATATATTAATTATAATTATTTTAATGTATTGTAATTTTATTCCAAAACTTTTGATTTTGTTCTATTCTAAAAGCTAAAATAAATAAGAAAAGGAGAGAAAAAAAATAAAAAAGGAGAAAGGAATATTTCTATTTCTGGCCATTTGACATCCTTTTCCCATATCTCCATGTGACATTTCTCTCATGAAAGTAATACAGTATACATGCCATATTTTTAAAAAAATATTCTAAGGAGAAAAAAGGATTTCTTGATTAAAAAGAATACTTCATTCTTAAACATTGCACATTCGCCAAAATGATTCACAGAAACATCTGTGAAAATTATCATGTGCCAGAAATGAAAATATTTGGTGGGAACATAGAGGTGAAAAAATAGTTGAAAACGAGCAGGTTAAAATATTGTGGGATTCCCAAATAGAAACTGATCAAGTTTTGGCTCATCCAGATTTCAACCATATTTGTATACCAGGCAGTCATTGAGATATGACTGCAATTGTACCCAAAATTTCTGCTAAGCAAAGCAGTTCTTGAATGAGTTTTGCACCATTTTGTAACCTTTTTTTTTTGCCACAGTTGTTAAGTGAAACACTGCAGTTGTTAAGTAAATCATGGGTTCGTTAAATGAATCTGGCTTCCCCCCTGACTTTGCTTGTCGAAAGCCAGCTGGGAAGGTTACAAATGGTGATTACATGACCCTGGGACAGTGCAACTGTCATAAATACATTTTGATCATGTAACCATGGGAATGCTACAATGATCATAAGGGTGAAAAATAGTCACTTTTTTCAGTTGTAACTTCAAATGGACACTAAATGAATGGTTGTATGTTGAGGACTAAGGGGTCAACATTTACAAAAATCTGTTAATGCATATGATTTGGGGGGCGGGGTGGCTCAAGGTCAGAAGGCACAGTTTTTTCATATAAGATGCTAAATTTTCATGTATTTTAACTTGGACTTCTAGGTGGCAATTCTCAAACTTACCTGCTTAAATTAGACAGGCGCTGCATTGTTCTTAGGAACAATGTCCCCCCCCCCCCATATATATCCTCAAAATTAGGACTTGCAACCAGATATGTAGGTTGAGCCTTGCAACTTTGTGACATATGAGTGTTCTGTTTCATTTAGGGGGTTTTTTTAGAATTTTTTTTTAATTTTTAAGACAAACAATCATTTAGGAGCCTGAGTGGCATAGGAGGCTAATGCCTCCTACAAGGCAGCATTTAACATCCAGCTGCCTGCAATTACTGTAAGTTCGAATCTCACCAGGCTCAAGGTTGACTCAGCCTTCCATCCTTTCTAAGGTGGGTAAAATGAGGACCCGGTTTGTGGGGGCAATAAGCTGACTTTGTATAAAATATACAAAAGTATGAAGGCTATTGCTTAACGCATTATAAGCCGTCCTGAGTCTCCAGAGAAGGGCAGCATATAAATTAAAAAAAAAAAACCAACCCCCCCCCCCCATCATTCATTTCTTCCATGTGACATTTCGGTGTTATCGCCAAAAAACTTCTCCTCTACTTTTATCTCCTCTATCTTCGTACTCACCAAATCCATTACAGAAATTTTAGTTAATATTTATTTATTTATTTATTTATTTTATGTAATTTATATGCCGCCCTTCTCCCGAAGGACTCAGGGCGGCTTACAAAGAAAACATTCAACGGAACAAAAATTACATAAACATTAAAATCCAATTAAAAATTGATTAAAATTATTTCCAATGTAAAAATAACCCCAACGGGTCAGCCCAGTTGATGAAAGAGCCACGTTTTCAGTTTGCAGCAGAAAGAGAGGAGGTCAGAGGCTGTCCTAAGCCCAGTGGGCAGCCCATTCCAGAGGGTCGGCGCTCCCACAGAGAATGCTCTCCCCCTGGGGGCTGCCAGCTGACACTCTCCGGCTGATGGCACCCTGAGGAGGTCCACTCTATGGGAGTGCACAGGACTCCCATAGAATATAATATTCTAGTTACAACATTCCCCCCTCCCACTCTTTTAAAACTTATTTATATCTCTTTTCCAACCAGTAATAAAATTGATTTCATGTCTTAAAATATTCTGAGTCTTCTCTTTCTTTTATCATCACAGTTAATCTATTCATTTCTGCACAATCTAAAAATTTTTTTAATTACTTCTCCCTGCGATGGTATATTCTCTGCTTTCCAGTTTTGTGCATGGACAATCCTTGCCGCTGTTATTACATGTACAATCAGGTATATATTTTCTTTACTAATTTTCTCTGGTAAGATACCCAATAGGAACAGTTCTGGTTTAAAATCCATACGTTGTTGTATCATTTCCTCCAACCATAGCTTAATTTTATTCCAATGGTTCTTTGCTTCAGGGCTGTTTCATTTAGTTTAATGGCTTACTTTCATATGCATTATTAAAGCAAGTATAGCAGAAAAGCAGAATAATAGACTTGGAAGGGACCATGGAAGCCTTGTAGTCCAATCCCCTGCTCAAGGAGGAAACCCATTTCCGACAAATGGTTGTCCAATCTCTTCTTAAAAACCTACAGTGTTGGAGCACCCACAACTTCTGGAGGCAAGTCATTCCACTGATTAATTGTTCTTACTGTCAGGAAATTTCTCCTTAGTTCTCTGTTGGTTCTCATTTTGATTAGTTTCCATCCATTGCTTCTTGTCCTGCCTTAAATTCTTAAAAGTCTTGTGCTTACTGAGATGAAGTATGCACATTTAGAATTATAACTCATGATTAAGAGTTGCAGGGATGGTACACAGCTGACAAGGCTGTGGCAAAGGGTGAGGTAAGAACCTTCATGGCTATTTCCATCCTGTTTGCTGCCACAGTAGACTGGAAAGATGACACCAGGTGTCAATTTGGTAACTGGTGGCATGACTAACAAAGGGATGCTGTCTTCATTCTGCTGTAGCTCTAAGGCAGGCACCAGGGGTGAAATGCTCCCGGTTCGGACCGGATCGCCCGATCCGGTAGCAATGGAGGCGGGTGGTTCAGAGAACCGGTAGCAAAAAATCCTGCCCCCCCCCCCATGCCCAGCTGAGCCGCATGATCATCCAAGGCTTTTTTCTTTTAAATGCCTCTGATGATCCAAGCTCTGACGATCCCAGCTGAGTTGCCTGATCGGCAGAGGGTTTTTTAAAAAAACCCTGACGATCAGGCAACTCAGCTGGGATCGTTAGAGCCTTTTGAAAGCATTTTTTTACAAGCTCTTCACAGAAGAGGTTGTAGGAAAAATGGTTTTAAAAGTAAAAGAAAAATTTGGCCACACCCACCCAGTCACATTACCCCCCCACCAAGCCACGCCCATAGAACCGGTAGTAACAAATTTTAGATTTCACCACTGGCAGGCACTAGTAACTGTAGCTGAAATTTGATGTTTACGATTTTTATTGTTAGTACAATGTATGCATAGCTAAACATATTAAGTACTCATTTTTCAATTCTTCCCTTCTTATTATTTGTACACATGTCACAAAATAAGTTGTATACCTGCCTTGTGGAGCTAGGGGGTAACAAAAGCATTATGCATTAGCAAAAGTAAAGTACAATTGCTTATATCAGATGCTAGCTAAATAATTCTTTAAACAGCATAATTTAGGTACTGAAGAAGTCAAGCAGTAATTATTCTGAACATAAGCATATTCAACGGGAAGAAAAGATAAATGTGACTCCCATCCAAATCTCCCCAGTAATAAAATAATATTGAAAGCTGTATGTTATGGAAGTGAAATAACGTAAGCATGAGACTTTTATGGCACTCTTTCTGTAAAGAAAAGAAACAGTTTAGGAAAGAGATAATTCTGAAGATTTTGACATACTATTTCTTAGTCTGTTCAGCGTTTTATATTCAAAACTTCAGAAATAAAACTTCCAATTCATCCCTTTTTCACTAACCTAGACTCTCACTCAATAATTGATGAAACTATCTATATGCTTATGTTAAATTTCAGTAAAGCAGTGAGAAGCAAAGTTATCTCTTGCTGCTTTTTAAAGTCACATTCTTTCTTTCTCTTGTTTTTAAAAAAATCTATTTAGATATGTTTCCTTAAAAATATCTGATGTCACTACACAGACATCATTCTTCCCATGACCCTTATTATCAATGTTAGAAATAATAAGCTAGAATTCTGAAATGCAGCCTTGCGTGAAGAGAGAAAGATTTTTGTCTTCTGGCTAATGGCTGGTGAAATGAGGCTGCTTCAGGGCTGCTTCCATCAGGGTAGAAGATAGTTAAACTGATAACTATGCAATGGTTTAAGCCAGTCAATAAAAATGTATGCCATATTAATTGCCTGAAATTGCCCACAAGCTGTCAGTCAACAAAGAAAGTATGTCTGCTGTCTTATTTGTCTCATTATCATCTCCCAGATGGAGACACCTGCCCAAATGCTTTAGCTATTTGTTCTAGTTTGACACAACTGGAAAAATGTTTAAGAACAACAACAGGAAGAAATGCTGATGGCAGAGGCAAGATAGACGACGAAGCGGGAAAGAACAATCTTATAACGGCACATCCATCCTTTTAAATTCTAGTGGTCTAAGTCTGCCCTCAAACCTGATGAGAGAGAAAAAAATGCCCATCTTCAGAAAATCCACCTCTGGGGAAAGTTGCATACTGAAAAGTTTATGTGAGGGAAATTTGCAGCCAGAATTAGAACAAAATGCATATTGTTACGGAAAGCTGCACATTTATCACCTGAGGATTTGGGTATTTGTGTTTATTTAGCCTGGGAATGAGAATGAGAATATTCTTTATTGGCCAAGTGTGATTGGACACACAAGGAATTTGTCTCTGGTGTATAAGCTCTCAGTGTACATACAAACAACAAAGTGATAAATCATAAATCATAAGGTACAAAAATAAATCATAAGATACAAACAACAAAGTGATAAATCATAAGATACCAATAGGAGAAGGTAATAGGAAAGATGAGAAGGACAATAGCAATACAGCCCTTCTAGAACAGAATAGAATAACAGAATTGGAAGGGACCTTCTAATCCAATCCCCTGCTTAGGCAAGAAACCCTATACCCTATACAAATGGTTGTCCAAGCTCTTCTTAAAAACTTCCAGTGTTGGAACATTCACAACTTCTTGAGGCAAGTTGTTCCACTAATTAATTGTTCTAACTGTCAGGAAATTTCTCCTTAGTACTAGGATGCTTCTCTCCTTGTTTAGTTTCCATCCATTGCTTCTTGTCCTGCCCTAAGGTGCTTTAGCAAATAGCTTGACTCTTTCTTCTCTGTGCCAATTCCTGAGATATCAGAACACTGCTATCATGTCTCCCCTAGTCCTTCTTTTCATTAAACTAAACATACCCAATTCCAGCAACTGTTCTTTATATGTTTTAGCCTCTGATCCCCTAATCATCTTTGTTGCTCTTCTCTGCACTCCTTCAAGAGTCTGAGAATATATGAGTAAATATCCTTAGGCATAAGACAATGCTGTGGGAATTAGGTGTTTAGCAGAGTGATGGCACGGCAAAAAAAAAAAAAACACCTTTGTCTTTGTGTCTAGTGTTATAGATTTGGTATGCAATGCCCTGTACTGGCATCCTGAGGTGAGGAGTTTTTATGACCAGGATCCTCCTCAAAATGGCACCACCGATGGCAGCCTCGGTGACATGTTCTCTAGTAGTTATTTATCTTTGCAAATGGAATAATCAGGAACTTCTGTACAATGGATTAATAACTGAATATATATAAGATTAGCTTAAATGGATATAGATTTATAGTTTGCATAGATTTATAGTTTAGAGTGATAGCCTTTTTTTTTTCTTTTTTCATTGTCTGAAAGAAGCACTAGAAAATCACTGATGTTTCTGACTGTATTCTTGAGTGGTATTTGGGAATCTAAAATGAAAACTTTATATGCAATCAGATACTCTTCTGTGCGGCTGGACTACTGGTATAATCAAGTATCCAACTTCCATAGACACTCTGGTCTCCAAAGTGAATTGTCAAAATTTCCCTTTTCCATAAGAATCGTGGGAGAACACCCTCACACAACTAAGATCTGTTCTTACTTTATGATAAATGGTGTACAAAATTTTAGTTGTAATACCGGTACCTGGGATGGCTACTGAGGCATATATGATAATGTTTCTTCACTCTTGGCCAGAGAAATAAAGAGGCATTTGTTTACTTTCTTACTAGCTTATATATCCAGTTATCACTCACTCTAAGCAGCTTAGTACAATGTATTCCTTAAAGAAGAGTTAAAAATGACACATAAAGTCATAATGTCTGAAATTAACTTTCAGTTCCATACCAGGCACCATAAACTGACTCAATTCAAAAACAAAACATCTCATTATAAAAGGAAATACATCAGTGGTGGGTTGCCCCTGGTTCGCGCCTGTTCTATAGAACCAGTAGTAAAACCGGCGGGAAGCTCCACCCACCGACCCTGACATCATGAAAACGCTTCTGTGCATGTGCAGAAGAGTGCGTGCGTGGCCCCATTGCGAACTGGTAGTAAAGGTAAATAGAATACATCCCTGAAATACGTGATATTTCTGTACCCAAGTCCTGCTGGAGAAACTAGATTTCAATAATCTAAGATAGGTTGGGGCCTTCTCCTGCAGAATGCTTTTCTGAAGAAATCTGACCTAAGAATCCTTTCCATCTTGCTGATCATCTGTCTATTCACATTTTTTCCCCAGTGTTGGTGAATTTAATATTGAAAAAGGTTAGGTACCAATGTTTCAGAAAGGAAAGACTGGATCTGCTGGAACTAAGCAATTCTTAGGGGCTCTTGGCATGATTTCTAATGACTTGTCTCCCAGTGATTTCATGGAAGCTTTCATTTCCAGCCTCCTGACAGCAGCCTGGGAAGTTGTAAATATTGAAGAACTTCTGACTTCCCAGTGCTTCATAAATATCTTTTCATGTAGGGTTGCTTTGCCAATCTCTTTTCTGTTCAGGAGTGGTTACAGTGGCTGAATACTGTATCACAGCATAGGAGTTAGCGGGCTTAACTTAACCTTTTTATATCGCTTGTAGCCATAATTACTTTCACCCCTTCCTGCAGGCAGCTTTTCTCTATTTCCCTAAAGCTTATGCTGAAGTCATTATTTTATTTTAAAACTATATTACAGTTACAAATTCCCTGCCCAGTTGAGCTTTGATCTAATCTGAAATATAGTCTCGGAATTATTGGTGGTGCAATAAAGACTGCAAAGAGAAGCAAGTTGGGGAAATTATCTTTGGCACGCAGCTTGTTTTACAAAGGTTTAAAGTACTCCTTCCTCTTTGCTTGCTCACCCTGACCCAAGTTTTTTTTTTTAATATTTTCTCATCAAGAAAATAATAATTAAAACATTGATAGGATCAATTATGCCACAGGCCTATACTTCAGAATTCTAATAGTACTTCAGGCATTAATGAATAAATATTTCAGGAACGCGAGCACTGTTTAAACACTTGGAGGGGAACAAGTGTATAGTGATGAATGTTGAAGTGAATGTCTTTTTAAAACCAGATCTGTAATATTAAAATTGCTTCATCGTCTTAAAACAAAGTGTGATATTGTAAATAACCCTTATAAATCTGTAGGGTTGCTATAACCTTAATAAAGTACGTGAAACTTCCAAGGCATATTATGATTAACTCATCAAATAATTTCCCATCCTTTCCCCCTTTACTTATAAAGAAATATCTAGAAAAGCCTAGCAACAGCCTCCCCCCAAAGGTTTATTTAATACATTGTGGATTCTAAGTAATAAGTGGTTCATTTTACCATCCTAATAAAAATCACGATGTTTCTCAACTGTTACATCACTATGCTATATTGTCATATTCTTATGTAAAACGAAAGATTTTTTAAAAAAGCATTTTGATTATATGATGGGCATATTCCTTTCAATGGAAAAAAAATCATATTTCCCTTTAGGCATGGATGACCTGACCAGAAATGTTTATGAAATTATTACCTTCTTTACATTATCTTGTAGCTCAAAGTTAGTAGATATCTACTATAAATATCAAATTAATATGAGTAGTTTCTCTAGATCAAGTATTCACAGGTATCGCTGTTGCTAAGATTATTTCTATATTTGTTAACGTTCTTCCTGGTTGTGGAATATTGTATTAGCAGAACAATATTCTTCTACCATTCCAATGCTGAAGACAGCAATGCCACATTGAAAAGCCAGATAGATTAGCTATGTTGGTAAACCAGACAGATTAGTGCTATTCTCCAACAAACAGCAAAACTGCAAGTAAGAAAATATGTTTTTCTTTAAAAGATGGCTGTATACAAGAACAGCACTTTACAAATGCCAGTGGGCTGAGCAGCCTATTTGAGAAAATTGTGAAGAAAAACCTGCAACTTATTTAACAGGAAAAAATGAATTCTTACAAAATATCAGTTTTAAGACCCATTGAAACTTCCTTTCACCCTTTTTTCTCCAACATTGCAAACATTTCCCTTTTTCAATAGCTTCTTAGCAAAAGCCACTCCTAGAAATGAAAAAGGTCATGCAATGTATTGGAACAAAACTGTAAACATTTGGATAATATTGCTAGAATAGACTTGCTCATGGACTTGTCTGAAAATACACAGGTTTATTTGGCTTGAATATAAATCTACTGGTCAATGGGATTAATGGGATCTGTCCAGTGGTGGGATTCAGCCAGTTCGCACCACTTCGGGAGAACCGGTTGTTAACTTTCTGAGCAGTTTGGTGAACTGGTTGTTGGAAGAAATCATTAGGGCAGAGAACCGGTTGTTAAATTATTTGAATCCCATCACTGGCTCTGTCATGGATCATGGACACCTGGAAAAAGCAGGGGTAGTATTGCTTTAAGGGGTAGTATTGCTTTAAGGCTTTTGCCTAAATGAGGTCATTTGGAATAGTTACCCATAGCTCATGCTGATTTTCCCAAACTTAAATTCCCCTTTATAACTACACCAAATTCATTGAAAAAAATGTTACATGTGTAACAGCACCTGAGTTGGAAGGAATTATAAGCATGTACAATTTGGAATAGTCTAGATTAGGGATGGCTAACCTTTTTGCCATCATGTGCCAAAAGCAGGGGGAGTGTGGTGGGGTCACACGCATGCGTGCCCACATCCATAATTCTATGCGCCTTGCTCGCCCCCTGCTCCCCTCGCTTTTGGCACGCAATGGCACGGTTGGCTCGGTAGGCCCGTTTTTTGCTCTCCCCAGGTTCCAGAGCCTTTCTAGGAGCCTGGGGAGGGCAATAACGGCCTACCCCCCCGAGGCCCTTCAGAGGCAAGAAACAGTGTGTTTCCTGACTTCTGGTGGGCCCAGAAGGCCTGAAAATCAGCTGGCTGGTGCACGCATGCGTGCCGGAGCTGAGCTCGCGTGCTCACCAATATGGCTCCATGTGCCACATGTGACACCAGTGCCATAGATTCGCCATCATGGGTCTAGATCAAGATAAACCACTTTATCTGCTTCACTACAATTTCATAACATGAAAGAGATTGTTTACATTTTTCGATACCAACCTGGTAATAGATTTATGCTTACTGTACTTCGTGCTAACCGTGCAAATATATTTTAAATGAAAATTTTATCAGCAAATGAGGACCAGGAGTTATTTATATAATTGACCTAACAGTCCAGCATTTTTTACTTGATCTAAATTAAGTCTTACATGTTTAACTTCCTGGCACTTTGGAAGCATCAAATATTTCCAAAAGATCAAGTCTGAAAACAATTCCAAGAGGAATTAAAAAGTCTCCTTCCATCTGAAATATAGGCTATCAATTCTCAACTTGCCTGTCTGTGTGAAATAGCAGGTTCTTGTCTCTGATGTTGCAATTTTGTTTAAAATAGCCTTGATGATGGCAGGGTACACGAGAATGAAAAAAAATATATAAAAAAGATGACAGCCTAATCTTCAAAGATGACCGATCACAGATAAAAGATTAAGTAACTCAGCATTTGAAATACCAGATTATCTGTCTCCTGGCATCATGTCTGTATACCTCTCCTGCTGAGTTCTGCCAAGATACAACTGACATGTAAAGATGCTACATCTTACACAACTGAATTGCTATAGAGAATTCTGTTCCCTCCAGCCATCGGGTTAAAAGAAACAAATCCCCAACTGAAATATTTAGTTAATCAAACATATGTTTTTGAGACAGGCAAAGCACTTAGACATAGAAGAGGTAAATATATTTTAGAGCCAGTTATATAAAAGCCTTTAAAATAGTTCATTTTAACATTTTAAAGCACTCACAGATGGCCTATCAATGGGTAAGTAATGATTACACACCTTTTGTTATTATTACTATTTTATGTATTCCAGTTTTTAAAAAAATAAATATGGGAAGAAAAGCATACTTACAAGGATTATTAGACATGCTGGTCCTATAAAACTCCATATAAAGTTATTCTTTGTGCTGAGCCAACATCTGTAAGGTAAATAGGATGAAATATTTTGAACTACATTTACAGATTAAACCATTTTGGCCTGTTATTGAGTGCCGAAGCCAAATATCTTACTTTTTTTGGTATTCTTATTTCTGGACAAAAGTAATTGAATGTGTTGTTCTGTGGGCTAAAGATGACTCATTTTTTGTAGATGTGTAGTGTTTTGAAGGCGTGCTTCATTTCTAGAGAGGCTTGGGAGAAACATACCTTCAAACCTGTTTGGCGAAGTATTGCCCACTAATTTAAAAGGGGAGGTGAAATAGCCATGTTGCTTCACTTCACATTGTTTGGATCCCTGTTCAGGTGTAGTCAGCTACTGGATAGGCCAGAAAAAACTTTGGAGAGAGTCACTGTATCCTCCAAATTCTAGAACTGATGAAAGAAATGATAAGGCAGAGAGGCTATGGAAGGTACCTGGACAAGGAGCATTGTGTTACCTCCATGGTGACATGACATGACATGACAATAGTCAGTTTTGTGTGTGATTTAGGTACTGGTCTAGAAGCCAGAAGACTGTGGCTTATAGTCTTGTCTTAGGCATGAAAACAGGCTGGGTGACCTTGGGCCAGTGATCTCTCTCAGCCCAACCCATCTCATACAGTTGTTGTATGAAAAAATAGGAGGAGGAAGACAGGGGTGAAATCCAGCAGGTTCTGACAAGTTCTGGAGAACTGGTAGCGGAAATTTTGAGCAGTTTGGAGAACCAACAGCGGAAATTTTGAGTAGTTCAGAGAACCGGCAAATACCACCTCTGGCTGGCCCCAGAGTGGGATGGGAATGGAGATTTTGCAACAACCTTCCCCCAGGAGTGGGGAGGGAATGGAAATTTTGCAGTATCCTTGCCCTGCCATGCCCACCAAGCTGGTAGTAAAAAAAATTGGATTTCACCACTGGAGGAAGGAGTATTAGGAGTATCACTGCCTTAAGTTACCTATAAAGTACTAAAGGTGGGATAAAAATTTAATAAAGAAATAAATGGCTCAAAGAACCTTGCTGACACCTAACTGGACCACTTTGAATAAGTCTTATTACTGGTTAGAGGATATAGTCTTTCCTGAAAGATGGATAAGGTGAGGAAAAAGGAATAATTGAACAGATAGTAATGAAGAAAGTTGATACAAAGTATGGAAGACACCCCACAATTCTCATCCCTGGGATTGACATAACTGCCTATTCAGAACAATTTGAATGAAATCTGAGGTTTTAAAATCTTTTTTAAAATTGCATAATAGGGAGATAATTTTTTTCTTGGAAAAAACAATATTGAAATATTATTTAAATTATTTTTGCAGTAGCTTGGATAAAAGAGGAGAGAAAGAAGGAGGAGAGGAAGAGTAGATTACTATACATCAGAAATAAATAATCTATAATGAGAAAAAAAAGCTTGGGAAATAGATATACAGCATATAATATCAGACCAGGACTGCTAAATGTTGCCTTCTTCCCTGGAAATGAATGGAGAAGCCTTTATAGATGAGACCATTAAATTTGATCATTTGATTTTTCTCTCTCTTCATAAATAAATAAATAAAAATAACTTGCCTCAAATGCATACTTTCAGACTTGATTATCTATTTAATCTTGGTTACAGATGACAGTTTCCCCTTGAATTGATATACTGGGTTTCACCCAATTCAACAAAAGAGACAGAACTTTGGAATAAAGTGTCCATACATTGAAGAACAGTCAGGTATGTCTCTGAGGCTAAATCTCTTCCATCACTACCAAGGATCTTGTGAATGTTTCTAGTACTTAGTCGAAAATCAAATACACTCAAGACACAATGAGAATCGTCAGCATAGGAACACCGGATTTTTTAACGGGTTTTTAATAGTATCTGATCTAATTGGGCATTTTAACTTTGCATATTGGATTATTGTGGTTTTTATTGTTGTGAGCCACCCTGAGTCCATTGGAGATAGGGCGGCATATAAGCCAAATAAAATAAAATAAAATAAAATAAAATAAAATAAAATAATAAAATAAAATAAAATAAAATAAAATAAAATAAAATAAAATAAAA
>WNWU01000004.1:37055486-37073762 GCA_012654045.1 Ptyas mucosa
AATAAAATAAAATAAAATAAAATAAAATAAAATAAAATAAAATAAAATAAAATAAAATAAAATAAAATAAAATAAAATAAAATAAAATAATAAATAAAATAAAATAAAATAAATAAACACCGATCCCTTATTGGGCACAAGAGACAGATGGCAGAACACCTTCTGGCATTGGATAAATTAAGGTCTTCTATGCATTCTTAAATGACGAGTGCTGAAGTCAAAGATGTTAATGATATTTCAAAGCTGTTAGTATCAAATGATTAAATTTGTTAAAAATATTGACAATGAGAAAGTCATAGCCAAAGCATAGTTGTGCTATCACATCCTGGCAGACTGTATTTGGACCATGTTTGAAGTATCCAAGGTGTAAATAGTAACTTACACATCAGTTGTTCCGTAGTATTTATATCCCAGTGCAGCAGAAATGCCAACCACCACTGCTGGGCTTACATAGCCAAAAATATAGAAATTCTTGTGTAAGAATCCTTTATTGTAGATTACTCCAACAACTATAAGATACAAGTGAATGCCTTCGATACACATCCATGCAAAAGCCGCTAAGAGGAAGTAATGGAGCAATCCAGCTGTGATGGAACAGAATAGCTAGAAGGGGAAAAAAAAAGGAACAGTATAAGTGACTAATATAAAACAGTACATTTATTGCAATGCAGATTA
Organism: Ptyas mucosa; assembly: GCA_012654045.1. Lineage (NCBI taxonomy): Eukaryota > Metazoa > Chordata > Lepidosauria > Squamata > Colubridae > Ptyas > Ptyas mucosa. The sequence continues at coordinate 37,056,162 of WNWU01000004.1, forward strand.
AAACTTTCTTCCTGCACAGAGGAAGCACAGGTTTTTCTGACATTTTGTCTCAATACAAGACCATTAAGGGCCTGTCATCAATTGTCTGAATGTGTATAGGAAAACACTTGGACCAATGTCATTTGAAAACTGAAGCAATATATATGCTTATTTTGCCCATGTAAAATTTTTAGCTTGAAATATTCACCCTGATGTCAAGCCCAGACCAGCTTGCCATACGTGGGGGGAAGGCAGAAACAGTTGTGGCAGCAAGATCAACCATGCGGCGCAGTGGAGACCCAGCCGGTGATAAGGTGCCCGGCCGGGGTGGCATTGGCTCCGGTTGCAGGGAATGCAGCAGCGAGGGAAGCAATGGCAGCTTTCTCGCCCCCACACAGCTGACTGGTGGCCTTCCGGGACCCAGCTGGCTGGCACCAGATACAACAGTGTGTGGGGTGAAGCGGTTGGAGGCCGGATGGAGGACACGGAACTGAATGCTGACGCCAGATGCTGGTTGCATGAGTGGGTTGGAGGGGCATGGCTCCACCTATATAGAGCACTGGGAGCTCCCAGCTCTGACTTTGCAATGGACTGCTATGTATTCATTTGTGCCAGGCCTCAGGCTTGAATAAACCTGTATCAAATGGTTCCAGAGCATGTTTGTTTCTGTGTTTGCAAGGCCTGGGGTTTGGACAAGTGAGACCTGTCACATCAGACTATGCAAACTGCAGGCTAATCTACAGGTAGACCTTGATTTACAACAGTTTGTTTAATTTGTGACTGTTCAAAGTTACAATGACATTGAAAAAATGACTTATGACTATTTTTCACACTTATGACCATTGCAGCATCCCCGTAGTCATGTGATTTACATTTGGATGCTTGACAACTGACTCACATGTATGATGGCTGTAGTGTCCCGGGGATCATGTGATACCCCTTTTGTGACCTTCTGACAAGCAAAGTCAGCGGGGAAACCAGATTCACTTAACAACCATGTTACTAATTTAACAGCTGCTGCGATTCACTCAAGAAATGTGGCAAGAAAGGCCACACTTCTCACTTAGCAACATAAATTTTGGGCTCAATTGTCGTCATAAGTTGAGGACTACCTGTATTCTCTCTTCCAGGAGATAGATTTAGATTTCTCTTGCTTTCCTTACATCAATGTGGATAAGCAACATTTTTCTATACTGATTAAAAATAAAGCAACCCATAAAACAAATTGGCAGAACTCCTGCTGATATTGGAACATTGCCAGTCTAAACAATTAAGAGTCTGCCTCCACTTTCATTAACGAAGGTCTCAATTCTCCATGAAGTCCACAGGCAGAAGAATTATTCAGTGGAGTTTATATGCTTTGAACTGAACTGAATTGGCTGGAACTGTTAGATGAGGATTTTAAAACCCACCTAATGGTATTGTTATATTGAATGCCAATATTCAATTTAAGACTGGAAGATACCCCACAGATAGTGTCTGTTATATGTACACCATAGAATCATTGCATAAATGACAAAAATGATGCAATCTGTGTGATGACATTTTATTACAAGTCATATGACTTGTATAGTACAGTGAGCCTTGGATAGTACAGTGGTCTAAAGCCCTGTTATTAACATTAGCTGCCTGCAATTATTGCAGTTCGAATTTCACCAAGGCTCAAGGTTGACTCAGCCTTCCATCCTTTCTAAGGTAGGTAAATTGAGGACCCAGTTTGTGGGGGCAATAAGCTGACTTTGTATAAATATACAAAAGTATGAAGGCTATTGCTTAGCGCATTGTAAACCGCCCTGAGTCTCCGGAGAAGGGCGGCATATAAATCAAATTTAAAAAAAAATGACATCAAATAGTCTCACAAAGGCTCATTACGACATACGTCTTTGCAAATGGGCACTTTAATGTACCATTTTTGGCATTAAGAAATGATACTCACCTTATTAGTATTCATGTTAATTCCGATCAAAAAAATAAACTCTGCCAGGAAAAGGCTGCAACAGAGATTTTTATGAATCGTTGTTCTTGTACTTTGGATTTCACTGAAGAACCAAAACGTGAAAATGCACATGGCGAGGCAAATCAATGAGATAATTATTCCAAGCTGAGTGATTCTTGTAAGAATATAATCCTTAGCTTCCTGGGATTGAAGAAAAAGTTTAGTCTACTTGAACATTTGAATAAAACTTTATTTTTGTTCTTCTTCCCAAGGTTATCCATATTGCGTGTGCATATGTGTGTTATAGCATGTAAAGGACAGATGCACCGGCTCCATCATTTTATGGATCTTCTCTGGTTTCAGTAATACAGCAAATGAATAAAAATCTCTTGCCTAGAATGTTTACTTTTAGTGTTGATTATCCATTTCTGTCTTGGTTATAGATGACAGTTTCCTTTCCCTCGCCTTCCCTTCTCCACTCCCTTCCCTCCTCCCGTGCCTCCCCTCCTCTCCCCTGCCTTATCTCTCCTGCCTCCCCTCACACCTCCCTTCCCTTCCCTTCCCCTTCCCTCCCTTTCCTTCCCTTTCCTTCCTATTCTTTCCTTCTCTCTCTCTCTTTTCTTATTATTCAAATTATTCAAATGACTGGCACAGAGGAAGGAAAAATTAGTGTGGGTTTCATTTTAATGTCAATTGTACCCTTTCTGAATATCAAAATAATCTTTGTACATTTCGGAACGTTTCAGTGTCATTCATAAATAAAAAAAAGATATTCTAAAGTTATAATGAAGAATGTTGGTACTAAAATGGATATCCATATGAAGAAAACTGAAACACATACTTTAGTTACTTTTCATGTAATTTATTAGCATAACTCTAGGTCAGCACTGCGAAATCTAATTTTTGAAATGTCATCTCCAAAGTGTGAAAAGTGTGAAACTTCTGTGTGTTCTTCATTCTAAACCTCTGGAGTGAGCACACGCTGTGAATATTAAAAATCATCAAGGACAGATGAGGGTCTTTCTAATGGCTTTCTGAGATATAGTACACAGACTAAGAAGTGATGCGTAGAAAAGTGTTTAATGAAACCCACAGTTCTTGCACAGAATAAGTTTGGCAAGGAAAAAAAAAAGTTTGGACAGCAATCAATTCTCTTTCACTTCACAAAGAACTGATCAGTGGGGCAGTTGGAAAACAAGGTAGTGATTGCAGGAGGATAGGTTAACCTGTAGATAATATAATGCTCTTTGTCACATTGCAGAGTCAGACTGTCAAAGAGACTTCATTGATCCACACAATTTTACCAGGGATGCTGAGACTTTGGCATGCACTGTAGTAATTTCTATTGTCTGTGAAACATAGTGTAGGGACTCATAGCTAGTATAGGTCTCTCATTTCCATTGGACCTTTCTTTCAACTAAATGTAGGTGAGAATACGTTTTGAAATGGAAGAGTCATTTCAAGTTCAGATTTTTTAAAGTATAAGGCGGCCCTTCCCCCCCCCCCCCAAACAAAGATGTATCAAAAAGTAAAAGAACAGCTGGCCATTTAAAAAAAATGAAGTGTTCCATGATAAACCATGGAAAATGAACAGTGAACAACCCTCTAGCATGGAAAGTAAAATAGAAAAGGGACCGTGTTGTACCAATGGATATCTAGAGCCAATGGAACATCTAAGAATCTGTTATTCAGGGAGTGGTGGGATTCAAGTAATTTAACAACCGATTCTCTGCCCTAATGATTTCTTCCAACAATCAGTTTGCCAAACTGCTCAGAAAGTTAACAACCGGTTTTCCCGAAGTGGTGTGAATTGGTTGAATCCCACCACTGTGTTCAGGCTCAACCTAGCCACAGAAATATCTAATCCTGAAGAAGGAAGTGGTGGAGGAAGAGATTAATCTGTTTGCAGAAAATATTCCTTATAAATGGGTTTATGGCCCCAAATAGAAAAGACTAATTAAAAAACAGTCTTTAAATAATAATAATAAGAAAACACTTACAACTTTAGAGCCATTTGAAGACATCAAGACTGCAAAATGAGTAAGATGGTTACATCTGCATGACGTATGTGTGCTATTGGAGTGGGTCCTCTCACACCCTTCTGTGGCCCAGTTCCCTTCCATTGTGTCTTCTGAATAATTCCAAAATACACATTTAACATCCTTTTTGCCTACAGTCTGGAAAAGAAACAAAATGGGTTAAGAATGATAAACGGCATACAATTGTGTGAACCTCTTCTAATGAACAACCTCACCCCTGAAATTTGGAAGGTCTTAGGCCAGGATGCTAGTTGCATTTTATGCCATTGAACAATCCATAAGGAATCACGGTTAGTTTTTTAAAAAATTGGTTACTGTCTCATTTTTTATTTTTAGCCACCCAAAATGAGCATATTATTCTTCGCTTGCTTCCGGTAGCCCTAATTTTGCCAAGGTAGTATATATACACTGTGGGACGTGGTGACTCAGTGGCTAAGATGCTGAGCTTGTCGATCAAAAGGTCGGCAGTTCAGTGGTTTGAATCCCTAATGCCATGTAACGGGGTGAGCTCCTGTTACTTTTTCCAGCTTCTGCCAACCTAGCAGTTTGAAAGCACATAAAAAATGCAAGTAGAAAAATAGGGACCACCTTTGGTGGGAAAGTAACAGCTTTCCATGTGCCTTTGGCATTTAATCATACCGGCTACATGACCATGGAGACAACACTGGCTCTTCAGCTTTGAAACGGAGATGAACACCGCTTCCTAGAGTCAGGAACCACCAGCACATATATGCGAGGGGAACCTTTACCTTTACCTAGTATATATACTTTATTTTCTGTTGGATATATTTGACTTGCTTTCAGTCTTGAACTTCTAACATCTATGGAAAATGCCTCTATTTTTTTTTAAATGTCCTTCTCCCTTATTCTACCTCCAAAGTTCACACATGGGTTGTTGTTGATGTTATTATACCCTGAACCTCCTCCAAATAATTCACAATAAGTCCTTGACATTAATGAGAATGCCTAAATCAAGAAGCGCTTCCTTTCCAAGAATATGTAGTGGGGTTTAATGGCTATGTGTGGATTAGAATGTTCATCTTTTCAATCCACATTTATCATTCTATAGCTCTCAGCTGTTATGTACTATCACTGTATAATGGCAAGTAATCCAAAACGAAATATCCGGAATTATATAGCTATTCTGTAAAACTGTCACTGTGATTGCTGACGGCTATAAGAAACAGTGGCACTATTCACTTAGATGCCCTGTTAAATTTTATTCTTCGTGGTGGTTGTACTTTGCTAAGTAACATAAGGAATGCAACAGCCTCCCACTTTGCAAGTGGAAAAATGTTCAGAATTGAGAGTTGGAAGTACAAACTTATTGGCGCTGACCTTTTATGATCTCATAATCTACTGATCACCAGGGGGCAGTAGGGTGCTGGTAGAGTGTTAAGGGGTTTACTTCACCTATGCTTGTGCAAGAGATGTTTAATCTGAAATATTTTTTCCCCCCGCATTCTTCCCGGGTATATAGTAGGAACCAATGATCTAGGCCCGTGATGGCGAACCTATGGCACGCGTGCCACAGGTGGCACACGGAGCCATATCTGTGGGCACATGAGTGTTGCCCTAGCTCAGCTCCAGCGCATATGCATGTGCTGACCAGCTGATATTCAGGACTTCCGGTCCCACCGGAAGTTAGGAAACAGGCTGTTTCCAGCCTCCAGAAGGCCTCCGGCGGGTGGGGAAGGCCGTTTTTGCCCTCGCCAGGCACCAAGAAAGCCTCCTAGGCCTACTTGGTCCACCGTGCCATCGCGTGTCAAAAACGGGGAAAGCACGGGGTGGAGGGGTCATGCACACATGTGCGGGAGGTGGAGCGAATTGTGAATTGAATTGTGGCTGTGGGCACGCACTCGCGCAACCCCTCCCACGCTCCCCCCACTTTTGGCACACGACAGCAAAAAGGTTAGCCATCACTGATCTAGGCTTTACTTATTCCTATAATGCATTTTCTATAAATGAATCTTTCTTTTACACTTACAAAATGTGCTTCATCAATTCTTTCTTGGGTGCTATTTTCTTTTTCAAAAATGCTCATATACACTTCAGCCTCCAACAAGGAAGAGCCTTGGATTACACTTGCACATTGTTGACAAATGTGTAATAAGACTTTCATGCATTCATTATTCTTGTCAGTTTCTAGTCACACTTTTTAGTAGCTACCTACTCCTACTTCCTGCCTTGCACTTACTGTGCTAAACTCAACCTTGTAATTTTCCTTCTAATTATATTATGCCATATTGGCAAACAACCGAGTTATAAGGATAGTGCCAAAGCAGCCCTTGCAACCCACTACAGAAAAATTACAGTCTTAAGCGAGAGATGTTTTAAAAAGAAAGCTTACCTGTGTATGTTTTAAAGTAAATATTATTGTCTCAGCTGGATACAGCCCAGGTGGAGTGGACCTAATTGCAATAGCTATAACTGATGAACCTACTATTTCTCCATCCTCTGTATTTTCTGTCAGGGACAAATTCTGTGGTAATGATAGCAGTGCTCCAATATTGTCGTATCGCAGAAACACAACTGCAACTGTGCCTATCCATCAAATAAAACATGCTTAGTGGTTTGAGGATTGTTGATTTTTTTAAAAAAAAATATAAATAGTAAAATGTTTAAAAACACTAAGGAAAACACTAAGGAAACAACAATCGAAAGACCTTTTTAAACTCTGACAAGAAAAATATCAAATCAATGGAAATTTTGCAGAAAACTTATGGAAAGACTGCAGAAACAGAGGGAAATGTTTAAAGCAGTAAGGGCTGTCCCTCTATTAGAATTTAATGATTCAATCGAAGAATATTGTCCATACTTTTGGAAGGTAAATCTTCCAACTGTACAATTTAAGAGGCTATAGGTTCCAGGCATTAGGGGATTAGTTTCCAGTCCCAGACAAGGTTTGCTCACATTGCCCATTGCAACTATGCACGTGAATCTCCACCTCATTTTTAGATGCATCGCCCAAAAGGTTAATGTAAAAAAAAAAGTTCAAGACTTCATTCACACAATCATGATTGCCATCCTCTTTTTTTAACCCCCTTGCACACCCCCTGCTCATATAATTCTCCAAGCAGTATAGCTCTTATAAACTAGACAACATTCTGAATGTAGACCTATATCTTTTCCTAACAAGTGACTTTGCTTGGAAACAGTAATGACAGAAGGGGATCATAATGTTTATGAAATATAAGAAAACCCCAGCAAATGCTTTTAAAATCCAGTAATTTGGATTCCTTACTTCTCATCATTTAAACTTAAATACAGTATATCCAAGCGCATTTATACCTTGCCAAGAATCTTGCCTCCCCCTATTGTTATGATCAACACTAAGCTCTAAAAGCATTTATGTTTGGTGCTCCCGCTGAGACAGAAAGTCACATTAAATATTGTGTACAATATGGAGAAAGGAGCAATCAATAGGAAGCTAATTTCGGGGTCAGCTCATACAAAGAGTTCAGATGTAACTCATAAGCAGACTCTGATACTTTGGCATAGCTGCAAGGATAGCATCAAAAATATTTGCTTCCATTTCCAACTAACCACATTTTCTCTGAACCACAAGCTGTGATTGGGGAAGCAAGCCTACTTCAGAAATCAGAGTTTGACACTGGCTTGTAAACTAACTACATTTTGTCTAGGATCAGATAAAATGAAAACTCTGTTTACCAAGGGATGCAGAAACTTTTTAAAATCTCATCTGTAATCAAGTCCATGAATCACATGTAATATAAAAGATATGTGACATAGTCAAAATGTAAACTTTAGGTTTAATTTCTTTGGCATTCCTCCCACTCCATTCCAATTTATTTTAAAATAGGGAAAAGAACAATACTTTGCAGACCGCATTAACAAGATCTCCTAAATTAAAGGTCCATCTGACTGGGAGGAAAAAAAAAACTTTTAAACTATCAATTTCAAGTAAAACAAAAACAAAACAAAACCCCAAAAGCACCAATATTACCACTCCCCCAGTGTACAGTTAAAAATATACTTTCATTTGTGGAATTATAGTCTTGTGGTTAAATTCCAGGGTCATGATGCACCCCAGATTATGTACTACTCTATCACTTTGTGAAAAATGATATCTCATTTTTATGGGAATAGACGATTTATTTAAGGGATGGAAAGAATGTTATATATTGGTATATTAAAATATCCTAAATAACCAAACATCTGCCCCTGAAGACTCAGATTGCATGGCTCCTGTTAGACTTCTCTCTTTTTACATGCCTTCCTTTTTCTCACTTGCACTTTCACAAATTTCCTTTCCTGCCTGCTTTCAGATAACAATAGAATTTTAAAATGGGAAGGAACCTTATAGAGCATCTAGTCCAGGGGTGTCAAACCTGATTTCATTGAGGGCTGCATCAGGGTTATGATTGACTTTGGGGGGCCAGGATGGGCATGGTCAAGTACCTCATGTCGGGGGCACCTGTGGTTGCCCGAGTGCTCTGCCAGTGAAAATGGGCTCCCAAGCTCCGTTTTCGGCTGTGATGGCTTCCTGAAACCTTCTGCCAGTGAAAATGGAGCTCTGTTTTCGCTGGCAGAGGCACTCCAGGCTGGTCCACTGTTTCCAGGGTGGCCCGGTGGGCCAGATCTAAGCACCCCAGGCCTTGAGTTTGACATCCCTGATCTAGTCCATCTGTCAGGTGAATGGAGGAGCACATCAAATCAGGAAGATTTGGAAGATTTCGTGTGAAAATTTCCAGTGAAAGAGATTCTACACAGTTCTAGGCAGGCAGCTTGTTTTTCTTACTTTTAACACTTTTATTTGTTTAAAAAATATTTAGATTGTCCATCCATCCATCCATCCATCCATCCATCCATCCATCCATCCCTTAATTTTAACTTGTTCTTTGTCATGCTTTCAGCCTCAACAGACAACAGCTCAATCTCCCTTTTGAATAGGATAATATTTTATATATCCAGTATGTAAATGAGTGTTTTATCTCTCCTTTTTTTTTCTTTTGAGAGCTAAACACACCCTAAAGCTAAACTCCTTCAGCAGGTTTTATAATCCTCCCTGTTTGTCTCAATTACATTAGGAACTCTTTCTTCTGAGAGAAGACAAATAAGATACCAGGCAATTTCATTTTCACCATCTTCTTCTCGTTCTAAGTTTTAGCCTTCCTGAGTCTATCCTTACAACCTCACCCCAGCAGCTTGTGTTCCTCCTTAATTATTAATCCCTGTTTCCATTTTCTATTCCTTTTCCTTTTATTTCCTTTTGACACCGTGTTTCCCCCATTTTTTTCTTCTTTTTCCAAGGAGTTTGTGCTTGTGATTTCAGTATTTCATTTACCAGCTTCTCCCATCTCTTTAAGGCTTATTTATCCTTTAGAATTTCACCCCAAGGTATGCCGCCCATATATCATTTCAGAAACTAGTGACTGAAACCATGACCATGATGATGGAGAACCTCTTCTACACCAATGTTTCTCAACCTTGGAGGCTTTAAGATGGGTGGACTTCAACTCCCAGAATACCCCAGCCTGCAAAGCTTGGTGGCTTAAAAAGGCTTAAAGCTTGGCAGCTTTAAGATGGGTGGACTTAAACTCCCAGAAGGTAGCTGAGGACTTCTGGGAGTTGAAGTCCACCCATCTTAAAGCCACCAAGGTTGAGAAACAATGTTCTACACTATTTCAGTGATTCTGCTCAGGATTCAAGGGAGACAGGGGACTGCTTGCAGATGATTGCTCCCCTGAAATCTAAGGAAAAGGTTTCCTTATAGGCAGATGTAGTTTTCACAAGCTCATTATCAGTCAATGTATGCAACAGATCATAAAATACTTATGAAGATTTATTACTGTGAGAATGAAAATCCCAGAACGGCATCCATTTTTTTCCACTCTCTATTTCATCTATTTAACTTTATGCTGGATTTCTTCATACTGGCTGGAACAATGTGGCTGATGAATCTTAGAAAAAGAGAGGGTTTTCCATTGAGTCCAGATATTGTACCAACAACAACCCCAAACCACCATCCTAACCTTTAGCAGCCGATATTTCCTTTTTCTTTGCAGAGATTTTAATACTGTCTCCTCCCATCTGAGTATTTTGGTTGATGAGGTTCACCTTCTCCGTGTCAAAAGTATAAAGTCTTAAAGCTAAAGAAAAAGAAAAAGGGGAATCATGTCTTTGCAAATAACAATTATACTGAAGACTAGCTTAATATAAAGTTCTGCAAGGACTATTGCAGGCAGTTTTCGATGTACGACTACAATTGAGCCCAAGCAAGAAATTGTTAAGCGAGTTTTGTCCCATTTTATAAACTTTCTTGCCACAATTGTTAAGTGAATCACTACAGTTGTTAAATTAGTTACACAGTTGTTAAGTGAATCTGACTTCTATATTGACTTTGCTTGTCAGAAAGTTGCAAAGGGGGAGGGGGGAGGGTCACATAACTCCGGGACAGTGCAACCGTCATAAATATGAGTCAGTTTATAAGCATCTGAACCAGGAATGCTATTCAGCAGGTTCTGACAGGTTCTGTAGAACCGGTAGCAGAAATTTTGAGTAGTTCAGAGAACCAGCAAATACCACCTCTGGCTGGCCCCAGAGTGGGGTGGGAATGGAGATTTTGCAATATCCTTCCCCCAGGAGTGGGGTGGAATTGGAGATTTTGCAGTGTCCTTCGCCTGGAGTGGGGAGGGAATGGAGATTTTGCAGTATCCTTCCCCTGCCATGCCCACCAAGCCACACCATGCCCACAGAACCGGTAGTAAAAAAAATTGAATCCCACCACTGATCTGAACTTTGTTGATGTGACCATGAGGATGCTGCAACGGTCATAAATGTGAAAAACAGTCATAAATCACTTTTTTCAGAGTCGAACGGACACTAAATGAAATATCGTAAGTCGAGAACTACCTGTACACTGGGCTATACAGTTACTACAGCTTCAAAAAGCACAATGTTATTAATGTTTCAAAAAACCCTTCAACCCCACAATTCCATAGCAAAGTGCAGTGCTGCCCAAATAACAGCACCTCCTAAAATGCGAATGATCTTATTGTGTGCTTGTATCTCTCAATGTTCAAGTACAGAAATGAATATGTACAGTATTAATGTTATGCATTCATATTAATGCGTAGTATTAATGCATTAACACGATGGCATGCTATATATTTCATGCTTTGTCCCTTCGGCCCCATCCCCAACACTGATCCATATCCCTTTACTATTTTGCTCATGTGCTTTAAACTCTAGGACCATGTTATTCATGCTAGGTGGATGTCCTTTAATTCCATATTTGTACCTTTTCATTCTTTGCCTGGGGAAAAAAAATGTAACCTCTAATTTGCTTTGCATTAAGCGCGGTTTGGTAAAGAATAACGAAAGCTGCTTTCAGAAGAGCTTCCACTTTATTAAAAATGCATTTCTGAAAGTGAATACCAATTTCTTTAAAAGCACAGGAGACAATACCTTTGAAAGTATTTATTTTGCAATCCATTCAGTGTGCGTTTATGTGAAGATAAAGGCATGCAATTCAACTGCATTGGACTCTAATGATATTTGTTGTCAAAAACAAACAGACCAAATATCAACCCCCACCCCCACTGCAGAATAGAAGTGAGAAAGTAGCACATGAAATCTTTTAGCTTTACATTTCAGTCCAGTGCTTTAATCCCCTGTAAAACAATGGAAAAGTCAATGAGCAATTTTGTTGTAAACAAAACAAAAGTTTGACTGATGGGTTGGAATTACTTAGCAGCATACTCCTACTTATGCAGATTTTTTGTTTAGTTATTTATTTTTAAAGAATGATGGTTTTCAATATGCAGGCTCTCATTAAAGGCTTTTCCAGCACCTAAGAAAGAGGTTCTCCTTTTTCCTAAAGAATAGAATAGAATAGAATAGAATAGAATAGAATAGAATAGAATAGAATAGAATAGAATAGAATAGAATAGAATAGACAGAGTTGGAACGGATCTTGGAGGACTTGTAGTCCAACCCCCTGCTCAGGTAGGAAATTCGATACCGGGAGTGTCAAACTTGTGGCACGCGGGCCGAATGTGTCATGTGCTGGACCTGCCCCCGCCCGGTTTAGCAAAAGGGGAAAAAGTCCTGATACATCATATGATGACGGCGTGACGATGCAAGTTTGACAGCCCTGCTCTATACCATTTCAGCGAAATGGTTGTCCAATCTCCTCATAAAAACTTCCAGTGTTGTAGGATTCACAACTTCTGAAGGCAAGTTGTTCCACTGCTTAATTGTTCTAACTGTCAGGAAACTACTTCTTAGTTTTAGGATGCTTATCTCCTTGTTTAGTTTCCATCCATTGCTTTGTCTTCTGTCCTCAGTTGCTTGGGAGAATGGCTTGACTTCCTCTTCTTTGTGGCAACCCCTGAGATATTATGACACTGCTATCACTGTTGAGGGACATCATCAAGAGAATATGGATGGTTTGAAAGTCAGGAAAGAGTAGTCTGCCTTTAGCCAATTGAAAGAACTACAGGTATTCCTTGATTTACAACCATTCATTTAGTGACTGTTTGAAGTTACAACGGCACTGAAAAAAGTGACTTATGACCATTTTCACGCTTACGAATGTTGCAGCATCCTGATGACCATGTGATCAAAATTCAGATGCTTGAATCATATTTATGACAGTTGCAGTGCTTTGGAGTCATATAATCAGCTCCTGCAATCTTCTGACAAACAACATCAATGGGGAAACCAGATTCACTTAACAACCATATTACTAACTTAACAACTGCAGTGATTTCACTTAACAAAAAAGGGCATTTTTATGCCAAAAAAAGGGCATAAAATGGGGGAAAGTTCACTTAACGAATGTTTCACTTAGCAACAGAAATTTTGGGCTAATTTGTGGCTGTAAATCAAAGACTACCTGTATACACTTCATATATTAAGAGACTGTAATGAAACAAATTCATAGGCTGCTTGGGGAGGTATTTCTCTCATTGAAAGAGGTTGAGGACTTTCATGTGGTAGACAAGCCAGAGGCTGACCACCTTGAGAAATGGGACTGATAATCAGGTCAGAAAAGAAGTGACTGCAGTCTATCCATCTCTGGTAAAAGGTTTAGCTAAGCTTCTCCATAATACATGCCTGAAAATCAATGGCAGAGTTAGATGTGCCAAGCCAAGAGGTTATCTAGCCTTCCATTCAGTTCTAAATGCCAAGAATAAATAGCTCGCATCCATTGGATTTTAAACAGTTGAGAACAAACTTACGATTCTGCTTCTAACGTCAACAATTTGTCTGCAAGGATGCAAAAAAAAAAAAGAAAGAAAGAAAGAAAGAAGAAGAAGAACAACCCATCTCCAATATGTTTTGTTTCCCTGTGCGTACCCATATCACTAGCATTAATGTCTACTTTTGCCATCTTTGGGAAATTCTGAGATAGGAAGGCTGTTGTTTCCTCCGTAGCATGCATCAATTTGGTGAGGCTTCGTCTTCTGTTGTCTGCTGGGACAGCTTCCCAAGCTGCCTTCTTATCTTCCTGAACAAAATTATTTACAGTACTAACAAATTCCTGTTGGGTTAATAAAAAGATTATGTTAACTTTGCATGCTGTATCCCGAATAAGATATCTTGTAAGTAACGGAAACTTTAAATCCCAATTCACTCACGTTAAGAGTTTGATCTCGAAGCCTTTCATTGGAAATGGTGTAATTTGTGATACTCAGCAAGGAAAAGGGCACAGATAACATTTCAACATAAGAAATTACTTCAATTGGTGTAACGGGGCCTATGCTGTTCTTGTTGATTTCTTGTAATACAGCCAGAGGATCTTTTAATTCACTAATCTGAAAGAAAGTTTTAAACCATTATGCATGTCGTACAATACTTCATTTTAAATGAAGGGTCATAATTGGTGCTCAATTGGTAGTTAAAAAGTTGCTATTACCATTTTTTATTCTTGAGCTTGAAAGAGAGAGAATTGTATGGTGGATAAAATATAGGTTGTCTACACAGAAAAGGTCTGGATTCAAATGTAACCTTGCCATGAATTTCTGGATAGTAATAAATATCTCTAAGTAAGGTGATCTCACAACGTTGCACTAAGAATGTTTTGCTCGATACCTAAAGATTATTTCTACCCAGCAATTCTTACCCTTGGATTAATATTTGCTCCAGGATAAATTTAATTCTAATTATCAATTCTGTGTACCAATTTCAGGGTATTTCTGTTATATGTGGCTGGTAAAGGTAAAGGTACAGGTTCCTCTCGCACTTATGTGCTAGTCGTTCCCACCCCCTCTAAGGGGGTGGTGCTCATCTCCATTTTAAAGCTGAAGAGCCAGCGCTGTCTGAAGACGTCTCAGTGGTCAGGTGGCCAGAAGGTGCACGGAACGCTGTTACCTTCCCACCAAAGGTGGTCTCTATTTTTCTTCTTGCATTTTTTATGTACTTTCGAACTGCTAGGTTGGCAGAAGCTGGGACAAGTAATGGGCCCTCACCCCGTTTCGCGGCACTAGGGATTCGAACCGCTGAACTGCTGACCTTTTGATCGACAACCTCAGAGTCTTAGCCACTGAGCCACTGCATCCCTTTATGTGGCTGGACTACCATTGAAATAATCCACATGCTTAAACAAGAAAGATAACTATCTATCTATCTATCTATCTATCTATCTATCTATCTATCTATCTATCTTCTATCTATCTATCTATTTATCTATCTATCTATCTATATATATATATAAGTTCTCTGTTTTTCTTGTTGTGGAATGGTAGGGTTGTGAGAAAATTTAGTGTGGAAAATATCATTAATGTTAAAAGATGGATTGGGTGTTTGTAAAATATCTAATCTTGCTTGAATTATAGCCTGATTCCATGAGACAACATAAATAAAACCTCTTGTTGCAAATACAAGTGCATTGGCAATTTATCAAACTTTTATATGGGAAAGAAAGTTTTATTTAAGTTTTGTAAAGGTTCTCTAGCTTCCTGAAGAAATAAATACTAGCTTTGTATGAAGAAAGTCCATTTTATTTTTATTCTGGGTGTGGCACTATATAGTCCTTGAAGCTTTCATAAAATTAAAGTAACTAAAGAAAACTACAATGAATCCAACTTCAAAAATCATATAATCATATAATCAACGCTCTTGGATTTCTTCTTGCCACACACTGCAGGATATTTTGATTCTGCAGTTCTGTGCTCTGTCACTTTAACCACATAAATTAGGTCAATGAATCAGATGCCTATAAAATGTCTTAAATTAAATTAATTGAGGGTTACAAGCCACTGTGTCTGGTTTATTATCATAAGTGGATATGAAAGGATTGCAATAAATGTATACTGTAGGATTGTGACAGCTATTACTTATTCATTACATTTATTCCCTATTTTTTCTTCAAGAACTTTTGAACTGTACCATGTTCTCTTAATCACAATCCTATGGGATGATATACCAATAAAGTCAAAAGAATCTAGTTAATTTAATGACAGAGTGAGGATTTGAATATAGATCTTCCCAGGCCCAATCTAATACTCTAGTCCAGGGTTGTCAAATTCCTGGCCTGTGGACCGGATGTGTCGTGTGCTGGCCATGCCCACGCTCGGTTTAGCGAAGGGGGAAAAAGTCCCGATATGTCACGTGACACCGCCATGATGATGTGAGTTTGACAGCCGTACTCTAGTCTAAGCATTTACACCAATCTAGAAAAATCTGACAACAAATATATACTTACGTAAATCTTACTTACTTTAGCTAAAGTTTGGTTAATGTTTTTAGTTATACAGTTGTTCAGTTCACAGCTTGTTGTTGGTATTGCTGCAGGAATGAAAAAAAAATAGAGTAATTAATATGCCATAACATGATAATTATACATAGTCAATTTCCAGTCAATGAAAGAAAGCCTCAGTGACTTCATGCCTTCACAAAGGCCAATATGTAAAATGCTCCTCAAAGACAAATATATAAGCCTTAATTGCCAAAAGCAGGCTACTGAAAATTATTCAATGTAATTTGTCTATTTAACAGTACAGTGGAACAATATAGAAGAAAAGCAAATTTCTCTTTTATAATGACAGGGAATTCATGTTTTAGCAGATTGACTTGGAGTATGTATGTGTGTGTGTGTGTGTGTGTGTGTGTATTGGCTTTATTCAAGAATATGCATTACATTCACAAAGTGCATCTCTGTAGTGGTTCCCATCATTTGTGTAAATAAATCACTTTGTTGCATGATGTGCACCAATTTACAGCCTTTGCTGGATGACACCATCTTGCAAAAGAGGCCATTTGTGATATTTGCATAATTGCATGATTACCCACATGTAAATCACTGCAGGAATCTGATCTCTTGCAGGTGAAGCCAGTTGTGTTGAGATCCACTTAATTTTTACTGTATGCAGGGAAATGGCTTCTGTATTTTAACGGGCAGACATACCTTTTAGATATATATAAATCTGAGTATTCATGCATTGCTACATTTTCATATCCAGCTGATTAATCTAAGCGAGACTGAACAGACATTGGTGGGCCTCTCAGAAGACACACTTCTATAATAACAGATAAACCATAATATCATTTACCTTGGCAGGAAGTGCCATCATTTGGCTTAAACTGTAATTTTCCTGTGGATGGTTGATAACCTTCGTTACAGGTGCAGCTGTATCCTCCATCCATATTGTCACATTGTGCATGATCTCCACAGGCACCGGTTCCCAGTTCACTGCACTCATCTATATCTGGAAATTATGAGAGAAATTGATTTTTTTAAAAAAAGCTTGTACATACGAACACTTCGTTGCAGTTTTGATAGCAAGCCAACAACATATCCATTCTTTCTGTATACAGTGAGTCCTAAAAATAATAATTTTAAGAAAACTAATCTCTTCCTCCAACTGGCACGAAAACATGACCATTATAATTCTAGTTCAAGATTGTACAAGCAGTATGTAGTTTTGGAAACAGAGATGGTAACTATACCTCATACCTGTTTGGAAAGTACTTGTCTGTTAATTGTAAACTGGACTCTAATTCCAGTTTTGTTTGTGATTCACAAAGTTTTCTCGCATTAATGAAATGTCCTTCACAAAGAGTCACATTATCTTTATTCTTTATTATATATTTCAAGTTCAGTTGAAAGTTCCATTAAAAGCTCCCACCCCTCAACTAAATTATAAGCAAGAAAAGTATCAAACTAAGCTTATCCTTTAACCTTGGATACTTGAGTTCCCATTTATACTTTTTTTCTAAAGTAAGGATTCTTGACATTGAAATTGTATAACGGTTTGCAAGATTTGATATCTTGCTATTAATTTATACCTTTTCATGTTTTGAAATTGGTGCATATTAATTATTGTAATAGCAGAATGTGAATTATTCATGTTGAACTATCTGAAATAAGTAAAACAGCTTTCCTTAACATTTCAAATGGATCAAAAGTTTTGCATTCAGTTTAATGCTAGGCTGTTCCTTGGTGCAATCCAGGTCACCTTGACAAATATATATATAGGCCACAGTGGACCAACTTCAGGTTTATGTGATCTGCTTTGTTTTTATTAGAATTATAAATGAAGCTATTAAAATATCTGGTAACGAGTGGAGCTTGTTCAATTTTTACATGGTAAATCTTTCATTCACTATGAAAGTTATGTTTCCCCTTTGCTAATATAATATAATATAATATAATATAATATAATATAATATAATATA
>WNWU01000004.1:37083485-37141193 GCA_012654045.1 Ptyas mucosa
TTATTTATTTATTTATTTATTTATTTATTTATTTATTTATTTATTTATTTATTTATTTGTATTCTACCTTTATTATTTTACAAATAACAGAAGGTGGCAAACATATCCAACACACCTTCCTCTTCCTATTTTCCCCACAATAACAACCCTGTGAGTGGGTTGGCTAAGAGAGTGACTGCCCCAAAATCATCCAGTTGCTTTTCGTGGCTAAGGCAGGACCTGAAGGACTCGCTTTTTAGACTGGTTCCATACACACACAGAGTCATAGACACACACAAACACACACACAAGGAGAGAGAAAGAAGGGGGGGAGGGGGAATGTAATTAGCCTAACATGAAAATATTTAAGGAATCAAATATTTAATCTCCCATGCTTCAGTGAATACAGTAGAATTTACATAGGAACAACAAATAACTGCACAGAAATTTATTTCACCTGGGAAATACTTCTTCAGGACTTTTACAACCCTAAAAAAATAAATCAGTTTATTTTTGGGCAAGTATAAAATCCCTGTGTTGATATTATCTTGTTTAAGTCACATCTCTTTAAAGTAAAGAAATGTGACTCGAACAAGATAATATCAACACAGGGATTTTATACTTGCCCCTCAAATATACTGATTTATTATTTCCTGGACTGGAAAAGAAGAAGAAAAGTATCATATTCCTTCCCCTAATGCAAAATAAATTTCTTCAAGGTTATAGACAAAATTAAATACCATGTAAAGTATTAAGTGTTTGTTACAAGCACTTAATATTTTACATGGTATTTAATTTTAATATTTTGCTTAGTATTTAAGTAAATAATTAAATACTTTAAATATGGTTAAAGACGCTGTGGTTGTCAGCTGGAGAGTTGACAGTTCAGGTTCAAGACCCGAGCTCTGTGCAATGGGTGAGCTCTTGTTACTTGCCAGTTTCAGTCTGCCTAGCAGTTTGAAAGCATGCAAATGCAAGTAGATTAATAGGTACCACTTTGGTGAGAAGGTAACAGAGTTCCGTGCGCCTTTGATGTAAAACCATGCTGGCCACATGACCACGGAAATTGTCTTCAGACAAAACAGGCTCCCTCAGCTAAGAAACAGAGATGTGCACCGTGCCCTAGAATTGGACACGACTGACAGGGAAACCTTTACCTTGCATGAAAACCATCATATATTAAATTATCCCAAAGTGATACATTCAAAATTATACAGAGCTAAAATATTATATTGAGTTCATTTAGTCTGATGCTGCTAGAGTCTATTTTTTTAAAAAAATATTCATTTTCATTATAATTTATCTATGAGAATATTTTAAGCAACAGAATAAACAGGTACATAAAAAAGAAAAGGCAGAAAGGGACATATTAGTTAAGGAATAAAACATCAGTAAATGAACATGGAATCTTACCTCTACAAGAAGTACCATCATTGGTTACAAAGCTTGTGTTGCCATTACTAGATTTGTATCCATCTTTGCATGTACAGAAGTAGCTTCCCATAGTGTTTGTACAGTTTGCCTTTTCTCCACAAAGTTGTGTGGCATTTGCACATTCATTATCATCTGTAAATAAACAGAATTGTTTACTCTCTGTTAAAATGATTTCCCTTCTTCCTAAATGAAGACTTTGAAATTTTCTGAGATTTCTCAAGTGATATTGACTTTTCTGGCTACTTTTTTCTCAGTAGAAAAACTTTAAGTAAAAAGTTTAAAGTAAAAACTTTAAAATAAATCCAGATATCAAAAGTCTGTATGATTCAGGAACTGCACCCTCAAATAATTTCATACTTTTACTTCAATACCTGAGGGGTTTGTGTGTGTGTGTGTGTGTGTCTGTGCATGCACAGTCACAGATACACACACACACACACACACACACACATTCTAAAGGCAAATACTCATGATCAGGAATAGTAAACATTTGTTTCTGGCATTGAGCTATGATGGTATGATATATATTATGTGCATGCCTGTGCATGAGTGTCTTTGTGTTATGTATATATGTATTATTGTTTTACATATTTAGATTGATAGAATGCCATGGAACTTAGTTTCCAGGATTGAAGCTTACAATACTCTGCTACCCTACACATGCGTTTGGGGGCAGGTGGGGAGGAGAGAGAGAAAGAGAGGGAGAGAGCAATTCTCATACAATAATGGGCTGGGGATAGGGTTCTGGGTGATCCATGGCATCCCTAGGGGACAAACCATTCAGCTTATTGACCTTCAGGAAGTGCTAAATCAGGGGCTCTGGAGCTGCATGTGGCTCTTTCATCCCTCTGCTGCGGCACCCTGTTGCTGGTCAGCTCCACAATTGATAGGCCTTTCGGTTAGGACAGGTAGAGAAAAAGAATGCCACACTAGGAGGAGACTCTATGGTGGGGGAACCCACTTCCAGTTGGCAGAGGTAAAAGGACGCCATACTAGGAAGAGACTATGAGGGGGGAACCGGACTTCCGGTCGACTCCAGAATTGAACTGGGGCTTCCGGTTAGGACTTTTGTGGCTCTTTGAGTGTTTAAGGTTGCTGACCCCTGTGCTAAGTAATCTGCAGGGAATTCCTGGTATTTACTTGAATGTAAGTAGAATGTGAATAGAACTTTCAAAAATGGTTAAAGCTGAGTCTGCCATCTGTTTGCCATCAGTGAGTTCAGATTTGCCATTAAATACAGCAGGTAATAAATTTGAAAAATAAAACATGGTATTTCTAGAATAAAGAAGGGAACATCTTTGGCCCAACTTTTATACAATGACAAGAGATCTACAGAATTTTCTATTTTATGAACTGCAAGACTTAGGTCTTAAAAATAATAGAGCTTTCCCTAAATTCATAGTCAATGAACTCTGAATTCTTGACATGACACTGATGTCATAATCTCAGAATCTTAAAATGTTTTGTCTAAGAGGAATGTGATAGCATTACATCTGGGTAAGGTAATGGACCTTACCAAGTGTAAGACATAAATTAGGTGAATGTTCTGAAGAAAAAAGAGGGTATTCCTGAATAAGTGACATTTATGGTAGGAGTGTATATACAATTCCAGCAATTGATATGTGAGTTCACTGAATTGGTATACCATTGTTAGATAGCCATTGTTAACCTTGCAACCTGTGAGAAAATGTTTCTTGACTCCTTATAGATCTTGATCCTACTCTGGCATTTCAGTCTGTCATTTATTCTGCTTCCCTCCTTCTCTAGCATCTTACATATTATACAAAACTTACATAGGACAATGTACTGTCTCCCCAATATATTTTTTCACTTCTTGTTTGCTTTTCTATTTCAACATTTGATAATCTGTGCCTATAATTATCAACAGAATATTTTACTTGGGGCTATGAGTGTGTTTTTGTATATATGCACTTTAGAATTCTTTTTGAAATATTTTGGATACTTCTGCAAATCTCAGGGTATTCCTGAGCATAATGCTATTTCCCTGATACCATGGATCATTTTCATCCTTAATCCCAAAAGTGTTTACATAAAATTGTTCAACAATATACACTAGTAAAAAGGCAGTAGCCATAAATCTTCATTGCTAACATTTTTATATGGTTAAATGCCCAGTTA
Source organism: Ptyas mucosa (assembly GCA_012654045.1). Classification (NCBI taxonomy): domain Eukaryota; kingdom Metazoa; phylum Chordata; class Lepidosauria; order Squamata; family Colubridae; genus Ptyas; species Ptyas mucosa. The sequence goes on from WNWU01000004.1 coordinate 37,087,038, forward strand.
AATAAATTGGTCTTTGATCCTTGGCAGAAACATTTCATAATGGGAAATTGCCATGCTCCAAGGGATGTTATTCTCCAGTGAGAAGACCACAGTATAGTATCTCCTCATCTGGACCATAATCAGTTGAATACTCCTAACTGTAGAACAAAAAATATAAACATTGGGTAAGCGAATATGGTAAACGAAAATGATTCTTCTGATATCTATTAAGATTCTCAATCATTCAGGTCATGGTTGTCTCAAAGATGCTTTTTCCACCTTTGGGACAACCATGAACTGAAGAAGCTTGTTGGATAAGAAGTAAAAGTTTGCAAAGAAAAACCAAGGAAGTCCAGTTGTTGTTCCAAAAGTTTCTTGACTCCTTATAGATGTTGATCCTACTCTGACCTTTTGGAAAAAGCACTTTTGGATTGATTGATTGATTGATTGATTGATTGATGCTTATATGCTGCCCTCTCTCCAAAGGACTCAGGGTGGCTCACAACAATAATATACACAAATTCAATTATAAAATATAACAAATATAAGAACCCATTAAAATCACATTTAAAACCCCTTCAGTCCAATCCGGCCAGGCCAAATAGCCATGTTTTAAGATCATGGCAGAAGAAGCGAAGGTCAGGAGCCACCCGGAGCTCCAAGGGGAGCTGATTCCACAGAGTAGGCACACCCACAGAGAAGGCCCGCTCCCTGGGAGTCACCAGTCGACACTCTCTGGCCAACGGGACCCCAAGGAGGCCCTCCCTGTGAGAACGCACTGGGCTATGGGGAGCTGTCACTGGCCGCAGATGGTCCGCCAGGTATCCTGGGCCTAAGCCATGTAGGGCTTTATAGGTAATTACCAGCACCTTGAATCTCACCCGGAGGGCAACCGGTAGCCAATGCAGGTCCTGCAGGAGGGGTGTAACATGAGAGTGTAGGGACATTCCCATCACTACCCGCGCAGCCACATTCTGCACCAGCTGAAGCCTCCAAATGGTCTTCAAGGGCAGCCCCATGTAGAGAGCATTGCAGTAGTTGATCTGGGAGATGACGAGCGCATGAGTGACTGTGCGTAAGGGTGCAACTGGCGCACCAGATGAATCTACGCAAATGCACCCCCTGGTCACGGTCGGGATTCCTCTGATAACTCCAGTTCTATCATGTCCCAATGTTTTTGATTAGAGGCTGAGGTACTTTGTGGGGATTTATTTCTTACACTATTTATCATTCCTGTTTGAGTTAGTTCAACTCATACTCTTGGCCATGGAACAATCAGTCAACAATATTTCTATTATTCTTGCAGATGTGGGAGCACTATTGTGCACATATCATGGATAATGTTTTCTTCATTTATGTATGCTAGAGAACTGGGGTTTTTTTGTAATTTATACAAAATGCATCTCTTGTAGTGTTTGAAAGTGTACTTGATATAAGAGGGTTATCAAACAGTAAGGGATAGATTAATATTGGATTATATAAGGCAAACATAAGATGCAATTTTGGGAAAAAACATTGTTAGAATTCTCAACTGGGTGAAAAAGAAAACAAACCCAAGGGAATGGGAGAATATATTGTAGGACAACACAGTTGCTTTCAACCCATTATAATTATTATGTTCCATCCTTTTTCCTTTTAAATACAAACCAAATATTTCCATCACATTTTTTCATGGACTGAAATGAGATACAGTGCAAAAAAAAAAAATTGCCTTTACTGTTGGAACCATAAGCTATGGATCTACATTTGGTGGGTCCTTGGAGACATGTATTCTCTGCTGTGGCACCTGCCTTATGGAACATTCTCTGGTGATTATATCTATAAAGGGGTAGGCATTCTAATGAACTTCCGTGAAGTGGCAGTTTCCTATGAAGGTGGTAGCTCATTCCAAGAAGAGGAGTGAGACAAGAGACAATATATCCCATAGCTAGATAGAAGACAGAGAAAGAGAGTTATGATAGTCACTCCTTAGAATCTCCCAGGGCCGTAATGCCGAATCTATGGTACGCGTGCCAGAGGTGGCACGCAGGGCCCTCTCTGTGGGCATGCAAGACGTCTCTCCAGTTCAGCTCCACCACGCATTTCTGCATGCCTCCTGCTGGCCAGCTGTTCTTTGGGTCTCTGCTGCACATGTGCAGGGGTGGGCCACATGTGGGGCCCTTGTGCGCATGCTCAGGGGCCATGTGCACATTGCATTTTGTGGGTTTGGGTGCACGAGCTTTGGGCACTCAGTCCGGAAAAAGTTACCCATCACTGTCCCAGGGTATACCCATTAGGCTGAGGGTAAGTTTAGTCTGGCAACACACTGGGTTATTCTATGCCATTCTTAGGTTTTGCCTGACACATTCTTCCTCCTGAAATTAAGTTTACTCCATTCCTTTTGACATTCCAGAAGTCCACCCAAGACCCGGTTATATAATCAGTTCTAGTGTTCCCAGGGCTCCATTACTAGGTACCCATTCATATCCTCCCTTTGCTTATGGTTGGCTTTTTTAGAATTTTTATTTTATGCTGGATTTTATATTTTTAAATTGCCTGATTTTTTTACTTGTTGTTATTGGATTGTTGTACACTACTCAGAGGTGCAGTTTGTGAGATGGGGTGGCTATATAAATTTTATTCACAATGAATGAATAAATGGTTCAACCCTCAAACGAGGCAAGGAATGCTTTCAACTGGCATGTAGTAGTCCCTATAAAAATCTTTACAGGTTTTGCTTATTCATTTTATCATAGTGTTTTCAGCAATCCACATAGCTAGGTCCTTGTAAAAATTTTAATGGATCTATACAGAGTAGATCGTCTTCAGTGCCCAACATCCTTTCCAACAAAGGATATATCTTCCCATTTTCACAAAAGAAACAGCAAACTCTTTATTGCCAACTTTCAAGGGTAGCTTTTCTTTAGTTATACAGGCTAACTAAATTTCTGGTGGAATTAATTTGCTTTCAGAGAAATCTGCAGGAATAAGAGACCTAGATAAACCTGCTCCAATATCCAGTGTCTTATTTAAAAGTGGGGAATCAGTTCTGGGGAAACTGTGATGGTATTATAGCTTTCAATTTATTTTCTAGTAAGAGTCAGTGCTTCCTTGGATGGTTAGAAAATAATTATGGTAACATACAGACTCCCACTTCTACCCCCAAATGATACACTGAATACTTTTCCAGGCTGAATATTACTGTTTATTTGTTTTTTAACTGCACTTTTATTTCCATCTGACTCCTGTATCAGAAATTATTTGATGAAGCTAGAAAGTATACCAGTGGGGCAAATTCAATATGGAAAATATAAAAGCTACTTATTGGAATAGCCCTAGTCAAGTTATATGAAAGTTGCAGGGATGTTGATTTAACCATTAGGTTCCTAAGCCATTAGGAATCAAAGTTAACAATATTGACAATCCTGGGTGACATTTAACAAGGATGCTCCAAATAAAAATATAAGAATAGAATAGAATAGAATTCTTTATTGGCCAAATGTGATTGGACACACAAGGAATTTGTCTTGGTGCATACGCTCTCGGAGTACATAAAATAAAAGATACATTTGTCAAGAATCATAAGGTACAACACTTAATGAAAGTCATAGGGAAACAATCAATATAAACCTTAAGGATACAAGCAACAAGGTTACAGTCATACAGTCATAAGTGGGAGGAGATGGGTGATAGGAACGATGAGAAGATTAATAGTAATGCAGACTTAGTAACTAGTTTAACACTGTTGAGGGAATTATTTGTTTAGCAGAGTGATGGCATTCGGGAAAGAACTGTTCTTGTGTCTAGTTGTTCTGGTGTGCAGTGCTCTATAGCATCGTTTTGCGGGTAGGAGTTGACACAGTTTATGTCCAGGATGCAAGGGCTCTGTAAATATTTTTTGAGAATGAAGAACATATGTGTGGATTGTGAATATCTAGGTTATAATACTCCTTTATATTTCTTGTAGAACATATTAATCATCAGCATGCTTTTAATAAATCAAAGACACAAGACACAATAAATCAGTTTGGGGACCTAAGGGTTGAAATTTATCTCATAACTTTTTATCATAATTTACTATGGTATTGAACGCTGCATGGTTCAAGGGAAATAGCAACTGCGGAGTTTATAGATTGAAAAATGTGTAACCTTTGTAAACAAGCTTGTTTTTCTCATCTTGGTTAGAAAGGATACCTTTGAAGGCAACCAAGCATATACTCCATGACTGCATTACTATCTAAGCTTAATTATGCACAACCAAATGACTTCTGGCAAGGATACTCTTCACGCACTGAGGAATAAACTTTTTGAGAAGAACTCAAGATTTACTTTAAAAGGGAAACATTTAAAAGAACTCAAGAAAAAAAAAGTTTGCCTGCTAAGTCATAAGAAGATATTGATTTGCCAATGATATATATGCTCAGCGCAGTTCTGTAGTTTTGCACTGATACTGTGCTGGAAATTTTTAAGAATTTCAAGTACGCCTACACATGAACATAAATGTACATGAGAACCTTGCAACTCTACTCTGATACAATTAGAATTGGATAGTTGAGATTTGATAAGGACACGATTCAATTTAAATCTGTGATTGGAGAGCAAACCCGTTTGTTTCTCAAGCTGCTTTGGGGTTTGAGATTTAATTAAAGAAACATTAGTCTCTGTTATCATGGGGAAGCCTTAAGATGAATACAGTCAGTGGCTTCATTTTTTTGGTTATGATCTCTGCCAGGTTTTGGTGGATATCTTTAAGAACATCACCATATTTATTTTTTTAACAATTTCCAATTTATGTCTTTTAAGACAGACAGAACCTGATCAGAAAAGCATGTCAACACACAAAGTATCTCAATTTAAAATTTAAAACTTTTAAAAACAGTTTTAAAGCAATCCTTTATTTTTTCACTTTTTTTGTGTGTCCTGTCAGGCTTGGCAATATACTGAATACTTTGATTTGCTTTTATGTGTAGGGATGCTTTGATGTCAGTAGTTGTTGGCTGCAAGATTGGCCTCTCTTGGGGGAAAAAAACCACTCATCATTGGAAGAATGTGGTTATGTCAGAGTTGTGACTAGTTGGTAAAATTCAGGAGAGATAACAAAACAGGCTGGCACAGTGGAATACATTGCTATAAGGACAGACAAACTAAAGTGAAAGCAGCTGTCTCAAGAAACAGTACTATTTTCTTGTCCTTGTTAATAAAAGAATAATGCTTGTGCTATGCTTCTGTGTTTTTATCCTGCTGCCAATTCATTCACAGTTGAGTGTCTTAAAGTGTATAAACTTAAATGTAACTTAAGAAAGCCTGGTTTGTTTGACCCAGGGATGTATAGCCTTGCACCGGTTAGCCTTGAGCCCATAATAATAAATAAATGTTTTGTCATCACCAGTACCAAAGAGTAAGACTCAAGTAGGAAGGACAAAAATACAATTTATGACTGGCCACATTAAAGAAGCCGAGAGCTGTGAAAAAGAATAAAATCCTAAATAATGGTACTCTTGCTGTCTCAAAAAACAAAAACAAACAAAAAAACAACCTCCCAGATTTGATAAGATGAAACTCCTTGACTGGCTATTTATATCAATGTCAAACATCTCAGAATGCCACTCAACCTCAACCCCCATGGAAATAAAGTTATAACACTGTACATCACGCAAGCAATAGAAATGTACAGAAATTTGTACCGTGTTTCCAGAGGCTACAATATGCTTTGAAGCCACCTGTTTTGATCTGTTGCTCCTAAGCAGGTCCCCACACCAATTCATAAATCTCCTTTGATGGAGTGACTTGATCAAAGCTTCAATAAATCGAAGCATCCCTTCAAAGCTTTTCCCAATCCTAATATGCACAATGAATGACTCTCTTCATTGAAAAAAACAAAAAACAAAACAGAGGAAGACATCACAGGAAATAATTCTTTTTGACATTTGAGAAATCTCAGAGCACTTATAGCAATGTACGCCTAATGTATCAATGTAATTTTTTTCCTTTGATGGCCATGGATAATGGATTGAATCCTCACCATTGTTAATAATAATAGCTTAAATAAGACAAGGTAACTTTGTGGAAGATGTTAGCATTGAACCACCACAAATAGGAAAAGTTGAGGCCAATAAATGCCAGTTCTTCACCTGGCATCTGGATAGCTAATTACCAGTCACACCATCAACTGCTGAATGAGACTGAGTGAGTCATGTCTGATATTGTGGAATATAGTACAGTTACATATTCCATCGGGAAAGCTATATTAATTTGTTTACTCAGAAAACAACAATATCTGAGATTAGCAAATTCACAGTGGCTCATAGTAAAATAAAATTTTCTGTATTAAAACTACCTCAACCTTAGTTCTTTTACAGGAAACATACCCACTATGGGAGAAAGAAGAGAGGTTTGAGAGACACATTAGGGGCTGTTGATTAGATCATGTTGTGTGTAGATTATAAAGTAATATGCTGGCCTTGTTCAATAATTCCATACTGCCTATATTATTAAGTGGAAGTGCTGCTGACCAGATTCAGAATCTCTTCAGGAATGTAATAGACTTCTACAAGCTTATCTGCAGATTACTTCCCTAGAGTTGTAGCTCCAACTAGAGCAGAAATCAGTAGTAATTTAGTTACAGAACTTTGCTTAATTCAAACCCAAGAAAGATAACTGTGACAGAATATGAAAAGCCATAACTTAATGGTTTCAAGAATATAAACAGCCACGATTCAACAAAAGCCAAAGGATTAATTAAGTGTCAAACTGACGCTGATCTTCAAAATTTGGAAGAGTTTGCCACATCTTAATCAGAGCTTTTGGGGATTTACTTTTGCTAACTCAGTTCAGGAAAAATGGCAGTCCAGGTTTTTCTTTCTAACTTGTTTCAGCCAACATAAATGAAAGATACCTTTGTACAACCTTAATTTACCAGGAACAATTATTTCTGCTACCACTTTATAAATATGAGAATGCATACTCTATGGGACAAAGTCTTTAAAATAAGCACGATAATCCTACATTGCATATTTGTAATTTTATACATAATACTGACTGAGAAATAGGCTTAGATGAACATGGTAGCTCTTTTTCCTAATAAGTATGTTTAGATCATGATAACATGATAAAGCAACACAATTTATGGAATACTTATACATATATTTCTATCTCCCAGGCAAATATGTTGGCTGACTGTATATACTTAATATTCAGTAAAAATGGATATATCTATTATCAATCTTTTTCATAACCACATAATTCACTCGCAATAATTTTAAAGCTGTATCATCTGAATATTTACATCTGTTCTCATGCTTCTAAAATAACAGGGAAAAAATTACCATGAATTTCAGTGGACCCTGAATTGCTCTTCATGGCAATTTTACAAGGAAACAGTATATATTTACTGTTTTATTGAGAATGTAGTTTCAAACATCTCTTATAATACTAAACATAAGTGAGACAAAATAGCAAAGCTAGACATGAACAATCTCCATATTATAAGAGGTAGCTTGAATCCTCATTCTCAACAATTGTCATGATTAGCATCCTCATACCACCATCAGAAATTTCCCGTAGTCACTATTATGAAGATGGCAGGCTAGAGATACACACTCTGTTTCTTGTTGAGATGGAAATTAATACATAGAGCAATGAGAATGTGATATGTGTGTGGAAATTAAGGGAAAGCAATGAAGTGGTACATGGAGGATGGAGGTAGTATAGACAGGATAATGAGGTTGGATAGGCAGGTGGCATCAGTTATGAAATCAGCTATTATAGGGATCTGTTGTACTGATTTCCTATTAGACTTGACATTGTTATAATTTTATGTTAAATTGTCCCTGAGGTCATCTTCAAAGAGGCCGTCTACTTGCCAACCATCCCAAATCCAAGTAATTAGCCACCTGTTAATAAATATCCATGTTTCTCTTACAGCCCTCATTCTCTTCAATGGCGCTTTGACCCGAGTACTTTTTGATAGACTTTGCTCAAAAGTTTCTGAAGTTAAGGATGTAGTCCTCCCCCCCCACAACTCCTCGCTAGCATCAGAAAGACTCGTAAGGCACGAAATATTTCACCTCTTTCTCTCCAGAATAACCTGGACATAGGGTCCCCTGTGATCAAAACCTGTCTGGGGTGAATTTGACAGCTTCAAGCTGGTGGCCGCTGAGGGGCTGTCACTGCACAAAACTGGACAGCCCTGGTTGGGAAGTGAATGGAGCGAAGGTGGCTGGGGAACACATTGATTCATGGCATCCAGCTCTATTTTTTTGACAGCCGCTCTCTGCTTCTCTGCTCTCTGGGGATATCGGAGCTGTTTTCTGTAGCGTAATCCCCAAAGGGAAGCAGTGGTTGAAGTTGCTCACTTAACCCCTCCAAAACAAGAAAATGAAGTCTTCCTGTAAAACAAATCCCAGCGATATTCACCTTGCTGAATTTAGCTAGCGTAGAGGTCTCCACGTAGCGGGCAATCTGGAATATATTACCTCTTCAGCTACTGCCTTAGTTATACAGAAACAAAATCAAGTTCACAATTGTACTTTCCCCTAATAATCTCCACCATTAACAATCTCCACCAATAAAGGTTTATGGTTGTGCAGTTTTCCAACTAACACTAGAGAGTTTAGTAAACTTCAAAAAATGAGGAACTAGTCTTAGGAGTTCAAAAAAGTGCAACCCTCAAAATGGAAGTTGTGGAGATTAACAGGGACCATTTCTACATTGTTTTACTGTATGAAATAATTTTTATGATTCTTATATATGTTTTATAGCTCAAGATAGGGAATTGCGATCTGGTTAAAGATTAGCAATTTAGGTGTGTCCCTATTATGTATTATACATTATTCTTTGGATAAGACCTGAGAAATTTCTAATCTATTATATTTATTAAAGGAACACAGAAACATGCCAGAAATGGATGGACATTGGACTAACTTCAAAACTTCAGAAAGTATCTACACTCCCCCCCCCTATTTTTAAATGGTCAATATACTTGCAGCAGCTCCAAGAATTTTGAAAAGACTTTTTTTTTGCAGTTTTGAAAATGGCTATGTGATGATATAGTTTTACAGGGTCATGTGGCTAATCGAGGAAGTGATAGAATAATGGTTCCACTCTTGAAATGTTGCTATTAAGATATCGGGAATCTTTTTAATGTGTAAAAGGAAAAAAAATAGACTAGAATTCTTAGTCATTCAGAAAGTTAAATAATAATGGAAGCCACATCTTGTTCAAAAAGAACCAGCCTGTAGGTAAACAAAGAATACCTATCAATAAATTAAATGTCATTTTCTTAATTTTGCAGTATACACGTTAGACAGATGGATAGATATTGTAGACTTATTCTTATGTTCCAATTACTCATTAAAATTATATACTATTATCAGTAAAAAAAGTTCTATTTAAGGTTAGCCATAAGTTAGAATGTTCAGCATAATATTAAACTGAAATTAATCAAAACCTAAGCAAAAACTTTAAAGCAAAAGGTTTGGGGCCATGTTAGAGGAGACCCAAAGAAATAGAAAGACATACCGTATTTTTTGGAGTATAAGACACACCTTTTCCCCCCTAAAAGAGGCTGAAAATTTGGGTGCGTCTTATACGCCGAATGTAGCTTTTTTGAAGCTTTTTTTCAGCCCTAATGAGGTGGTAATGAGGCGCTAGCGAGTGAAGCAATCTTCCCAGCTTTGCCTGCTCCCTTGACTCTCTGCTGTGCTTTAACCAGGTGGTAGCCAGTGAAGCGATCTCCATGCTTTGCTCCGACTCTCAGCTGTTCTTTAGAAGTTTTTTTCCAGCCCTAACTAGGCGCTAGCCGAGTGAAGTGATCTCCCCATGCTTTGCCTGCTTTTCTTATTGCTGCTTCCTCTCAGCTGTGCCTTAGAAGCTATTTTTTATCCCCAAGCAGGGGATAAAAAACCAGCAAACTAATGTGCCGAAGCTGACCAGACTAAGGGTGCTAGCCAATGAATATCTGGTAGGCAGATTTCCCCCCCCCCCTTTTCTTCCCCCAAAACTAAGTTGTGTCTTATACTCCAGTGCGTCTTATACTCCAAAAAATACGGTAAGTCTGATGCTTCCGTAGATTCATTATTGTAATAATTAACCAATAAAACTGAAACAGAACTGGTGTCTTGTTTTGTTATCATCAAAAGGCAACTGAACAGTTATTTTGTTGAGTGAAAAAGAGAAGTTTATTTACTTGCAACATTTGGAACTTTTACAAATGAATCACAAAATGATGGAATGGTTCTGTAACAGACCACACTGATCGTAGAACAACTTTATGTCTTAAAAGATTTAAAATTCCTTTCATTTTCCTCCTGAAGATCCATTCTGTTAATGTGCTTTGTCTATTATTATATTTTATCATCCAGTTTTGGGGTCTTGTCTGGGTTATCTATGTTTGGAGTTTTATAGTGAAGGAGGTTATAAAGAAAAATCACCTAAGAAATAGAACAGTCATGTTATTTTTGACTTTTCGGAAATGACAATGCTTGTTGAATTCACACAACAAGGTCAACATGGTTACTAAATCAACCCAATTTATGAGTTTGCACACTATCCTAAAAATTAAAGTAAACATGAATAATGTCTAAGCCACAAAACCTTAACCAAAGTTAACAATATGCTTAGTATATCATGCAAGACTTTCATCTGATCTAAACATGTTGGGTGATCACAGACAGATATTTTTATTGTGCAAAAATCTCAGGATAAATATATGATTATATGCATATATAAATTTATGCATGTGATAGTAAGCATGACACAGTGTCTTTTATTATATTATACTAAATGTCCAGGATAGTTGTATGAATTTTTATCATATGTGTTCTGCTTCTCTATTAAGCCTGTTACATTTCCCCTTTTCAATGCTTCCATTTTGAAAAGATGTTGGCAGAATGTAGATTTAGATACCTTAATTTGTTTCTCCATTTCTTCCTTCTAACATAAAGAATATGCCAAGATTTAAGAAAAAACACCACCACCTCAATAAAAATTACTGGAGGGAGAAAATGAATGTTTAGCAGAATAATTTCCTATTACATAGAAAGTATATTTCCTAAATAAATCCTAGAAAAAATAACTTTACTATATACAATAGAGAATACGTTTGGTCAGATGTCAAAGAGAATGCTTGGGTAAAAGGCTATAAACTAGATTGTTTGGGCGAGATAGCGAAAATTATTAGTTTTACTTCAGGTAATAGGAAATAAATGGGTCATTTGCAAAAATTAATTTGCCCAGTTGGAAATGCCTTTGATATACTTTCCTCCTTCTCTTAGTCTGTTTGCTTTTAAATTAGAGTCAGATTAAATAGTTCCATATACATTCTTCCTGAGACCACCTACTTCTTTTGATTGTAAAGTCAGATAGCAGTGTTCCTTGTCCAACTTCAGGATCAAAGGTACCAGACTTACATTCACAAATAGATATTCATCACTCAAGGATCACTACAATTATAATATCAAATGGACTTTCAAGTGTCAGCAAACCGATCTGGATTACAAATATAACAGAAACATTTCCACTTTATCTCGCCTCATTATGGAGCTTGAATTCTAAAGTTAACAATTAGAACTTTTTTCTACGTCAGATGTAGGAGTTAGCAGGAAATGTAAGAATCTATAATCTTTTTCTATGTGCGGCAGGGACTTCTTACCCAAAAGAACAACTTGTACAAAGTTCACAAAAGATATCATATCCTGTACGATGTTACTTCCTATCACAAATGATTTCTCAAACAAAGACAAAAGCTCTGGAAACTGTCAATCAAAACGTCTCTGTTATTTTTCTGAAATTATCATGCATTCTGTTTTGATCGAAAATAATATATAGACATATTTTATCAGTGAAATATCTCTTTCTTTAACCTTCCATTATGTTCAGTTGGGTTTGTCCCTAGGTCAGGAAAAATTGTGATTGCTCTATCATTAATTAACTTTAGTTAATTAATTAACTGCAAGGAGAGCTAGTTTGATGCAGAGGTTAAGGGATCAGACTACAAACTGAGGGACCATGAGGTCTAGGTCCACTTAGTCATAAAACTAAGAGAGACCATGAGGTCTAGGTCCACTTAGTCACAAAACCAGCTGAAGACCTTAAGTTCAGTTACTTTCTCTAAGCTCTACAGAGGAGGCAAATGGCAAACCATTTCTGGAAAACCTTAACAAGAAAAATGTCTATGGAGATTCTCAGTCATCCAGGTCATGGTTGTCCCCAAGGTGCTTATTGTGGCCTGCCAGCAGCCAGCGGACCTGCCAGCAGAGTCGGACAGTGAGGAGGTTGGGGAGGAACTTGAGCCAATCCTGGGGCTTGGGGAAAGCTCGGACAAGGGCTCTGTGTCAGAGGCAGAGAGGGAGGTAGATAGCAGCAAGGCAGAGGAACAGCTGGAGCCCGCTCCCAGTGCGTGCATGCACAGAGCTGCCAGAAAACAAGAACAACTCAGAAAGCAGGGCCAACTCGGGAATAAAGCCACACCTTGGAGGTGATTGGCCCCTCCCATAGGAAATAAAAGAGGAGCAAATAGGGAGTGGGCTTTTGCAGGAAACAATTAGTTCATTCCGTGACTCTGAGAGACTCTGTGCCAAGTTTGGCCTTGTACCACGGTTGGAAACAAGTTACAAGGCAGCTTGTCAAACAAGATAAGGTGTGTTGAGAAATATTCCTTTGAAAAACTGTTTGGACAAACCTTGCTAACGGTGACTGAATGTAATTCAGAGCTGTATAAATAAAAGAGGTTTTGCCAGGATCAATTCCTGCCTCCTTCTTGTTAAGGGAGCCTAGGCCAGAACAGTGGTTTTTCAAGAGGCAACTGGAGTTTCTGGGTTAGGGTTAGGGTAGGTAAGGTAAGGTATGCTCTCCTTCAGCTTCTTGGATGAGAAGCGAAATGTCTTCAAAGAAAAACCAGAAAGTCCAGTTGCCTCTTGAAAAAGCACCTTTGGGACTTGCCAAGAAAACTGCAGGAATTTGTCCAGACAATCACTGAGAATTGAACACAATTGAACAATTTGTTTTTTTAAAAAAGCAATATTGCAGTAAAACTGGAACACATCCCATCTAATTCTTTTCATGCTTGCATGTAGTGAATAGATTAGTTCCTTATAACAACTGATCCAGGAATACTTTAAAATATATAGCACAGAAGATTTCTATTTACATCAAGAATGGCTTCAGCCCAGTAATTACCAAAGAAAAGAAATCCAAATATCCCAGATAATGTGAAATAGAGTCTCCAAAGGATTAAGGTCATTTAATTCTATAGAAAAAGCCACTGAAGCAAACAACTTCAGGGTTTTTTTAAAGATATTGTTTGAAAGGAAACGCTTTTCAAATTTAATGGGAAAAATACTGAAATCCTTTTCTGAATTAAAAGCTCATCAGTAAATACATCCAATACATTGACAGCACTTTTGCTGACAAGCCCTACTATTACAACATTATGCAAAATTCACAAAACACAGTTGGAAGATAATATAATGCATGGATTCCCTTGAACTGGAGGAGGTGGAAACAATTAATCCAAATCAGATACATTGATAAATACCTAAATGGTAATACCCACTTGGAAACAAGTCATTAAATTATTTTCTCATGACTAAGCTGGTAGATAGACAGCTATAGGTCTTCATCCTTAGGCAAGGATTACTACCTACACAGAACAGACTTATTTCTGGATTGGGCTATGTATCAAGGGATATATACCTGATTTGAATATTTGTTTAAGTTTAGGATAGGTATCCCTATCACTGATTATTAATTTATTTTCCTTCATCAAGTTACATAGGACACGGAATCAAGATAGGGGATTGACAATGCAGTGCAAAATTGTATGTAGTAATCTATGAAATGGGAGAATATGCTGCCCTTTATGGGAGACCATTTGGTTACCATTCATAAATGAGTCTGAGTTTGGCCTGAGGTAGAGAGAAGACGGTCTTAGATTTTGCACTTTGTTATCAGTCTGGGAATCAACAAACTTGATAACTCCTTTTAGGATTTGTAGTTCTGTTTTCAATTTCCAAAGAATTTGTTTTATTCAAATCCACATAGACCTACAGATGTTGTATGGAAACATGGTTCTGATTGCGAAATTTGTATAAGGGCTTGTATTTGAGTGAGCTTGGGAATGTGCATTTACCTTCATTCATGAATGAGCTTGTATTTATTAGTTAAGGTAAGCAAGGTTGGAACATTTGAGATAAACAGCATTCATTGATTTAAATATATCAGGTTACATTTTAAATATACTGTATGTTTTTAAAAATGTTTTCACATTTCACATTTGCCTATTCTTTACTACCTCATTACATGTTATCCTGCAGAAACACTGAACTTCTAGTTATTGTTGGAAGTTAAAATCCACCCCACTCCTAGAAAAATGAAATATTTTAGGATACACTAAAAAAAGAGAACATTTCCCCTAAAAGAGAAGTAGAAACTCAGAGAAGCAGAAACTCATTTCCCCCACCTTTGTCAATGAGCCATTAAGGCCTCAGCATCCCATCTGCAACACAAAGGACCCATCTAGCAACAGAAACTCACCACATGGCACCTGGGAAGATTACATCAGCCAGCAAGGCTAGCTAACACCTCCATCCCCTGGGAGTCTGACAACCAATCAGGACACTCTTCCTGTGCCCCAGGAAGTTCAAAGCTCAGAGAGGGCATAAAACCAAGGCACACTCAGCATCTTGGCCCCTTTTCTGCTCAGGAACTCAAACCATGTGATCCTGTCCACTATTAAACCATCTTTCCAAGCAGTCTCCATGTTTCCAGTGTCTTTTTCCCACTTGGACTTGAACCCAGAAGGACATTTCTTCCAACATTATAATGTGAAATGCACTGGTAGTTTCCCACAAATCCCTCTTGCTTTGCAATAACAGATGAGAAAGACCGGTGCTTTGGTGCAACATACTAACTTTTTTTTTAAAGGGATAGCATGTTGCGCCAAAATACTGATCTTAAAAAACAAACAAACCATTAAGGAGTGCTTGACAATTCAAAGGTGAAAACTACACTCAGTTTTAAGTCATTGTACAAGATTATCAGTCTTGTTACAGAGCTGTATATTCCCTGACCTTCATTTGAAGCATTTTACAATTAGGATTATTCTTTTCATTTCACATTTAAATCTATTCCTCTGTGAAAGACTACTACTTTCTTAAATATCCTTAAGACTTATATTGACTGTTTCCCTATGACTATCATTAAGTGTTGTACTTTATGAACCTTGAGGAATGTATCTTTTCTTTTATGTACTCTGAGAGCATATGCAGCAAGACAAATTCCTTGCATCCAATCACATTTGGCCAATAAATAATTCTGTTCTGTTCTGTTCTGATCTGTTCTGTTCTGTTCTGTTCTGTTCTGTTCTGTTCTATTTATATTCCATGTTGCTAATCTGTATTTCAGACACTTTTTAAACCCAAAAACCAGAAAAGAACAAGGTATGAACCTTAGAATGAAGTTGTTTGTGTTCCTACATGTGGGATGACTGGAGCAGACTCAAAGCAAAATAAATTAATTATTTTTCTTCTACTTCATTCCATTTAAAATATATGTGTTATTTTTAACTAAACATTACTATTTACAGTACCTTTTTTCTTTTTTTTTTTGCAACTAGTCAGATATTTTCACAGTTGTTTCCTCCATCAATCATAGCCAAGATATATGCTGTCCCAGGATACAACCCAAGATTACCCTGAAATTTTTGTTTCCTGGCCAAATGTGACATTTATCCCACCATTACACCAAGGCAATTGCTACCCGTGGCAGCATCTTTATTAGTGTTTTGACCCCACAGAATACTAATAGGAAAAAAAGGAAAAAAAATGGGGAGGAAATAAGTCCTTTTATACTATTGGACCAGAGCTATGCATCACATATCATACTAACAATAGTTTTGCTTGCATACTTTCCTAATGGACAAAGGAAAACATTGAAACTTCAGAAAACATAATTATAAAATATGTCTCACTTTTTCATGAAATGAATATTATAAATGAAGAAGGTGGTGCAGTGATTAGAGTGCAGTACTGTAAGCTATTTCAGCTGACTGCTAGCTGCAGTTTGGCAGTTCAAATCTCACCAGGCTCAAGGTTGACTCTGCCTTCCATCCTTCCGAGGTGGGTAAAATGAGGACCCAGATTGTTGGGGCAATATGCTGATTCTGTAAACCACTTAGAGGGCTGTAAAAGCACTATGAATGGTATATAAGTCTAAATGCTAGTGCTATATTTAAAGGTCATTATATGTGTGTGAAATTAATTTTAAAGTTGTGCAATTCTGTTTTGCTGTGATAAAGATTTGAGTGTAGCAACCCTTAAAGCTGCTTCATGAAGCCATGTGTTTCGTAAAATCAAAGTGCATACCTGCATGGTTAGCTTAGCTATTTTCTGTAGAATTCATAACAGTCAGGGATCTACATGCAGAAAAACACTTCTGATGGGTCCAGATACTGAAAGAATTTGGAATAGATCTTCTGGCTATGGAAAAAGCTAGCAAGCTAGGAGGAGGCTGCAAAGTGTCCCTGAGAGACAAGTCTTATCAGATTCGGAAGCTGAATTGTGTCCCCTTTGCAATAAGAAGTGTCTCAATGAAGCAAATCACTCCAACTTTGATAAACTTAAGAGCATCTATTTTTCTTTTAAAAATGAATTTCTTATTTTTCACAACTATGCAGTTTAAGTTCTAGAAGGTGCTTAGCTCATATAAATTTAGAGAGCTAATGAAAAGAAAATATGTGACAAGTAATAACAACCAGTGTAATAATAATAGTAGTGTATAAAAACCCATTTAAATCTCTATTCTCTGCTGACATGATGGACTCTTACAGAATTCAAAAGCAGTCCATTCTTAACTGAATGGTACTTGTCCTTCTATAGTACTGTCTTGAAAACAAGTCTTTAAATTCAATACATTTTTTAAATGATTTACTATTATTTTTAAATTTATTACATTTTTTAAAAAATTGATTTATATGCCGCCCTACTCCGGAGACTCAGGGTGGCTTACAGTACGTTAAGCAATAGCCTTCATACTTTTGTATATTTATACAAAGTCAGCTTATTGCCCCCACAATCTGGGTCCTCATTTCACCTACCTTAGAAAGGATGGAAGACTGAGTCAACCTTGAGCCTGGTGGGATTTGAACTTGCAGTAATTGCAAGCAGCTGATCTTAATAACAGTGAATTAGTCCACTGCGCCACCATGACATAATTGCTGGCGTTGCAAGCTTCTATCCATATATATTAGAAATGGGACATTGTCTTCTTAGTACAAATAGAATGAAGTATAATGGGTTTAGATCAGGGCTGTCAAACTCCCGGCCCGTGGGCCGGATGCATCACATGCTGGCCACACCCTTGCCTGGTTTCGGGAAGGGAAAAAAAAGTCCCAATATGTCATGTTACGCCGCTGTGGCAACGTGCATTTGACATCCTTGGCTTAGATGATATTGTTTCAATTCTGAATCAACACTGACAGCAACAGATCAACAATACTAATACTAATAATTCATTAGCTTTGTTCAGTGGATGAACAATTGGTATTTATTAGAGTAAGTAAAACTCCAAAGGTCTACAAAAATAGTGGGTGTGTTTGTGTGGATAAAGGTGAATAGAAGACTATCAGAGAAATTTGAATAGGCCAAAATACAGTATTTAACACAAATACTATTGTATTTGTCTGGCAATTGTCTTTCAAGATGGTCAATATTTTTTCTTTGGTCTGTAACTTGAGCTTATGTTCATCTACATTCCAAAATAGCAAACCAGGTTAAGAGATGCAAAATAGGTAGATGTCCTCCAACATAATAATATTGGCTGCCTTGTAAAGGTAGAAGCAAACTAGCCTTTATTTTAATTTTGAAGAAGTCATCCAGAATAATTATATTGTGTCTGCATATGCATGTCTGAATATTCGTAAAAGTAATTTGTATCATACTTTTACTGCTTCTCCTTTAGATAGAAAAGAACATAACGTCCTTGAAAGAACTGGAACCTATGAATCACTTGAGGAAGCTGTATAATTTATAAAAACAATGAAAAGGCTCACAATGAGACAGTGCAAAGGTTCAGGTTTAACTCACATTTTCCTATGGAACAGGGATTATGAAAACATAGGGTCAAACAATGGCAAGAATAGGCTATCACACTAAGAGAAAGTAAACTTTCACAATATGAAGTTGTTGCAAGTTATCTGACAGCAAGCTTTTTGTGATAATATAAACAAGGCGGCTTATTTAATCACTGTAGGCTCTTTCCAGTGGGTGGATATGACACCATTAAAGGGAATGTCTTTGTTTGTTATCCTTTCTTAAGGGAGGAAATTCTTCTTTTCCTTCTTTCAAAACAGATAACACTTCTTTAATTATATTATCAGAAGAATAGGTTATTGTGAGTGAGACTAGAAAATGATTTTCCCCCCAGAGTATAATGTGAACAGACTGCTTAGAATTATAGTTTAAATCTTCGTTAAAGCAATATTTTCAATATATATGTTGGCAAAATTTGTGGTATACAAAATATTAATCACTGCCATTATTTTAAAGATTGATATTTAGAAATTAAAACTAAATATGAAAGGCTTTAGAAACTGGGAGAGTACACAAGATAAATACTACTTAATATGATTTAATATATTAAGTATAGTTTTAATATTTTATGCTATGGTTGTCTTCCTTAAATATAATTGTATATTATAGTTGTTCCATGAAAACCTGATTCCCTGTTAAAATCAAGCATGTATAACTTAGTGCCTATTTCTGTGAATGCTAATATTATTTTTTAGAGATTTCCTGTTTTTTTGAAAATTGTCCCACCAAATGAGAATTAGCAAACATAGCTTTGACATTTCTGCATGTTTGTGATGCTAACTCTTTTTAATAAGAGGATTTATAATAAAGTCAGTCTGATATTTTTAAAGATCATAGAAGTGAAGACATATGAAAAATGGCAACATGGACAACAACCAAACAAAATATAGGTCTTATTTCAAGAAAAAGTAAGTTCTCTAAAGGACCTTGATTCATCCATCATCTATACCTACTTACCTACCTACCTACCTACCTACTTACCTACTTACCTACCTACCATCTCTATCTATCTGTCTACCCTGTTTCCCCCAAAATAAGACATCCCCTGATAATAAGTCCAATCGGGATTTTGAGAGCATGGCAATAATGCCAAGCACTTATTTCAGGGTTCAAAAAAAATATAAGACAGGGTCTTATTTTCGGGGAAACACAGTATCTATCTATCTATCTATCTATCTATCTATCTATCTATCTATCTATCATCTGTCATCTGTCATCTGTCATCTATTATCTAATTTGTATTCTATATCTAAATATTTTCTATGGCAACAAAATGGTTTTCCTTAATTTCTTCCATAGTATTTTTCATATTCCCAATGTAATCTACAACCTGGCATTCTCTGTTTGGTGGGGAGTGACCTATCGTCTAACTACTTGAAAAATATTTTTACCTGCTGAGAGATGGGTGAGATACTTAGCTAAAGAGGAGTGTGCTAGCAAGCTTACAATATGATTGCCTGCATATGTGCATGTCAACCCAGTTTATGGTTTCTTTAAAAAACCAAAATGCAAAAATTGCTTCCCCTTCATAATAGAGGTTCTCCATACTATGCTCTGTATTTGTGAATAGGCCATGCTTTATATATTATGACTTCATGAATCTTTTCAAGCATTCAGCTTGGTATATAGCAATAGCAATAGCACTAGACTAAACCTTAGGAGGTTTATGTTCTTGTTTTAATGAGGACTTAGTTTAAAAGTGAAAAACTATTGGGAATTTTCACAGAGCTGTTGAAATATCAGTGCTTATCTCTCTATTTTTCTATCTCTATCTCCATCATCTACCCCGCTCTCTATCTCTATCTCTATCTCTATCTCTATCTCTATCTCTATCTCTATCTCTATCTCTATCTCTATCTCTATCTCTATCTCTATCTCTATCATCTCTATCTCTATCTCTCTCTCTATCTCTCTCTCTCTCTATCTCTATCTATCTTTATCTATTTAGCCACATACACACAATCAAAAGTGTTAAACATTTCATATTATTAGAGAGCTGAAGACATCTCTTAATTATATACCATTACTAATTCTGATTTGGAATTAGAGGGATAATTGCTTTTTTAAGATTCATTTTCCCTTTTGTTTTCCATTTCTTCTCTCGACAAGAAACCTTATTGTGGCTTTAATGCATTTTTAAATCTCTATTCTACTGTTTCTAGAATCAAAACAACCCACACATCAAATAAGCTTCCTGTTTACCATATGGTTTTCAATCCTTGAAAAGAATGGTTGGAAAAAGATTTAGATAGCTAAACAGGAATATTGTCATAAGGCATTAATCCAGTTTTTGCATATTGCTACCATTGCCTGAAAAAGTTAAGGCCAGTATTTTGAAGTATTTTGGGCTCTGTAGACGCATGAGGTTGATGTCATACATATCCTCCAGCTTCTATTTCAACTCTATCTTGCAACAATTCTTTGGCAATAGAAATAGTCTGTAACTTTTCTCTAGATACTTATGACTTGATGTTAACATTGTCATGGTAAATTTGCAGTACATCATAGCTGATAAATTCTACACCAAGTAAGTGCAGGCAAGAGCTGCATTTTCTATTTTGCCTTCCATCTCCTGTGGCCTGTATCATTCCCCCTCCCCCACACGCATTCTAAACAGTTATTCCATTATTCTCATGGAACCGTCATTGCATTTAGCCACAGGATAGTGCTTCCTGTGATAAATGATTTCTGCCCCAACTTGTGGAATCATATATTATGTGGGTGTGCAACAATCTCCATGCCCTCAGTGATGGCAACCACTGGATTTTCACAATGTAACTGTAGGGAGCAACATAATAAGTAGTTCCATACATTATGAACAGTCATCATTTGGCACATTTGAATACATTTTCAAAGCATCCCCATAGTGTTTGCTATTTGCTAATTCTATTTGCTGTTTGCTAATTCCAAATCTCTTATAATTGTATAAGCTCTTGATTACATGTCACTTTACTTCTTGATCAGTGAAACATGTAGCACAAACTCCTTGATCAAGGTTTCTGCTACCTGAAACTGGGAATTTCTCTGGCTCTTTCTCACAATATGCCTTATTCTGAAGTACATCTCCTTAGAGGAAGCACTGTAGCAAACTGAGGAGGGAGTGATGGTGGGGGGAATATTCAGAGTATTGGTGACTGTAAATGCTGCTTTAAATCTCAGAGCATGCTGCTGGTAAATGTTCAAGGGTTTTCTGCCAAAGTAGAGAATGTAATTTAAACTGGCCATAGTGAATTTAGCTAACCTTGGCTAATCTTGGAACATTAAATAGGATCAGGTCTGAATAATACTAGAATGGGAGGTTATCAGTATCTACCATACCCATTGACCAGACTTGGTTTTTTTAAAAAAAATCTGACTTCTGTACTGTGGCCAAGAGAACATTGGATAAGTGTTTCTAAAATTTCATAGTAAAATGTATCACATCTCGAGATCTTTAATTGAGACTTTTCCAAGGCAAGGACAAATTCACCTCACAGTGAGTAAAAGAATGCTCTCTGCATGATTTTCACTTAGCTCTTTAAAAAAAGGTTTCTTCTTTCTTCAAAAATGGAAAATTCAGGAAGACAGCTGGAATATTGTTACTGCACACACACCCTGTACCAATTTTAACCAGATAATGAAGATGGAACTCAATCCCACCAGTATCCATGATAAACTTGTTCCAAATGCATATTTTATATCCATGTCATGAATGACTCACTCAAGTCTGCCAAATTAAAATGAACCCAATCTCCCAGACAACCCCCCCACCCAAGATACATAAGTAGGTCTTTATTCCCTTGTATTTTATGCTGTTAAAATTATATTATATCTTTTTCTGCAGGAGCTCAAAATGAGTGATCTTTCTTCATTTTATCTGACCAACCTTTGAAATATGTTGGAAAGAGAGACGGTGAGTGGCCTGATGTTACCCAGTAAATTTCCATGAATGAAAATAAGAAAAAAAAATCAAAAGGGATCTGGTAGTACCCAGATTTACTGATTTTTTTGTGTACTACCATAGACTAACATTAACATAGACTAATAGTTCTTCTCCTACATGATTAAAGGTAACATTAATCCTGGGTCAT
Source organism: Ptyas mucosa (assembly GCA_012654045.1). Classification (NCBI taxonomy): domain Eukaryota; kingdom Metazoa; phylum Chordata; class Lepidosauria; order Squamata; family Colubridae; genus Ptyas; species Ptyas mucosa. Next base: position 37,109,152 of record WNWU01000004.1, read on the forward strand.
CCTAACCCTAACTTATTAGGGACAAGATGTTCCTAATAAGTACATATCCATACTGACTTTTTACATGCATATTTACAAACAGGGAAAGAAACCAGAAAATAAGGCTCAACTTCAGGGAAATCAGAGATGGATGGAGCCTGCTGAGTGACTATTTTCAAACCTGTAATAACTGAAATCAGTTTATATGCAATGCATATTTTTTTAAAACTTATGCAGTGACTGGGAACAATTACTGCTGTCCTACCACCGTTGGCACCTGGAAGGCAAGGCAATTCTATTAAGGGATGTCAATCAATGTCACATTCCTTGATGCATCATGAAATGTTTTGATGAGGTTTGTACTGCCTGCTTGTCTTTCTTGGCCCAGAGAGCAACAGGATGAGATCTATGACTGCATTCCAAATCAGAGTTTTGTATTGTATGACTGTCAGTACAATGTAGTAACTACGATTGAGAAGACCTGGGTTCAAGTTTATTCTCCACTCAATGGGTGAACTTTGTTGTGGTAGAAAGATAAGAGAAAGAATGACTGAAATATACACTGCCTTATGTTCCTGAAGGAAAAGTGATACAACTCAATCCTCTATTCCATTCTTCTACTGCAAATGCATGATTACAAATATTGAATAATTTAAACTTCCTTTTCTTTGTCTCCTCAGCCAGGGAGTACATGTCAAGTACTGAGAGGACCAGGGTTGTTTGGGACACTTGCAGGACATGTAAAGGACAAATAGACTAGACTAGGAAATAGAAAGAAACCCAACAACTTTGAAGAAGACATTAATAACTACTGCAGCACAGTTGCCAAGATTAGTATGTGGTTAAGTCCATGTAGCCAGTAAGATTCAATCTTGACTCAGTAGTATCATGACCTTTAAAAAAAAATTCCCAGAAGATAACTTAGCAATCATTATAATTTGTACTATCCTTTTTCCTCCAAAATAAGACATCCCCTGATAATTTGAGTGCATGGCAATAAGGCCAAGTGCTTATTTCAGGATTCAAAAAATAAAAATAAAAAATAAGTCAGGGTCTTATTTTTGGGGAAACATGGTAAGTATTACAAACTACAGGAAGGGGTTCCAATAAATACCTTTAGGTTAAATTCCTTTTAATATAGTTATGCAAAAAGAAGCTTTCTGGTTATCTCTGGGAGATCTCAAAAGCCATCTCCTTTTAAAGTTCTGGTTATCACTTATAAAGCCTTACATGGCATAAGACTGGGTTATAAGAGCCGTGGTGGTGCAGTGGTTAGAATGCAGTATTACAGGCTAATTCTGCCAACTGCCAGTAGTTCGATTCTAATTGGCTAAAGGTTGACTCAATCTTCCATCCTTCTGAGGTTGGTAAAATGAGGACCCAGATTGTTGGAGACAATAGGCTAACTCTGTTAACCACTTAGAGAGAGCTATAAAGCACTATGAAGCAGTATATACAGAAAGTCTAAATGCTATTGTTAGTGCTATTGTTATTTGTGGGATTGCCTACAACTGAGGATATCTGCTTGCCCCTGCTTGCACTAGGAAAGGCACACTCTAGGTCCCTTCCTTAAATTAATGTTATCTTATGGGACACAAAAGATGTGGTTGGTCTTGCTCTGTTTCTTAACCTTTCTCCTTACCCCTAGTCTTTAGAACACCGTGAATACAGTCCCCATGCCCACCATTTATCTACTTGATTGTCGTGATATGTACACTTTCTTGTGTTTGTTGGTTTCAATTTCCTTTCTTTTGTGGGCTGCCCAGAGTTACATCTGTCTAGAATTAGGCAAGCATATCAAGTTTTCAAATAAATGAACAAATAAATGGCTGAATGAATGATTGATTGATTGCTGTGACACTGTAATTGAAGCCCTGCCCCCCTTTGTACAACTTTGCAAAATTGATACAAGTACAAAAGGGGCAGAGGCTTGATTGTATTGCTGGGACCAACTTCTTGATTCTTTGGATAACCCCCATCGTAGCCCACAATTGTTTCTTGCATTTATTTCCTTTATCAGAGTGTGATTCGCCATGCAATTCAGAATCTAAAAAGACCTGCACAAAAGAATAAAGATATTTGGAACTGATAATTTAAGGATGTAAACATTAGTATGTAGATTTGCAAACCTATAATCTGCCAAATATTTCAACATAAATGACTTGATTAAAATCAAGTAGCCTCTTCCATTGCTTGATTCTGCATAAATAAAAAATTATGAACCTTTTTGTCATCTTTATCCCAGAGATAAATAGAATGATTGTGTGTGTGTGTGTGTGTGTGTGTGTGTGTGTGTGCGCGTGTGCATGTGTGCTTGTATGCTTGTACGCATACACATACACACTCAGGTAAAGATCTATCTCTCTCCCTCTCTCCCTCTCTTCTACAATATGTTTACAAACTATCTCTGGCACTTATAACTTTTATAAGCATTTTAGAGAAATAAAACTATGGATTAAAGGTCCTTTATCACCTGCTTTAATTAAACAAATTTATCTTCTCAATGATAAAATGTGCTTAAGATGCAGATAAGATGCTTAATATGTAAAATAGTAATTATATAATGAAGGAGGTATTTCTAAGTGTTTTAATTTATGATGCCTCTGTAGTATAGTTGAATTGTATTGGGATTTATGGCCTGAAAAAAATGCATGCCATTATGAAACTGTGTTTTAATAGTATGTTATCAATTTCACAAGTTATTTATGTTTTAGCCACCAAACAGTGAACATCAGCAACAATGGCGATACAAGCTGCTTAGCATTGTCCTCAAAATAAGAAAAATAGCTGCACATGTATTATAACCAATAAAATCAGTAGTAATGCTTTTCCTCTCCCTCTGCTGATGTTAAGCACTGCAATAATCTAATGTCCTTGCAATTTCCTAAATCTCCTCAATAAGGAGGATATTATCTACTTATTTAATTATTGAATTTCCTGGGACAACAAAGCTTTACCACTACCAGCAAAGGCATTTAAATGCTTTCCTTTCTCTTAAAAAGAATTTTGTTGAAGAACAATAGCATAAGAGAAATTGACAAAGTGGCTTCCCCATTGACTTTTGCTTGTCAAAAGGTTGCAAAAGGTGATACCATGATGACCCCAGGATACTGCAACCATAAATATGAACCAGTCATAAGTTATTTTTTTCAGTGCTGTTGTAACTTTGAATGGTCACTACATGCATGATTGTAAGTTGAGGAATACCTGTACATGAAGATTATTATCAAATTTCACTGTGGAGCCACACACAAAAAATAAACATTTACAAAATGTTACAATCATTGTTATCTTCAATATATATGGCAAACTAAAAAGCTCTAGTGGCTCAGCAGACTAAAGCAGTGTTATTAACTGTTATTAACATCAGCTGCCTGCAATTACTGCAAGTTCAATCCCACCAGGCTCAAGGTTGACTCAGCCTTCCATCCTTTCTAAGGTAGGTAAAATGAGGACCCAGTTTGTGGGGGCAATAAGCTGACTTTATATAAAATATACAAAAGTATGAAGGCTATTGCTTAATGCATTGTAAGCCATCCCGAGTCTCCGGAGAAGGGCGGCATATAAATCAAATTTAAAAAAAAAAACTAAACAGGATAATTAAAAAACTGGAAGGGAATTCCTCTTAACTGGACCTAAAGTCCTGGGGGGAAAAGCCAGGCCATAACTATTTTGCTAAGGGAAATAGAGTTGGGTCCAATTATATATGAAGGGTCCTTGGTGCTAGCATTTATGATGTTACCTAATTTGGGTAATGAAATATCTGCAAGAAAACAAGCAAGCTCAGAGAGTACCAAGGATCCCTCATGTCAACCTGAGCTACAAATATTCTCCTTTATTGGTACCAATTGTATGTTGCTGGTGAGGAGATAATTCCACAGAAGATAGTCAGCCACCCAAAAGGCAATATTTAATGTTGTTCCATGCTGTTGAAGCATGTAGTTCCCAACCCAGAAGTAACCCTGAATCTTCAGAAACATTAGTGTTTAATGGATCTATCCTATGCTTTTTCTGATTGACTGTTAAACAACATGTGTGTTAGCCTATGTGAGAGAGAGCATGTATATCTGCACTTGACACCTATGTGGCAGGCTGCATACCGTTAGATGAGTCACAAGTTATATGCAGGTCTTATAACTTGTGTAGACATGTATTTACATTTCTGACACTCTGAATTCAATGATGAATCATATGTTTTAAGAATACACATCCTCTACACAAGCACCCATCCAATGTAGAACTCCTTGAATATATTGTAAACACAAGGGAGCATGAGCCAACTACCTGTTTACATGAAAGGATGTACTAGATGTTCAGCTAATGAGCCTTTCCTCTACACCATGCAGCTGTGTAAATAAATTTCACAGTCTGTGTTTCTTCCATCTGGAGCAGTCACTGGCGCACAAAGATACCAACTCATTCTATATCTTTTTTCAAAACGATCTTTCAAGATCCAAATTTACTACAAAAATAGTATAAGTCATATGGTTAGGTTTTATAAAATATGGGTCCATGATCACTTTTAGGAATCTCTCAGAATCAATCATCATAGCAAATCTTGCAATTAAACACTGCAAATTATATAACTTGTATAAAATCTGTTCAAAAATGAATATTGTAGAAAAATGATCAGCTAGGTTTCAGTTTCTGTTGCTACTTAAATAGGATAAAAAAAATATCTTATTAACTTGGAGAAATTTGCCTCTCTGAATATAACTTTGTCAATTTTTTTGAAACTATTTGATCTGCAACCTTCAGCCTTTTTGCTATGGAAATAAGTTTTTTATCTGCGCAATGTCAATTGCTTACACCTTACATTATTGCAAGATTGGTATTGTGCCACTGACCAAACAGAACTATGTTCTGTTAAATGCCTACACCAGGGCTGTCAAACTCCCAGCCCACAGGCTGGAAGTGGCATGCTCTGGCTACACCCACACCCAGTTTAGCAAAGGGGAAAAAAGTCCCAATATGTCACGTGAGGCCGTCATGGTGACTTGAGTTTGACACCCCTGGCCTATGCGATATTTCTTTTAATAGAGAATAAAGATTTGGTTTTCGGTCATTAAAGCATTAGTTTTATAATCTTCTAAGCACACAATGCTTATTATTGCAAAACAAAAATAACAAGAAGATAGTATTTGGATTGTAATAGGGATCTTTACAGAATTCTCCCTAACGAAATTTTCCTTCAGATACTGGGGTTTTGGATGATTGCTCTGTTTGGAAGTTGTTATCAAGCAGTAGAAACCTGTTATTTTACCAACATCATCATTATTGACATAATGATGCAATTTTCATTTTCCCCCAACTTGATTTCATTGTACACAAGCACTTCTGTGCATTGATTAAGCATTGCATTGATTGAGCATTTAAAAAAAAAAAAGAAGCACCGATCTGCTCATTCAATTGTATCCAGAACCCGTCAACCATGCATAAGAAAGAAGATCAACCAAAAAGTATAGAAAATAGTTCTTGGGCTATTTTTGGAATTAAATTTGGAGATAATCTTTGTAGAGGAAAGCAGCTAGACACAAGGCTTCTAAAAATGCTGATTAAAAAATAACAACAGAGCACTGGATACCTATTTCTCTTTCAACTGTAACATTCTTGATTCCAGGATTAATAATGTAGAATAAGAAGTACAGGAAGACATCTTGGAATGATGAATGTCTTATTTTTGCCATTTGGCAGATAAACTTGACTATGTATAGTCTTTGTTCTACCTCAATTATCTCTATCAGTAGAATGGATACAGAGAATCACAGATCTGGAAAAGGGCCTCTAGGTCACTAAACTGAAGCCTTCACACAGTGCAATAATACAAATTAAAGCATTTCTATTTGGTAGCTACCTAATAGCTCCATTTGATAATATTCAGAAAGGAGGAGCTTGCCACCCTTCCTTTCTTATGGGTCTCACTTATTTATTTTTAAAATATTTAATCAGAATCTTTTTTCTGTCATTTATAACCATTATTTTGTAACCTACACTCTGCTTGATACAGAACAAATGTTGACCTCCTTCCAGGTATTTGAAGTAGGCTATTATATGATCCTCGGTTTTATCTTCTTAAGGCTAAACCTTAAACCTTCCTTTCATTTCTTTTCATAGACTTAGTATCCAGTGTTCTGATCATCCTTATTGCCCTCTGAACTCACTCAGAGCATTTACTTTTTTCAAGTGAGGGACCCAAAACTGAATAAAAACACTGAAGTAGGAACCAAACAATATTTCAATTGCATTCCATGGTTTAGAAAATTACATTTCTGTTGACAAGATACGTAATTTAGTCCTTTTTCCTGTAACCACCACATATTGCATTGTTTACAGTAAATTATTATTATAAGTATTCTTTCTAAGCCAGGTTTCCCCATTCTGTATCTGTACTTTTTCCCAAGTGAAGAACTTTGCATTTGCATTTGCATTTGTCTTGTTAAAGTTATTTTTAGTTATTTTCATTTTATTAGTCATTGCTCTAATCCAGAGGTGTTCAAACTTGGCAGCTTTAAGACTTGTGGATGTCAACTCCCAGAATTCTCCAGCCACCTAAATTTGAAGACCTCTGCTCCTAATCTATCAAGATGGTTTGGGGGGAGGCATGGCCAAGATGACACATGGAAATACTGATGTATTATATGTTTGTTCATTAAAAAAATAATATATATATATATATATATATATATATATATATATATATATATATATATGAAAGATGGTTTGAATATTTGGGTTATCCTACCCAAGTCTGGGTATCTGCAAGTCTGATAAGCATTCCCTACACTTTAACTCAAATCACTGTGAGATGATCATGGCATGAATGACTGTCTAAAGAGCCTCATGATTGAGGAAAGAGCACAAGTGGCACACAAGATGAACCTAGGCAAAGGCTCTCCTGGCCATAACTGCCACCTGCTTGTTAAGCAGTACCTGTGAGTCCAGAAGGACTTGTGCACCAGTTTTGATTGTGAAAATGCAGTCCTATGCAAAACCAAGTATGTCAACAACCCTGACCTAGAGGATCTAAATAGCCACAGCCATTTAGTCTTGAACCTAAGTCTATTCTGTCCCATCCAGAACCAAACAGCTCCAGCCATTGGATCAGTACACTGACCGTTTTACCTGTGGTACTAAGGAGATGGTTGAGATATAAAGCTGGGTATCTTCAGCCTGCTGATACCAAACCCAAACTGGTGGATGACTTCACCAGTGAATTCATGTTGATGCTGAACAGGAGAGGGTGTCTATGTTATGCTCAGAGGTGCGTTGCACATGAGGGATTGAATATGTGATCTCTTCCCCTCCATCATTGACTGGAACTGACCACCTAGGAAGGAGGAGAACAACTGGACCATAGTGCCTCCCATTCCACTAGCCATAGCAAAAAGATACAGTAGTTGATAGTTTCTAATACCACTGAGAGATCAAGGAGAACTAGAATGGATGTATCACCTCCACCAAAAGTCATCTGCAAGTGCCACCAGTGCTGTCTCTAATCTACCCTGGCCTAAAGGTAGATTGAAATGAGTCCAGCTTGTCCATTTCCTTCAAGATCCTCTGTAGTTGTCATTCAATCACCTGTTCCATAACTTTTGCCAATGATTCTCCAACAGGGATGGGCCCAGTAATGACCACTTGAGGACGGGGCATACCATCACCTTTTTCAAGGCTGGTGTGATCACTACATCTCTCAAAGAGCCCAAAACCACATGAACCTATCCTGTGGTCATCTCCCAAGCTGCTTTAATAAGCTAGGATAGGCAAGAACTGTCAATGAGGTAAATAAAAAGACTTTGTCTACTTCCTCAGATGTAATCAGGAAGAATCAGAATCCGAATCAAACACAACCAGGGAGGAGAAATAATCATCATGATGTGGGCCAAAATATGGGCTCTTCTCAAATTGTATCAGATTTGCTTTTTGTGTGTGTGTGCCCTGGCTTCAGCAAAGGGAGAAAACACCCATGCAACTGGGTGGGTGCAATGTGGGCACTTGGAGACGGGGCAAGGCTTGCAGAGATTCTGGGTAGTAGAAAACACACTGTGGATGGAGCTTGGTCAAAATGCAGCAAGGAGACAAAATGTGGGTATGGATGGTTGGAGTAGAGTGACTGGAGCAGAATGTGTGTTGCAAGGCTTGTCTATGCATCAGGAAGTTTGTCTGGTGAGCTAGCAACAGACAGATAGAGGGGCAAAAGAAGAAGAATTGGAAAATGGGAGGAAGAGTGTGCAAAATTTTTAGAGACTGAGGTGAAATCATAATCCAAGTGAGATAGTCCATAATCAGAAACCTACAATATCTTGAAAAATTCTGAGGAAACAGTCAGAGATCTGGCCAGGAAACACACCAAGGTCAGAAACATAGCAGAAGTTAGACATAAGAATAAACAAAACACAAAACCAGATGCCAAAGATCCTTCCAGCAATAGAAGGCAGTCCCTGCACAGTTTAAATTCTCTCCCTGCCATACTAACAGAGCCAAGAGTTTCCTTGCTCTGTTGTTGCCAGTAACGAAGCACTAGTATTGCTTGCAGAGTCAGCATCTTGCACAAAATAATGAGGCACTTATTTTGATGGGGTACAGGATTCTCATGCTGAGGGGATTTGCCCTGCTTCTTGGCACCCCATTGGATAATGAAGGTTCAATGCTGGTTTAGGAGAGATCTGAGACAGTGTGTTTCATTTAGTAGTTGCTGAATCACAGGGCCCAGTGAGGACCTGATCGTCCTATATTTTGGAGCCAGGTTCTGAAGTCATGACACTTTTTGTCTTTCTCCAACAATGTTCTAAGCATTGCTTCTGGTGTTTCATCTCTCAAAACTTATTATAAAACCAAGGAGCACACCAAGAAAGAGACCTTATTAGAAGTAGTCTGGTCTAGGCTGCAGGGAAGGCCTAGGCCAAAGTGCTTGGCAGGTCTGGGGAGGGTGGGGAACCAAGGTCCCTTTGGACACAAACAACTGAATGGCCTCTCTCTATATTTATTTATGTTTTTATCAAATTTATATGGCCACCTATCTCACAAAAGCTTCACATACTTCTCACAAGTACTACATTTATGTCTAAGTGCTTCTTGAATTACCATTTACCTTTTGAATCCAGATCTCCCTACAGCTCTATTCTTTAGTTCCCTTAATCCTTTACAAACTGTCCTTGAAAATAAGTTCTCCAGGTTTTTTCAAAGATAATATCTATTCATCCAGACCATCAGCAAATTCCTTCAACGTCTTAGTATTAGCCCTTAAAGATTTAATGTCAATAAATATTTCCTCTTCCAGTCAATCTCTGCACCCAGATCAAAACAAGAACAAGCGCCACTGGGATCAACTTCCAAAAATATAGTCCAATGTCTATTTCTTAAACATCAACAAGCCTCAAAAACAATTAACTGGCAAAAGCAGATAAAAGAGCCAACAAAAGTAGAGAGAGAGAAAAAAACATGAACAGCAGATAAGGAGAAGCAGACTTAATAACATTAGTGGTGTATTTGTATTACAGTATCTATATTTCGATCACAGAATTTTCCAGAGCTATTGCAAACAATACAGTGAATAGATAGTTCCAAAGTTAGGAGTTGCTGATAGGAAATACAATGCAGTATAAGAGAGTAGATTTTCACTTATTCATTATAAGCCTAATTACTACTGTTGCAGGTGTAGATAAATGGGTAAGAACTACAGTGTTAGTGCCGAGTCCTGGTAACTGGACAAGTTCCCGCAACTTTCTTGACAATCATTTGGAAGTGGTTCACCCTTGTCTTGTTTCCAAGGTCATCTAGCTGGCTTTGTGCATAAACTGGATTTAGAATTTATCGTCTCCTGGTTTCTAACTAAGTACCATGATCACTAGCTCAAAAAGGCTGTAGAGTTAATGCTAAATAATATAAATTAATATATTTCATATTGTTTTTTATCTCTTTATAAATACCAACTAGCATGTTGATTCCTTTTTTAAAATAGAGGATATGACATAGCCAGTGTAAACTTTTTACTATTCTCTTTAAAAATGTTGCATTTTTATTTTGGGTACAGGACAATGTGTTCTGCAGTTAGAATCATCTTTTTTTTTCCCTTGCACAAGTCACAATTTCTTTCCAAGAAATGTAGAATGTCTGTATAAGAAATATGTATTAAATCAAGAAATATGCTAGTCACTGCAAGAGCTTATGCCGACTCTTAAAATAACTTGTTTAGATGGCTGCCCATGTGAATAGCTTTCATTATGAATAAAGCATCAGACCTTCGCATATCCACCCAAGCTATTTTTCTAAATTGCAGCACCCATTACACAGCTGCCTCTAAAATATACAAAGATTGGATTCAAATGTTTGAAAGAAAATAACCATTTATTTAAACGGGGGGAGATGGGGGACTTTCAAAAAGTTTTATTTTTTTTCTTGCAAAAACAAGAGTTTGGTGTCTTGATAACAAATGTCCAACATTAAATCATAACAAAAAGACCTGAGATCTCATTCTGTTAAAGTTACAGAATGCTGTTCTGTATGTATGGTGCTGTCTGAGTTTAAGTTTCTATATTTGCAGATGATCTAAACTGTCTTCTCGGTTGTTTTCATATACTTTTCAAAGTATATGAAAGATTGACTATGCATTTCTCTCCATAAATACACATTTCTAGGTGATCCTTAAAAACAAGATACTCAGGCACTTTTAAGTGGTGTATATATCAGTGATGGTTAACCTTTTTGCCATCGCGTGCCAGGCGGGTGGGTGGGTGGGGGAGGTTCATGTGCACATGTGTCCACACCCATTATTCTATGCGCCCCGCCCCTGCGCACGTGACCCCCTCCCCCCGCTCCTGGCACACAATGGCCCAGTAGGCCCGTTTTTCTTTCTCACCTGGCTCCAGATCCTCTCTATGCATCTGGGGAGAGCGAAAATAGCCTTCCCCACCATTCGGAGGCCATCCGGAGGCCCAAAACAGCCCATTTTCCAAGTTTTGATTGGACAGGAAGTGACTTTTTTCCTGTCCCCAGCCTCCAGAGACTCCTAGAGAGGCTGAGAGCTGAGCTGGCATGCCAGGCAATATGGCTCCATGTGCCACCTGTGGCACACGTGCCATAGGTTCGCCATCACGGGTATATATGATAGGGTATGGTTGGTGTTTTGCCTTTTTGTAATGTAAAGGCAACATAAATGAACCCAAATTTAGTTTTTCTCTTAGCCTCAGTAACTAATATGTCCTAACTTACATTTTTTTTGGGGGGGGGGGCAATGTGGCCCTTATATACCATGTATTTTAAGGGATGATACATTGCCATTGGTCACAACAAAGCTATGCCTCTGATATAAATCACAGGTCTACACAAGAGGAATTCAGATTATGACAATAGGTTTCTCTTCCATTTCCATTCATTGTTTAAAGTTTAACCCTGCTGCCGTATCGCCCTGTTACTAGTACAGGCCAGCAACCACAGGTCCTATAAGATCTACCTACATGAAGGAGAACCTTTGCCAATCACTTACATAGAAAATAAAGCTGCTGCTGCTGTTAGCAACACAGCAGCAGGGGAGTTATCCATAGAGAAGACATTATAGCCCATAGTCCTGGCTAAATAATCTACACCATCTACCAAGCATATTAACATTAGGTGTAGCAATCATCACCAAGGGCAAAGTATGTTCTGCTCAGATCCTATTTCCACAACACTGTTAATGAACAACTACTGATTGGCATTCTTAACAGAAATACAACATCATCTTAACATGGAAGATATGATTGAGATAATAATGGTCAGATTAAAAAGATACGTTAAAGAATGATAACAAATAAGCAACCAAATGCTAGGGTTGAGTGAAAATATGCTTCTTTGAAATGCTGCTTTTATTAAAGTAGATAGGAAAGGATAATTCCTTCAGTGAGTCAGTAGTCCAGGAGAGGAATAAAAACAAGTATTATTATTTATCCATTAAACTTCTGACCACACCCCTCCAACACTGTAATTCAATTGAACTCTTCATAAGATGACCTTAAAGAGTCTCTATGTTATTTCAACCTATATATGAAGGCATGTTGTAGTGTTAAACTCACTTAGCTCTCCTTACTTACCAAATCTGAAAGCCATGACCAAGAAGAAAACCACTTCCAATTTAATTATCTGAAGATAAAGCATTTTAAATGCCTCATCTATTACAGGTATTAACTGAGAGCAGGATTCAAGTTGCCCCATCAAATATAGTAATTAGAGAATCAGTAAAGGGATTTATTTGATCAAAACAAATGGAAACTAATTCTAGGCAAAAGTAATCATGTCTTTCTAATTTTGTTCACATGCATTTTAGGAAAAGGATGTTGACCCAAATAAAAACATAATGATTACAATAGACTGTATGGTGACAGTCTCATGAAGAGTGAATTACAGAAGCATAACCAAGGTCAATATTAAAAACAGATATATATATATATATATATAGTACACAATAACCTTAACAATATAAATGTATGTTCAGAATCTACTTAAAACATATTATATTGAAATTCTATTGTTCTTCATGTTCCACCTATAATTGTCTGGAAAACATTATGATGTTACTCAGTAGTGATATTCAGCTGGTTCGTACTGATTCAGGCAAACTGGTAGCGGAGATTGTGGGTGGGCTCGCCCCTGCCCCTGCCCCGTCCACCTGCCCCAGCGCTATGCTGTCTTCTTTAGCCATGTTTTTGAGGCTGGGTGCATGCCCGGAAGGCGCATGAGTGAGCAAAGCACATGTGTGGAAGGCGCACGCACACCAGTGGTAAAAATATGTGAAACCCACTCTGATGTTACTACAAGGTTATCACAGAAGAATCTACTCTTTAGACAATGAAGACATTTTTGGGTTTACTCATATTCTAGCAAAACAAAGCTTTAAGTACTGTGCTTTTAACACTAGATTTAATGATGAATTCTGTATTTTCACTGTATAACTGTTAACAGTGAAACAAAACACTAATCCAAACTATAGTAATCCAAACTATGGCTTCTTAGCACCTTCTAATTAAAATCTAGTGCCTTTTAATTCAGCTAATGGACTACTGGTCTAAAATAAATTTAGCCTATCAAACTTAGCAACATGCAAGATACTGTACAAATTCTACAGATGTCAATCTTGGAGTAAAGACCTAAAGGAAGCTTTCTTTTTCAGAATAGATGGACAGAAGCTCTGGAAGAGGTTGTCCCAAAGATACTTAACCCCTTAGTCATTAGCAAGTTCAAGAGAGACAACCAGCGTTTTGAATGGCTTATACCAGATGCTTAGTAATAACTAAGCAATAATATTACATGAGTAAAGCAACTAATGACAATTGGTGTAGTGGTCAAGCCATCCATTGGGAGACTGTGAGTTCTAGTCCCATCTTGGGCACAAAGCCAACTGGGTGACTTTGGGCCAGTCACCATCACTCTATCCTGGGAAGCAGGCAATGGCAAACTGCTTCTGAAATTTTGTCAAGAAAACTGCAGGGATTTGTGCTGGCAGTTGCTAGGAGTCAATATTAACTCGAAGGCTCCCAAACAAGCAAACAAACAAACTTAAAAAAAAACCTAGTACTTAAGCTGCTACATTTTGGATCAGCTGTATGTTAAGTGCAATCCTATGTAGAAGGCATTGCAACAATCCAATATAAATAACTGAATCAACAATACCAGTCAAGGTCAGGTCAAACTGTTAAATAATAAAATATTTTTGCATGTATTGTAGATGGTACCATAAAGGACCTCTTAACTGCAACAGTGTCATTCCATGCAGTTTTTGCCAATTCTCCCCTGGTTTCCAACAGAGGAGCAAAAGAATGGAATTGTTGACTCAAACCAGCAATCCATCATATTCTGTTTCCTTTTTCCAACTAGATTTCTAAGAGAAGCCCATACTGAAGACATGAAAATATCAGCATTTTCATATGGTGATTGGTATTAACAAATTATTTTAATTACAGTTTGTAGCTTATACTCATGGATGTATTGGCAATGTACCCATCAACCTTAAAGCCTCTCCCTAATGTGGAGAAGTCACTTTTTCAGTGTGACCAAATAAATACAGTTAATCTATGTGATAGGTTTTTAAGTTGCTAGCGGTTTCCATTCAAAATCTGTTACAGCGGATTTTTAAAAAACAAAACAAAAATGCAGTTTCAATCAAAACCAACTTTCATCACCTATGAAAAATAATATGATTCAGCTTTATGGCAGCTTTGAACAATCAAGCTATTGTTTACCACCTAGGGACTTGAGAGTGATATTGCTTTAGCTTTTATGAATGCATTTATTGCTTTAAATAAATGCATTCTTTCTGAATTCCTTATAATTGCCTGCTCTTTGGGGATTCTGTCACTCTGATCCAGCCTTACTGTGGAACATTATATTTCTACTTTGCCATCATCCGTCCTTCTTTCTCCCCTTTCAAAAGTGTCTCAATCAATTGTTTTTAGAGTTTATTCTCAGCATATTTTTATCTTTTCAAAACTCCCGACTACATTCCCCTTTTTCATTGCTTTCAAATGTTTTTTATTGTGGCTTCACTATATATTATTTTATTTACTGTAAGGTGCTGAAACTGCACTGCACAGGAGTGATAGATGAAGATGCTATAAAAGAACTGTTACTATTAATATTTGAGCATTTTACTGAATCATGTAATTATAATTTAGACATTCTGTAAAATACATTTTTGCTTTTCACCCAGGCTGCTCTCACTCTGCAACTGCAAATCTCAATGGAGAAGCATAAGAAGACTGACTGGCGTGAGAAGGTTTAATGAGAAAGTTGACAAAAGAGGAAATATATGATGCTGTACAATCCTCAACATGTTTGCTTGGAAATAAGTCTCACTTAGTTTAACAGGGGCTCCTTTTAGGGAAGAAGGTTGTCTTAAATCATGTATATTTCCTTTGAGCTATAAGTTATGCCTGCAGAACAGAAGTGGAATATCTTGCAACCTCTATGTTTGATAAAGAGCAATATTGTATGAATTCATACAGCATCGGATCCCCAGTTGAAATAGGATCCCAACCTGGCCTGAATCTGCTCCACTACTTCAAGCATCTAAAGCAAAAGATTTCAAATGAATGTTGGAAATGCAAAAGTAAAGCTTTTATCACTTACAGTACACACGTGAACAAAGCAAAGAAATATTGGAGTAGGATTCACATCCTAATACAGAAGATTCTCAAAGTGAATATAAAGATAAAACCAGAAACTTTTTGGGGGGTTTAATGGAAAAAAAAAACTTGGAAAAAATTGGAACTTTGATATATGTTGATGGCAGCAATATTATTTTATACACAAAAATAAAAGAACACTTTGATTCCCACAATGAATGAATGGCTGCAAAAGTTGATGGAGTTAGCAAAGATGGCTAAACCGACTGCTTTGATTAAGGGGAAAAAAAAACGCAATTACTTTTGTTTCTACTTGGAAACCGCTTCTGGACTTTGTGCTTGAGGTGAAAAAAAAATGAAACTTTGATTTTGGGTTTTACTGATTTAGATAGGTTTGTTGTAATAGAAATGGCTAGTTTATACTATTATGTAAACTTAAAAAAAGAGGTTTGATGTTATTATCTTATTCTACTGCATCAAAGGGAGTCTGAAATCAATGCCTTTTGTTTCTTTCCTCCCCTTTTTCCTACACTTTCGCCTTCCCTTTTCCCTCCCTTATTTTTCCTACTATTTTCTTTTGTATTTTTTGTATTTTATATTATAAATTAAGAAAAAAAGAAAAAAAGCATCTAAAGCAGGGGTGTCAAACTCGTGACCCATGGGCCAGATGCATCACATGCTGGCAACGCCCATGCCCAGTTTAGCAAAGGGGAAAAAAGTTGTGATATGTCATGTGACGATGCGAATTTGACACCCCTGATTTAAAGCAAAAATATAACAACCTTTTAACTGGATTCATCTTTTCTAGCTTCCCATCAACTTAGCTTATTGAGAATTGTGTCTGATTAAATGAAAAATCTGAAGTTTCGTTGTTGCATAACAGAATCGTGAAATTGGGGCATTTTCTGCCCAAGTCATGGTGTTTTCTGCAGAATTTTCCAGACTCTTCCAATAAATCCCAAGGTCTACTATGATGTGCTTGAAACTCTTCCTTGAGTTTACAATTATGAAGGATGAAAGAACTTGTGATAAGCATGGCTTCCTCAAGCTGCTCAGATAAATTGAAATACAATTTACATAGAAACCATACCAGCAGAGCACAGGGCATCTTGCACCAAATTTCACTTTGCATTTCTTAAAGAATGAATTATGGATAAGAGGAAATATTCAAGTAGATAGATGAATTGATTGCTGCTTTCTGTTATTTGGCAGACTTGCACGTTAGAAAGCTTAAGAGTCTTTTGGTGTAGTAAAGAAGGGTTGGGAGATATAGGCAGGGGTGTCTGCAGGAATGGATCAATGACATCAAAACAGTGGGTACAATCAGGATGATCAAAGCTCTGTCCCTTTTTACATGTGAGTGATGCATGGAACACATAATATAAAGGGGTGGAGCTTTGATCATCTGGTAGCACTTGCCAGTTTGATGTAAAATGCCTCGGGCCAGACTTTGCCAGAACCAGACTGTAACCTGAGGCTAAGGCATAGTTAACTAAGGGAGACATTCAGCCCACATATTTCTCATGCTAGAAATATCATAATATTTTAGGAGCTATTTCATACCAATTTCATTTTTCTTTAGAAGGAACTACTTTTAATGGTAGTAGCCCTCCCATGTTAGTCAACAGAAGGTAACACTTTCGTATCTTTCTTCTTTTAAAATTTTCCTGGAAACTCAGAACATATCAGTGATTTTTAGGACTATCTGTTGTCCAAGCACATTTGAATGATATCAAGTTAGCAAATGTAACATTCTGTTGTAATTCATATTCTCAATCCTTAACATGTTTAATGGTGGCATGGTGGCTCAGTGGTTAAGATGCTGGGCTTGTCAGCTGGAAAGCTGGAAAGCTGGCAGCCCAGGTTTGAAACCAAAGTGCCATGTGATGGGGTGAGCTCCCATCCTCGCCTCAGCAACTGCCAATCTAGCAGTTCAAAAGCATTCAAATGCAAGTAGATAAATAGGTACGCCTCTTGGGGGAAGGTAACGGTGCTCTGGGACATCATGTTGGCCACATCACCACAGAAATATCTTCGGACAATGCTGGCTCAAAGGCCTTGAAAAAGAGTTGAGCAATGCCTTTGGCAACAACTAGCAGAGTAAAAGTCACAGGGGGGCTCCTTAGACAAGCATAAAGGACATCTTTTATAGAGAAGATTTTGACATTAACCAAAGAAAACATTCTAGAAACTAATATAAAGGGGGGGGGGAAGGCAAAAGAAGTTTGATCTTTTTGATATTAATAATATGTGCTGCAATATATCTCTGGTTTCAGCACATTTCTTCAATATTTAGGTTTGTGAAGTGAGAGGGCTATATAAATATGGTAAATAAATAAATATTTCAAGAGATATGACAGAGAAGTCTGCAACAGAAAATAGAAAACTAGTACCCATTACTCACTAGAAACAAGAAACACCAACAGCTAAGTCCCTAAATGATTAATAATTATTTCAATGATATATTTGATGATTACAGTACAAAATATGCAATTTCCATATGCAAATAGGATACCTAGTTTCAAGGACATAGACTGAACTATCATATTATCTCAAACACCAGCACACTCAGTTCTTAATATTTTTGAATGTTCAAGAGCTAAAGGAAAGTTACTGGATCTGAAAGCAAAGAAATTCTCACACATGATGCCAATGTCTTTATTGTGTAGGTTTCATGCATTATATTGTCAGTGTGTTTCAGATATATGTTAAATGTTGTGACACTGGTTCTCTTAAAAGATAGCCTGAGTTGTAGAATTACTTCTAAAGCTGCTTTGTATTTGGGATATACTGTAGCTTTTCAGAGCCGTAACTACATGTGAATTAAAATAGCCCTGACTACACTATTCTTGATATCTAGAAAAGCCGCTTTTATTTTTCAAGGGAGATTGATTTGTTTTGTAAGAGTGAAAATTGTGATTCATATTTGCAAAATAATATTGTGCTATTGTGTCTCTACTCTCCTTGTTTTCTGAGCTCAATTGAACAAACAAGTTCACTTCATTGTCCTGACATATTTTAGAAAGTTAAAAAAAAAACCCACACCACTATGATTCAACTACTAGTTGAATATTCTGCACTGTGCTATTCCTAGAGCAAATTGGCAGTTGGCAAGTAAAAAGATAGGGAATAGTAAAATAGTAAAGCTACAAAACAGACTGTATGTCAGCTCTTTTTATCTCTAATATGGGGAAAAGGAAGGGAAAAATTCCAAACAATGCATTGCATTTATCTTCTTTGTCACCCACAGGTATCCAACAGTATCTGAATTGTTTTTTGACAGGGATCATACATAGTACCAATTCTATTTTTCTGCAATTTTCTGCAAAGATTTGATTTACATTTAAATCAAATATAAAACTGTAATTGTAATTTACAGAAATGGTTCAATCTTCAAATACAAATCTGATTCCTTCTCACCCTTTTCCACATCCTGTTTAACTTCTCTCCCTTCCCTTCCTTTCCCTTCTTACATATCCAAAGGAGTAATGGTTGACCATCAAGTATCTAAGTTTGTTGCTTGAAATTAACAATGAAATTAAGAGAAGAGCTCTTTGTGAACCTAAACTACTGAACTGCTACAAGTGATTTAGTTCAACCTTTGTCCCCACTGCATCGTTCTGCACATATACTGGGAAAAGTAATCTTAATTTGGTTATGGATTTTTATATGTGTTTGTGTGTGTTTTATGAAAGAAATAGAGTGCACATATTGCTGTATGCATGTATTCTTGTTGAAGATCTGACTATATATGTGAAGATTCCCAGGATTCACATTCTGAGGCATGGAGAAAGATTTTAAGAGTTATTGCAGAAGCCCTAGAGATTTGGCAGCAATTTAACTCCTTGATTTTTTAGAGTCCACTTGCCACAAGGTTAATAAAAGTTATATGGTACTCAAGCCATTTCCTGTCACTGTCATTCTTGAGAAAACAGATTGTAGTTCTAGATTGGATCAAGAGTTACTGAAGAAGTTCCCAAAGCTATTGGCAGATGTTTTCTGCAAAAGAAAGAGGCGATAGAAACATGCTGCTCTTAATAGTTAATTAATAATTTAATTGTTAATAGTCAATTCATAATCTGATAAGCAATGAATCTTGGAAGGTGAAGCATAAATCACAAAGATTGGCTCCCAGCCACTTCTTTCTGCTCAAAGAGAACTGAAACTTTACTCAGGATGCAATTCTCCTGCTTTTTCCAACAGTTAAGAATTAGATTTATGATTGAATATGATTAAAAGAAATTAAATTGATAACTTTGATCTTTTCTTTACCATCATAAATTATTTTTTTCCAAATGTTGAATTTTATTTTTGTAAGCAATAGCTCCTGTGGCTTCTTTGATTATTCCAATAAAAAAGTGCCAGAAATAGAGTGGAAAAAATGAGTATTTAAATAACATCATT
Source organism: Ptyas mucosa (assembly GCA_012654045.1). Lineage (NCBI taxonomy): Eukaryota > Metazoa > Chordata > Lepidosauria > Squamata > Colubridae > Ptyas > Ptyas mucosa. The sequence goes on from WNWU01000004.1 coordinate 37,128,627, forward strand.
AACAATATCATTAAAAACCTAGCTATTACTGAACAGGTGCAAAATTGTTAAATCGATGCTAATAACAGTAACAGTGAATGTTACCACCTATCTAACTAATATGCTTTCACTGTGGGTGCTATTTGGGGAACTGAGATTCCCGTAAGCACACAAAAATGAATCTGTGTTGATAGACGAATAACTGCTAACAAAGATTATCAATTAAAATGAAGCCAGCATTTATCTCTACAACAGTAAAAGCCCTCTCTGTGAAAAAAGGAACTGGGAAGGGGGGGCACAGACCATAGTATCTAACATATCATTAAGTCAAAGCATTGTTCCATATTTTAGCTTCAAGCTAATTATTATCCTGACTGTCTTTTAATCCTTCTAAGATCTTATCCAATTACAACAAGATAGTAGATATGTTCTTAGAAGACAGAAAATATTAATCCCAAACTGTTACTGCCTTCAAGAAACATTTTTTTTCTTTTAATTTTAAAGTGCTCTATTATCTAGTTCTTAGACATAATATTTCCTTGCTGCGGGAAGTGTTTCTTTTGTTAAAATATTTCTTTCTTTTTTTTTTGCATTCCAGCACAAAATGTTCAAGGAAGCCAATGAAAAGAAAATAAGAAAGACAGATCTCCAATACAATAAAACATCAACATCTCCCTATGCCAGGTCCTTGGGAACAAGTCAATAAGTGGATAAAAATGTCAAATCCTGTCTGAACATCTGGCTGACTGCAATGAAATTAATATCATTTACTATAATTCTATTTTAATTAATATGGTAGCTTTATTATCTTAGATCCTTGGGAAGGATCTGATAATAAAAAATATAAAATATAGTCAGAAATTTTGTCTGCTGATTTGGGGTACTCTTCACTTGAAAAGCTGCAACTTTGTATATCCCAAGTATACAACAACATTCCCAGGCATTTGGGGAGTTTAAAATGGAATCTGGTTTTCTATTAATGGAGGAGAGGATTGATCATAAACTTCAAAACAATTAGATAAGACAGCAAAAATGCAATATATTACTGTAATCAATATCTTGAGAAACACTACAGAACAACATTTATTACAATTTGATAGAAGGTATCATGCATATAAACATGAGAATGAGCATTAATTTGCCATCTGTTGTATTTGCAACAGATTATTTTCTATATTTGTTATATGTGCTTACAATATGCATTAAATATACTGTATGAATATTTAATCTGTGTTTTTATGTTGGCAGTTTAATAGCTGTAATAATGACACGTTGAAAATGTGCACAGAATCAGAGGCTGATATTGCTATCCTGTAAAAGCTTATTCAGTAAGGAGAACTTTACTGAACAGTTTGGGAATAGTTTGACAATAAACATGCCTAGGATTGACAGGTTAAGCATTTATTAAAACTCAGAACCACAGATAAAATCTTCCATTAGCATCTAAAACCTAGAGAGGAATCAACAAATAATTATCCCTCTCCAGTGGTTCTGTCTCCAGTAGCTCTCTTCTGAAAGTTACTTCAAAGCAAAGTGACAGTGAATAAGAACTTTGCAGGTGACAGTTGAACAAACAGGATATAATTTCCAGAAAACTGGCATTATAAAGTATAATTTTTATTGCCATTGAATTTTTCGTCCAGCTAACAATCGACTGTGCTAAGCAATATGTGGTCCATTCACAGTTTGGAAAACCTTATACTGCTAATGCTTGTTTGTCATGAGCTGCAAGAGCATCACAACACACTACCTGAATTCCAGAATTAAGGATGTACTAGCCTGGGCAGTTGCACAAGTCGTAAGAAATGCATAATTTCAGAAACAAACTACATGATACAGCTGTAAACATTCTGAGAGCAATTCAGAAAAACTGCTTTAGATTTTGTAGGAACACAACACCCAACAACCTCCCTGCCCCGCCCCTCCATGCCTTACCAGTTAAAGCAGCCACATCCCTTTTGGCCTTCTGAGTGAGCCTGAAAACATTGGATAGTGTTGTTTTAAGAGCCCCTTTAATTCTAGTGAATTAATGCCTGAAACAACAGTATCTCTCCACCCCCCCCCCCCCAGGTTTGCATGGAAATCTAAAAAGTCTGCTTTAAAAACAAGTAACCGCTGTGCCTCCACTTGAGCAGGATTCAAAGCATTTCTTCCCGAGGACTTGCAAAAGGATCCACAGCTCTCCAATATTGCCCATACAACCTTCATATATCTACATTCAGTGTTCTCCCATATGATGCTTGATGTAATTACAAGGCTGCTAAAAGGAGGAAAAATTATCAAACAAAGCTTAGTGTCTCACCATAGCAACCACTGTTACCATCTGCATCTATCCCAGGTCCGGTGAATCCTGGGCTACAGTAACAACCATGGATTCCATTGCGAACTTCACATTTGGCATGCTTGTGACATGGGTTGGTACAGTTCTGGAGGCTGCAGCAACTATCCAGCAGGGTGGCAAGAAACACTACAGGGATTGAAAAGCAACACAAAACTGCTGATGTTAAGAGTAAACCACATACCGAATTTTAAAATCTGGACATAAGCTATTTCAACTCCTACCCTCAAAACGACGCTATATAGAGCACTGCACAGCAGAACAACTAGACACAAGAACAGTTTTTCCCCGAACGCCATCACTCTGCTAAACAAATAATTCTCTCAACACTGTCAAACTAGTTATTAAGTCTGCATTACTATTGATATTCTCATTAATAGAATCCTATCACCCATCTCCTCCCACTTATGACTGTATGACTGTAACCTTGTTGCTGGTATCCTTAAGATTTATATTGACTGTTTCCCTATGACTATCATTAATTGTTGTACCTTATGATTCTTGACGAATGCATCTTTTCTTTATGTACTCTGAGAGCGTATGCACCAAGACAAATTCCTTGTGTCCAATCACACTTGACCAATAAAGAATTCTATTCTATTCTAAAAAACTAGCTCTCCTTGAATCAGTTTGGGACTTACTAGTGTGAACTTGACTGAGGCATCCTATTCCCAAATGAAAAATTACATTCCCACTACTAAACTTTTAAAAGCTCTGCTTAAAAATATTTATATACCTGAGTAAGCATTTGAAAATATTTTTGTTGAGAATGTTTTATTGTCTCTGTCATATTTTATGTTGCTGTTCTTTCCCTGCTATCATAAAAATTATTTGTTTTATACATACATGTCAGTATAGGTGTATGTGTGTTTATATATGTATGTGTGTACATGCACATCTCTCCACACTTACGTATAGAAATATATGCACATATTTGCTTGTGGGTATTAATATAAAGAAAAAAGAATGAACAGATTAACAGTCTGATTAGCAGCAGTCAAAACACACTCAATGGGATTTACTCCCAAGTTTTTTTTAAAACTTATAACCTAATGATCAAGAAGTGTTTGGGTAAAACCAATTTATATAGGAGAGAACCTATTTACCTACATACTGCTTTTCTGGATCACAGTCCTAATATACATGTCTAAGATGAATTGCTTCATGAAAACCAGAAGCTGCTTTCTTGAATAATGATGACCAGAACAACAATAATAAATATACTTTAAAGGTTAAGATTAAATAAGTTTGTAAATATAAAGTTGAACTGAATCTGTGGCATTATTATACATTATTACTATTCTTTCATGCAGAGAACACATCTTTTTAAAAAAAATAAATCTGGCCATTTATAAACAAATAAATCTTTTTTGGCTGTATTTTATTACAATACAATTTCTCCTCCAGATTCACTGAGAATGAATCCATAAGAGTTCTTGCATGCCAGTTCTTACAGATGCTAAATGTCTGTTGCACTTGTCAAACATAGTAACTACCATAAAGGGATTTCTGAATTGTTATGAGAACCTTGTTTCTTTCCTAACTCTAATTTAGTCTTAATCTTTATTTAGAAAAGGAAATCACCTACCTAAAAGCAAGAGAAGCTTCATGGATGGTGCTTCTACGAAGTGTCCAGTTTCAAGTTCCGTCGTTACAAAGGAGGGAATCTTGTTGGATGTCGTATGCTCATGCGCCCAATATCCACACATGCCAACAGAAGCCAAAATCCTTGTAAAGCTACTGACCTTACAATGATGTGTATCCTTAGATATGTTCTTCCAGATCTTTTAAAGAAAGGGCAAAGTAGAGTCAAATGGTGAATCACGAGTTGGGAAATAAAAGAAAAGAGTTTTATAGAAAAGCTAACAAAAAAGATGGGAATGTCAAGATCAGCATGGAAGGTAGGTACAGGTAAGGTTGCGATGTTAAGGGCTGTGGAAGGAGTTGTAAACCAAACTTGGCCCTGGAAGGCTATGGAGAACAGATCAGAAGTAAAAAAACAGGGGGCAAACCAGGTGCAAGCTTCTTATCTCTGTTTGTTGAAGGTGGTTGAGCATATCAAAACTCTAGTATCTCAAAAGCTTGTGAAGTCTGACTGATTCTGCCTTGTTGATGGCTTTCCTTGAGTATCCAAAATATCCCAGCTGCTATATAAAATGTTGTCACTTTAAGAGCAGCAGTATAAGAAGGCGGTACAGGAAATCCACTAAGATTTCTTTTGTGTGGAAAACAAAGATGTAAAGCTCTGGAAGGAAGTAGGCAGGAAACTGAATGTGCAGCAAAGAATTTCAGGGACAGCAGGGAAACCTACGCAGGGAGATATAAGTAAAAACTAAAGGAGGTGACATCACAATAATTAAGAGATAAAAGGAACAATAAAAGAAACTATACTATGCAGTGGGGAAGTGGGAAACAAGAATTTTGTTAGACCAAATGAAGAATGGTGAATATATATATATATATATATATATATATATATATATATATATATATAACATTCTCTTTATCTCTGATGTGTTATTTCCTGTTATATGTTCTGTGTGACTTCTCTGGAAGCTTGCCGTAAACCTCTTCCAACAAGATGTACTGAAATGTCATTCTCTACACTTGTTTCTATTACGGCATCATCTTCCAAGGCTTTGATTGAATGGAAGCTTGACTACAAATAAGATTTAGTGCTCAAGATTTCTTGAGAAAGTATTTCAATGTTTATCTGAAATTACTACATAATATTAATAATGAGGTGAGTGCCAGCCTTCTGTGTGAAGGCAGATAGTTTTTTCCCAAAATAGACAATTGGGTGTGGTTTAAGTTTAGCATAAAAGCTGTGGGAAAACTTACTCGGTATTCTTAATCTGTCTCCCGTTTTACTTTGAACAAACTCTTCAAAAGAAATTAAATTCAGAAGATCTTGGTCTGACAGAAGACTGAAGCATCACTTTTGTGATGGTCATGGGAAAGGATCTGTCCCCTTTTTTGGGGATATACACCATCCTTACTCCATCATACTCCACGCCATTTTGCTTGTGCATCTCTACAAAAGAAGTCTACAGAAAGGAAAGTAGTTTTTTTTCCTGTTGTCTATCACTCTCCTGCCATGTTTTGTTCATTTAGGGATAGTGTACACAACTACCAATAGCAATAAATAACAGCAGAAAGGCCGACAAGATGTAGACAGAAGACTCTAATGATATCACAGGTGTCCAATAATTCTATTTTTTGATATCTACCCTGCCTGGACAATGACTGAATGAAATAAATGCCAGACATATAAAACCATGTAATAGGAGGATAATTTTCTGGTCTGGTGATGTTAGGAAAAAATCACTAAACTATACAATGGGTGCCAATATATTTTTTTTTAAAATCAAAAGCAGACCCATGGGTTCTTCCAACTTTTAAAGCTTTAAAATATTTGTGCTAGTGGTGAGTAGCCTCCTGCCATAAATTCCAGTGAAAATGGATTCCCGAATTCACTCCCAATAGGACTGAGACAGATGGGGTTCTTTTTCCATCTTATTGTTTTCTGTCTGGACTGTATTTCATTTTACAAGGGATTTATAAATAACTAGAATCTAAACTGTTTAAGAGCCACCTTCCTCAGCTTGTCCAGTTTTACACAAAAAAGGTACATCAAGCTGTCAATCACTTTTTGGGCAAGGAGGTATTGTTATTTGCACATTTATCAAATGGACTGATTCCTCTGAAACTTGTCCTTTCACTGTTCGTTATCTTTTAAAATGTGTTCTATAATTCAGAAAGAAGGAGTATATATTTGTATGTTTCTGCTTGAGAATATTTCCTTATATATTGAGGTACTTCCTTAGATGAATTTTTAGTAACTATTTATGTAGACATAACGGGACTCTTCTTGGCACAAGAAATTTCCAACCTTCCAATTTTACATTTTAAATGGAAAAGGACTTGAGTGGCTCTTCTTATTAAAGTCACCAGAATGTGATGGACACTTTTGCATGGAAAGGCTATAACATATGCGAACACCAATAGCCAATCAAAATTTGTCTTTACTGGCTAGAAAGGAAGTAAAAATATTTCAGGAGATCACTGTTCAAGTATTGAGTAGGGAACAATATTAAAGCAAAATCTAGCTGTTGCTGCAGCAGCATTTATGCCTGTCTATAAGATTTCCCCATTTTCAACATCCCCACTAAAAAATCCAAAAGACACAAACAAGGACCAGAAATCAAGATGGGGAAAGTTCTGACTTCATGTCCACAAGAACTGCATTGAATAAGCATTGGCATAATTGGTCTCTATCATGCAGGAAGAAGGCCTTAGATTAGTCTCTGCTTGATTCAGTTTGTAGTGTGTGCTATGAAGGGAAATGTGTGTTCCTGAGTTTTTTCATCTATAACAAGTCTCACTTCAGGTAACAAAGCAGGAAGAAGCATGTCCCTACACCTATCCAATTTCTCTTTTAGTTAACATTCATTCTCACAACAGTTCCCACCCTTTCTTTAATTTATTACTATATTTCCAGCCCTATTTCCACATCGCCCATCCATTTTGTCATTTTAGTAAATATGTTATCGAGGTGCACAAATTCATTTGCTGGCTCTAATTTGTTGCAATCTTGGATAATTAGAATTGTTCACTCCATTTCCCTTGTCATATTTTTCAGCTGTATTTCACCATCATTTATAAGACTGACAAAAAAGAAGAAGAAAGAAAACCACATAAAAAGTTCAGAGGTGGAAAGGAGGGAAAAAGGAGTTTGATGGGAAGCTTAGATGAGCCAAGAAGGCAGGAATGAAAGGTGAAAAGCAGACAGGAGCAGGAAAGGGGTCAGCTCATAAGACTATTAAGGATAATACAAGAAGCTTACATCAGATGTAGCAGGCAACAGAGAACTGGCAGAGATGACAATTTAGGAATGTCACAGCACTATCTTAATGGAGGATTATTTTCACAACAGATTAGTGGCAAACCTGAATGTTGAGGGTATCAGCAGGAACCTGAAGAAAATGAGGTTGCAATAATCAAGGATGAACAGGATGATGGACTTGACAAGTTTTATATTTCTGTGGTGAGAATGAAGAGGAAATGCAAGATTTTAGAGACATTTGGGAGATAAAACCACCTGGATTTAGCGATCATATCTACTAGTATATGGGGATAAAGAGTCGAGTGACACCTGAGAAGGGACCATAGAATACGGGAGAAAAACATGCTTTCAAAATCGGCTGTATTATCAAGTTTTTCTTATGACTCTTCCCGAGTGAGAAATCAGAAAATGTTAAGCTCTTCTCTATAATCAAATAGAGTAAATAAGCACCAAAATGCAAAAATCTGCATTTTGTTAAGAGTGTAAAAGACATTCTAATCATCATTTTGGCCAGCAATAAATTTGAAAGTCTTCATTCCAACTTCACAGTGGCACAAATTCTAGCATCAAATAAAATTGACTAGCGTTTGTCTTTTCACAATCAATAATCTGCAACAACAACAAAAATGCCAGAGAGAAAGTGTGCTAGTGGAAGTCATATGCAGTAACATTTGCATTAAAAAAGTCTGCATAAGGAAAATGTCAAAGTATGGAAGCTGGGTGAATCGCATTAAAAATCTTTCTTGAGCAATTTACTGCAACTTTTACATAAATTATGGGCTGATACAGGAAAGGTTTCTATATGTTATGGAATATTGCATCGATAAACTTACATTTAAATGTAAGGTGTCTTTTTTTTCTCAAAAAAGCAAACCCATAGAATACAATGGCTGTCCAGCATATCATAGAGCAAACAAGTTTTTCAGAGATTTGTGCATTCATTTCGAATTTGCCCGTTCTATGTTTACTTAGAAACAATCCCCAGTATATTTAAGTGCATAACATTGTATGCTTATTCTTGAACTATCAGAAATGCATGGTTTCTGCACCAGTATATGCTATGCTTTATAGTAGAGGTCTCCAAACTTGACAACTTTGAGATTTGTAGACTTCAACTCCCAGAATTCCTCAGCTGGCAGAGGACAGAATAATTAGAGAGATTTGTTGTGGGGGGAAGTGTCAAAAAAGTCCAGATGACAGTTGTGACCAGACAGTTAAAAACTTGTCACTTCTGTAGATTGGACATGTGACATGTGTAAAAACATGTGCCACATATAAAAACGGGGCAGGACATCATTTCAGTTGCCATTTTGATTAGTTGATCCCTTGTATACATCTTGCGAACAGTAATGTCATTTACCTTCTCCTCCTCAAGTTTAGTTACCATGTCTCCTTTATTTGGGTGAAGAAGCTATTTTTTGTGACCTCTCCTTTGTGTCTTCAGTGGCCAATTAAGACTCCTTTAGCTTCACTAAAAGTTGGTTCCTGAAAGAGATAAAACTGGTTGGAACTAAATATGCATTATAATTTTCTTGTAAATCTGCCTCAGTATGGGAGCAGGATGGTTATTATATTATATACTTTTGCACTCCTAGCCACATGCATAAAAGGACATTCAATTGATACCAATCAGCGTACTGTAGCTGCCTGCCTTAGGACTATTGGGATTGTGATTCATAGTTGTGTAGTTTTCTGGACAAAAGGACAGAAACGGTCTGCATGGTTTTCTACAGCCCTGGGAGCCTCCTGTAGAAATATTAATCAGGACTGACCCTATGTTAGGCCAGAAAACTTCCACCCCTGAGGCTTTTTATTTAAGGCATCTTCCCTTCAAAATATATCGTTATATTCCATGTGCAATGAGTTTTTGACAGGGGACTGATTTCTCACACAAGATCACCCAAGCTATGTTATTTAATCCTGGGTAGAGGATTGCACCTATCGGTTTATTTGTTTATTTTGGTGAGAGGGGTCCTACCCCTTTGTACGTGGCCGTGATCTGTTGCAAGAATCAGTGGCCTTTTCCTTGGTGGGGCTGTCAAACTTTCAGCCATCCCCTAACCCGTCTCAAGGCAGAATCTACAGTTTGCACAGCTGCAAATTTTACAGTGCTGTTAGAGCGTCTGTAATTTTTCTTCCCTAATAGTCTGTCACATTCCATTTGCTTTCTTGACCTTTGCAGCATATTGAGCTGATGTTTTCAGTGAACTATCCAAAAGGCCTCTGTATTTGTGCTTTTGGATTCCTTTGTGTTTTATTGCTGCCTGCTCAAAATACATGGTTTTCTGGGAGGGAAAAACCCACCATATTGCCTTTTCTTTCTAAAAACATAATTTACCTCATCATTCTCCCATGTTGGCTAGGTGAGGCGGTGTCAGTAATATTTACCTTTGCCCCTGTGAACTCCATAAGTGTGACCTCTTAAGCAAAGGTAGGATTTCCCATGGTTTCAGATTGTTGTGCCTGCCAACATTTCTAGGAAAGCCTCCAGGTTTCAGACAGTTATAATTCACACCGTAAAACCTCCTAGAAGTTCAAGTAGGAGATCTTTTTAAAATTAAACCAGTATCTGTCACTACAAAAGAAAAAAGTTATGATTTTAATATTTTTCGGAATACTCACTATAGTTCTGAATAGCAGAACAGAGGAAATGCCAGGCAGACCTAGGAACTATGTATTTTAAGAGCAATTTAAAGTTGGAGTTTTCCAACTTTAAAGCCTGGGCTGCTGTTACACAACAGGTAGGATAGATAACTGTTCGTCCCTCTAACCCTAACCCTAACCAAAGTAGGCATTTACCTAAATTATTTGTGTTTACGTTTTGAGGCCTTTTATACAACTGTAAGATCAGCTGCCTCCATAGGTCTGTTGAGCTGCTCACTTTCTTTTGCATATCCAGCCATTTTTATATACCCTGATAGGAAACAAATTGCTTCCAAACATGCTTTCAAAGGAGAAGGTTTCTCATTTGTAAAACGTGGAGATCTTGTGCTTATCTTGGTTGCAGCTTTCTATTTCTTATTTACAATCAGCTTTGCAGCATTCTTGGCTTTCTGTACTTATCATAAAGCCCAAGGGAAATGGACACGCAATAATCTCTCTGCTGTGGCTTTTTTCAGATCAGGAAGTGGGGGCAATCAAGGATCCGCTGAGCTATGGAGAGATATGAAGTAAGAAAAACAACAACCGGGAGCTTCCTCAATCAACCGTCTCTCAACAAAGGTGAGCTTAAAAATGCCACCAAAAGAAATTCTAAAAATACCCTGAAAATGAATCAGAAACTTGAGCTTCTCACGGGGGTGGAGGGTGGCAAAGGTTTTGAAGGAAGGAGGAGAATACATTTTGGCAGAGTATTTTTCACTCAGGCAGATGTGATTTAAAAAAAAAAAATCACACAAAAGTTTTGATGCAGCAACATGTAAGATTATAGCCTTTAAGGAATTCAGTCTCAAGAAAGAGGAAAGCTGAAGGAATTAGGTGCTGTTCATCTTATATTATTGTTTATTTTGATGCATGCTTCCAACCAAATGTTCAGGATGGTATACAACAAAATCAAAATGCATAATTAAAAACTGCATAATCAAATTATGACAAGTCAAGAGAAATAAACAATAACCAACATTAACCCATTGAATATTTAATATTTAAACATTAAGATTAAAAATTAATAAGAAAGAAGACACCAAAAATAAACAACAATCATTATATGTACCCTGAGGCAGAAAATTAAACTAGGACTACAATATTTATATTATATGCATATTTATTTGCAAATAAGTATCACTATGTGCAGAGGTACTTACTTTCAAGTAATTGTATAAGAATGTATTCATCAAAAAGAAGTCATTCTGACATATCTGTTATATCCTCTTGAATAGATTTTATTTTATGCATTTATCAATGTTGAATGCAAAGATTTTCTCAGACAGAATCACATAGAGATAATCAATTCACTTACAGGAAGGATGGGGTTTTAATTATACAGTTGTGGTCACTATCTTGACTTTTTTGATATCTACTTCGAACACACTTGTTAGCTATTATTTATTTGTTTATTAGATTTGTAACTCAAGGTGGGGAACACACATAATACTCCTTCCTTCTCCTATTTTCCCCACAACAGCAACCATGTGAGGCGGGTTGGCCTAAGAGAGAATGACTGGCCCAAAGTCACCCAGTCAACTTTCTTTCCTAAAGCAGGACTAGAACTCATGTTTCCTGGTTTCTAGACCTTAGCCTTAACCTTAGCCACTATAACAAACTGGTTCTCTTTATATTAGCATAATTCATATGAATAAGGATTGTGAAATAGGTTTGCTTCAGTGTTATGCATGCAAAGTTATTTATTCATCTCAACAACGATCATTGGACAGAATGTCTATTTCTTTTTATTTACTTTTTTATTTACTTTCTGGCATAACTATTTAAGCAAGGATTAAGAGATTTCATATAATCTTGAGGACACAATGTTTATTGGACTGAAGTGCCCACAGTTAGCTTTCTTCTGCCTTTATGGTGATTTTTACAATAGTATTGTTAATGATAAAATATAAAATAATAACATATTTAATTTAATGTAAAAATAAATATAAAGTTAGAAGGCCACAAAGCAAAATGCCAGTTTCCAATTTTATTTTTCCCTCTAAAAATGAAGACTTTGGGCCTATAAGGCTTTAGTAAACAGTCTTAGAAAAGAATAATAAAACCATAATTTGTAGGTTTCAAGTTGTACTGGATTTGAGGGTGCTAGGGACAGGGGTACCAGCAGGATCTGGTTATAAAAAGTTAATATAGTGACATGATCGTACAATTCAAGCCCTTCCCCCTTTTTATTTACTTATTTTTAATAGGAAAATTTATATGGCCACCCAACTCATTCTCAGTAATTTCTCAGTAATTTCTCAGTAATTCCAGGCAGTTTAAAAGAATGTTTTTATGCATGACTCAGGTACACACACACACACACACACACACACACACACACACAACACACAACACACACACACACACACACACAGAGAGAGAGAGAGAGAGAGAGAGAGAGAGAGAGAGAGAGAGAGAGATAGGGTGAGATTGAAGAGTTGTAGCCACCTTCTTGGGACATTGCTTTATTAGCTTCCATTTGAGCAATAAGGCAGTCTGGGCCATTTTGTATCTGTGTGGCAGCCCAGTTAGTGAATTAGCAAGACACAAGGCAGCAATTCTGTGAAATGATATTTTACATATATTCATCATTCCTATAATGCCCACCCACATAAAAGCATTGGATACATCTAAGAGCAACATATTTAAAATTTGTAATATTGTTTATATATAGCCAATGCAAATTTGAAAGTTCCTTCCTTCCTTCCTTCCTTCCTTCCTTCCTTCCTTCCTTCCTTCCTTCCTTCCTTCCTTCCTTCCT
>WNWU01000004.1:37141203-37156947 GCA_012654045.1 Ptyas mucosa
CCTTCCTTCCTTCCTTCCTTCCTTCCTTCCTTCCTTCCTTCCTTCCTCCTCCCTTCCTCCCTCCCTCCCTCCCTCCCTGGATAAAAACAATTTTAAGGCACATTTTAGCTTATAAACAATAGTTCTAGAGCAAGTTAAAAGGTTTGTGATAACCTTTAATTTTTCTTCACTGTTTTATTTCTCTGTGCTGCAGAGAAACTGAAAAGGTTGATGGGTACAGTATAGTTTTAAATGATTTGTCTTGTTTATGATGCTTCTTATGACCAATTTCTGTAGGATTTGAGTGGAACCATATGATTATAGTCTTAGGTTGTCATGTAAATAGACTAATTTTGTTCCATTTCCTGTTCCCTTCACTGTCCTTGTCAATAGGATGAATAAAGCTTATATCTTATTCTATTTCTGATTGACTCACATAGCTGACATCAGAATAGATTAAACTTGTGCCTACGTGACCACAAATTCTTTCTTTTAACAATGACTTATTGAATGTAATGCCAAATATACTTTGTTCACATTCTGTATTTTAGTCATTTGGCAAAAATTGTAGTGCAGTCTTATCTCAAAAATTGATCTGTAGTTTTGTGCACTTTCCTCAGTGATTCATATAATGGAGGAAGGAGAGGAAGAAAAGAATCTTTAGTTATTATGTAATTCAGGTTTAAATGGCATTCCAGAGGGACAACTCATTCACACATGGATTGATATAGTCAATACATATTTCTTTAATTGCAATAGATTTTTCCATTGACTCCAACAGAAGCTGATTTTCAGAAACTGATTTCTGATAGATTCATTCAATTCACACACATAAAAAATCAATATTTGGCTGATGGTTTTCCCACACCTAAAAAAACTGCATTATGAAAATTGATTGTTTGGATCATTCACTGTGAACATAAACCATGGTTAGACCTTTAACACAGCCAAGATCATTGCCATATGGTGTTTTGTGATGATCAATTTAAAAGGGATGGAGGAAACCAATGGCAATGGCCATATTAATGTGTCTGGAATCTCTACAACTTTAAACTGCCAGAAAATTGCTTTCATACTGAAACTTGTGCAATTTAAATGGTTATAGATCAGATGTTGCTTATTTCTTATGTAAATGCTGAAGGAATTATTTTGAAAATAAAATGTGCCAACCAGGGATGGGTTCTACTTATCTTTATTACCGGTTCACAATAGGGTCACGTGTGCGCATGTGCAGAAGCTTCTTGATAATATTGGTGGAGCCTCCCACTGGTTTTACTACCAGTTCTTGCGAACTGGTCCAAACTGGGGGCAATCCACCACTGTTGCAACCACAAACATTAAACTTATAGTTTTTTGTGTAATAATAATTTACCGGCACATGGAATCTTATGGTAATATTATTATTATGTTAGCCCACCTCCATCAAAAAAGGAGGAAAAATCAAAACTGCTCATTTTACTAATTATTTCCTTGTCATTCATCAATTTTGTACTTATTAAATGAGTTGGGGATGGTTTATTCTGTATATTATAATTTAGTGTTTTTATATCTTTGGGCAAGCTTCTTCAGACCTTTAAGGGGGAAAAGCTTCAAATTTCTGAGTGGAGAAAAAAAAAAGGTTGACTCAGCCTTCCATCCTTTCTAAGGTGGGTAAAATGAGGACCTGGTTTGTGGGGGCAATAAGCTGACTTTGTATAAATATACAAAAGTATGAAGGCTACTGCTTAATGCACTGTAAGCCGCCCTGAGTCTCCGGAGAAGGGCGGCATATAAATATAAATAAATAAATAAATAAATGGTCTTAAATGAAATATGTTTAATTGGTCATAAAACGTCTTCCAAATTTCTATTCTTTCTTTAAGTTTTGCCAATATATGTCCAGTCCATTGCTTATATCATGAGACTGACACTGAGAAGGTTGACAAAGAAATTGGAATTGAATGTGGAGCACAGATTTATCAATCAAGTTTAAAAAAAAAAAGATATTCCCACAAAATGAAAATAACGCATTACAATAAAACAATAAGCAGTAGCAAATCAAAACAAATCTCCCTGAAGAAACAGCTATAACATCCAAGAGAATATTGTAGAATATTCGTTCTATTCCCAAGAATCTCTGGAAAATCTGATCTCTTATGCTTTTCCAAAATAATAAATAAATCATTTTTTTTGTGGAAAAATGCTTTTCCAAAAAGGTGGTGATGGGATGGCAGGGTAAACTTTGAGAATTGCCAGATAGCATTGGAGATTTGTAGGAATGAGCAATTGTGGCATACTGAACAGACTCCAAGGTATACTTTAAATAATAAAATATATTTTTATTAAAATAAAATAATTTTTAATAAAAATAAAATTTTCTATTAATGAAATGAAATAGTGTGTCTAGTATATAAACAGATATAACATTAGACTTTAGAAACTAAAGTCCTTGGTTCGATATTGGTAAAAAAAATATCCAACATTGACTTCCGGTTCCGGTCCTGCGGGCGATGGACACTGATCGGGCTAGCTCTGGCCCCAGTATCTGATCCCCCCCATCTGGAGGCCCTTTGGGCCAAACGGCCCAATTTTTGGGGCGTTTGCCATTTGAGGGCGGCTCGCCAGGGGTCCCCTGCCTCACATCCAGGGGCCGGGAGGCCGATGCTGGCGCGCCCGAGGCTCCAGAGGGGGTGGGAGGCGATCGGCGGCCTTTTCTGAGGCCGCGGAGGTGCCACAGCGCCTGAGGGGACCGGCGTTTATTTACAAAGCACAGCGGACCGAGCTGATTGACCAGAGACTTGAGCAGGCATCCTGGAGGTGAGGGGGGGGGTTGGAGTTTCCCCCCCCTTGTAGCTGGAAAGGTGCCGTGGCTGACAAGTAGGGGGAAAGAAATGGAAGGAAACCCCTTACTTTGTTGACTTTTCTTCTGAGGATGGCTCTATCAAAATTTGTTGGAGAGGTCTGGTGGCTTCTCTTCCTGGTGGTGAGCTATGGCGGCGGTCCGACTTCCTGCTTCTTTATTTATGATTGAAGACAACTCTCCTCTAAGGCTTCCTGTTTGACCTACTCTATACTCCGGACTCGTTGCTCCTGTGAGCGCCCACTGGTGGATATTTGAAAAATTACACTGACTGTCAATCCCTCTTTCTTTTCTGGAGGTTTGTCTTTTGATTTTTCATCTTCTATTACTGCAAGATGGCTAAGGGTCATAAATCAACAGCAGCTGACATGGAAAAAATTTTGGAAAGACTGGCGAAATTGGATCAGAAGTTGGACAAGTTGGATGATTTGCAAAAAGGATTATCTGAAATTAAATCTGAAATGACACTTATGAAAAAAGATTTAAATGATGTTCAACAGCTGGCAGAGCAAAATAAGAAGAAGATGGGGGGTCTGGAGGGGGAGGTAAGGGCACTCCAGAGGGTGGAAGATGGGAGAGGAAACGCAATGCTAACTTTACAATTGGATAAGATGTCTTATTTTCTCAGGTTTCAAAACGTGGAACAACTTGACCAAGAAAATTTGAGAGAAGTGATGGTTAAAATGTTGGGTGAATTTCTAGAAAGAGATTTGGAGTCCATTGGAAGGGATGTGGATTTGGTGTATAGAGTAAACTCACAATTTGCAATTTTACATAGTTTACCAAGAGAGGTTCATATTAAATTTGTAAGAAGGGAACTGAGAGATGAGATATTGAGAAAACAAAGACTGGGGGCGCTGGTGTACAGGGGCAAGGAGGTCACCATCCTGAAGCAGATTCCCAGACAGGTACGAGAATCAAGGAGAAAATATTATTTTTTATCAAACAAGCTGTACCTTAAGGGAGTAGGTTTTAGGTGGTTGATTCCAGAGGGTTTGATGATTTTTTGGGAGGATAGTAAGAAGAAAATTAGTAACGTAGCGGAAGCTAAGGCTTTTTTTGACCAACATAAATCCTTCCTAGATGGAGAAGATACAGGAGCCGAAGAGGGGGAAGTATTAGATGATCAAGGAGCGGGGGCGGACGGAGCTGTGGCGGCCCTGGGGGAGGGGGGAGGCCAGACCATGGTTTTAAGAGCTAGAACCAGGAAATGAAGAAAGGAGGGGAAATCATTATTTAATGTCTTTTATTTGACATCTTTTTTCTCTCTCTCTTTTTATTGTATTTTGTATAACACTTTGGCTATTTGCTTTTTTCTGTTTATATAACTTTTATACAACCTGGTTATTTGTTTTGATTTAACATAATAATGTCTGTTGTGTGAGAACTTAAAAAAGAGAATAATAATTGAAATATCTTTTTACAAAGATATTGAAAATTCAACATATTGTAAACTATAATATTGTATATTTTTAACCAATAAAAACTTTTTACAAAAAAAAAATATCCAACATTGATATGGCAAAGCCTAATAGAAGAACTTTACAGTAGATTCTTTGGCCATTGGAATATAACACTTAATTTTTAGTATATAAGCCTAAAACCAGGAGAGAATGGTTCAGATTAAATTTGTTTAGTCTGGACTGTCAGTATTACTGCTAATTATGCTCCCAATCTGACTTGTTTTTCTTTTGAAAAACAGTTCCTTTGAATAGGTCATTGGATAAAGACTGTTTATTTCTGAGTTGACCTTTTCTAACATATTTCCAAATTAAGGTGCTGATTGTCCATAATGTTCTACACATTTGATTGGAATTCTTTATGCTTTTGAGCCTAAAATATTACAATGATCCTTGCTTCAATGATCCTGGATCTTCCATGAACAATTGAAATTTCATGCAACTAAAGTTGAAATAAATAATTGGTATTAGATGTTAACTGGGTTTTACTTTTTGATATTTTTGATGACTATCCAAATCAGTGTGCATTGAAGACTGGGTTATTGCAAATACCCTGATGAATTTATTTTTTAAATTTAGGCTGACAAGATTTTTCTCAAGTTAGAAAGTATCAGAATTGTACAGAAGTCTGATAGGATGCTTGCCGCACTCAGAAATATAATTACGTGACACATGAAAGCAATCTGAAATAGTAAAAGAAACTCAGAAGGGATAAGAATGCCTCACCTATCAGGCTTCCTTAGAACTGTGACTGGGAAGCTCTCTTATAATGGATGTTCAGCCCTTGAACACAACAGCTACTGGCCTTTAGAGCAGGAGTGGGCAACTGTGGCCCTTTTACAACCTGTGGACTTCAACTCCCAGAAACCCTGAGCCAGCTTGGCTGTATCAGGAATTCTGGGAGTTGAAGTCCACAGGTTGTAAAAGGGCCACAGTTGCCCATCCCCGCTTTAGAGGTTTGATAGACTACTGTATAATAATTTTTTTTAAAAAAAGATTCATGACACTGGGTTTAGTGCAGCAGATGAATAAACTGTATTTAATTTTGTATGTAAATCACAAATTGGGTGAAAATTAATTAAAAACTTGTGGGCCCTTGATATGAATATTCAGAACAAGAGCAAGCAAAAGAAAAACTCTTGTCTTTGGCTGTCTTGGAGTCTTGCATATTTGTAAAACTTTAAGGAACATGATTCCAGTGACATACATTCAATGATCCCTTTCAAAATTGGCTAAGAATGGCCTCAAGTGGTCTCGGTCTCTCTCGGTCTCTCTCTCTCTCTCTCACTCACTCATTCACTCTCACTGTCTCTCTTGAAAATTTTTAGTGGAAATTTTCAGAGAACTGGCAAATACCACCTCTGGCTGGCCCCAGAATGGGGAGGGAATGGGGATTTTGCAGTATCCTTCCCCTGGAGTGGGGTGGGAATGGAGATTTTGCAGTATCCTTCTCCTGCCACGCCCACCAAATCACACCCACCAAGCCACACCACACCCACCAAGCCACGCCCATAGAACCGGTAGTAAAAAATTTGGATTACACCACTGATCTGATCTATTCTATTCTATTCTATTCTATTCTGTTCCGTTCCGTTCCGTTCCGTTCCGTTCCATTCTATTCTATTCTATTCTCTGTCTGTCTATCATCTATTATCTCTCTAACTACAAAATTAAATAACAAATGTGCTAAAAGACACATAACTGCAAGAGAAAAGTAATTCATGGTAATATTGTATTAATCATTGTAAAGCCTCCCATTTTGCCAAAGGTTTTGCAATGTTTGCATCCATTTGCACCAATGAAATTAAGCCTTTGTTTCAATTTTCCACTGGACTGCAGATAAAGTTTTGGTTTCATCACTTTCTGTCTTTCTGTCAAAATAGTGCTGCACACATAAAAAAAAGTCTATTAGATTTTGAGAATTCCTTGTTTTTGAGACATATACTAGAGACAGATATGTTTATTTCTTTCAAAATTTCTGAAGCCAATAAAAGAGCAAAAAGAAATGTGTAGACTTGTGTTTTAAAGGAAAAGCTCCTTGGTTATTTTTATTTTGCCATATAAGAGAAAATACCTGTGAAAGGATCTTTATCAACAATATTGTTTTTCTTTTTTTCTATGAAATGTCTCAGTAGTCAGGTTTTAAAGCTCAGAACATGTCAGTTGACGTGTAGAAGGTATAAATTTTGTCAATTAATTAACTTGATGCAATATGTTTCCCGCAGAGAGCTTGATGCCAACTGTCTACCTTTCAAGCACTAGGCATATTATATTTATAGAAGCTTGGGGCTTTTATTGCAAGTGTTACATAAATGAAGTCTCACAAGGCAATAAGACAAGTACAATAAACAAATGGTAATGTCTGTTGACTGAAATGCAGCCAATAACAGACTTATGGCAGGTGTGACATCGGTAAGCCAAACTGAAATTTATAAAATGCATGTGATAGAATTTCACTTTTCTTCCTTATTTATTGATGGAATGATATAAAAGAAAAAGCCCAGCTGAAATGAATTTGTATGTGGAAATTCTGCAAAGTTTCATTTTCTTCCCAAGTACCTAAAAAAACCGGGATCGATTCCCCTAAGGACAGGTGGAATTTGCATATTTTTTTTTATTATGCCTCATCATTTTTCAACTGGTCTATGAGCCAAAATATTGAATATTACAGAGTAAAGCTGACTCCTTTATTACTATTCCCTGGTATTTCTAATTTATTCGGGCGGGTTAAAAACAACAAGAAAACCATAAAGCAAATAAAAATAAAGGTCTGAAAAAGTCTCTTTATTATATCTGTCCCTGATGAAGCTTGCTAGAATAATGAATGCATGAAATATAATGAAAACCTGATATGATTTGTTTTAATTTTACTGAGGTAAGTTTGAGGTGAATCAAGTTAACAACTGGGGACCGAATATTCTTGCTTGTGCTGATAGAAATCAAGGCCCACTGTGGAATAAATTTCAGTAAGACATGGAGAATTTATTTTTAATCAGTTTTGAAATGCAGACTTCTAATAACAATTTCCTTTGGCAGTTGTAGCCTCCCTTGCATCCCAAAAGAAACGTGGGGGAAGAAAAAAGGAGAACGGGAAAGCAGGGAGCATTATTGTCCTGATCTGGTGGGCTTTTCTTTGTTGAAAAATTCCAGCGTCCTCTTTTCATCAGGAACTAGCAGGCAGACTGCAGTGAAACATCTTTGTGCTTACTGAAATCGATGTGCACTACATGAAGGGCTGTGTTTAAAAAGCAAATGTGTGAGACATTGAACACCATACCATGCAAGTTGTACATAATCTAGGCAACCACAACTGCAATTATATCAAATAGAGCAAAGGGCAAGACAGTTCTCTGTGATTCAACTGGATGATTTAGGAATAAGCCTTGTTTGTTGAGTATTGTATGACATATATTCTGTATAATTTCAGGATGGTTAGTTTTGTTCAGAGGTGGACTTCATATCCTTTAGCAATGGGTTCGCTGCCCTGTCGCTGGGTGGGTGTGGCCATGGTGGGCGTGACCTAGTCGTCCACCTGCACCACTTTCCTCGAGCCTCCGGGAGGGCAAAAACTGCTTCCCCCGGGGTCCCCCTCTGGAGGTTGGAAACAGACCCATTTCTAGACTTTTGGAACTTCTGGGAGGCCCGTTTTTTGCCTTCCCAGACCCTCCACGCAACCCCTACACTTACCTGGAATGATGAACGGGTTGCGTGGAGACTCCTGTGAGGGGCAGGATGGGGCAGGTGGGCATGGACAGCCAATGATGGCATTTGGGGGTTCACCAAACCCTGGCAATCCTTGGCTAGAGGATCCTCCGAACTCTGCCGAATCCCCAGGAGCCCACCCCTGGTTTTGTTCCTTGTTTAGCTGCCTTAGTGGACCATGACAAGGATGAAGAAGAGAAGATTGATCCCGTCATTTCTGAACTTTCCAAGATGATTTACACATGTTTGAGGAAATAAAGATATTTAACAGTCATATTTGACCAAAAATCATCATGGGTACTACAGTATCATGATTTCAGGGAAAATCTATTTTGAGAATGACAATGATCTACACAAGCTGAAGCAAAACTATATAAAATTAAGAATGGATCTAACTAACCACTCTCACATATCCACCTGATATAATCTTTGCTAGCACTGGTTCATGGTTAAGGTAGATGACCACATTACAGCAAGATATA
The DNA here is from genome assembly GCA_012654045.1 of Ptyas mucosa. Classification (NCBI taxonomy): domain Eukaryota; kingdom Metazoa; phylum Chordata; class Lepidosauria; order Squamata; family Colubridae; genus Ptyas; species Ptyas mucosa. Next base: position 37,149,666 of record WNWU01000004.1, read on the forward strand.
ATTTCTCATGAAGGGACCATCACATTAAGTGTAATAAATTAATTTATATTAATTATATTGGAGGCTTATTATCTCCAACCATATAGAGCCCCATCCTTCTTGTTTTATATTGCCATATCACACCACTGGTATTAAATGACAATCTTTAAAAAATATTTTAGGCTTTAAAAAATGGAAACAAAAAGATAATAAATAAATATTTTAGCCTTTTCTGTTCTTCTAATGGCATCTTTGGGCCTAATATAATAGCACTTTTTTTGTTTTAGAAAATAGACATTATCAACTAGGTCATATCAATAGTCTGACACATCATGGTACTTAAGCAAGTTTATGGAAATCTGATGATGTTCAGAATTGAAATTTCTGCTCCTCTCACTAGGATCAGATAACCAGTTTACAAGAAAAAGAGAAAGTGAGTGAAATATTGGGGAAGATAGTAGGGGGAAGCCCTGAGAGGGCAATCAGAATTCCAATAATGATGATATTATATCAGGATCACTATATCTGCACTGCAAAAATCTGGATGCTTAGACTTCCGGTTTGGCGTTGCAGCAAGACAGTCGGGGAATTAGTGGGCTCTGATGAGCTCCACAAAAACCTGGACTGACGAACTGCTGCTACTGGGTCTGCGGACCAGAACCATCCTGTAGGGACAAGAAAGAAGGAGAGGCACATCAGAAGACCAAGAGGAACAGGCAAGTTCCTCGAAGGTCAAAGGAAACTCCCTATGACTCAGTGGCAGGGGATGGCAGCCATTGTGGCTGCCATGAAGCTGGGACAACCGGATTAAGCATTGAGCAGGAGTGATGAATGGAGTGGAGTTTTTGGAAGCCAGGTGAGTGACAGCCAACCCATGGTTTGAAACAACAATAAGGAAAACATCTTTGTAACTTTAAGACCCTTAGTGATGAAACAGCGGCTAAGGGGGGGGGGGGGGGGGGGAGAAGATTCTGAAGCGCAATTTTAAAGGGATAAAAACCCAATGGAAAATTGACTTTTGAACATTAACAGGGATTAACAGTGGAATGATTAAAGAAAAAGGTTGGAAAATATAGGAATAATAAAAATGAGATTTTTAGAGATTACACTGGGATTAACAGTGAAAAAGATGATTACACTGGGATTAACAGTGGAATGACAAAAGAAAAGGTTGGAAAATACCAGGGAACATAGAGTAAAATAGAAGAGTCCAGGATTTTGATTTAATGATTATATTGAAATTAATAATGGTAAAATGCAAGAAAGAGAAAAGAGAGGGGAAACAACGGGACAGATAGGGCAAATTAGGGGAGAGAGAAAGGAAGATAGAAATAAGAGAAGAATATGTTATAGATATCTAGAATTGAAATATGGATTGAAGCTAAAATATATGAACAATGGATATAATGAATTAATTTTTATTGAGATGTTGGATGCTACTCTTTGAGAAAATTGATGGCTATTTTTAGAAATTACACTGGGATTAACAGTGAAAAAAATAAAGATGATTACACTGGGATTAACAGTGGGCAAAATAGGGGATAGAAATAGGAAGATAGAATTGAGAGAAGAATATGCTATAGATATTTAGACTTGAAATATGGATTGAAGCTAAAATATATGAAAATTAGATTATTTAAAAAGAAAATATATCAATGGATATAATGAATTAATTTTTATTGAGATGTTGGATGGTACTATTTGAGAAATTGATGGCTATAATAATTGGGATATTGTTTCAATACCTATAACAATTGTAATAAATTGAATATTTTCAATAATACATTTATTTAAGCAAAAAGAAAAGAAAATTGAAATAATATAGGATAATAATTTACTAAATAAGACTCATTTAAATTGGCTTTTATATAAATGGTATTTTATATAGACAGAATTTAGGGAAATAATTGTGAATTGTATTATGTTGTGTTATTTGAATTAAGAACTTTGTTTAAATATTAAATTGGTATATTTTCAAGATTAGAGATAAGATTTAAATTTGATGAAGTAATAATTAAATAAAGACTTAATGAATATTATATGAAGTAATAATAAAATGTAAGGAAGTTCTAGAAATGGAAATAAGATTTAGAAATATAAACATGTTTGAACTGTATTTTTAATAGTGAGTATTTGGGGTAAGAATTGTGAAATGTATTATGAGGTATTAATTGAATCAAGATTTAATGTGGATTAATAGAAGGGTAATTGCTTTGATTAAGTTAATATGAGTTAGCTTTCTATAAGATGGTAATAGTTGAGATAGGTGATAAGTGTTATGGCAAAAATAGAATATATAAAATTTTGTTAAAGATGAACAAAAAGTTGAACAAATTTATGACTGGACCAATGCTCTGTTCTGAAAAGATATATTGTATATTTATTTGTGCATTTTTAAAAAAAATTGCAAAAAAAAATTCTGGATGCTCAGTAGATGTAAGCAAAATATAACTTGGCCCTCGGAGATTCAGATTCAGACGGTAACTCTTAATTATAATTCAGTAAATCTACAATGTATGCAGGTACTTTGTAGAGCCACCATTCATGAGCCACAAAGTCATAATAAGCTGCTTGTTGTAAACAATTTTCAAACTCTAACAAAATCTTGATACAGGTAGTCTCGACTTATGGCTAGTAGCAACTATTTGAAATGGCTCTAGAACAGGTACTGGTACTTTGTGGCCCGGCTCAAGATTTTATGTGATTGCATTTAATGCACTTGGTAACAGATTGGCCTTAAAAATTGATTGCAGTGTCCCAATGGTCAGGTGATCATGATTTGCTACTTTCTGATCCCAATTTTGGTTGTAAGTCAGGGGTGGCTTCTTCTTACCTTTACTTCCAGTTTGCAGTAGGGCCGCGCGCGTGCGCTCGCTTCAATAGCACAGAAGCTTCTGCACAAGTGAGTGGAGCTTCCCGCTGGTTTTACTACCGGTTCTATAGAACCAGTGCGAACTGGGGGCAACCCACCACTGTTGTAAGTCAAGGACTACCTGCAGTAGTGGGATTCAAATAATTTAACAACCTGTTCTCTGCCCTAAGGATTTCTTCCAACAACCAGTTCACCAAACTGCTCAGAAAGTTAACAACCGGTTCTCCCAAAGTAGTGCAAACTGGCTGAATCCCACCACTGACTACCTGTAGTGGGAAAAGGTCAGGCCAGTGGAAATGGAGTCATATTCATTGTATTTAATTGTAGGATTCTATGAATTCTAAACAAAGCTATTGGAAGAGCTCAGGGATTTTTATTTCTCTTTTGTTGCTTACTTTTATTGCTTACCTCTTACAGACCCATTGAACCTTAAGGTGAAGCTCTAGTTCCAATTCATAGTTAGTTGCTACTTTTATTTTTGACTGAGCTACTTTCTCCCATTTTAGCTGTGTATGTGAGCAATTTTATCTCAAAATTAATAATGGGGGATAGAAGCAGTTGAAGAAGGACAAGGAAGATTTTTTTATAAAGAATTTCTCAGGGGAAACAAAGGAAAAAATAAATTACATGGTAGTAATCATCTGCTGTTAGGAAGAAAAGTGAACAATTTGTGCTGACTATCGTACAGAAAGTTACGTTTTCAAATATATCGAAGGTTACACCAAGAGGGGTCACCCCCCCACCTCACAATTTTCACATAATAAAGCTGAATATATAGCAAGGATTCTGACTTCTCGAAAATTGAGAGAAAAACTACCGATATATGTATAATTGAAAGAAGTAGACACGAAATCCAAGAAAACTCAAAAATACAAATACAAAACAACACAATATAGAACTAATTTGCTGAAAGAAACTTTTTTTTAAAAAAAGTGGTAAACTAAAAAAAGAGTGGAAGTGAGTCAAACTTCCACTTCCTAATTAGCAAAATTATTAGCAAAACTTTGACATATATTTGAAATCAGCAGCTGCTGAAGATAAAGGTCTGGAAGAAGAAAAACAGGGTACTCAATTTTTAAAAGAAATAAACATAGAAATATGATTGTAGGATTGCCTACCAGGATGGATCACTTTTGGATGAATTTCAGTTCACAAACTCTTTTTTCCTGATCTAGTCACTCAAGGTTTCACAGTCTAGATATGTTAGCCATATAATGGGTTCTGAAGGATATTTTCCAAGGTATGTACATTTACTACTACACTTATTACACTTACTATTCTACCCTTGTTTAAAGCAAATCACAAAATAACCACCTTTGTATTAATCCCAATTTGTAAGATCCATTCTAAAACTCAAACTACTATTGCATGCAGTACATTGATGTGGCTACAGTATAAATTTTCCTAAGATTTAAGACGTTTTCATGAAAATACTCCTGTGTTAAATTAAGGACAAACCATTCCAATGTACCATTTCAAGTTATTGCCTTACCAAAGCATTTCCACCTAAGCTGCATTCAAAACACAGACATGCCTCAGCAATATGTAGAATATTTTTTTATACCCATCAACAGTATGATTTTTTTTTTTTTTGCTGTATCTGTTGTCAGATAAAACCATTCATATTTTATGAAGATGTAGTGCCAATCAAACTGATTGTGGAAGAGAAAAGATCAGAAGCAAAGGGACCGAGGAGAATAACCTGGAGAGACACTGAGGAAGATAAACAGAGAATAACAGAGGCCAAAAGAGAATGAATAAAATGCCAATGAAAGGTAGGGCAGTGGGAGGAACTACTGATGAGATAGAATTAGAACGGAGGAAGATAACAATCAAAGGAATAAAAAACATGATTTGTGGCAGTTTCTGCTAAAGGAGACCATGAGCCTGGATACTTCTTGACACAACACTTTACAAGAAATGAAGAAGGAGTCATAGAAGAGCTAGAAAGACGACAGTCCAACATAGCAGATGAGAACAGAAAAACAAGGGTGAAATGTCAGAGAAAGTGTTGATCATTTATGGCCCAATGAGTGTGACTATAAACCAATGTTTCTCAACCTTGGTGACTTGGTTGAGGAATTTTGGCTGAGTTTTGGTCCAGTCATCTTAAAGTCACCAAGGTGGAGAAACATTACCATAAAAATATAGAAAATAGTGCTAATCTTAAATTATAAATTAAATATGCACCCAATTCTGTGCAATATGAATGAGAAAAATAAAAACAAATGATATAAAACATTTATTTGTGACTAGTTTTTCTTTTGACTTAATGCCTAAGGCCGTGATGGCGAACCTATGGCACGGGTGCCACAGGTAGCACGCGGAGCCATATCGGTGGGCACACGAGCTCAGCTCTGGCATGCATGCGTGCCCATCCAGCTGATTTTCAGGCCTTCTGGGCCTATCAGAAGTCAGGAAACACACTGTTTCCGGCCTCTGGAGGGACTCGGGGGGGGTGGGGAAGGCCGTTTTTGCCCTCCCCAGGCTCCTAGAAAGGCTCTGGAGCCTGGGGAGAGCAAAAAACGGGCCTACTGTGCCCACCGTGCCATTGCATGCCAAAAGCAGGGGGAGCACGGGGGGGCAGGGCGCATAGAATTATGGATATGGGCACGCGTGCGTGTGACCCCACTGCGCTATCCCCGCTTTTGGCACGCGATGGCAAAAAGGTTGGCCATCACTGGCCTAAGGATTTCCCTCCCAGGTGACAACATGATCATACACATAATGTGAATAATATTGAATTGTTCTTGTTTTCTTTGAAAAATGAGATGTGATGGAAATTGCATGCAGATGTCTAAATAGCACACATTTGTTAATGAAAAGAGGGTGCCTTAACCTATAGCAACTTACTACAACAATTAGATAAATTGTTTTGCACTGTTGCGGATTAACTATCTCAAATAATGAGATATTTTTTATGCTATGCTTACACATTAATCAGCAGCTATATTTAGCACAGACTAGGGACATATTTGGTTATATTACAAAATTTAGCAAGAACCTAAGGATCTTTAAACTCAGAAAGAACAGTCACAATGTAGGAGATATTTAATTTCATGCAAGTATATGGAAATCAATTTTAGTGTTAAGGATGTTAAGGCACATCTTTATTTAATCTGAATTGCTATTGCAAGTAACATTGCTAATGTAGTGAACTAAATAATATGTCCTCTGTAAATGAAATGAGTTGTGATAAACAAATAAGCAGTAATATTTGTACCCGTACTATCACAATTGCTCTGCCTATTATTTCAGCCACTGATAGCCATGATGTTCTAAATTGTTTCTTCCTGCTTTCTTTTTGTACCCTTCCAAAGTAAAGTTAATAGTAATGTTGGGATTCTCACTGCTGTTTGTCCATCTTCTGGCATGTCCACTGGACAAAGCTATTCATGGAAAGATGAAAAGAGGCTTAAATAGAGGAAAGCAGATGGAGTCCTTGGTGCGCTCTGAACCTGGTTATTTGCTTGCAGAGGTTTCTTTATCAGACTAGATAACAGATGGTTATTAATTGGGTCTCTGATGACTGCAGCCAGTCCAGATCAATGGGGGTTCTTGGATTAATGGAGATGCATTACTTTGTCTTGATTCAGTGGAACAGTTAATGGACCCAAGTCATTTCAGTTCTACAGAATAGGGAGAGGAGCCTAATCAATTTTGATTACTTTCTTCTTTTATATGGAAGTCACTGTACAATATATACAGGAACCACTTTTGATGAAAAATGAAATGTACTTCATGGAGATGTTTTGCTTGAACCTCAACAGAAATGAACCACTGATTCAAATATCTGCACAGCTCTCTTGTTATTATTGGTAACAATTTTTAATCCTTCAGGGTTGGCTTTTTCCACCCCTGGAAAAAGAACTGGGAACTTATATGTGCACAGTCTGTATTGTACCATTAAATTATAGATGCCTATATCATTTGGAATGATAATGATATTAATTTGTCTACTTTTATCCACACATTACTTGGATTGGGATCTTGCTCCTCTTACCTGAGTAAAAATGGAGCAACATTATCTTTGTCTTTAATGTAATATGTAATATGACCTTAAGCTACAATACTGGAATTTGATATAGTAATAGAAGCCAGATAAGATGTCTCAAATGATTAGATTAAGACCCTGTAATATCAGTTCCTACACCCTAATTAGACTGGAACAGAAAAATCAGTGATTGTATTAATGGCAACAATGTGACAGTCTGGAGGAATGAAAAAAGAGTACTGTACAATTTAGTTGTTTAAAACAAATCTCTGTCTTATATACCTCCCATTTTCTGATGGCTGTAATAATAACTCTACTTCTTTGAAATTAGATTTTTTTCCCTTTTATAACTAAGAATAATTATGTATTTTGTGTGTATATGGGGGTAAGATGTATATGTATATGTATATGTATATGTATATGTATATGTATATGTA
>WNWU01000004.1:37156957-37175252 GCA_012654045.1 Ptyas mucosa
ATGTATATGTATATGTATATGTATATGTATATGTATATGTATATGTATATGTATATGTATATGTGATCGGCACGGTGGCCTAGAGGTGTAGACATTCGCCTCCCACTCAGAAGGTTGAGATTCAGGGTGCAAAGTAAAAAAGAAATAATATCTGCTGTGAACTCCACTGTTCTGCCCCAGCTACGGATCCCAAAGAACACAGCACACACAAACTCTGAACAAAAGTTAGTTTACTCAAATAATCCAGTTTTAGCAAATGCCGGCTATTAATAAGCATTCTTAACAGCCTGCCAGAATTCCACAGATAAGATAGTCAGAGTCTTACTGGAGTTGGCAGAAAGTCCAGAAGCAAGGTTGCAAAGAAATCCCAATGCGATGATTAGCGAACTACAGTTGTTTCCTGCAGCTTGTTACAAGCTGCGTTCTTTCTTAAATAATCTAAGGGCATGGCCAATTAGCCCCAAGCTTTACTCTCGAGGAGACCTCCTCCTGAGGAACCACTCCTGCCTTTTGGCAGCTCTGCGTGCCCGTGCATTGAGAAGAGGCTCCTCCTCTTCCTCCTCTTCACTTAAAGGAGCCTCTGGAGGTTCTGAAGGTCCTGATTGAATCCCTGCCTCTGGCACCACGTCTTCTTCAGCCTCCTCGCTGTCCGACTCAAGCGCCGGCTGCACAGGCTGCTGGTGTAGCACCACACCAGTCTCCTCATCATCGGGATCAGCAACAATCTGCGCAGGCCGCTGGTGGGCCACAATATCCACGTAGGCGTCAGAAAAGGCATTCAGCCAGTAAACACTCAGCTCCATTCAATCACCCAGACTCCGCCCTGAAGCAAAGGATTACAGGGATGTAAAAATAAAAAAAACTATGTATATGTATATGTATATGTATATGTATATGTATATGTATATGTATATGTGTATGTATTTCCAAATTAGTCATCTGAATTAACTGGTAATGTTGGAATGCTCCTTTTTTCTTTTACTAGGACTTTTTTTGAGTTATTCATGGGGGAAGAATAAGTAATATCTGCTGCTGTTAGGTCCATGCCATTCTTACTAACAAAAGAAAACAAAAAGTAAAAAAAGGTTTTATTGCAGCTACATGACCATAAAGGTAGGAAACACATCATCTAAATGAGATGAAAATAGTCCATAATTTATGTATTATTTTGGCAGACGATGCCCTGATTCCAAATATTTTTTCAAACAATATTGGCATAAATAATATAAACAATCATTTTTCCTGTTCTTTTTCTTTGCCAGGAGCAGTAACAAGATGGAATTGTCTCCCTGTGTATTTTTATAAATGTATGTGACACATTGTTACTGTAAAATATAGGTATCCCAATGAACATAAATTAAGTTTGGTGGCTAGCTTGGAAATAACACAGTATTGAGGCTGTTAATATATATTTTAGTTCCTTTTCACACTGTAAGAGTGCTATATGGAAGCCTCTGAAAACAACAGTAACATATTCAAATGACCTTTGACCATTAACTCAACCCAGCCAAGACCGAGTGGCTGTGGGTACCAGCATATCAGTTCAGTGGAGAAGTGCCATCGCTGACTATAGGGGGTGAAGTTTTGCCCCCTGTAGACAGGACGCTCAACTTGGGCATCCTTCTGGATTCACGGTTAAACTTAGAAGACCAGATAATGGCCGGGACCAGGGGGGCATTTGCCCAGATATGTCTGGTGCACCAGTTGCATCCCTTCTTGGACCGAGATGCCCTACGCACAGTTACTCATGCACTGGTCATCTCACGGATTGACTACTGCAACGCTCTCTACATGGGGCTGCCCTTGAGGACCACTTGGAGGCTTCAGCTGGTGCAAAATGCAGCCGCGCGGGTTGTGATGGGAGAATCCTGATACTCCCATGTGACACCTCTCCTGCACGGTTTGCATTGGTTACCGGTTGCCCTCTGGGTGAGATTCAAGGTGCTGGTGATGACCTATAAAGCCCTATATGGCTTAGGACGAGGATATTTGGCGGACCACTTACAGCCAGCAACAATATCCCATCGCCCGGTTTGCACCCATAGAGAGAGCCTACTCAGGGTGCCGTCAGCTAGACAGTGGCGGCTGGCGACCTCTAGGGGTAGAGCCTTCTCGGTGGGTGTGCCCACCCTCTGGAATCAACTTCCCTTGGAACTCCGATTAGCGCCTGACATTTGCACCTTCCACCATGAATTAAAAACTTGGCTTTTAAAATCCCTTGACCTGGACTGATAATGGGGTTTTAAGGGTTAATTTTAAATTTTTAAATTTTTAGACTTTATTTTATATTGTGGCTTTGTTTTATTGTTTTGAGCCGCCCTGAGTCCATTGTGAGATAGGACGGCATATAAGCCGAATAAAATAAAAATAAGAAAATAAAATTAAAAGATAATTCTTGCCCATTTGGAAGAAAATGTGTAGAAATAATGGTTAATAGGTCTTTTCTAAGCTTTTAGCTTGCTAGATATTTTATTTTATTATTTATTATTGCATTTGCACTAGCCCAGGGGTAGTCAACCTTTTTATACCTACCGCCCACCTCTGTTAGTAGTAAAATTTTCTAACCGCCCACCGGTTCCACACTAATGGTGATTAATAAAGTAGGGACAAAACCCCTACTACCCACCATGAAAGCTGGAATGCCCATTAGTGGATGGTAGGGACCAGGTTGACTACCACTGCACTAGCCAATATCCCTATATTTGAGATGTTCACTGATTTAATCCACAAAATTGAAGAAAGGACTGTTCTTCCCATGTAATCATGTACAGGAATATATAGCTAGCCTGACATGGCTAGTCAGAGGGTTAGTATTGGCCATCTGTCAGGTTCCGATGTCATCTCAAATAAATTTCACTCCCAAGCAATTAGTCTTTGCTGAAATATTTCATTTATTGAGAACGACAGATATTGTCCCAACTTCATCGTAGCCAATACTAACCCTCTGACCCCAAAACCTTCCCCTTCCGTTCCCCCAAACCTCATCTTCTTATTGGTCATTTTCCAGCTCAATCTTCTCAGCTCCTGCCTCCAACCCCAGGAATTCCCCCCTCCCATTCCATCTCCAAGCGACCCTATCTACAGAGAAAAATAAGTAGGTAAAAGTTCAAGCCTCATCTCCTCCTCTTTATGGCAGCCTTAAAGGGCTGACAGGCTACTTACAAACATAGAATTAGAAGAAACTTTCTACAAGACTTGCAAGATCTTGCAGAATCTTCATAGCTCTTTTTGAAAATGAATTACAGGCAGATGACCATCCAATATCTATTGAGCAACATCATACCGTTTCATGAGGTAGCCTAATCAATGTACCCTGATGAAATTCCTTTCAATATTTATTTCACAATCTATTAATATGCATATTTTTTTTATGAAATGCTGTAAAGAATGGTATGTGGGAACGGCCTTGGGAGACACAAGAAGAGCTTCCAATTTATCTGAAGATGGTCAGGTAAGAGGCAGCTTAGCCCATTGTGGGCTTAGCATTGTGGACCTGCAAATGTTTCAGAAGACCCTTTCCCTGGACTGTAAAAGTGAGGGGTGGGAGAGATCTACTTTTAGACATGCAAGATTCTATTAATGTAGCTTTACAATAAAGTCACAGCTACGGGCAGTACTTCTTGGTGTGCTTCTTGTTTGACTACCTCACAACACTGACAATTGTTTCTTTTTAAGTTTACCACATCTACTCAACCTAAGGAGGAAATCGCAAATCTTCCTAAAGTGTTTTCAACAGTCCTAATGGATCTTCGGGCTTTTTTCATTTTCCTGACAATAAAACAGCATGCTACTTGTGTTCTATCACTGTCGAAACAGCAGACACACATTTTATAACGTTAGCCTTTATTTTGCAATCTTCTCTTTTCAAAAGGTTGATCAGAATTAATATAGTTCCTCTACCCTGTGGCATTTGTTTTAGTTAGGAGATTAGAATTGTAAATTTGAAATATTTTTTTAAAGAAGCAATTTTAATGAATATTTTACAGATGACTAATTAACACAGTCTCATACAGGAATTTGGAAACAATACAAAATTGACTAAAATAAATAAATTAACGTTTATTAAAGGGATCTCCTTGCAACTTCGGTAATGAGCATCATCAATTTCACTGTTCATTATGAATATTTCAAACTATTTTCATGTTCAAAATGTTTTTGGAGTGTTCATAATTTTAAAGATGATTAGGAAACAAAAGACAATTATACACCAGGAAGAATGTCCTGAAATTATCATTCTCTTTTGGGGACTTTACAGATTCTTTCCCTTTTGAATCAGCTGAGATCTCTTATCTATGATAGGAAATCAAAACAGGAAAAAAAGGTTCTCCAAAAGCATACAGAAAAAGCACACATCCTTCAAAGAAACATGGCAAAAAATAATTGATTTTTTTTCAACTACTCATTTGGGTCAACTGCAGGGGTGGTATTCACTTACCTTCACTACCAGTTCGCAAATGTGAGTGCGCACCTCCACCACATATGCATAGAATCTTCTGCACATGCGCAGAAGGTGAAAAAACCAGGATGTGATGATGTCTGGGCGGGTGCGCAGAGCCTCCCGCTGCTACCAGATCACATGATCCAGATAGAGCTGGCTAAATTTCACCACTGGTCAGCTCTTTTTCTTGGAAGGCTAAATGGACAGATAGGGCAATCAATTGTGATTAAATATTCCCTTAATATGAGTGGTTGCATAGAATTGGCTAAATTCTGCGTAGGACCAGATATGTTTTGTATTAAACATGACTATGTTTTGTATTAAACATAGAGTTTTGGGATAGGTTGGCTGGTCAATTGTCTTCTTTTTGATTTGACTTAACAAATTACACCCTCTTGACCCAACTAAGTGTCACTATCAGGAAAGTTTCTTTCTCAAGAAGGATAGTCAAGTTTTCATTTTCACCCAAGAGCGCTTTGAAATTGCACTTCCAATTACTTCTCTTAATTTTATTTTTTGAAGTGATAATTGATCACACTATATTTGTACCTGTATCTCTTTCTAACATACCCATATTCAGACCAAACGGGGATGAAGTTCTTTTTTTAAGATTATGGGTGGTAATTTACCATGCTGGTCCAGTGTCGGTCAGGAAATAGATGTTTTTGGAGTTCCTAGTCTAGGCCTAAGTGTCAGGGTTCCAAATAACACCCCCAAAGAAATCAAACTCCGAGGCTTGAAGTTCCTCAAAGCTAATCTTTATTAGAGATGTCATATTGGCACATCTGGGAAAACTTGAATCTGAGAGCTTCCGGGTTTTCCACACCCAAAAGAAAATTCAAGACCATGCCCCTCACCCCCCTGTCCACCACACATCCAATCAGGTACCGTCCGGAACTGAAGATGCCTTCCCATTCTTCTCAACACAGCTGCAGGGCACACTGGCCTTGACTTTCTATAAAGAATTTTATTTTGACTACATATCTTCTTCACTCTATACAATCCCCCCTCCCAATTTCTTACAATAGAATTTGTGGCAGGCCTAAAGCCTGAAGGCACAAAGGTAGAAAGACGGCTTCCAGATCTGATACTAAGTGAGAGTGACCATAATATTCAGCCAGCCTCCATGCGTAATGGATGACTAGAATCTTACTCTATGCTTATTTGTCCATTACCTCATATTGCTTTGGGTCTATTCCTGAATCTCTGATGCACAATTTGACTGAGGCCTTAGTTCCTTCCTGGAACAAGGGAATGTTGATGACTTTAGATTGGATTACATTATACAGACACTCTGTGCAAGGATCCTGGAATTTTCAGAGGCATTTAGGGATATTATATGGCTAATGAGACCCCAAAGCTTTGCTTGAAAAACAACAACATTGTTTTAAAAGAAGAAAAGCTAAAAGCTTTGATGAATTATTATCTCGTGGTGATTACAGTAGCAAAACATAATTATTTTTCTGTTCTTATTGCTTTCATAGAGAGCTGATGTTAAGGCATGTGTTGTAACAGGCAGAAAGAATAATCTTGAGGAAAAAGGGGAAAGAGTTACTACCAAAACTACAGTCAGGTAAAAAAAGTCTGAGTCTGGGACAATACTGCAACCTGAGAAAATATCTCAGACAAGTCCCTTGCTAGTTCTCATGAGGATAAATGGAGGGAAGGAGAAAGTGCATTCAAGACTTACTAGATTTTGTTACTTTAACCTTATAATAATAATTGCACTAAGAGGAGTCTACTGAATAGTAGGCTATTTATCAATAGTAATATTAACAAAATGATCATTTGAAGCCTTTGTACCAGTGGTGGGGTCCTCCCGGTTCAGCCCGGTTCTCCCGAGCTGGTAGCGGTGATAACATGATGTCACCAAACCGGTTGTGCCTCCCGCACCCCCATCCACCCACCCCCACTTTATTTTTACCTTTTATTTGGCCCCACCCCCAATCTATTGCTGCCTTCTGAGTCCCTGCTGATGGCTAGAGAGAAAAAAACTGCTTAAACTCTTGCAGCGGAGCTTCAAAGGGTCACCCTACAGCTAACAATGCCCTGGAAGTGATGTCCCAGTGCCTGGAGGCTGTGCAGGTCTGGATGGGGAGAAACAGGCTTCGACTCAACCCTTCCAAGACTGAGTGGCTGTGGCTTCCGGCGTCCCAGTATAGCCAGCTGGTGCCATCGCTGGTTATTGGGGGGTGAATCACTGGCCCTCACGGAAAGGGCTCACAACTTGGGCGTCCTCCTGGACGCACGGCTGTCTTTAGAAGAGCATATGACGGCTGTGGCCAGGGGGGCTTTCTATCAGGTTTGCCTGATATGTCAGTTGCACCCCTTTCTGGATTGGGGCGCCTTACGCACGGTCACTCAAGCACTCATTACTTCCTGTCTGGACTATTTAATGCTGTCTACATGGAGCTCCCCTTGGGGTGCACCCGGAGGCTCCAACTGGTGCAGAATGAGGCCACGCGGGGGATTGGGGGGCCAGGGTGCTCCCATGTGATGCCTCTCCTGCACGAGCTGCATTGGCTTCTGGTGGACTTCTGGGTGCGCTTCAAGGTGTTGGTGATCACCTTTAAAGCGCTCCATGGCTTAGGGCCGGGGTACTTACGGGACCACCTTCTGCCACCAATAGCCTCCCACCGGCCAGTTCGCTCCCACAGAGAGGGCCTCCTCAGGGTGCCGTCAGCCAGACAATGTTGGCTGGTGACCCCCAGTGGGAGAGCCTTCTCTGTGGCGGCACCTACCCTCTGGAACGATCTACCCCCAAAGATATGAGTGATCTCAGACCTCCGGACTTTTTGTTGGGCCCTTAAAACTTATTTTTTTCAGCTAGCCGGGCTGGCCGGATTCCATGTCGGTTTTAAAGTTGAAATTGATTTTAATTGAAATGTTCTTAAATTAAGGGCCAAATCTTATTTAATTATTTTTAAAATTATTTTAACTTTTGTGTACTATGTTTTTACCTGCCTGTTCACCGCCCTGAGTCCGGTTGGAGAAGGGCGGTATAAAAATCTAAACAAACAAATAAATAAAAATAAATAATCAGTGTTAAAAGAAAACAAATGAGTAGACCAGTGCCTGCAAAAATACATGAGATCAGTGCCTGCAAAAATACATGAGTAGACAGTGCCTGCAAAATACATAAGCAGATCAGTGCCTGCAAAAATACATGAGTAGATCAGTGCCTGCAAAAAATAAATGGGTAGATTGGTACAGCTCTGCAAGTAGTTAAAAGCCTGCTAGACCAGTACCTCTGCTAAATCCTAAGTAATTGTCACATGACCATCAAGCCATGCCCACAAAATAAGCCACGCCCACAGAACTGATAGTAAAAAAATTTATAACCCACCCCTGCTTTGTACTGAACAGGAATACTCTTGAATGAAATAATAGGATATAATTCTATAGGCTAAATTAAATTCCTTCTTCCACAAACTGAGCTATTGAGAGAAAGATGTAAAATACTGGTTGCCGTTTGTAGTAAACAGTTATGAATTTCTGTGGATCTTGATTTAAGTATAATTTTAGCTAGCTTTGTGCGTAGTTAACACATGTAAATGAATTGTTTAATCATTTAAGGCACTAGAAGAAAAACATGGATGCTAAGGAGTGGGAAAAGGTTACAGAGAAATGTGCACAATATATCAACACTACAGTCCAGCTCTTTTAAAAATTTTATATAACCTTCCCCCATTTTTCATACTTTTTAGCAGAAGCCATCATGTAACTTTTAGAAAATGGTTTTAAACTGCAATTTATGGCTTGCAGAAAACTATAACCACCATGGTTCAAATTAATATCAATGAGAGTTTTTTTAAAAAAAACCTTAAATATGGATACATTAAAAAACATTTTATTAATATTGTTATTTATTTAGTTTCCTGGAGGAATGTTATTGCTATCTGAAGATAAGCACTGACGTAACATGCATTTGGAATCGAAATCTTTCCCCCCCCCCCCACCCTCCCTTTTTTACAATGGAAATTTTTCTAGTGCTTTGTGTAGAAAACCACCCTGGGTGTTTCTGCCTGGAAGTGTGATTGTGCTTTGTGGAAAAAATACAAACAAAAAAGCATAAATACAAGAGAAAAGGTTTCAGCTGAAATATGGAGAGAACGCTATGAAAAGCTGGCAAGAACATTTGACTGGAAGAATCAACACTTTTGTTCTAGTTTTGAATTAATGCATTTAACTGAAGTGGGACAGGAAGAATGTGATATGAGCTCAACGGGGAATGCACTGTAGCCATCACTATTAATAGGAATTTTATGCTAGAAGAATCCACAGGTAGTGAATGAACAGCTGGGGAACAGTTTGATTCACAGATGCTTCAGTTTTGCTAGAAAGGCCTGTGGTGAAAGTCATGGATATATTACAAATAAATCCATTGCTTTTCCAGCTGTGAATCACAAATAACAGCCCGAGTGTCCTGTGCAGATTGCCCTAAGAACTGAAACATATTGGGTCGAATAACATAAGCACTTACCCTATAATAGTTCCACCTCTGCATTTTAACAAGCAGAATAATGCTGGGACATCAGTCACCGAAAACCTAATCTTTCCAACCATTTGCAGATCAATCATTCAAAAGCAAATGGCACTTGTCATATACAGCATTTTGTTTGGTTTTTGTTCCTGGAGCAATAGTAGGTAATATCTGTCTTACAAATGGTGCAAGTTTGGGATGCTTTCATACTCAGAAGAATGTGTGCGTTTTGTTTTTGTTATTTGTTCTGACACAGAATGAAATTGTGTGTGTAATGTGCTAACTAAATTGGAAATCATTTGCCCAATCAGATGCCCCAAGCAATGGTTGATAAAATTATTCACTAGGGCAGCACACGAGGCTGTAAAATTCAAAAATGGATTTCTGTATGGATATCCTATGTATGCGGAGAATATTTTCATTTATATTCCACATTTTTTCTAATGTGGATTACCAAAATGTCTGGGGAGTATGAAAAGGGGTTTATTGCATATCCTGAAACAACCAATAAAACAACTGATCACTTACAGTGGGAATTATAACATCATTCTTACAAATCAGTCCATTATTTATTTTTAGCAGTGCATTTTTGATGGGATTTTATATATCCATCCTAGATCATTTAAATATAATATGAATATGTTAATCAGAATGAATTCCTTTCAAATTAAATTATTGTAGCTTCATTAATATATATATTTCATACATTTTCCTACTACAGATGCACACACACACGCAGCTCTGATACCATACTGACTAGGCTATGAGACGAAGTATGTTTTGGTTAGTTCCATGATACATTTTTCAGACATTACATTTTACACAATAGTTTGTGTAGAAACACAAGTGGTTCACATATCTATTTTGTACTTCCTGTTCAGGAGGAGTAAAATTTAAATTAACCTTATGTATCTCCACTAAATCTCTCTGCAGGAGTTCAGAGGATCCTTATTCTCACCTTCATTGAATTTATTGATCTGGTTATCCTTGAAATATTTACTAGAGACTGGAGCATGGCAAGATAATAAAAAATTTCCTCTTGTAAAACCTAAAACATTGTAGCTTCTAAAACATGGATATTGTGACAGGAACATGAATAGATTTGCATTTACCAGTTATGTCAATCTTACCAACAAGCATATGGCAAATTTCAACATAACAATATTTTTAATAATTATCAAAACTACCTTCAGTCTACCTTCACTGTGGAAGAGAAATCAAGAGTCCAATGAATTTTCAAATTATTCGGGGTCAATAAACTATTCCATTAAATGACGCTTTCACAATGAAGTTGTGTGTTCTGTTATTTATAGATAAGGATGAAGATATCTAAACCCACAAAACATTCATATTTTTTTAAAACACAAAACAGAACTTGCAGTCATAATAAATGACACGCAGTACTGGTTTTGTGGATTTCACAAAGATCTCAGATGGAATGTAGACCTGTAAATAAGACAGAGTTACTTATTCAAAAATAGGTTCAGGTTGAGGTGTCTGTGTATGTACAGGGTCATGGGTTAACCTTAGAAAGACCCAACCCAACTCAACTCAACTCAACTCAACTCAAGGCAAATCTTTCTTTGTTTAAGTTATTTTTATGTACTGTAATATTCTTGTCTTATTTTTATATATAAAAATATATAAAGAGCATGATATTTTGTTCTGAAGATTCTAAGGATTATATGAGAGACATATAATGGAATTGTTTATGTATTGCAAGACATAAACATGGAATTACAGTTAGTTAAATCCCAAGAAAATGTCTTTATTTTCCTTATTTTCTAAAAAAGAAATAGTGATAGAATGGAAGTCTATATTCTCTCTATAAGGTAAGCTCTAATAAAAAATGGGTTGAGAATTTTGCTCATTTTATATTTTCAGGCCTGTGTTTGTTTCATCTTCAATTAGAAATCAAATTTAATAATAATAAAAAAATAGCATTTTACCAACACAGATTTTCTGGCTTAATTTCATTTTATTACAAACAATTTTGCTGACTGCTGTGACTTTCTGAATTGGCTGATGTGGAAGAATTCCACTGTTTAGCATATTTCATCTCACAAGCTAAGGAAATATCATATTGGTGGTACAATTTTTTTTTAAACCCAAGGGTTTGCTTGAATTTTTACTTTTCTTTATATCTTTCAAAATAGTTATGTAGACAGTAACAGGAAACCAATTGCCCAGGTAAAATAATGTAAGCCTCCCAGACTATTAGAAATCTTCCTTTTTCTACTCCCCGCCCACCCTGTTTTTAAAAAGACTTATTTGGAAGGATGAGAGAGAGAAAAATAATGGTTTATTCCAGTAGTAATGAAAGTCATTTTTAAAAACCAAGGACTATTGCTGCAATGCTAACTAGGTAACTGTAGAAACTGAAAAAACAATCTATTTTTCAGAAGCATCATTTTTAGATTTGTTTACATATGGATCTGCTTTGTCTAATCTTCACACAAGTCTTTTGCTTTTACTCTATTTAATAGGGAGTAAGTGACACTGATGATTATGACTTCAGGCTAGGTTTGCACTACAGATTATTCCCCATTCTCAGGTATTGATGGTTTATGAAGTACTTGGAAAAGAAACCATTTAACTACTTCATTCAACTGCAGGTTGAATGAAGAAGATTCTGAGATCTTGAAAGCATTTATATACTACCGTATATACTCGTGTATAAGCCGACCCGCATATAAGCCGACCCCCCCAATTTTACCCCCCAAAACTGGGAAAACTTGTTGACTCACGTATAAGCTGGGGGTGGAAAATGCAGCGGCTACTGGTAAATTTCAAAATAAAAAAAGACTGGTCAAAAGTGCGAGGACCTGTCAGAAATCACTTTTTTAAGCCCTCTGGGTAGTCCTTTTGTGCACATGGACTACTCAGAGGGCTGAAACAGTAATTTTTGACTGGTCCTCAAACTTACGACTGTCCTCACAGTTTACGTTTTTGCCCTATCTTGTCACCATGGTGAAGAGAAGCAGTTGTGAAATGAGTGACATGGTTTAAAGAATGCTGCATGGGCATAAATGTGAGGATGGTCATAAGTGTGAGGACCAGTCAGAAGTTCGAGGACTGGTCACAGGTGTGAGGACCAGTCAAAAATAACTTTTTCAGCCCTCTGAGTAGTCCATGTGCACAAAAGGACTACTCAAAGGGCTGGAAAAAGTGATTTCTGACAGGTCCTCGCACTTTTGACCGGTCTTCGCACTTATGACTGGTCATCATTTATGCCCATTGTAGCATTCTTAAAAACGGTGTCACTCATTTCACAACTGCTTCTCTTCACCATGGTGACAAGATAGGGCCAAAACGTAAAATGTGAGGACAGTCGTAAGTTCAAGGACTGGTCACAAGTGCGAGGACCAGTCAAAAATAACTTTTTCAGCCCTCTGAGTAGTCCATGTGCATAAAAGGAGTCCATGTGCATAAAAGGAGAGGGAGGAAGAGAGGAGGAGAAGAAGGAGGGGGAAGAAAAAGTAAGAAGGAAAGAAAAGAGGTGGTAGGTTTGAGGAGAAAGATTGCTGTACAATAAAAAAGATGAAAGGGAAGAAAACCAACCCCAAACACATATAAAGATATTAAGATAAAGAATGAATTGTTAAACTTTAAAGAATAAAAGAGAACAAATATGAATA
The DNA here is from genome assembly GCA_012654045.1 of Ptyas mucosa. Classification (NCBI taxonomy): domain Eukaryota; kingdom Metazoa; phylum Chordata; class Lepidosauria; order Squamata; family Colubridae; genus Ptyas; species Ptyas mucosa. The sequence goes on from WNWU01000004.1 coordinate 37,169,517, forward strand.
AATAGCAATAATTAGAAACACACATACAAACATACAATGTATTTTCTTTGAACAGAATATTTGGCTGGTTCACAAATTTAAACAGTGTTTAGTCATTTCACTTAAATTTACAATTTCTATATTTCCTTTTTGCCATATTTATTCCTCATCTATTTTTTAAAAAACCAATATTACCCTTCATCCTCATCTCTAATCTTAACTAAATTCAATTTTTCACTTCTATTCTATATTATACCCCTTCCCATTGTCATCTATTTTTATATCAATCCTCACATTGCTTAATTATGTAATATTATAGTTGTTTAATACAAATTCAACATTTTAATATAAATCAATTAGTTATATAACTATCTTTTTTGTATATTAATCAATATGAACATGAATATTCCAATTATTTCCATGCAATCCAATTTCTTACAAATCAATTAATTATATTTACCAATAATAATAAACCAAATAATTTCCCCCAATATTCTTCCAAACCACAACTTAACCATTTCTGCTTTCAACACAATATACAATTAATAATATCTCAATTATTACAATTCCCTATTTAAATAGAGCTTTTTTTTCTTTTGTGTTTTAAAATCTTGAATTCCCCTCTTTTGCCATTTGCCATAAATTTCCCATTGTTTGCACCAACCTTTTTTGATGAGGAAAAGGAAAAGATATCTGCCTTAGCAAACAGCAAAGCCAACAAGCTGTTTTAGTTTCGCTTTTGGTTTCAGCACAAGGAGAGAAAAAAAGTGCTCTTTGCAGCAGGCACCTTTTTGCAGCTGGCACCGATCTTCTCATTTGTTTTCTTTTAACTCTGATCAGCTGTAGGGGGGGGGGGCTTTGAAGCCCCGCAGCAAGAATTTAAAGTTTTTTTTTTCCTCTAGCCATCAGCTGGAACTCAGGAGGCAGTCCCAATAGATTGGGAGTGGGTGGAGTAAGCAAACCCCGTTCTCCCGCTGTTTCCTAGCTTGCAGGGAAAAAGTCATTTTTTTCGTGACCTGCGTATAAGCCTAGGGGGTGTTTTTCAGCCTGAAAAACGGGCTGAAAAACTCGGCTTATACGCGAGTATATACGGTAACCAGTATTTGATTATTTTTTCCTAGCCAAAATACAGTGTCACGTAGTAAGTCACATGGTTTTCTCAGTACTAGTCAATTTTAGTATTTGTCGCTCTTTGAATTTCTGACTGGTACTGAGGTACCACTATAATTTGATAACCAATATTTCAGTGAATATATAGCTACAAAAGAAAAATCCTATATTGAAAAGTATTGTTTATTTTTGAAGGAATGTAAAAGTATACAAAAGCTTTGTCTCTGATGATCCATCTTTGATTCTGTTTCCCACATGTCAGATATTTCTGTGCTTGTAATAATTGAGAGTACTGTAGCGTAGTAACTCATACCAACTAAAAGAATAAACAAGCATCCAGAAATAGGCTTTTTAATTTCTATATCAGCATGTCTCCCAAATTAGCTGTTGAGCCACAGTCATAATGTCCACTCATGATGTCCAATATTGAAAGTCTAACACTACAATTTAAAACTTGCTAAGAAAAATATCTTTACTATATGCATACATACAATAAGGTTGTTTGTTTTACAACTTTATAAACCATACATATCCCAGAAAATAAAGTTTTCTCCTTGTAATTCAGAGGTACTTGGCCTGGAACAGCAATTGTGTCTTCAGCTGAAGCACGTTCTTTGGGGTTTGGCTGTTTCAAAGGCATCTGAGTTGCTTTCTTGCATAACAGACTCCTTTACACAGATAAAACCTACAATATGTCTCTGTGAGAAACTCACAGAGTGAGTTTTTAATTTATACAGTTGTGGGGCATGGACTAAAGAACTGGCATTCCTAATAAAGCCACAGCAGTAGACTCTGGTCCTTAAAATGTTAAAGTGGTATGTACAGGTTTGACATTAAGATTGCTTTATTTAAAAAATCTGTTTAGAATATTTTTCAGAGTTATAAGAAGTACTTCCCACTCACCCCAAAAGTGGGTGGAAATGTCTGTGCATTTTATACAGCGAATGAAGCCCCGCCCACCCACCGCCCCCCACTCTTCGGCTTCTGCCTCCCAGCAATTTACCTCCTTGCAGCAAACAGCAAACAGCCTGGTCAGCTTCAGCACAGCCTGATTTAGCATGAGCAGCTGATTGGCAGTTGGATCAACCTCCTGGAATACTGCCTATCAGCTGTTCCAGGCTGCAGGGATCGCAGCCGCCCATTAGTGCAGCCCTTTGCTGCTGTCACCTATCGCTGCCTCTGCGTGCCCCATTTTTGGCCTCTGCATGTCCCATTTTTGGCCCGTTCCAGGCGGCGGTGATAGGCGGCAATGGCCACATTGATATGTATATGTAATATAAAATAAAAACCTTGATTAAAAAAAAGAAAATAAAACAAATAACACTAGCAGGTCTTCATTTCAAGCTGGCTCTTTATTTTTATTCAGATCACACCAGAAATTTACTACTGAAATGATATAGTTACAGTATTTTAATCACCTACATTAAATATGATAAGTGTTTTCTTTTAGATGGGACTTTAATCTAGGGATATATACAGTTGCAGTTCACCATCAGAACAATTCTTGAAATATGTTTCTTAAATAGAACATGATGAACAAATGAGCACTAAATTGCACCACAGTGAAAAGCTTTTCATTGTGAAATTATAATATTAATTTAATGTTCCTGCTCTTAACAGCTTGCATTGGAACTATTCCTGGTACTTTCGCTTTTAAGGGAAAATACTTAAACATCTTCTGACATTAAATACTTCAGTGGAGAAAACTATGCAAAGATCAATTCCTCATTTGCTATTCTTCCATATTTTTCCATTATCCTGAAAAAAATACTAATTGTGTATTGCTTGCAAAGTGGAGTCCCAAAACTTCTCTTTGCATATCTTTTCAAGATAAAATCACCTCTTACAGCTATCCAAATGATGTAAAAAAAATCTCATTCCCAGAGCAAACACTGCTTGTCCTATGTTCAGTACATTTACCAGATGAAATGGTGTTATCATATCATGTGACTATATTTAATGGAGTATATTCAAAACATCCTTAACTTTCTTTCAAGAATTAAAATAGAAATACAGACACAAATAAATAAATGCCGCTTGGCGTCAGTTTTCATTAAATTGCCAGTCCTCGTTCGTGTCTGATTTTCCCTACTTTCTTATTTCATGGATATTTGGGGCTTGTCTCATTAGAGTCGAACATTCATGAATAGAGACAGTTATTCTCAAATCAGGCTTGAAATGTCACTGCACTTTTGCTTTTACGAGCTGCATCTACGTAAGGATGATGATCTTGTTCATTACTCCTCTGCCTGGACTGTCAGAGAACTATCTTTAGTAGATGATTGCACCCGGATTACAAATTTTTATTCTTTTATGTCTGACTTTCTGGGTTGTGCAGACATTTGGAAACTGTTAATGTTGGATTTCGGTCACAGGATGTGGAGAATTCTGTACAGACTGCATATTTAGCTATAAGGAAGAAATGTGAATATGGAGGGCATTCAGATTAAATACAGCACAGTTGCATGTCCCAATTGTTTAGGATTATTTTTCCTTGATGGAGGACATTGGCGAAAGTAGTGTTTTATTTTGCATCCATAAGAGAACAGTACATTTGTAGGATTTGTATCATGGTAGATTTTCAAATTTATTTTTAAGATAATTTTTATTAAAAGATTTAATGTATGTAATAAGAAATACAGTCAAAGTAAAATATATAATAAAAGTGAAAAAGAAAAAAGAAGAGACAAAGAAAAAAAAGCAAATAGAAAAGATCAATACATGTATATGAACTTGCTCCTGATTTTCCCTTCAGGAAGTTATACATACATTTAGAATCTTTCTATCACAGGGTGATTCAGCCAACAAAGTAGCTTCATTCTCCCCCATCAAGGAATTACGTTTCTTCCCCCAACATTCTAAAAGCTTTCAAGGAAACAAGGTAAGTAACCAGACAGCTGACATCCAGGATGTAATTCTGCTTATATCTGTATTGGGTTGGGTCTCTTGTCCACCCTATCAGGGCAGAGGATGTGGGATTATGTCAGGTAACCCTTACAAGAAGCCTGTGAAGTAGGCCAGACTACTAAAGATAGGTTTTATTGTATCATAAATATCCATGCCATCCATACCTTAGCTCATGGTCTTCTAGCTCTAAAGGTCTTTTATTTATCAGGAATTCCCATTCTTTCCATCAAGCCAAGCAAGCAACAAAATTCAGTTTTACATGAAGTAAACCCAATTTTCCTAATTCCTTTACATCTTGTAACACTTCATACATAACTCATAATTTCCCCCTTGCTATAAAATTTAGATATATCTCTTTTCCATTGCTTGAATGGTACATCAGTTGTTAAAACTGATATTATCTGAAACAAAAACACCATTCATTTTTATCTCAGAAATTCCTCCTGACAGTGACAATATTATCCATCTTAAAACATTCTTCTTAAATTCATTCCATGTCTTATCATAATGATTTTGAAATAACACGCACTTCATTTTTGTTATACTGATGCTTTTTCTCACTCTTGTCTTGTCTCGTGTCAGAAATGCAGGAACTAGAATTTCTCAATCTTAAAACCAGTTTTCTCCATCAGTTTTATTTGATCTTCTATTGTATTATTTTTTTACTGGTATCTCTGTTTTCTTATTATTAATTTTAAGCCTATTGGTATATCAAAGTCCTTTAATTTTTTCAATAATGTTTCTATTGCCTTTAACAGATTGTCCAAACCTAGCACCAGGTTCTAAGAGCAAATACACTTAATGTATAAGTTTAATTTAATTTTTACTCCCATGATTCGCTCATTGTGTCTTACATTTCTATTCAGTACCTGAAGAACTACAATAACAGTAGGCATCCTTGTCCCTTTGTTGAATCTCAGAGGGTTTTGTTAATTCTTCCTTAACAATTATTTCTGCTTTCTCTGAGATGTAAATTGATCATACCTACTTAATAAAATTATTTCCAAAGTTCAGTAATCATTCCGTAATCTAAACAAGAAAATCCAATTCAAATTACCAAAACTCTTCTGTCTACAAGAGGACCAGCGCAGTTTAATCACATCATATAAGAAAAATCTCTATAAAATGTACTGTAGGTGGCATTTCCCCATGGCAAGATTGTCCAAAATGTTTAACAATATATCCCCAAACTGTTGGAAATGCAAATAAATACCTGGCACATATTACCACATGTGGTGGACCTGTATAAAGGCAAATACATTTTGGATACAAATTCATATGTGGTTAGAAAAAATGACTAGACAACATATGGAGTTTAAGCCAGAACTATTCTTATTAGGCATTATATCAGATGGTTATGATAAAGGAACAATATACCTAATATTACAAATCTTGACTGCAGCAAGAATTGTATATGCGCAGAAGAGCAAAAACACCCCTTCAGAAGGAGAGACAATAAGGAAGATACTGGTCTGTGCGGAAATGGACAGACTAACGTTAAAAATAAAAGATAAAGGGGATACAGAATACTATGCTATATGAAATAGATTCTATCAATGGTTGGAAGTTAGAATGCGATAGAATCAGGTTAGTTGGAAATGGAAAGAGATAATATATATGTATTTGAATGTAGGTACTAGAAAGCCTCTGGAGCCTGGGGAGAGTGAAAAATGGGCTTTCCCCACCCCCCTGGAGGCCCTCTAGAGGCCAGAAACAGCCTGTTTCCTGACTTCCAGTGGG
>WNWU01000004.1:37175352-37193760 GCA_012654045.1 Ptyas mucosa
TGTGTGTGTATATATATATATATATATATATATATATATATATATATATATATATGTTAGTTTGTTTTTACCTTTCTTTCATGGCAAGTAGAATGCTAGGACAACTGCACTGTATTCAATATATTTATGTCTAAACAATAATATATATATTATTGTTATAAATATATATATATATATATTTATATATATATATATATATATTGTGTGTGTACGGTATATAAAAAGAGGACCAGCACAGTTTGCTTTTCACTGTCTTTCTTCAAATACACCAGGATATCCAACACATTTCTAATGTTATCTCATAACTGTCTATTAGGTTAAAAACTCACATTGATCTTCACGAATAAAGTGCTGTAAAATTATTTTCAACCTTTCAGCCAAAATCATTATAAACCAACTTATACTCATTATTTGATAAAGATATTGGTCAATAATTTCTTGTTAAAGTCGGGTCTTGGGCCTCTTTAGGCATTAATATTATACTGGCTTCTTTCCAGCTGTCAAGAATCATTCTGTAAAATAATATTAATTGTTTGTTGTAAAGGTTGTAAAAGTTCATTTTCAAAACATTTATAGGAAGAGGCTGGCAGACCATCTGGACCTGGTGCCATTCCAGTTTTAGTCTTTATAATAGCTGTTATATAAAATGGTGACCTAAAAGATTATACTTATTTTTCAGAAAGACATAGAACTTTTATCGGATCTCTAAATCGTTGGCTAATGTTCCTAAAGGGGAGATATTATCAAGGATTTTCTCAGACCACAATCCAGTAACTTTAATTTTTTAAAAGGACAAATGGATTTTTCATACAAAGATTAAATGAGATCTTATTGACGAAGAAAAGGGTAGTGAAGAACTGTGAAATGAACTTAAAATAATTTTTTAAGAGTAATCTTAACAAAAGTATGGAAATAGGAACTGCTTGGGATGCCAGAAAATTTTTATAAGAGGACCTTTTCATATAATGTAACAGTAAACTTAAAAAGACTTTAAAAACTTAAAAAACATTTGGATGAGATAAAAAAGAAGGAAGAAGAATTTACAAAGTTCCCAAAGTGAACAACTATTACTCTCCAAGTAAACATCTATAGAGGCAATTATCTATGTTAATAGTGAGAGAGATGGAAATAAAGATGCATTACACAAAACAAAGACATTCTGAATTTGTCTGGAAATCAACTGGAAAAGAGTTGATATATAAGTTTGAAAAGAGAAAGAAAAGAAAGTCACAGAAACGAAATACTATAATAACATACAATGCAAATATTTGAAAAGTATTTCACCAGTATTATTCTGCTTTATATAAAGGTCAAGAAATCTCCTTGGAAAAATGGATTAATATTTACATAAATAGGATTTACAGATTACAGAGAATTACCTACACATTTTGAATGCACCTATAACCGTAAGGGAAGTTGCTTATTTCTGAAATTTAAAGAACTCTTTTGGCATTCTCTGGTTCCATGGGACTGCATATTTCATAAATTCTAATTATAGGAATTGTAATGCAACTCATCATACAAGCAACAGATTGAGAAAGCAATAGCTGTGTTTGTGCATTTCCTATAAGAGGCAATGGAAGCTATGCACTTATTGTACTTTGAAATGTGCTTTCTTTTGATATGAATTTACGTCATACTGCTTCCTCGCAATACTCAGAAGATGTAGAAATACTCATCTATTTTTTTCATAGTTTCCTTGTAATTAGGGAAGATTTCAGAATCGCCTGCTGGAAAATAATTTTTAGAGAGATATGGAAAATATCACATATTTTGACTATTTGTAACAATATTCAAAAGCATCCACATTTTTAGTGATTACTTCAGAACTAATGGTTTCGGACAATTGCCTTTGTTGTTGACTTTCTATTCAGATATCAGAATAAATTAGTTATTGTCTTTACACTATCTGCAGGATCATCTCAGCCCTATTAACTTTCCCTCAACTGGCTTTATTTTTTCTCAGAGATTTTGCTGTCATACTTGATTTTGAATAATACTGCATATTTTATTAAAGGGTTTTAATTCTTGTTAAAATTTGTTAATTTTTATATTTTTTAAAAAACTTGTAATAAAAAAATTATCTTAAGATACACATGCAGACACACAATACATACACAAAATCTGTCTGTCTATCGTCTATTACATTGTTTATTTTAAAAAATATATGATTTGAGTTGTTTCAAAATTTTAATAGCCGTCATTGTTTTGGTTCCTTAGATAATTTGAAGAGTCAGTTTGAAAGTGTTTTCTTTTAAAAAGCCCCCTGTCTCTTAATTAACTTTATTTGCTTGTCTGACTTTGTCATCCATATAGTACCTATGAATAAACACTGAATCCTTTGATGCTAACTTCTGAATAAACATGGAATTAGGAAGCCGAATATCTAGCAGCATTAATATTGCAAAGCAGAAGTCTATTTTTGCTTTTCTGTACTTTATTTTCCCTCTAGTCAAATTATTGTTTAGTCCTTAATATAAAATACTTTTCTTTATTCATTCTCAGTATGATGTAGTTCCTTTAAGCAAAAGTTAAAATGCTGCATTGGAAACATGTTGATATAATGTCCTTAAATATTTTTTTTATCTTTTCAAATGTGATTTTAACTTTACTATGTATAAGAAATAAATTATGGTTCAGACTTCAAGAATTTTTAGGGCTTTGGATATTGTGTCATAGATATCTATGACACAATATCTATGGACAGAACTGTTAAGGCAAATATATAGTATAAGCAGATCTAAATATCAGAAGGCGGTATAATAAAAAAACAAAAAACAAATCAAAACAATAACTGAAATAATTTTAAAATTGGTTGTTGATAGTATAAATTATGTCAAACCAATGTGAAATGGAATTATGTAATATTTTAGAATACTGTGTAAATGAATCAAGAGACTGCAATTTATTGGTATATTATTACTTGATATGCTTTGATTTTAGAAAATGTCGGTATCAATCATGAGTCACCCAAACAATCTAAATAACAGTATATTTTACCAGTATACATTTACTTATTCTCTTGTCATGTTCCTCCTGCTATCTATGATACTAACGTTGGTATCTCTCAATGAGTTTTCCAGTTTTTTTATTACTCTTTTTTTTTCTTGTCTATTTTATTACCTGGTTTTTCTTAAGCTGGTCTTTTTTAAGCTGAACTGGCCTTTCCCACTGAATGAGGTCACACAGGTTATTTTGATATGTGCAGTGCAATCCTATGTTGATTTACTCAGAGGACAATCCTGTTAAATAAAAGGAGGCCTACATGTAGGTTACTGTGGACAGGTCTAAGAATATGTCTCACTAAACCTTGTAGGACTTATGAACAGATAATGTTTAGGATTCATAAGTAGTTTTACCAACTTTCCACAGCTATCTGGTTGCATGCAGTGTTTTTATCAGTTTGATTAAAAAATTGAAATGGAACACCCATACTTATTTTGATGCCCCTTATGGAGATTTTTAATTAAATGTTTTCATTTTTCATCAGAAAAAGAAAGCCAAATAAAGAAAGAGAGAAGAAAATAATCAAGGATATAGTCTTCCATAGACACCATTGCATACAGCTGTAATTGCTTCCAGATATTAATAACTTTAGACATGGCCACGAAAACAGCATGAAGATCCTCACTGTAGGGAGATCCTGTAATATATATTCCTTCATTAAAATCCCTTGGCTGAAGTTATAATCTGATCACTGGGAGGGTAACATAACACAAATCATGTTCAGATGAGCTCATGGGTCAGAATTCGGCAAGCAACCCCCTCCCTTCCCCACATTTTATTTTGTAATGAAGTTAACTGTCTTTTTCATGAAATATTGAATCAGAAACTAACAATCAATTTAAGAGCAAATGATATGTATGCAATTCCAATGTTCTGTGCTTTCTTTGAAGCATTAAAACAGATAGCAGAACACTATATAGCCACCCAACAAAAAGGAGAGGATATATGCAAAGAATCTATACAAGGTTAGATATCAATCAATCAATCAATCAACCAACCAATAATCAATCAATCAATCAATCAATCAGAATAGACCAGGAAGGGACCTTGGAAGTTTTCTATTCCTACCCTCTGCTCAAGCAGGAGATTCTATACCATTTCAGACAAATTACTGTTCACTCTCTTCTTAAAAACCTCAAATGATGAAGCCACAACTTCTGATGGCAAACTGTTCCTCTACTTAACTGTTAGGAAGTTTCTCCTTAATTCCAGGTTGCTTCTCTTCTTAATTAGCTTCCATCCATTGTTTCTTGTATGCCTTTTGGTGCTTTGGAAAATAAATTAATCCCCTCTTCTTTGTGGCAGCCCCACAAATACTGGAATATTGCTATCATGTCACTCCTAGTCCTTCTTTTCTCTAGATTAGCCAAACCCAAATCCTGCAACAATTCTTCATATATTTTACTCTCCAAGCCTTTAATCATCTTAGTTGTTCTTCTTTGCACTTTGTCCAAAGTTTCAACAACTTTTTTGTAATGTGATGACCAAAACTGGATGCAGTATTCCAGGTGTGGCCTTACTAAGGCTTTATAGAGTGGTATTAACATTTCACACGATTTTGGTTCTATGCCTCTGTTTATAAAAACCAAGGACTTTTTTGACTGTTGCTACACACGCTGGCTCATATTTAAGTGATCATCCACTAGGTCTTCAAGGTGCCTCTCACAGTTACTGTTTTTGAGCCAGGCTTTGCCTAATCTGTACTTGTACTTTTGGTTTTTCGTGCCTATGTGTAAAATCTTGCTTTTCTCCATGTCAAATTTCATTTTGTTGAATAGGGCCCATTGTTAAGGTGACCAGATTTTAACATTGGTAAAGAGGGACACCATTGATGACTGGGGGTGTGTGTGTTTCTAATTTTTTAAACTACCGGTTCTGTGGGTGTGGCTTATTTTGTGGGCGTGGCTTGTGGGGGGGGTAATGTGACTGGGTGGGCGTGGCCAACTTTTTTTTTTACTTTTAAAAACATTTTTTTCTACAACCTTAAGAGGTTGCAGAAAAAAATGCAAAAAAACATCCATAGATACACTCAGAAGACATATAAACAGACTTCCAAAGTTCTGCAATTCAGCCATTATAAAACTCTCCTACTTCTAGGATTACATCATGTGTACTTCTAGTAGGAAGTGAGTTGAACTAACAATATGACACTTCTGGGTGTAAACATTAAAAAGTTCAAACTGTTATTTCTCAACTCCTACGGTTATAACCCAACCTTTTAGAGCTAGTCCTAGAAATTAAGGCAGGTGCTCCCCAGTCAGAATGAAACTAAGAATATATTAATACTTTCTGCTAAAAAGGCTTCAGCTTGGTTGAATCAGCACCTACATGTATTTTATACACTCCTCAGTTACTGGAGTCTAATAATTTTCTCCCCAAATTCCCCTGTCTCAAACATACATTTTTAATCACCCATTCTACTTGTTCTTTCTATCATACGTAATAACAAGTCCTTTTATTATTTAAAATATGTGAAAAGTAAGAACATCATAGATTCTATGGAATTAACCCAATGTCAGTATCACTTTCTTCTTTTTCAGTGTCGAAAAATATTGTCTTGTGGCATGCAAATTTCTAAAGTTAAGGATTTTTTTCCTAGATTTCAAGCAACATAGATCACCAATAGTTTTTACAAAGAAGCACAGTATACCACAATATAAGATCAAAATTGTTCTGGTATAGATGATTAAATACAATCAGGGTTCTGTTTAGAATCATGGGCAAAAAAATAAATAATGAAAAGAAAAAGAACAGAATATGGTAATAACTACTTAATCCAGTATATCATAAATTTCATATTATTTTTTTAAAAATACTTTCTGCATTTCCTAGCTATAACAAACAGACTTCAATATGTGTGGTCTATGCTTATTTAAGCCTCATAAATTGGGTGTTCAGTTGCAATCTCTCTCTCTCTTCCCATGAGAAACAGGAACAGAATCGATTATTCTTCAAATAAGGAAATATGAAGGCTTAATTAAGTTTCTTCTTTTTGCATAAATAAAAGAAGGGGGGGTTCTTCAGCTCCTGCGCGGGGCCCAAAAGAGAGACAGCGTGCGTGCCAAGAAGCCTCGGGCCAAACTCCTCCGAGTCCGCTCCAGGCCAAGCCCACCACACAGGATGCAGCACCTCAGCATCCTTCCCAGGCCATCGGGGGCGTGGCGGATCGGAAGCCAAGAAATGAGGCAGGAAGATGGGAGGGTGGGGGAACGATTAAGGAGCAGGATCTGGCTAAAAAAGGGCAGCTGAGGAAAACTGCCCGTTTGCGTTCCGCTTCTCTTAAGGGATGCTTTAATGAACTAACTGCCCCCTTCACACATCCACTCAGAAAGATACATGTACGTTTAGCAGCAGATAGATCCAGCTTAAAGAGGAGGAAGTGGAGTGCACTCTTGAATACTTTGGCTAATAAAAGAACTTTTATAAAAAACTTTATTAAAAACTTTTATTAAAATCGGGACTTTTTTAAAACGCCGCGGGACGCAGGACAAATTGTTGAAAATCGGGACTGTACAGCCAAAAGTGGGACGACTGGTCATCTTACCCATTGTTCAAATCTGTCAAGATATTTTTGGATCCTGAGCTTGTCTTCTGGGGTGTTGGCTATTCCTGCCTGCTTAGTATCTGCAAATTTGATGAGTTTGATGAGTTCCCCTTCTATTCCTTCATTTAAGTCATTTATGAAGATATTGAAGAATACCGGGCCTAAGACGGAACCTTGTGGTACCCCACTGTTTACTTCCCTCCATGTAGATGTAATTAAAGACTATTTGTTGAGTATGGCTTGTCAGCCAGTTACAAATCCATCTGGTGGTGATGCTGTCTATCTCACATTTTTCTAACTTACCAAGATATGATGGAGGTGTGCAAAGTATGGTCTTGTATAACTCCCATAATACTTCATTACTGACAGTTCTAAAATGGTAGTACTTGTCCATATTGGATGTGGAACTTTTAAGTCAAAAGAAGTTAGACTGGCCCAGGTAGTTACTGAAAAGGTGATGAAACTGATTGTGTTCTGTATATTTTGTTGATGGTGAGCTGCTTTGCATAATTTTTTTTGTCTTATTTTCAAAGATTAGCTTACTTAAGAACTCAATAAAGCAAATTACCAAAATGAACTTAATAAAAGTAAACACATTTGACCAGGTCCAAATGCTTGTCAAGAAGAAGAAACTACAATCTACTTTGGTGAAATGCCATCTGGATAACCAGCAGAAAATCAGTATATAACGTTTGTCCTTTGGGAAAATATTATCAGAGTATGAATATTCATAGACTGGGATAGGGCATAGCAACAGGTCAGCCAATGGGGGACTGTTTGGTAACTGAAACATAGTATTTGTTGTATTGGCCCATAAGAGACAGTTTGGAGCCTGGGTGTGGCTTAACCATTCTGTATATAAGCTTGAGGGCACTAGCTTCTCTCTCCTCCTTTTTGGCCTTCTCCATTTTGTGCTTCCATTTTGTGCTGTGTTTGTACTTGTTATTTCTCTTCTCTACAACGTGGAAAAACCTACAAGGGTATTGTATGCCTTATATGTTGTTATGTATATAAAGACATTTTGAATCCTGCTGAATTGTCTGATTTTGTGTGCTCCAACAAACTCTGACATATAATCACATTTTAAGGCATAGAACCAATAACTTTTCATTCCAACTGATTCATTTTAAAAGTCAGTGTGGCCAGGATTGTTTCCAACTTTTTAATACCGTGTTTCCCCGGAAATAAGACTCTGTCTTTTTTTTTTTTTTTTGAACCCTGGAATAAATGCTTGGCCTTATTGCCGTATGCTCAAAAGCCTGATTGGGCTTATTATCAGGGGATGTCTTATTTTGTGGGAAACAGGATAGTATTTTGGCTCATAATTGCTTCACATTGCTTCACATACCCAAGGATCAACCTAACACTACATTTGACTTAAATATCCAGATTTTGAAATTTAGGATACTCACTTTCAATATAGATATTTTAAAAACATTAGGAACAGGTGAACTAATGCAGTAATGCACCGATCTTTTAACACTACTTTAAAAAACAATAACAAGGGGACAGGCAGAACTCTTGCATTCAAAAATTGTAATAATGTCTCAAAAGCCAAATGATCTCCATGTTTGTGACTAAAACAAAACACGATATGGGTTCAAAATATTTATCTCATAGCACTGCTATGAAAACTAGTTTTTTTAAAATAAGAAACCCAATATTATGCTTTTTTCCTGTTTCTTATAGACTACAAAAGTTAAGTCTTAAAGGAAAGAATGGTATCATTGGGCAAAATAGCAGAATTAACACATCTTTTCTTACATAATGAGGTAATGGAGTTAAAGTTGCAGGCAGCTTTCATGACCTCAATTTTAGATACAACTTAGATGATGGTATCTTCAGCAAAACGATTTTCTCAAATAGTTCCAGTGGCACAAATTGATAGATGAGTACTCCTAGCATAGCCTACTGATTAGCAATTTCTCTTCCTTTAAGAGTTTTGCTATCAAAACCTAACATGTCAGCTTTGTAAGGCTTAAAAGAAATAAAAAACAACATATTTTAGCAGCTTAATCAGAGATTGTAAAGTCACTGAAAATTCAGTATTTGTTGGAATTCTCAGTTTTTTGCCTCGCCTCTGGAATCTTGTACATAGACAATAAGCAACCCCAGTTTCAGGTTTCTTTCCTAAGTATTCATTTCAGTGCTGAGTATACCACAATCTTGACTTCTGTTCATCATCTTTCTCCATTATTTCTGAATTTGCTGTTCTGTTCTGAAGGGTTTGAAAAGACTTGCTTTTGATTCAGTGCCGAAAATGGATTAGCAGATTTAATTGAAATATATGATTTGATCAAATTTCCTTTAAACTGAACCCACTCCTTCAGTGCTGTGCATACTCTTAAAACATAATCATCATAATCAACATACTGTATATTAATTCACATATACATATGGTCTATAGAAAGTAGACTTTTTTGGTAACTAGGATCTGATTAAGGAAAAATAAGACCTTAAGCTTTTAGTTTTGGAAGTTGATAAATATTATGAATCTGTTGGTTAACTTTTGCCAAAAAAAAGAATGCTGCTATTATATAGTCTGTATTTATTTCCTTACATAATTTAGATTTCTGATAATGCCATTTTAGTTGCCACCTCTGGAAAGAAGTAAATTAAATTCTGGGGAGTTCTCTTTCTTAATATACTTCCCTTCCAAATTATAAGGTGCCTTTGGTTGCAAAGGCAATTTGCACAAATAATACTGTGCTGAAGTTTCCCCTCTGTTTCTTAAAAGCTGCCATTCTTTTTCAATCTCCTCCTCACAAGGATGATGAATTTTCTTTTGGTGATGGCTTATAGTTTTCTCTACCCTGTTCCAAGAAGGTACAGGCTGTCGGTACTGATGTTGAATATGTTTTTATCACTTTTACCTTTCCTTTGTGACTCCGCTTGCCAATCAGAGAAAGTCCCCTGAGAGAAAAGTGGCTTCTACACAATAGCTTCCCTTGGGATTTTACTGAAGAGTAGAAAGTCAGGAAGCTAATAGAGTTGATAGTATAGTGATGGAGGGTTAATTCGGATAGCCAAGTACAGGCACCTCATAAATAGATGTAATCGCTAGATTCCAAATCCTTCCTCTGATCATTTCAAACTGTTTGATTCAAAAAAACCAAACACGTTATTTTCTATGAAATGGTGTGTGTGTGGGGTGTGTGTGTGTGTGTGTGTGTGTGTGTGTGATGAAATACTAAAAATAAAACCGAAAAATTGTTTGGAACTATGCCAGAAGTAATTGTCCACTTTCATAAAATTCGGAATATTTCTGTAGAGAGGTATGAAGACAAAGGATTTGTGCTTAGCCATGTTATCTTTGTTAAATAAAACTACAGTTCCATTGTCAGGAAACTCTATTTTATTGATGCATGTAATGACGTGTTTGGGCAGCATCATTAAGCTTCGTGAGGTATCTGAAATTATGATCTCCTGTATTTTGGGCCCATAAAAATAATATATTGCCTACCCTATGTATATCAATGAGTATAACACATGCTTTTTGTCTTTTGAAACCTAAAAGGAGCTGTACAATGAAGGAATAAGAGAAGGAGATACCTTATTGCAGAATATCTCTCATTTTAGATCTAAACCTTATTCCACTATATTTCAAAATATAGTGTGTTCAGGGGTGTGTTAAATCACTACTCCTTTCCCCTGTGCCTGGGAAATGATTCCTTTCTTAGCTCTGAGACACAACTCTAGGGACTTTAAAACAATCACTGTGCTTAAATAAAGAGTGGAGATTCCACAGAACAGTGCCAGTTTCATGGGGAAGGAATTTGGTTGAGCTGCCCAGATACATGGAAGATAACCTCAGAGCTATCAAAGCAAGTGCAAATAAGCCAGCTATAGAATTTTATGATTTTATGTGCTATATAGCTCTTGGGAGTCAACTTATAGAATAGAATAGAATAGAATTTTTTATTGGCCAAGTGTGATTGGACACACAAGGAATTTGTCTTGGTGCATAGGCTCTCAGTGTACATAAAAGAAAAGATACGTTCATCAAGAATCATAAGGTACAATACTTAATGATAGTCATAGGGTACAAATAAGCAATCAGGAAACAATATCAATATAAATCGTAAGGATACAAGCAACAAAGTTACAGTCATACAGTCCTAAGTGGGAGGAGATGAGTGATAGGAATGATGAGAAGATTAATAGTAGCGCAGACTTAGAAAATAGTTTGACAGTGTTGAGGGAATTATTTGTATAGCAGAGTGATGGCACTTGGGAAAAATCTGTTCTTGTGTCTAGTTGTTCTGGTGTGCAGTGCTCTGTAGCATAGTTTTGAGGGTAGGAGTTGAAACATTTTATGTCCAGGATATGAGGGGTCTGTAAATATTTTTACAGCCCTCTTTTTGACTCGTGCAGTATACAGGTCCTCAATGGAAGGCAGATTGGTAACAATTATAAAACTGAAAAGCTTAAATGAAGATCTGCTCTGCCAGGAATCACACACACACACACACACACACACACACACACACACGATTGACAGATTGTATGAAAGCAACATTGCATTATTTCTACTTATCCATCATCATCATCCCATTTTTTCTTCATCGCTTTGTTCTTCTCTTCCTCTTTCTATTACACAATAAAAAAAAAACGAGTTTAAATTTAGGGGATTTCTCCTAAATATAGGATGAACATGCCACAACAGGCTCTTTTACTGACCTGTTTATATGTTATTGTCTTCATCTCATACCCAACCCAAACCTAGCTCAATTTAAACTTATACTTAGCTGTTTTGCTATTAAAGTATTTTCTCTTTAACAGAAAAATGTAAAAACGTTTCTCTAAAAAACATTTCATGCAGGTTGGGGCAGTTTAAGCTGGGGTGTCTTCTCCAATCATTTTGTCAGTATCACAATCAGGTGACCCCCATAGAGATAAGAATTGGCTCAACACTTGTCGGCTATTGTAATATGGGCATATTTTGTCACCTAAGGTACCTGAGCATTGTTTGGCAGGGCCATTCTGTTTCATTTCTCTTGTACTTTTATTTTTTTTATTTTTTTTATTTTCAGATTTATATACTGCCCTTCTCCCAAAGGACTCAAGGCAGTGCACAGCCAAAGTAAAAACATAAATACAAACATTAAAATACAATTAAAAAGAGATATATGCGTTTGGCCCCATAGTTAAAAAAACAATAACAAACCTATTAAAAACATTTTAAAAATGTGTTAAGCCAGCCCGGCTTGCTGAAAAAGAAAGGTCTTAAGGGCACGGCGGAAGGCACCAAGGTCTTGGATTCTTCTTATCTCTGGGGGCAGCTGATTCCAGAGGGCAGGTGCCCCCACAGAAAAGGCCCTCCCCCTGGGGGCCACCATTGCTTGGCTGATGGCACCCAGAGGAGGCCCTCTCTGTGGGAGCGCACAGGTCGGTGGGAGGTCATCAGTAGCAGCAGGCGGTCTCAAAGATATTCAGGTCCTATGCCATGGAGCGCTTTAAAGGTGATAACCAACACCTTGAAGCACACCTGGAAGACCACTGGAAGCCAGTGCAGCTCACACAGGAGAGGTGTTATGTGGAAGTGCCATGCAGCTCCTGTAACTACCCACGTGGCTGCATTCTGGACCAGTTGGAGCTTCCGGGTGCTCTTCAAGGGGAGCTCCATATAGAGAGCATTGCAGTAGTCCAGGCGAGAGGTGACGAGGGCATGAGTGACTGTGCACACGGAATCCCGATCTAGGAAGGGCCGCAATTGGCGGATCAGGCGAACCTGATAAAAGGTCCCCTTGGCTACAGCAGCCAGATGTTCCTCCAAGGACAGCCACGTATCCAGGAGGATGCCCAAATTGCGAGCCCTCTCCACTGGGAGGGCCCCCAATAGTCAGTGATGGTGTCAACTGACTATATCAGGATGCCAGAAACCACAGCCCTCAGTCTTGGATGGGTTGAGCCTGAGCCTGAGCCTGTTCCTCCCCATCCAGATCCACATGGCCTCCAGGCACCGGGACGTCACTTCAAGGGCATCATTGGGGTGGCCCGGGGTATCTACTTAGTCTCTGAGCTCTGAGCTGATCTTAGAGTAGCACTAAAACCTGTACAATCTGAATCCAGCACTCAGCTAACAGTAGTGTTTTGATTGTTTGATCAAAACAATTTGCATAAATCACCAGTCAGATTTACCTACTTTCCCATTCCAAATTATGAAACTGATTGATAAATGTTTTTTTCCTACCAGTTTGGAAGATTCATTATGTAATATCTGAAACTTACTTCTCCCCTTCTAAGGTAACTCTATACAAATCATATTTTGGTAACCCAATGGATGCAAAACATAGACGTAATTCTCTTTTGGATTAATTTTGTTCCCATGTTAGTTGAAATTAGTAATAAAAAAAATAGCTGTTACTAAGACAATGATAAATAAAAACACATACACACAGAAAAGCCATTATGAGTTTGTTCTTGGAGGAGAATAAAACTCTGCCAAATGCTAATAGAATCCATCTATTCTGAACATCAGTTGCCTTCTCCCCAAAAGTATTTCTGCCTCATCTGGATAAACATTTTGATCTTATACCTTAACTATTCCAAAAGCACCTCCAAGCATATATTCAGGATTTTCATAGCCTTCCCAGGGATCAGTAAATAAAATGTCATCTGCAAACAGTTTCAGATAGAAAACCAGGATGGGTGACTTGAGGCAACTCATAAGACAAATTTAATGGACTAGAGCAAAAAAATAAAATAAAAATCCTCCATTACTTCTTTCTGAAAGAGCTTGGCCAAATAAGAACAGAGCCATGATAGACAGGTGACCATTCAAACAATACAAGCCCTGGTATCTGAAGTTGCTGAAATATATAACCGTATTTACTACTACTACTACTACTACTACTACTACTACTACTACTACTTCTTCTTCTTCTTCTTCTTCTTCATATATATAAAATAATCTATGTGTGTATGTATGCGCATATAAAAAAATATATATATATATACTTATACCCATATGGAGATAGATGTGTCTTACTCCCACATTTATATATATTCCAGCATAACCCTGGAACACCTCAAGCAATTTCAACGAAACTTGGTACACAGATGACTTACTCTCTGGAAAAAAATACTGTGGGAGTAAGACACCCCTAACACCCCTTGGGTGTGTGTCCGTGTCTGTGTATGTGTGTGTTCCAGCATAACTCTGGAACGCCTCGAGCAATTTTAACCAAACTTTTTACACAGATGACTTACTCTCTGGAAAAAAATACTGTGGAGGTAAGACACACCTGGGGTGTGTGTGTGTGTGTGTGTGTGTGTGTGTGTGTGTGTGTGTGTTCCAGCATAACTGTGGAATGCCTCGAGCAATTTTAACCAAACTTGACGCAAGTTTGGGGGGAGGTGCTTGCTAATGCAGACAATCACCTCAAAGGCTGTTCCCTGTAGAATTTTTCCCAGGCTGTTGGCCAGGGCAATTGGGTCTCTAATTCTCACCGCAGTGAGCAATGGCTTTTCCTGTCTAATACAGGATTGGGATAAATAAATACCCGGGCAACGCCGAGTTATCAGCTAGTAATAAATAAATAGCTCTGTTAATTTCCCTGTTACATCACCAAGTCTGTTACTGTCCCAAAGTGTGCACAAACTATGATTGGATCAGACTGAAATAATGAATGTTACATTTCTTTTCACAATGTTCATTGAATTTACAGATAGAAAGAACCACTTCTTTCAATCATCAGCTTCATCAATTACAACTGGATATTATCTGGCCTGGATTATTAGGAAAATCTTCCAGAGAAATATTAGCTACAGTTAAAAAAAAAAAAAAAAGGACACGATGTGTACGTGTTTGCTAAAAGATTGTGTACTTCAAATCTTTTTAATTGAATTTCTCTCCGTGTTTTTGCTCCTAGAAGAACATAATATTTTCACTGAAAATTACTACTGACTGATTTTGCATTTTACTTTGATATTGTCTCTGCAGTTGGAGAAAAAGCTATTTATTTATATGTAGTTAAAACTCTATCTTCCTATGCATTCACCTGGGTTGTTATAGTGTAAGTTCACCCCAGGCATGGCAGTAAATCTTTCTCTAAAAAAAATCTTAACCACTCCAAAGCTAGGATAAAACTAAGACAGATATATAGCTTTTATTGCAAATACAGTAAAAGCTCTAATAATAAAAATTGGCTATTGCAGAATCAAGTCAAATTAATAGCTCCAGAGTTTAAATCTCAGATCTCTTTCTTCTATTCTTATGTTATCTTAGCCTTTCTTGCTGCTGAGTTTCTTGACCCTGGATGTGGAAATATCTGCATTAGGCTTTGATAGTAGTCCTGTATGGTTTCAGGTGCTCTGATCTTGCCAGTTTTGGTATTACATGGATGTGTACTTATGTTGAAATATGAAAGGTACAATAAAAATAAAGTGATATGATAATTGTCAATAACACAAAGGATATGATTACACAAAATGTTTAAGGACGTCAATTAAGGAACAAGCTTTCTCACAATCTTCTATCAAATCTATCTGTGTGATTTGATAATTCTAACAGTCCTTCACCATGGCTTAGCATTCCTTGTGAGTCCAGGCTGTAGGTGAAATCAGAAATTAAGTTAATTCAACAACCATCTTAAGCAAGTTGTGGGAATGCTTAAATTGAACAAATTTTATTGTTTATAAATTGAACAAAGGTGGGAGGTACTAATAAAATATGACATTTAAATGAAATGTAAGTATTTTATAAGTAAGTATTTGCCACAAGATTTTGATGGACTTTTTATTTTTTTTTCAAAACAATTTAAGTGTCATCATAAACTATTTCTACAAAAGGAATACGTACTCACACAGGCATGGATCATTTCCCTCATAATACATATTCCCAATCTCAGATACACACATACACCCATATACATAGGTACATTACACCTTCCACATGTAGACATACACAAAAATATGCAACATTTTTCTCTTATCCACATCTATCTATCTATCTATCTATCTATCTATCTATCTATCTATCTATCATCTATCTTCTATCTGAAAGCCTTTCAATCAAGTTCAGAAACTTGACATGTTACACATCCTGAGTGAAAAGACAGAGCTGTAATTAAAAAGCTCATTTTTAATTGTCATTTCCAGAGAAAATTGATTTATTTGCAGTTACTATTGTGTTTTGTGGAGAGAGGCAGCTGGTTGGCCAACTGCTGGAGAAAAGTGGAGGATTCTGTGGGAAGGTTAAGATGGTTGGCCAATTTCCATCCCACATAATTATATATAAAAAGTATAATAATTGATATAATTCATGTTTATTTAAACAAGTACTTAGAAGAAGGGAGGTAAGCAGAACAAGCTGTTCCAGAAAATGAGAAAGATTTTAATAGTTATAAAAATACAGTATGTTTATTGAGAAAATGATTAGCAGCCTAGTCACCTTATAGGGAAGATGGGCAGCAATAAAATTTCAGAAATAAATAAAACAAAATGATCAATCCACCTATCCTTCAAAAACAGTTCTTTCTGCTCAAGGAAATCCTTTCTCCTTTGGCGAATCTTTCCCCCCCAAACATTCTTGACTTTTTGGCATATAAATGTAATAAGTAAATAATTGTAATAAATACATCAATAAAATTCTTGCATTTTCAGTACTGCACATTAACTGTCAGTTAAGACAGCTTTTTCACAGAATACTACACATTGTTATTCAATTTTTGTTGAAAACTGGATTAGTATGCATAAATATAGAGAGCAAGTTAAAACTTAAATTCCTGTTGATTTTAAGACATTGCGGTGTGCAGGGATATTGAAATATATCAGAGAAACAGAAATATATCTTAAGTGGTTTTTAACCACTATCACTATTTTTAGCATGTAGTTTTCCTATAATATATACTTTATAAACTGCACTTATGGGAAGTTTCCTGAGCTGTTTATCTTTGCTTCTCATTGGAATCCCCATCTAGAAATAAATTTAATGAATTTTTTAATAGCATGTCTGGCCAGTACAATTCTTCCCACTTCCCATATGCCCAGGGTCAAATATAATATCCTTTCCTGGAAATATTTGGCATGTATGCTTGTGTGACTGTGGAAGGTACAAATTAATACTTTACATAGAAAGGAAAAGCGGAAGGCCAGACTGACAGAAATAAAAGAAGTAGTACAGTGAACCAAAAGCAATTTTATTGAGGATCTGATTACATTTTTTACCAAAATGTAGCTTTAAAAATATTTTATGAAATATTATGTGAAGTTTTACTGTGTGCATGTGAGTGTGTTGAAGAGAAACAAATCCTTAGTAGTCCCCTTTGGGACTGCTTGTATACCCTGCTTTGAATTAAATAGGGCCAAATCACATTAGTTTAAATTCTGTAACAATTTTAGCCTGAAGCAATCTAAGCATTTTTCCCAACACAATCAGCACCATTTAATTCCCTAGACAGCTGGCTTGAACATAGTCTCTCCACAGGATACCTGAATGATAAAATTAGCACATTCAGGACTCTAAATCACATTCTATTACATCAAGCCCTAAGGTCCAACATTATGGAGAGCAAGAATAAATTGCAGAGTTATTCATAAATTAACCCTCTTAGTCCAATCTTGAAGTAAAATTACCATGTTCCCCTCTTGAAAAGCTATACTGGAACTTAAACGGGGTTTTTAAAGTATATTTCCCACTGCATTTTACTAGTTTCAACAGGTCATTGTTGGAACATATGCTCTAAACTCATCAGTAAGTAACTTCTGAAGCAGGGTCATTAACCTTGCAGTTTAAATGCCCAGCCTAATCATGGATCTACTATCCTTGCACCCCAAGACATATTTTCAGGGGCAATAGGATCTTCAAATTAAGCACTAAATATAGTTGAATAAAGTAAGTTCCTGGATAAAATTTATTTATCTTCCCTACTCCCCACAAATATGAAAGGCGAATTTACCTCTATTAATCTTGTGACTCCAAAATACAATTAAATTATCATCTTTATAAAGTGAACCAAAAGCAAAATGAGAAAATGAAGTCTTCCTTATCAGATGGGAGATGCCATAAGATAGGACCAACTAAGTTTATAGAGTAAGATAGATTCCAAATTCCAAGGTCTTTGAAAGCAATCACATTCTGTTGATGGATTACATCCCATCAAGTAGGTGTTGTCTCTTAGCAACTATAGGCTTTTACCTCAGCAGGTTGTCTGTATAAATTTGCTGGAATTATTTTTAGCCAGAAATAAGAATCCCCCGCATTATTATTTTTTTCTGATATTCCTCTGGCTTTACTCTCTCTTGCTTAGGTGCACAATCCGAGACTTCAATGTACTACCTCCAAAGTTTTGGGTATGGCACCTTGAGATCATCAAATTTGCTATCAATTTAGAATAGTGAATTGTGAGCCAACTCGGTTGCAGACAGCTGAGAAAAAATTTGCAGAAACAGCTGCAGAAGCAGCTGCTTTGTCACGGGAGGAGGATGTTGAATATATATACTATAATTTTGAAATATAATGTATCTTGGTCTGTTGTTCCTATATGGAGAAAGTGTAAAAGAATTTAGAGCTGACCTTGGGGAAAATATGAGAGAGCTGTGAAGGAAGGAAGGGACCATTAAGGAGTGACATGGAAAAGTAATTACACAGTCTTGAGATGAAAGCAAGTATGAAAAGGAACCTCAAAATAACCTTGTTTTGATTTTGTGTAATATAAGATAGGGTAGAAAGCCACTTGGACTGGCTTCCAATATTTGGTTAAAAATATAAAATTCCCCATCAGTCTATTGAAGTCCATAGACCTCATTAGGGCAGTGGTTCTTAACCTTTTCTTCAACACAGTTCTTCTTTAAATACTATTTATTTTATTATTTTATTTTATTTTATTTTATTTTATTTTATTTTATTTTATTTT
>WNWU01000004.1:37194557-37259552 GCA_012654045.1 Ptyas mucosa
GTGCAGTTACTCTGCTGGTTGGTAAAACAACATCAATATCCTTAACACAACTGATGCACCAGACGAATCTGGGCATACGCCCCCCTGGTCACGGCTGTTATATGATCATCTAAACTCAGCCGTGAATCCAGGAGGACACCCAAGTTGCGTGCTCTGTCTATGGGGGGGAGGCGTATGCTTCACCCCCTATAGCCAGCAATGGAACCTCTCCTTCGGATCGAGATGCCGGTTCCCACAGCCACTTTTGTGGCCATGGACCATGGCCACGGACCCCCAAGTCTTAAATCAAGATTTAAATTATAACATTTCTTCAAGCCTTTGTGGACCCCCTTGTGATGACGTCACGGCTCCCCCAGGGATCTGCGGACCACAGGTTGAGAACCAGATGCATTAGGGCATCTCAAATCTCAATCCCTTATTTTTTTTACGCTGCTGCTATTTTGTTCATACCAGCTTGACTCTAATCTGATTCAAGAAAATCCTGCCATTTTGGCAACTGCTTGGAAAATATTTACTACACAATGAAGGCTACCATATCCTATCATTGGACAATTCCTTCCTGTTACGTCCTCTCACTTTTCTGTACTAGGAAAGCAATTTTCAATCACTTTTCTTCCTGTGGCCAGCTCTTCCGAAATGTACACACACATATATATGCTTTCACTCAATTCTTAGACAGCCCTTAGATTTTGGCAACTTTCTAAACACTGGGGATGAAAACTTTCTATCTTAAGTAATTGGTAATGATGGAATTGCCTGATTTGGGGCAAGAAATTAAGAAATAATAAAAGAAATTCATACAACCCCAAATAACCTGCTTTGGGACTTCAAACCAGCCACAGTTGAGTCACAAAGGCAAGTGTTTTACAGATTATCCTGTTGTAACAATTAGTATAAAATGACTAAAACAGTCTTTATGTTCAAAGTTGGCAACTTGAAGAGGTATGGACTTTAATGTTTCGAGAATTCCCCAGCCAACATGCTGGCTGGAGAATTCTGGGAGTTGAAGTCCACACATCTGATTTGGAAATCACAGTGGGAAAGAAAGAGAGTCAGAAAACCATATTACATTCACCCATAAGCAATTGTAAAGGTTTATTAAAAATGTTTTCCAACATTTAAAAATGCACTGATAACCAATATTGCATCATTGTATCTGGATATTTTCCCCTGTGTTTTCCCAAATGTATGGAGTTTTTGAGTGGTGAAAAACTTTACCATCTGCCTGCTCCCAAATTCGTATGAATAACATTCTTAGAGGAACAGCATGGCACCTAAGCTATGTCAACAGATGAAAGATGGCAGAAGACACCTTTACAGGCTATGGGACATTGTGTAGCCTCAGGAGGTCTGCTTTCCAAGAAGTGAGCAGGACAGAGCAGACCCAGAGCCACTTTGGTCGAGTAGTTAAAGTACCAGGCTAGAAACCAGGAGATGGTGAGTTCTAGTTCTACCTTTGACATGAAAACTGCCTGGGTGATTTTGGGCCAGTCACTCTCTCTTAGCCCAAATCATCTCACAGGATTGTTCTTGTGGGAAAATAGGAGGAGGAAGGAGTATTAGGTCTGCTCACTTCCCTGAATTATTTATAAAAATAATAAAGGTAGGATGGAAAAAAAAAACCTAAATAAATAAATGAATAAGTAAGTACAATGGCCAGTAGGGCTAAGGTAAAAACTAATTTGATGGCATCTAATTAATTAAATACTATTAATATGATTTCTTTCCCTGTATTTAGTACCTCCTTCATGTATTCACATTGGAAATGACAGCCGGAAACAACATTCTGAAGGCTTTGAGGTTCAAACACAAGAATGAAGAAAGCACATTACTTGATGATTTAAGTAGGGGAGTTAATAGTCCTTTTGAGTTTCTTACCAGCTTTTATTCCCCGCCCCCTTTTTTGAACATTTCGATTCCTATCCGTGTCAATTATGTTAGCATCTTGTCAAGGAGTCACCTCTAGGCAATTGTGAAACTTCCTTCCTGAGAGAAATATCTGGGTTTTAATTTGGGGGATGTTTGAAGAGTTTGAATGAAGAGTTCATTCAAAATGACCACGTTTCCCTGGAAATAACTGTAAATTCTAAGATGGTGACTGTATTCTGTATAAAGCTGTTTAGGCAGTTCAGATAAAAAAATGCAGGAAAGCCCAGCTTCTTTACTACGAATAGAGATATTTTTCAAGACAATTCCTACTTACTCTAACTTGTTCGGTGTTATTCTACAATTCAGGTTATATTTGTGTAGCACATAGTATTGGTCCCTAAAGACAAAAGGCAATGCATGAAGCAATGCATAGACATAGTGAAAGCAAAGAGGGTTTGCAAGGATAAAAGATATAGAAAAAAACTGTTGATTTTAAACTAAATTTAGTGGATTTGTTTTCGTAACTCATTTCTCTGGCTCATTGTTATTTTATTTATTTTTTTAAAAAATCCTCTCTGGTTTTTGTGTTCTCTTACCCTGAAAGGGGTTAACATAATGGGTGTGTATACAGGCATTAATGGAACAACTTGTGTTCACTTTTAAACAATTCAATCCTGTATTTTTTTTTAAGCAGAAACCATTTTCAGTGGGAGATGTTAAGTATCCTGTTTATGTTTGACTATGTTGGGAATTAGTAGGTTCTACTTTTATTGGAAGGTTTGAAGGAAAGGTCATACCAATTCTGTGTCTATAAGAAGGCGGACTCGGTAATCTGTGACATATCTTTTAATTCAATAAACAAAATAAGTACTATATTTCACCAGAATTTTTACCAAAAATAATAGCCCCTGAATATGTTCTTGACATATATTTATCAATCCAAAGCTAATTGCTCAGTTTCGAGACATTTTTCCTTAATCATCTTATTCCCATTTTTCCATTTCATTTTTTAAGCTTAATATCCAGAAAACCAATATGTGTGTGTGTGTGTGTGTGTGTGTATGTGTGTAAACAAATAGTGACTTAGGCTATGTATCTAAAAAAAAAGCCAAGGAAATTTTAAAAAGATCTAATTAAAGCGAACTGGATTCAGTTAAATCTTTTGAAATCAACATCTTAGAGCACGCAGTAATGGAAATATTTAGAAGAACTGATGACATACTTAGTAACAATGCGACTATATATAGCTGGGAATGGGGTTAAACTCTGAATAAAATGTCAGGCTGAGCAATGTTCAAATTATGATGATTTTCAAATAATGAGCTAGCTGTGACATATATTCAGGAGAAAGAGCACCATAACTATATATAGGACTTATTCAGTACTGCTCTAAAGGAAAGCGTATAAAAGAATATGAAAGAGAAAAAGAGGATTTAGATTAGAACCTGCTTGTTGAGGTGGACTTTCACAGTCAGAGTATTTTTTGTGTCTACCAGTAAGGTACTCCTGCTGTTCAAGCCATTCATAAAATAGGGTTGCAGGTAAGTCAGGGTTTTTGGAGCTGCATTTGCAATTGGCCTTGCAGTTGTATTCACACAATTTAAAAGTGTGGTTCAAAAAGCATCAATTTTATCAAGTGAACTATTAAATTAAGACTATAAAAATGAACATTGCAGTTAATAATGATTATAAGAGTATAAGCCTCCCATTCAGGAGCTTAGGACAGTATACACAATGATGGTCTACTTAATTGCCTTTTCCCTTCCATTCAAATAAACTTAATAGGTCCGTACTGTGACTTTGAAAGTCTCCCCGGACCTTCAAATGCTACTAAAACTCATTTGCAGGGTCTTCACTGAGGTCTTAAGGATCTACCCATCATTTTGTGGTTCTAAGAATTACAGTCAGTTCCTTGAAATGGCATGTTGGCTCTCACATTAGCAAGCTGCCCCTCTCCCTCCTCCTACCCAACTTTTATCAAATCTAACAGAGATATCATACGGATACCTTTACAAGATTGGTCCTTTCAAACTCCCTGAATTTATTTCTTCTATCCTTTTGTTGCTTTCATTCAGTATCCCCACCTATACATCCATATTCTAGTCCATTTTGTACTTTTAAGTAGGCTGTGTTCAGAAATTTAAAAGCCAGATCAAAATTAATCTTTCCAAAAAGTTTACACGAAGTCTGATATAACTACCTCCTCTGATAGATCAGCAAATAATTACAGCCTGTAGAAGAGAAGGGGCATAAAAGAGGAAAGAAGTAAAAAAGGGAGAAGACAGGGAAGGAAAGAATAAGAACAAGCAAAATAAGATCAAGAAAATGTAAAGAATTAGCCAAGCTGGAAATAAATATTTTGCACACCCAAAGTTGATCTATTCAACAGGTGCCCAAATGATGGTAGAGACCAAAATAAATAAATAAATAAATAAATAAATAAATAAATAAATAAATAAATAAATAAATAAAGCTATTTTTTAAAATCACAGTTTCTTCTAGAAAAACATACTCCTTGATCTATTTTGTTCCCACAAAAACAACCCAGTGAGGTAGAACTGATAGAGAGAAAATGATTGGCCCAAGTCATCCTGTGTGCTTCAATGGCTGAAAGTTGATTAGACTAGACTACTACCTGTCTTCCTAGTCCAACCCTTAAGTAACATTTTAAAAAATGTTACTTAATGGGGTTGCTGGAGTCAGTGACTTTGCAATGTTATTTATAGTCATTTTTTAAAAAAGAAAGAATCATTTTTTGCTCTTCATTAATTTGTGCAGAATGAAACCTGTCTTTACAATCTATTGTTTCAAACTGAATATCCTGTAGAAAGTTAGCACCCACCCCTTTCCTAGAAGAATGAAATATTTTAGGAAATATTAAAAAGGCAGGATATTATGTTTCCCTGGATGAGAAATGGAGAAGCATGTTTTAAAGACGAAGTAGCTCCCATCTTCCTGCCCCCACCCTTTGGCAATGAGTCAGAGGCAGAAACCCAATCCTTTGTCAAAGAACCATCATCTACAACACAATAGGACCCATCTAGCAACAGAAACTCACCACTTGACACCTGGGAAGATTACATCAGCCAGCAAGGCTAGCTAAGACCCCCACCCCCTGGGAGTCTGATAACCAATCAGGATACTCTTTCTGGGCCCCAGGAAGTTCAAAGCCAGAGAGGGCATAAAATCTGGGAACTCACTGCGTCTCGCTCTTTTTCTGTTCAGGAGCTCAAACCATGTGATCCTGTCCACCATTAAACCATCTTTCCAAGCAGTCTCCATGTTTCCAGTGTTTTTTTCCCCACTTGGAGCTGAATCCAGAAGGATATTTCTTCCTACAGTACATTCTCCAGACATATTTTTGACCAGAAGGTAGCAATCGTTAAATTTCTCCCCTTTTTGAAAGATGTTTCTTTAATATCTCCTTGCTTCTTGCTCCTCCTTAAATTACTTATTTTTCATATGAATTGCACGAATTATGTAAATATTCATGTGTAAATTCCATTAAAGGACTTTACTTGACTAAACGTGTTTGATACATGCTAATTCAATGCATTGTTTCTATCCACAGGTTTATCACACTGAGGAATTAATGTGCATGTTCCTTTCTTCCCTTGTTATCAGTTTGAACTCAATTCTCTTCTTAATGTGTATCATTTTAATTCTTTAATATTTTATCCTGTGGTTTTTGATTGTAAGATTCCTACTGTCACTTCTATGCCAGGTGACATATAAATATAATGCATAAATAAATAAATAAAACACCAATGAGGGTTTGCAAGGAAAATGTAGAAAAATGTTGATTTAAAATAAATTTGTCAGATTCCTTTTCTCATCTCATTTGTCCGGCTCATTGTTCCTCTCTACTCTTTCTGTAAGTTTGCTTACCCTGATAGGGATTAACATAATGGGTGTGTATTTAGGCATTAGTGGAACCACTTGAGTGTGTTCCTTTTTAAACAATTAAATTCTCTGATTTCTCTAAGCAAAAACTGTTTTCAGTGGGACATGTTAAGTATACTGTTTCTGCCTGACTATGTTGGGAATTAGTAGATTCTAACTCTTTTATTGGAAGGTTTGAAGGAAATGTCATTCCATCAAAAATAGCAGATTTCTGTGTCTATAAGGAGATGGACTCAATAATCTGTGATGTAACTTTGATTGAATAAGCAATATAAGTACTATATTTCTCTGGAATTTTGACCAAAATAATAGCCCTTGAATATGTACTTGACATATATTTATCAAACCAAAGTTAATCACTAAGTTTTAAGACATGTTTTTCTTAATCATCTTATTCCCATAGTTCCATTTCGTTTCCTTTTCTTAACATTCAGAGAACCAATTTATATGTGTGTGTGTGTGTGTGTGGAGGGAGAAACAAATAGAGACTTAGGCTATGTATCCAAAAAAGAAAAGCCGAGGATATTTTTAAAAGATCTAATTAAAGCAAACTGGATTCAGTTAAATCTTTTGAAATCAACATGTTAGTGGACAGAATAATGGAAATATAAATAGAAATTCAATTAATTAATTAATTAAATAAAATAAAAGCTAGATATCACAAGTCAACCAAAAGAAGCCCAGTCAATGAAGACATTTTTTATTTAAACATTTCATTGAAAAGAATATAGCTTCACATTATGAGGGAAAGAAACCTTAGAGAATAGGAAAAAGGGAGAGAGATTGAAACAATTAGGCAGCCATTTACTTATTTTTTGCCAAACCTGCTAGCAATTAAATTAGAATCTGAATGATACACACTTAATGCAGCTTTTCTCCTGTATATCTTTGCTTTCCGGCTTCTTTTTATTTTTTTAAGAGAATTAAAACAAACATTCAGACTCCAGGGGTGCCATGTAGATAATGACTTTTGAATTTAACACAGATACACCAGTAGATATCCCTCTCTTAGTTAAAGTCAGAGAAGAGCTGTAGTAGGGATTCTTGAGGGCTTTGATATTTGCAAATTCCTGCCTGAAATTATTCAAGACACATGTTGGAGATTAATCCATGGGAATGCAAATATACTTATCGATCAAAAGTTGCGCGTGCCTGCATGCTATAAAACTGCTGCCTACAATCTAAAACATATCAAAATAGCCATTAAAGGGAAATGATTATTGAATTTAAAATAAAATTCATGTTGAAATAGCTACAATGGGTTTTCAGAAAGATTTTGATCTAATGCTGAAACAAAATCATTAAAAGTGATTTAGAATGGGCCCTAAAGAAGATTTACGAAGCTTGATTCAGTCATATAGATAGTCCTTACTTAGCAACTGCCTTGTTAAGTGACTGTTACAACAGTGTTAAAAAACTGACTTAGCAACCAGTCCTAACACTTATGATCTTTGCAATGTCACTCTGCTTTTACTTTCAATTATTTTTGAATTATTTACCCTATACCAAGATGTCCTAAAAGAGAAAGAATCCCAGGTCGGCTGAAGTAAGTAGGAAGAAGAAAGGAGAATTGAAGCAAAATGGAAAGGACAATCACCGTCAATTTGATTATCTTGTTTCCGAAAATAAGACATCCCCTGATAATAAGCCCAGTTGGGCTTTTGAGCACATGTGCTAAAATAAGCCTCCCCCTGAAAATAAGCCCTCCCCAAAAATATTTAAATGCAGAGCTGGAAATCAGGTTAGACGGCAAGAGGAGCCCCATCTTGCTCCACGTGCCCGAAAATAATAAGATCTCCCCAAAAATAAGGCCAAGCGCTTATTTTGGGGTTCAAAAAAAATAAGACAGGGTCTTATTTTCGGAGAAACATGGGTAACAGCTAAGTGGCCAAAGCCAATTGGGGTTGCTCAGAATGAACTGTAATCTCAAAAGGGAAAGGAAGGATGGTTATGAGGGACCATTTCTGTACTACTGTATATACATTTTAGAAAACAGTGATACTGTCCCTTCAGAAAAAAAAATAGATCAGAATGAATAGTTAAAATCTTCAATAACATTAAAAATGAATGAATTCTTCCCTTCTTAAAGGAGCAGCTGAAAGCTTTGATACATCCTTAGTATGGGCCTTTCTGATCTCATCTAAACATAATAATAGAATTGGGAGGGACCTTGGAAGTCTTCTAGTCCAAACCCTCCTGCTCAAGCAGGAGACCCTATACCAATGATGGCTAACCTTTTTGCCATCATGTGCCAAAAGTGAGGGGAGGGCAGGGGTGTCACATGCATTCATGACCACACCCATAATTCAATGTGCCCCGCCCCCACGCATGCACGCATGACACACACCCTCCCGTGCGACCCCTGTTTTGGCATGCAATGGCACGGTGGGCCCGATAGGCCTGTTTTTCACCCTCCCCAGGCTCCAGAGGCTTTCTTGGAGCCTGGGGAGGGCGAAAACGGCCTTCCCCATCCCTTGGAGGCTGGAAATGGCCCATTTCTTGACTTCCAGTGGGCCTGGAAGGCCCAAAAATCAGTTGGCCAGTGCACGCATGCACGCTGGAGCTGAGCTAGGGCAATGCTTCCGTGCCCATAGATATGGCTCCGTGTGCCATCTGTGGCACTCGTGCCATAGGTTCGCCATCACGGCCCTATACCATTCTGTCCAGTGTCTTCTTAAAAGTCTCCAGTGATGGAGCAGCTACAACTTCTGAAGGCAAGTAGTTCTACTAGTTAAATGTTCTCACTGTTAGGCAATTTTTCCTTAATTCTAGCTTGCTTCTCTCCTTGATTAGTTTACATTCATTGCTTCTTGTCCTGCCTTCAGGTCCTTTGGAGAATAAGTTGTGGCAGCCACTTAGATATTAGATAGCCACCGCTATCATGTCAAGACTTGTCTGGCTCCCTTATTTTGGTTGCCATTTCCATATCTCGGCTTTCCTTGGATTTTTCTTTAAGCAGCTTTAATATATAATTCTTCATCTATACTTCCGATATTCAGCTTCACGCCAATATCAAGGGTAGGCTACTATAGGTTGATACATCTTCACACTATCTACATGGTTTGTTAAGTAGTGATTTGTTTTCCCCCTTTCCTGATAAAGATATTAGTTTTTGATGGACATGATAAGCAATGCTTTAAAAGCAGAGTTGCTGCTTATTTTAAAATGAGATTTTTTTAAAATCAGGGCAGGCTAATTTTAATTACAGATAATATAGGTTCAGAAATTAAACCACCTTCATTAAAGCCGCTTCCCTGAAATCCAACTATAATTCAGCGAGACAGAGACAATATTGACCTTTTATATGGGACATTTCATGAAATGTTTTGATGGTCTGAATCAAAAGTTGGGATTACATTAAACTGTGTCTTGGGTGCCGTCTCTCATACTGAAGTAGTGCGGCAGAGTTCAAATATGCGCTTACACACTTGCCTTTTAAATTATTCATGTCCTTTTCATTAGCAAACTCAAAAGTCAGTTGAAAAACTTAGTAAAAATTTTATGAAAGCTGCAAGACCATAATAATGTGACTTTGCATTCCAAGGTAACAACCTTGGGCCAGATATTTCCTGTTCTCAATAAAAAAAGCATATTTAAAAATTTACATCTCTGAAAGGACAATGCCGGCAAACAAAACATAAGCATGCATTCCGGCATTCCAGGTTGGATGTCTGTCATTCAAATTGTCATGCCGCAAGCAATTCCGATACAATCGAGAAGGAAAATGAATTTAGTTGGATGGGTTTATACAGGATGATATCTGCATGAGTGACAGATGTTTGTGCCCCAGCAACTTTATGCTCATTCAATTTTTATTAGAGAACAATTGCGTGTCTAATATTTTTTTATATGTTCAACATGTTGCAAATTCGTATGTATATGGCCCCCCCACCCCAAATTAAGAATGAAATCTTTGGCATTAGCAGGAGTTTTTTGCCTTGGAATTTTCTTAATAAAAAGTCATTTGGGCAGCACTGACTGGGCAGATATGTGCAGTGGTCTGTGCATTCTCAAACTGCTTCATATTATGTCTTCATGGTTCAGAGAAAATGTTATACAAAGTCTCCAAAGTATTACCAATTGTCAAGGGTAGAATATCACCTGTGCTATAAATTGAGAAGTTTTATTAACACATTAATGACTCAAATGTGTTCTTTAAAATGTGGACCTATAGGATTACTTTTCCTTTTCTTTTCATGTCATTTAGCATTTGTGTTGTTTTCATATATTAATGTATGTAATTTATTATTCTTGTAATTCTTTTTCACATGATAAGAAATCAATAATGAAATGGCAGCTGATGAAAGAGTTCATTAAATGATGATAAAGTGGTTGATTTGATTGTGTTGCTGCTGCCATAGTGGGTGGAGTGGATTTTTATGGCTGTTTATTGTATAATAGATTTTTAAAAATTTTTGTAAGGCACCTGGAGTCAACAATGTGTGAATTGGATGGCTATACAAATTTCTTCAATCAATCAATCAATCAATCAATCAATCAATCATCAATCAATCAATCTTTCTGCAAACTTCTTGATGCTTTTGATGCTCTAGTTTTCATTATCCCACTTCCCCTTGCTTATTAATATGATCAAATTATCATATTAGTTTAGACAGCTGATATGTAAATCCAAAATTGGTTTTACTTTGGTCTTGCTTAATCTGTGGGAAAAAAACCACCTAAATTTATCCAAAATTATGTTTGTTTGTGAACTTTTACTTTTTTAGAGGCATTGACAATTTCAATAGTTATGTTCCCCTTCATCCTGTTGTTGCAGTTGTGCTGGATTATAATTTGAGTCAGATGTAAATTGTCAGTAAGCAGATTCATATGGCACAGACATGTACTTTAAATGTGTTTCTTAATTGTGAATAAAACATTACCCTTTTAATTGTAATTGCATTGTTTGACAGAAGCTTGTGAAGTTCTATAAATAGCACTAAATGGTATTAAAACAGTATTTTGATTTGTTGAAGAAACTTCACAGATTTTTAGGCAAGCTCTGGCACATCAGAAGAAAAAATATTTGGATATGGATGGCTGCATTTTCCACTAACAGAAACTTTGCATGAAAAGGAGATGTCTTCTGCATATAAGTTTCATATTTTTCTATTGGTGGAAGATAGAAAATAATTAAGGACCATGTGCTGCACATTGCAGTTTCATCCTGGCATCTACTGTTGTGATTGAAAACAACTGGTCTGAAATTTTGCAAATCTGCTTCTATTTTTCACAATACTGAATCAAATAAACTAATGAGTTGGATCCAATTAATTGCCATCATTCTTCCACAATCCTCATGGTTTTTGCTTGTAACTTTTATATTATCTTCAGCTCAAGAGGTTGGAAGCTAGACCAAAGTTTTTCAGGTTATTTCATAAGTGGAATTGAAATTCAATGCCCAATTTTTGTGATGGTACAGCAGTTCAGAATTCTGCCTACTGTATCACAGGATATCTCTGGAGGTTTTTACAGTGGTTGCAAAATACGTAGTGAGGGGTTGGCAAATTGTATCATTGGAGTTCTTTGAACTTGGTCGGAAACCAAAAAAATACTGACAATTGAAGAGGATCCAGGAATTATTTCATTAATTCTAAATTTGACTTGATTCATTGAGTTGTTGGTTTCTTTTGTCCATACAGCAGCAATAATGCCAAGATTGAATATGTTTGAAATTGAATAGTGTTCATATGGGTAGTCCTTATCTTACAACAATTCATTTAGTGACTGTTCAAAGTTACAACGGCCCTGAAAAAAGTGACTTAGGACCATTTTTTGCATTTATGACCATTGCAGCATCCGTATGGTCATGTGATTTACATTTGGATGCTTGACAACTGCTTCATATTTATGACCGTTGCACTGTCCCATGAACATGTGATCATCTTTTGTGACTTCTGACAAGCAAAGTCAATGGAAAATCAGATTCACATCTGTCAACTGTCCAGACTAGTGAACCCAAAATAAGGAAAGAATCTCGGGAGCTTTGAATTCTCAAGAGTAAAACTTTATTGGATGCACCATTTTGATACTGAAGAAACAAAACCAGCTCTGGTTTTCCCGCGCAAATGCGTGCCTAGTTAAACAATAGCTTCCTCTTCTCCCCATCCCTGTGTGATCACATTGTCCAATTATGAGACGTCCTTTTGTTATGGGAACAGCCCATCTCTTTCTCAAGCACCTGCAGTAGTGACCTTGATGGATGCCAAGGTATCACAGTCCACGCACACATTCTTAGCATTCTATTTTGCCCTTCCCCCCCTACCAGTTCATGGCAAGTTGAAAAGCATTAAGGTTCGAAAGAAGCAAAGCAGTTCAATCTTGACACCATCTTACTAATTTAACAGCCACAGTGATTCACTTAACAAGTATGGCAAGAAAAGTTGTAAAATGTTACTTAACACTTAGCAACCTAAATTCTGGGCTCAATTGTGGTTGTAAGCAGAGGACTACCTGGACACTGAGCCAAGATCCCAGAAAATTGGAAGAATTGGTCTATGATTGGTAAGGCATCACCCTTTGAAGTAGGCCGTACCAGGAAACACCCTCAAGAATGACTGTGACTTGAGTTTATTGATAAAGGCTACACTAACAAAAACGTGACAGTCAGTTTTACATCCTCTTCCTCTTATTCTCCAGGGAGTTACCTCAGGGTAATCTGAGGTGTCCCCCCCCCCGCTCCAAATGCTTTCTTTGTTTCTCAAACTTAAACTATGTTTGTATAACTGTCACTGCATAGTTTCTCCAAGGTTATCTCTGTGGCCGTCCACATAAGGAAGCAAAATAATCTTTTTGTGAGAGGAGGGGGAGAAGGAGGATTTTCTTTTCTTTTTCTTTTTTTGCTTGCATGTTTAACTTAAGCTGATTCAATACTTTATTGGGAAAGGAGGAAGGAGATAAGGGGGCAACACCACGTATCCATAAATCTCTTGCTTTGCTAAAGACATAAATCCTTATAAGCAATCAAATCATTGACAACACATTGGCACATCTAGTAAAATTAGACACTTAACTGGGCATCTGAAAAAAAACACACAACCAGAACTAGAACTGGAGAAACATGCAACAGGACCAACCCCTCCACCCAAAAAAACCCCGTATATATAAAATGAAACTATGGAAAGACATAAGGGAGCCTTATTTCAATTTTCCCTATTAGATAACATCATCAATACAGTGGCTTTGAAAAAATGAGTTCATTGGTTGGCAGGGGTTATATATATCTTCTGCCTTGCATGCTTTCTGCATGCTTGGATGGGAGCCGATGCTGTTTTGCAAATAATTGCTGCTTCGTTGATGGTGGATTATTGACTCCGCCGATAAGGTTTTATCTCTGTGTGGGTTGCTTCCTGGGTAATTGCTGGTGTTGGTAGCTGAGTAATAGGATGGCTTGTTGGGAAGGTGCTGTTCTTTTGCTGTCATTGTTGCCTTGAAGTTGGCTTTTGATTGTGAGGTTGATAAGCAGATGGTGGCTGTATGCTGATGGCAATGGGGATTGCCTTCTGGGCTGGGGGTCTTTGGCCCTTGTGTCACCATTTATCTGTGACCTTTCTCAAGAATAATCAGAGGTATTTTGAGACCTTGCTACCTATCTTTAGTCCCTAGTTTCTACGTTTCATTTTAGTTTCACTTAGCAAAAGGTGTTCCTGTTCTTCCTTAATTTTTAAAAGAGTTGCTATTTGACTGGCTTATAAACATAGTGCCCGATTTTACAAGTTTGAACAAATTTGATTTAGAGAGAGAAGAGGAGAAGTTATAAAAAC
Organism: Ptyas mucosa; assembly: GCA_012654045.1. NCBI lineage: Eukaryota > Metazoa > Chordata > Lepidosauria > Squamata > Colubridae > Ptyas > Ptyas mucosa. Next base: position 37,208,093 of record WNWU01000004.1, read on the forward strand.
ATAAATTCTTTTGGCTTTCCCCCCCTACCTTTGGGGTTCTATTGTCATTGCTGTAGGAAAATACTTGAAACAACTGGATGATTTGGAGACAGCTAACAGTGGAACTTGTCCTGAGAAAAGTAAGAAATACCAGGAGGTTTAAGAGAATAGAATAGTAAAGAATAACATGGTAACCTGAAAAATGAAGCTATATTTTCACCAGAGAGGCTGTCCATTTTGCTTATTACCTTTTCCTTAAAAGCAGGCACCTCTAAAAGCTTCCCCCATGTCAAATATTGTTTTTTTCCCTCTTCACTTTTAAAATCGCCATGGTGATCTTCAAAAGTGATAAGGGTCCTTGAGGTATTTCCAATTATTTTATATTGCTGCACATTTTTATCACATAAATTTGGGATCAGTTCTCCTGCACTAAACTCCCTGGGAGTCACCTGTCAAAATTTGTTGTAAAGGCCTGTTAGATGACATGTATCATTTTTCTATAGAAAGCAGCAAAAACATAATGAGAAAATGTGGCCTGCTGTGATTCCATTTCTGATTCCTTCCTTCCTTCCTTCCTTCCTTCCTTCCTTCCTTCCTTCCTTCCTTCCTTCCTTCCTTCCTCCCTCCCTCCCTCCCTCCCTCCCTCCCTCCCTCCCTCCCTCCCTCCCTTTTCCTGAACACACCAAATGACAGTTTAGCTGGTTTAGTCTTCATATTGTTATTTTCTAGTTGCCTGAATTAGTTTATTAAATTAAATGAGAAACAATACGTAGCAGATGTTCCAACAATCCATCAGATTTTATTTGTGGTTCAGATGTAAAAAAAATCTGGATTTTCCTGGGGACATTCTCTCCAGCTTACTTTCTACTAAAGAAAACTGGCTAGATGTCAAAGAGAGCCATGGTTTCAAGGACACGTTTTCAAGCTGACAAGGCAGGAGCAGTGGCACCAGAGTTTTGCCTGATTCTTTCTGTTGGAGGACACTATTTATTTTCATGGTAGGCTAGCCTGATTTTCTTCAGCGAGACTGATCATATTAACCCTGGAAAGCTGAAGTAAACTTTAGGAGTCAGTGTCCTTCAGACAGAAGCAGATCACTATGTTGTCCTTTGTTTAGTTAACATAGTTTTTTGGCCAGCAATAATAACACACTTTTTATTCATGCTGCACAGATTTTTGAAAACGAATATGGTTGACCGTGCAAATTATTTTACTCTTAGTTATTTGTAGATAAAAGTCACATATCAATGTTTAAGAATCTGAACTTTTAACCCAGGTCCATTTGTATACCTGTGGCACAATATTCTCAATGGAAAGAAACATCTGAGTAAAACCCTTAATGTCAGTGTTTTATTACTGGGGATAAGAGTTTGCTTTGGATGAAAACTAAAACAAGAACTAAATTGCTTTGGATCAATTTGGGTGACTTTTGAGCTGAAGCAGTGATTTTCTAAAGCTGTCTAAAGAACATCAGGTTGTTCCTTCTAAACATTTATTTCAAAAGAATATTCTAGGCACTTTTAAAATTCAGAGAATCGTGGGGAAAATCGGAACTACATATTTGAAGCAGCCATATTAAGGAGAAAATAAAGAAGCAGGCACAAATCATTTTTCAGACATACTAATTCATTAATATCTGGGCCTGTTTCTCTGAATATTTTCAGGCATTTTCCAAGTATAGAAATGAGATGAAGGTGTGTATAAAACTACAATGAAAAAGGTGATTTTTAAAAAAATATATTTGATGTACATAGAAATAGTTTGTGTAAAAGGTTGTAGGACTCTTAGTTTGCTTATCCCATTATTGCTGTCAGACCCAACATACATTCTGGGTGAGCAAATATGTCCAACTATTCTTCTTTGGCTGAGGCAAAGCCTTTGCAATATATGCACTGTAATTTGGACATCATTGTTAAACTGACATTTTTTTTTCTTAAACGTTATAATCTACCAGATCTCTACTTTCCCCAATGGGTCTATTCTTAGACGTCTATTTCAAATTAATTTCAATGAATTGTTTTATAAGGCTTTATAACATCAGATCCTTAGAATTGTTAATGTTCTCCTAGAGTGAAATTTAGTCAAGAAATTTGTTCATTTTTTTTTGTAAAAAGTTTTTATTAGTTAAAAATATACAATATTATAGTTTACAATATGTTGAATTTTCAATATCTTTATAAAAAGATATTTCAATTATTATTCTCTTTTTTTTTGAGTTCTCACACAACAGACATTATTATGTTAAATCAAAACAAACAACCAGATTATATAAAAGTTATATGAACAAAAAAAAAAAAAGCAAATAGCCAAAGTGTTATACAAAGTACAATAAAAAGAGAGAGAAAAAAAAGATGTCAAATAAAAAACATTAAATAATGGATTCCCCTCCTTTCTTCATTTCCTGGTTCTAGCTCTTAAAACCATGGTCTGGCCTCCCCCCTCCTCCAGGGCCGCCACAGCTCCGTCCGCCCCCGCTCCTTGATCATCTGATACTTCCCCCTCTTCGGCTCCTGTATCTTCTCCATCTAGGAAGGATTTATGTTGGTCAAAAAAAGCCTTAGCTTCCACTACGTTATTAATTTTCTTCTTACTGTCCTCCCAAAAAATCATCAGGCCCTCCGGAATCAACCACCTAAAACCTACTCCCTTAAGGTACAGCTTGTTTGATAAAAAATAATATTTTCTCCTTAATTCTCGTACCTGTCTGGGAATCTGCTTTAGGATGGTGACCTCCTTGCCCCTGTACACCAGCGCCCCCAGTCTTTGTTTTCTCAATATCTCATCTCTCAGTTCCCTTCTTACAAATTTAATATGAACCTCTCTTGGTAAACTATGTAAAATTGCAAATTGTGAGTTTACTCTATACACCAAATCCACATCCCTTCCAATGGACTCCAAATCTCTTTCTAAAAATTCACCCAACATTTTAACCATCAACCATCTCTCAAATTTTCTTGGTCAAGTTGTTCCACGTTTTGAAACCTGAGAAAATAAGACATCTTATCCAATTGTAAAGTTAACATTGCATTTCCTCTCCCTTCTTCCACCCTCTGGAGTGCCCGTACCTCCCCCTCCAGACCCCCCATCTTCTTCTTATTTTGCTCTGCCAGCTGTTGAACATCATTTAAATCTTTTTTCATAAGTGTCATTTCAGATTTAATTTCAGATAATCCTTTTTGCAAATCATCCAACTTGTCCAACTTCTGATCCAATTTTGCCAGTCTTTCCAAATTTGTTTCCATGTCAGCTGCTGTTGATTTATGACCCTTAGCCATCTTGCAGTAGTAGAAGATGAAAAATCCCAAAAGGCAAACCTCCAGGAAAGAAAGAGGGATTGACAGTCAATGTAATTTTTCAAATATCCACCAGTGGGCGCTCACAGGAGCAACGAGTCCGGAGTATAGAGTAGGTCAAACAGGAAGCCTTAGAGGAGAATGTTGTCTTCAATCATAAATAAAGAAGCAGGAAGTCGGACCGCCGCCATGGCTCACCACCGGGAAGAGAGGCCACCAGACCTCTCCAACAAATTCTGATACAGCCATCCTCAGAAGAAAAGTCAACAAAGTAAGGGGTTTCCTTCCATTTCTTTCTCCCTACTTGTCAGCCACGGCACCTTTCCAGCTACAAGGGGGGGGGGAACTCCAACCCCCCCCCTCACCTCCAGGATGCCTGCTCAACTCTCCGGTCGATCAGCTCAGTCCGCTGTGCCTTATGGATAAACGCCGGTCCCCTTAGGCGCTGTGGCACCTCCGCGGCCTCAGAAAAGGCCGCCGATCGCCTCCCACCCCCTCTGGAGCGTCGGGCGTGCCAGCATCGGCCTCCCAGCCCCTGGATGTGAGGCAGGGGACCCCTGGCGAGCCTCCCTCAAACGGCAAACGCCCCAAAAATTGGGGCGTTTGGCCCAAAGGGCCTCCAGATGGGGGGGATCAGACACTGGGGCCAGAGCTAGCCCGATCAGTGTCTGTCGCCCGGGGGACCGGAACCGGAAACCAAGAAATTTTTTCATTTTTGAACAGCCCTCTCTCTCTTCGAAATCTATTCTTTCAAATATTAGCATATTATAATTTTTTCAGCATGTTCCATTTTGTATCACAAAGCCACTAATTCATGCCATATGTTTATGCACAATGCATATAATAACAATTATTAATGGTGTCTTTATAATTAAAAAGCACAAACTATGAATCATATCATTTAAAGAGCCTCCCTTAAAGTACTGTTACATTTTCACCATGTACAATTCATTATATAGGATATCATTATATAATGCACAAAAAGTAACTCGCCAAGAAATATTTAATCTATTCAATATGGTATAATAAATATACAATATCATAATTCCCCATGATTGATTATGGAATCTATATACAGAAATTCCTATTTTACTCAATCTCATACGAAGTTTGCTTTATAATATAATTGACTTCATCCCTGCTAGGTTTGGAAACATTTCATATGCAATTCCTTAGAAAAAAACAGAAATATCTAACAAGTTTTGCTACATTTTCTTTCCCTTTTATCAGCAATATCAACCACTTTTCTTTTTTTCTTTTTAATAAATATATGGATTTGCTGAGTAAACACATTCCACCACAACCTCTGTCTTATTTCTTGCTATGGTTTTTTTTTTTTTGCTTTTTTTTTGCTTGCAAATATGTGTACTGCTGGGGCAAATCCTTTCCTTTGTGCGTAATTTAATAAGCCCTTTCAGGAAAATTTAGGATTTTTGAGGAGAACACTATACAACAGATGTATGCCTTCTCAAATGAAAAACATACATCTGTTTGCAAGAAATCTAAACATCAACAATGAAGCAATCACATAAACAGCTTGGAATTTGTTTTTCTACAGATGCTTCTTGTTTGGATAGAAATTGGGGGAGATACACAGCGCTAGCAGATAAACCAGATAATAAGGCACCTTCGTGCAAGACTGCCTTTCAGTTTCAATTTTTGGAAGGACTGTTTAGTTTCAACAACCTGGAAGGGTATGTGGGTATGGCCTTGGGAGACAGGAGGCAAAGTCACAGGCTGGACCATGGGCATGTAAAAGATATCTCAGCCCAAGAAGGAGAAGGGATATGGGAAACATTGCAAATGGGACTCTCCTTAGTTTTCCAGATAACAACAAAAACAACAACAACAACAACAACAACAACAACAACAACGGGAGAAGTACTTTTGGGCTTCCAAAATTCTGCTACCAGGATTCTATTGTCTTATAATAAAGAGAGAGATAATAATCCTGCTTGGGCTTCTTGTCTTGACTACTTCAAAATGTTAATAACAACCACTCTGGAACTGTTTCATTTACTTGGTTCTACTTATTCAGTATTCTCTGGTCATATTTTTAACCTCTAGATCATTTGATTTGGTTCAGTTGCTTGTCCTTCTATTTAGCATTCAGGATAAAATTGAATAATCACATATCTCAGACTGCCCAAAGAGATACTCAAAAGTAGGAGGAAAAAACCCAATGACACCATTTGCAATCCATACATAGTGACAAAGAGAGTATGCAGCTCAATAACATTATTTCAAGGGTCAATTTTTCCTTATTCAGGAACTGAGAAACACTTTAATAAAATTAAGCATTTAAGATTAATTCTATCATCCTTGCAGATCCTAGCGCAATTGAACTCAGTTCATGAAAACTGCATCATAGAGGCCGCTAGTCATACTGATTAAGTTGAAATAATTGCCAAACTAATAACTGGTTTTCGGTTACCGAAGCAACATTCCCATGGTATACTTGGATAATATGATACATAAGATTATAGTCTGATCTTTTATTATTTATATACGCACACATACCCATGTTCATAATCCCAAAGAATTCTGAGCAGCTAATAAGACTCAAAATAAAAATAACAACAATATAACAATACCCCGGACAACAAAAACATAATCAAACAGTATATTCAACAATGCCTGTGATGATTACCCATAATGAGTTAGGGTCAAAGCCCTGCTCAAATAGCACAACTTTACTTGTTTTTGGAATGCAAACATAGTTGGGCTACATGTCTATGGAGATTCTTAGTCATCCAGGTCATGGTTGTTCCAAAGGTGCTTTTTCAAGAGGCAACTGGACTTTCTGGTTTTTCTTTGAAGACATTTTGCTTCTCATCAAGAAGCTTCTTTGGCTCAATTGGGCTACGCTAACTCTGGACAGCGTGGGGCTACTATAGAGAAGATCTGATTTATGGGTCACATCTCATGAACCTGTTTGAGAAGGATGCCCTGACAAGACACACAGATTCAATATAATGCTTTTATATGATGTGTTCTTCTGCTACCAAAGTTCGAAAAACTCTAGGATCAACCTGACTTCTTTGAATGGTGAGAAAACCCAGGAAACATCTGGGATTATATTTGGTTATCGATACACATATAAACTGAAGATGTGAAAGCTTGCAGGGTTTTTTTCAAGTCAACATATCTGCTCACTGGATTCCTAGAAAAAGACTATGTGTTGGAGACAGAGGTTCATTTTGTTAGAGAGACACGGTTATTTTTAATTTCAAAGAATGAATGAGGGAAAACATTTTTGACAACTGTCATCCTCTTGAGAAATCACCAAAGTCGTCTTTAGACCAATTATAAATAGTCACTTCTGAAACAATATGGGATAGTGCAGGAATGGGCTTCAAAAATTTTAGCAAGGGGTTCTCTGCCCAGTTGTTGGGTGGGGGTGACCATGGTGAGTGTGGCCTAGTCGGCCTCCTGCACCACAGCTTTTTTGCCCTCCCCAGGCTCTGGAGGCTTTTCTTGAGCCTCCAGGAGGCAAAATCGGCCTCCCCAGGCTCCGGAGGCCTTTCCCAAACTTCTTGTAGGCCCATTTTTTGCCCTCCCCAAGCCTCCTAGTGTGCCCTGCACTTATCTACATCCAAAACGAGTTGTGTGGGGACTCCTGGGAGCGGTGGGCGGAGCCATTCAGGAGTGGGATTTGGAGGTTCTCCAAACTGCACAGAATCTTAGCTAGAGGTTCTCCCAAACCCCTGAGAACCAATTCTAGAACCAGCTAGTGGTTGTAAAGAATTGGCAAAATTAATTTTCAGTTTGCAAAATTTAGAGGTCTGGATATAAGCCTCATTTTTAAAAGAATCAATGTGATCTCTTCCATACCTGTATGTTCCAAATGCCTTCAGAAAATTGATAATAATAATTGCCCAGTAGCTTAGAGCAGTGGACCCCAATCTTTTGGGCACCAGGGACCGATTTTGTGGAGAGAGGTTTTCGCACAGACTGGAGCGGGTGTGGTCTCATGTGCTATCTGCATCCTGCGGATGGGACTTCGCTTGTTTGTGCGGCTCAGTTTCTAGGATGCTATGGCCCAGTGCTGGTCCATGGACCAGGGGTTGGGAATTACAGTAAACTAGAGACAATATATAAAATGTGTATTATCTACCCTATTTCAAATCTGCCTCTCCACATACAGGTTGTGCAACGCTCATATTCAAAGGGTAAAAGATACATTGAAGTATGCAGGGCACTCATGAAACACCAATTGACAACTCCTTAAAACAGCTGCAACTTTTACGAGGAGATGTATTTTAATTCATCTATCTGTACATTTATTTAGACACACATACACATATAAATACAGCACATAGATATGTTCACATATGACACACATACTGTATATCTGTATAGGAACTGTCACCTCCTTCAAGAACTGTAAATTTTAGCAATTGCAACATGTGTCTGTATCCATCCATCCAGCCAGCCAGCCATCCATCCAGCCAGCCAGCCAGCCAGCCATCTGTCAGGAACACAAGCATACACATAATAAAATGGTGGCCTAATTCACATCAGGATTATTACATATAGAAAAGTAAGACCCAAATCATATGGCATTTTAACAAATATTTAAACTGTGCTTCACTATAACAAAAAAAATATTTTATTTATATGCTGAAAACACCCTGTCCCTGCTCCTGATTTGTGATCAAAAAAAGGATCCTTTGTGAAATACCAGTTTTTGGAAATCTGTCATTATATTCAGGGAAAAACGATGTGCGGTTGTTAAACTATTTTGAAGAATTTCTCTTTCATACAAAACTTTAGATTTTCAGATCAAGAAAGATCAAAAACATACCATATCTCTAACAAATAGGCTTGGTATGTAAAAGAGAAAATCTTAAATGCTAGTTTCTATTTGATGCTTTAGAGATGTTATTTCTTTGCAGACTAAATGGCACGGCAGTCAAATACTTTGTGGAAGTGACATGCTGTAATTTAAAAGTGGGGCATTTTAATAATTAGAAGACATAAACACTCTTTCTCTATCCTCTCCTCTTCTTTCAATCATTGCTCAGGTTGCAGCATAAAACAAATACTCCTCTTCCAGGTTGATAAGAAAGGGAATTTTATTGCTATGGCTTCTCTTGATAGTATTACTGACATTTTTTTCAAAAAATCCATATTATTATTCTCTAGATCATTCTGCTTCACATAACAAATGACCATTGTAGGACGTTAGCCCCCACCCCTCTCCTAGAAAATGAAATATTTTAGGAAATATTAAAAGGGCAGAATATTTCCCCCCAAAAGGAGGCAGAAACTCAGCCCCCCCCCCTTTTGTTAATGGGCCATTAAGGCCTGAGCCAGTCCATTCTACATAACAAAGATAGGATTAGCCCTCTACCCATCTAGCAACAGAAACTCACCATATGGCACCTGGGAAGATTACATCACCCAGCAAACCTACAAAGTAAGCTAAGACCCCTGCCCCCTGGGAGTCTGACAGCCAATGGGATACATTTCTTGTACAGGAACAGGAAACTCTAAGGTGGGGCCCAACAGAGAGCATAAAACCAAGGCACTCTCAGCATCTCTGCCCGTTTTCTGCTCAGGAACTCAAGCCATGTGATTCTGCTCATGAACTCAAGCCACGTGACCCTGTCCTTCATTAAACCATCTTTCTAAACAGTCTCCAGTGTCTTTTTCACACTCTCCAGTGTTTCCAGTGTCTTTTCCCCCACTTAGAACTGAACCCAGAAGGATATTTCTTCCAATGCTATATTATGGAAATAAGATTACACCACCTTCTATGCTTTTAAGAAATAAAGTTCCATTTTCTCCACCATAAAAATACAACTGCCTGATAATTACCAAAATTGTTCATATACACTGACTTTAAAAATATGCTGTATTTTAAAAGAAACTTTTTTTTTCAATTGGATGCAGTTGTTCAGACACATGGAATCAGTTATTCAGCCTAAAAGAGAGAGAGAAGATAAATTCTGAAACAAGCAATTTTCTTTGTATATCCTTCCTTGGAGGTCCAGTTATAGGTTGGGCAATCATCTATTTGCTGCAGCTGTTGCTTCTTTTAAAAATCTCACTGAAGGCATTTATAGGTTTGCTTTTAATGACTGTATTAAAAATATCCTTGAACCTAAATCCTAGAATGTAAGTGCTAAGACCTTAATGAATTTTTTCCCTTGCCTTAACTGACTGTGCCATCAAAATTTGACAATCCTTAGTCTTAATGAGAGCTTTGTCATAATAATCATATTTCAGGGTTACGTCCAAACATAGTCAAGGTTGTTTTTATTTCAAGTGTAATAGTGATTTATCATACAGGGTTTTAAAAGTAGTTAAATATAAGGGCATCAGTAGGAATTAAGAGGGGACTTAGCAAGCACAGCATAATGACCAAAGCTTTAACCATCTGACAAACACAGGCCAGCTATCTTCCGCCACTTCATGACTTCTAAAATGATGTGTATTAGTGTATCTTTAGCTTCTGGAGTATTTGTAGAAATGTACAAGTGAAGATCTTTTGAATTTTATCTATTCTACTGTTTAAATTGGAACAATTCCGGCGGATGATTTTGGGCCAGCCACTCTCTTTCCTCCCTAAGAAGGAGGCAATGGTGTAGGAAGAAATATCCTTCTGGGTTCTGCTCCAAGTGGGGAAAAAGACACTGGAAACTTGGAGACTGCTTGGAAAGATGGTTTAATGGTGGACAGGATCACATGGCTTGAGTTCCTGAACAGAAAAAAAGGCAGTCACCCATTGACAAAGGGTGGGGGCAGGAAGATGGGAGCTGCTTCAAAACATGCTTATCCATTTCTCATCCAGGGAAATATAATATTCTGCCTTTTTAAATATTTCCTAAAAATATTTCATTCTTCTAGGAAAAGGGTGGGTGCTAACTTCCTACAATGGCAAACCACCTCCAAGAAAACTAAAGATACATGTCCAAGTAATTGACTTGAAGACATGTATGTAAACAAAAAGGTAGTGAAGAAAAGTAAAAGTAAGCTTAAATCAACAGAACTTCAGAGAAATAAGAATGGACAATAGAAAATGATAAAAAGAATTGAAGCTTCTCTCGGTACCAGAAGGTTACGGAGAAGGGGTGTGATATAAGTGTTATCACAACACTTGGGATATACAGTAAGTGTTTTAACAGCATTTCTGGAGAACTGAGAAAACAGTTCAGAGAAATTTTGGGGTAGCAGTCGTGAGACAGGGAGGAAATCCTTAAATTTACATTATTTTGCCTGAGATGAAACTAATCTGCTCTGTTGAAAGCCTGTTTGAATTCTATTGTTATTTGTTCTGTAAATATAAGTCTGTGTGGAAAATAGGTGGAAAGAAACAATTTAGCTTTGATGGGAAGGAATGTGAACAAAAATTGCATGGAGAATTGGAAAGGAAAATTGCTTTATTAGTTAAAAAGAAATTGGCACAATTCCAAACAGCTCTTTCTCTAAACACCAAAAAGAGTTTTGTAAAGTAACTCTTTACAAACTGTACTACACCGTTATCATTTAACTATTCTTCTTTACTTCTCTGTTTGATTTGTTTCATTACCAGAAGCCTTTTCTACATTTTTAAAAGTTCTGTCTCAATTTATGTCACTCATATCCTCGTGTGCAACAAGATATTGCCAAATGTTTTTAAATGAGGGAATGCTTTCCTTTCCTGGAAGTGAACATTATATTGAAATGGGGAAAAAAGAATTTTGAGGGAGATAAACTGAAAATGATAATGAATTCAGCATCACATAGCAGCTAGATAAGTAGGATCACTTCCCACTGTTCCCAAAAGTAATTGATAGTGATGGTAAAATAATGCTTTTTCTGTTCTTTGCATATGGGCATAACTGTGCTTTTTTCATAACCGGTGTTATTTGGCAATTATTTTCTTTAACCAACAAACTTTCCAACTATTTAATTACAGCTAGCTTATTATTTTAAAATAAGCTTCCAATTTGTATGGTATTTATTCCCTCTCCCTTTCACGCCCACAGTTCTATAAATAATTTTGCAACTAGAAATTGTGCAAAAAAATCTAATCCTTCCCAAAGAAAATAAAACACAGACACACGCACACACACACACACACACACATACAACTGTAACAAATCCAGCAACCAACTCTTATGCCTTACACAATAGCTTTAAAAATATAATTTACTAAGCAAATATTTTAGTTCTAAGCCCTGAAAATTGGCCAAGCTGTGTTCTGATTACCACAGCATAACAGGCAAAATTCCAGAATATCTAAGAACTGAATATGGTTTAATAGGCCCTAAATATTTAGCAGGTTCCTTGGAGGATAAAAGCACTTGTATCAACTCTGCATTGATCGCCAGTTGGGCAAGTGTACAAGAAAGAAAAAGGCACAATTTTGAGTTATTAACTGCATTTTTAAAGCTTTTACTGTATATAGGCTGAAGAAGTGGTTAAAATCAGGGGTGAAATCCAAAATTTTTCCTTACTGGTTCTGTGGGCATGGTTTGGGGGCATGACAATCAGGGGAAGGTTATTGCAAAATTTCCATTCCCACCCCACTCTGGGGACAGCCAGAGATGGCATTTGCCAGTTCTCTGAACTACTCAAAATTTCCGCTACCGATTCTCCAGAACCTGTTAGAATCTGCTGGATTTCACCCCTGGTTAAAATCCTCTGTAGTATAACTGCTGTTATGTTTGGGCTGGACATTTGGCCCTTCTGGCTCTCTTGGATAGCCAGATCAATTGGGAATGGGTGGATCAGGAAAGTCATCCACATTCCTTTGAGAGAAAAAGTAATGTCACTTGTTTTGCAGAAAGAAATGGTGTGGCTTGTCATAAAATAGTCCTCTATCTGACTGCTTTTGCTAACTACAAACTTCCAGTCTCCAACGTGCCCATAGGGAAGGCTGCATTGTTGAGAAGATGGTGGTGCCAGAAGATATAGATTATTTAGGTTCCGGTCATCCAGGAATCTGTAGTCTCACACCACACCATCATGGGCACCATCTCTCATTGTCTCAGCCCCATATGAACCTGCAGGAACTAGGAAAGGCCGAGGCCTTTATTATTATGGCTTTACTTTTATGCAGCATACTGTCTCTTGGTATTTTAGAAACCAGCTAAAACAAAAGCAGTTTCGTTCTTCCATGCTTTTAATCCAAATTAATTTATTGTTTGGGGGCATATATTTGTTGTCATGTCACATGGTTTTATCTATGTGTGTGGGTTTGGTTTCTTTGTTTTTGGATTCATCCAGAAAGTTCTAAGCATGACTGGTTAAAAAACACTGGGGGCGGGGGGCACATGTGTGTTATTTGGAAAATAAAATATAGGCTTGATAATGCACACACTTTTTGACATTTATTTGCTTGATAAACAAATCCTGGCTTTCTTGCCTTATGATTCAGGGAAGGTATAAATTTTATTTTTATGCTAAAACAGTTACTGACTGACTTCCAAGCATCTTTGGAAAACGGCCTATTGAAACATATCAGAAATGAAGGCTATTTTGACTTCCTGGTGGATACCAAACAATTAAACAACTATCCTTGGAATGTACAGTCTGTACTCACTCACTGCTTATTTCTGTAATATATTACTTTTTACAGCCAGACATCAGTAATCAGTTTGAACTGGAAAACTCCACCCTTGGCGAGTATTACATTTTGTGTTACAAAGCTGCAGTTGAAGAAAAGGGGAGCTATTCTGGGAACGCCTTAAATATTGCTCTTCCCTTCTCCCTTTTTGAGACCTCAAGGCACTGCTTTTCCAAAGAACCAACAGTCTCTTTATGGTAGATTATAAAAAACTATTGTTTACTTTCATGACACTCACTCTTACACTTATGTTAAATCTACATGGCCAATTTCAGTATAAACCAGTATGGTACAATGGTTAACTTTGTAGGAGCGCAGAAATCTATGTTCACCTTGCTAGTTCACTGCATTAACTTTGAGTCTCAATGGGAGCACAATAAAACACCCATCACATAAAACATGTGATGGACTCTCATGTAGCAACACAAAACCATGTAGAAAGTTTTCAAGGTGAAACTACTGGCCTTGTATAAGAGCCCCACATTACATAACCTAACTTCAGAATGCTTGCTTTGTTTGGCTGTTCCAATCTTTCCTTTCATTTGAGACTAATAGAGTCCACCAACAGTCTTGACTAAGGTTTAGGTCTCCTTAAAATTTAAAATCAGCTCTGTAGAATCCCCCCCTTTAATCTCTCTTTGCTAACCACCTCATTGAAATTATCATTAGATACCAAGGGAAATTGAGTAGGAGTTAGGAGAAAAGAATCAGTATTCTTCAGGCAGATACTAAATATGAGTTTTACTGCAAAAAGCTCATATTAGTACCTTTTATTTTCTTTTATTCACCATGTAGGAAAGGGAGAGAAAAGGGGAGAGAGAGTGGTCTCTTTTTCAGAGAGAAAAGTATTTCACACATCCTGGAAATAAGACCAAACTGCCTTTATGTTGTTTCAGGTGAATATAGACCTAATGCAGTTATAGTTAAAAATGCAAACAAAAAAGAAACAAACCAAACCGTGATTTTTTTTTTTGCATAAAATATTCCAATTGCTTAACATTTTAAAAATAGAGTACTTTATTGGCACTTCAAAGTACACTTTAAAAATGTCAGTGGATTTGGGTTAAATCATCTCACTTAGTGCCCCAAGGAAGAGGGGGTCAACCTAGTCTCCAAAGCACCTGAAGGCAGAACAAGAAGCAATGGATGGAAACTAGATCCAACCTAGAACTAAGTAGGACTTTCCTGACAGATAGAACAAATAACCTGTGGAATGACTTGTCTCTAAAAGTTGTGGGTGCGTCAACCCTTGAGGATTTTAAGAAGATATTGGACAACTGTTTGTCTGACAGTTATAGGGTTTCCTGCCTGAGAAAGGGGGTTGGACTAGAAGATCTCCAAGGTCCCTTTCAGCTCTATTATTCTGGTGTTATATTCCCTTCCCATTTCTTCCTCTCACACAACATGATTCCCATAGCCTTCCTATCTCTAACACCCTGCCTTTCTACTCCATTAGTTCTGTGTATGCATTCTGATCCCCCACCTCTCACTATCCCTTATTCTTTCCCACTGCTCTCTAGCAGTGAGAATAAAGGCCCATCTGAGGGTTTGCTTTATAGAAAGGGCTCATTGTATGTGTAAAGGGCAGTGAAAAACTGTTGGCAGGCAGTGCACTGTTATCAGAGGAAACATGGGTGTGCCTCTACTGATATTCAATAGCACTTTCCAAGTACACTAATACAGTATCCAAAGCTTTGTAGTTGCATGTGACTGCAAACTTGAACTATGCCATCGTTTGCTAGAAAAGTACATGCTAAACATTTGTTTACGTGAGAAAGCTGAATTCAGAAGACCTGGCTGTTACTGGTTAAAAAAAATCAGTTAGTGTTTGGCAAAGTTGGGTAGGAAGAGAGAGTATTAGAGCAAGTGAGACTTATATAAAATGGCTATTAGGAAAATCTGCAAAAAGGGGTAAATTTAAAGGAATTGTATGCAATTAGCATAAATGTTGGATTTTTATGTAATCTGCATATGGTGATATTCCTCCAAATCTCGATGATTGTAACTGTATGGAGTAAAAAAAATCTGCTTCATTGGAAAAAAATAAATCCTTGTCAGAAGACAATAGTATGTGAATGTGTATAAAGTCACACAGATTGGATTTGTAGTGATACTTGCCTTCAGGGGAATATAGGATTTTCAGATTTTACGAAAGTCATCCATTATTTGCAAATGCATTCAAGTCTTTTTCCTTGTTAACCCAATTGAGTTGTAAAAGTAAGGATTGTTTTTATTTGCATTGATTTCTAAGTGAAGCCAAGATGTTTGTTTGAAACAACAACAAAATTCTGAAAGTTTAATTTCTGTAAATACTGAAGTACAGTTGTCTTGTGCTCTGAAGCTATAACACCCAAATTCATTTATACAGTTGTTACGACTCTGTGAGAATTCTGTCTGAAGTGTTTGGCTTCCTATCTTCTTTAAAACAGACATTCGTCATTGGGCTAATTTTGTGCACAGGAAATGAGGCAAGTAGATAAATTGCTGATAGAAATATCTTGGCAGAGACACATTTTTTGGCAACTGATTTTACTTTAAAGAGAGGTGTCCACCTGCTAATTGCTGTACTCAAAAAGATAAGTATAAAGCATAACTCATCAGACCTAATCTAATTTATTTTAATAATTTAATTTAATCATTTTTAATGATTTTATTTAAAGGTGTTTTTAGTTTGCTTTAGTGGGAAGCTTGCGTTTAATTGGGCAAACTTTACTACCTAGCTAACTTTATTAAAGAAAGTCTGATAGTTTATTCTGTTCATATGATTATCAGATTCCAGTTCCAAATCTCTATTTTGGAGAACATCTCCTGTGTTGGTAGTTACTAGGAAGTGGCTTCAACTCAGAACAACATCCAGGAGGAATTCACAAAAGCTCTTTCAATTCCAGGAACTGAATTAGCCAACTTCCCTGTAGCTTTGAAATTCAAAGCATCTTGAAATTACTCAGTATCATCCTAAATGAAATGCATTCAATTTTCTAGCTACTAAGATCCTTGGACGAGTAGGCACAACAACAGCCAGCGAAGTGATTGAAGCCTGAGAAAAGGGCCCACAGGAGTGCTGTTTTACACCAGTTAATCAAGTACTTAGAAGGTGAGGACTGGGCAGCACAAACAAAACAACAGCCAATGACTTAATAGCCAGCCATCAAGACACCCAATCAACATGTAAAAAGGTAAAGATAATGTTCTGCCCCAGCTCCGGATTCCCAAGGATTGTGACACACACCAACAGCCCTTATCAAAGTTATAACATACCAAGAATAAACAAAGTCTGGCAAAGATTGGCAACCAGCCCAGAAAATAAGATATGATAAGACACTCACTCTCCAAAATGCTGTGTAATAATTACATGTTGTTTCCAGCAAAAAATTACTAACTGTGTGCGACTTAAATAGGCTAAGGGCCAATTATCCTCAAACCTTACTCACGAGGAGACCTCCTCCTCCTGAGATGCCACTCCTGCCTTTTGGCAGCCCTGCATGCTCGAGCATTGAGGAGAGGCTCCTCCACTTCGCTCTCTCCACTTGAAGGAGCCTCTGGAAGTTCTGAAGGCCCAGGCTGAGTCTCTGCCTCTGGCACCACATCCTCTTCAGCTTCCTCGCTGTCCGACGTGAACGCTGGCTGTGCAGGCTGCTGGCACGACCCCACACCAGCCTCCTTGTCATTGGGATCAGCCACGATCTGTGCAGGCTGCTGGCAGGCCACAACAGGTAAAGGTTCCCCTCGC
Source organism: Ptyas mucosa (assembly GCA_012654045.1). Lineage (NCBI taxonomy): Eukaryota > Metazoa > Chordata > Lepidosauria > Squamata > Colubridae > Ptyas > Ptyas mucosa. The sequence goes on from WNWU01000004.1 coordinate 37,224,654, forward strand.
ACATATGTGCTAGTCGTTCCTGACTCTATGGGATGGTGCTCATCTCCGTTTCAAAGCCAAAGAGCCAGCGCTGTCCGAAGACATCTCTGTAGTCATGTAGCTGGCATGACTAAATGCCAAAGGCACACAGAATGCTGTTACCTTCCCACCAAAGGTGGTCCCTATTTTTCTACTTGCATTTTTTATGTGCTTTCGAACTGCTAGGTTGGCAGAAGCTGGGACAAGTAACAGGAGCTCACCCCATTACATGGCACTAGGGATTTGAACCGCTGAACTGCCAACCTTTCGATCGAAAAGCTCAGTGTCTTACCCACTAAGCCACCGCGTCCCTTCTAACATGTAAAGAGTACCATATAAATACCACACACAGAACAGCACACACTTTGCTAGAGAGACGTTCCCTGAAGATGGAGACCCAGCACAAATCCAAAAGCTTGGAAAACAAACCTCTGGTCCCAGTGACCAGTCCAGATTGGATCCTGTAAATGAAATAAGCTCAGTTAGATCAAGCAACAATTTAAACAAGCCTTTAGTTCTTTTTTTAGGTGTAAGCAGACGTATAGGATGTCATTGTACAAAGGTTCTTAAATTGTCTCGGGATAGATACAACATCTATTACAGGGGTGAAATGTAAAATTTGTTACTACCGGTTCTGTGGGCATGGCTTGGGAGTGGGTGGCAATGTGACTGGGTGGGCGTGGTCAACTTTTTTTAAAAAAAAAAACTTTTCAAAGCATTTTTTCTAATGCTTTGAAAAGCCTCTGCCAACCAGGCAACTCAGCTGGGATCATCAGAGACTTTTCAAAGCATTTATTTTACCACCTCTTCGGCCAAGAGGTTGCAGAAAAAAATGCTTTGAAAAGCCTCTGACGATCCCAGCTGAGCCACGTGATCATCAGAGACTTTGTTTTTTACTTTTAAAAACATTTTTTTGTTGGAAAAGGTTGTAGAAAAAATGCTTTTAAAAGTAAAAAAAAAACACCCTCTGATGATCAAACGGCTCAGCTGGGCATGGGGGGGAGCAGGGATTTTTGCTACCGGTTCTCCAAATCACCTGCTGCCATCGCTACCGGACTGGGTGATCCGGTCTGAACCGGGAGCATTTCACCCCTGATCTACTATGATTCTTACAAGAGAGATCCTGATTTTCCTGTATTTCCTCCTTAAATGTAGATGCATATAGAACATTAAATTGGCCTCTTTAAGAAGTGGGAATTTGGCATCAGAGTGACTTGCAACAGATCAGTAAAGGCTTCTTCCTACTATTTGGTTCATAATAACAAGAAAAATGAATCTTTCACTTTAGCATGGTGCTGAAATGAAAACACTTAAACAAAACACATACATTTTTCTTTCCTATTCTTTTCAAAATGCACAGAGAAGAACAAATCTACCTTTCTTTTTCCCTTAATTACCTTGTTTGGAAATAAATATGTTTCCAATATGCACAGGGAATGGCGAAAAAAAGCCTTCCACTGGTATCGTATTTCATAAACTCTGTATTCATGGTATGGATCTGGCTTCTCTTCTCCCATTGAACATAGTGGTGTATAGTGCATTTCCAGTCAATAAAAAAAAAAAAAAACTAGACAGTGTGCCACAGAATATTTATTTTACGTATTGTGGAGTTTGCCCTGAAGAACAGAATTTTGGATAAATGGACTGTGAGCACTATACATTTGCGATATTAGAAACAAAGCATGAAGCTCTGAGCACACTGGGCAATATCCTACTCTTCTACCATTCTTTCCGTTTCCTTTTTTATATCTACTCTGTTTAATGGATCTTGGTTTTTAGTAGTATGTAAAATAGATCTAACCAATCAAGTCTGACCACTTTTGTTCTACTGTAGTGTCTCAGGTGCCTAAAGCTAAAGAAACTCTTGAGCTGTGCTAAGCTCCTGGGAATGGCAACTTCTGGTGTCCTGTAGTTTTCTCTGTAGCACAGACGATAACAGGAGATAACAGAATAACAGAGTTGGAAGGGACTTGGGAGTTCTTGTAGTCCCAAACCCTTGCTCAGGTGGGAAGCCTTGTACCACTTCAGATAAACGTTTGTCCAAACTCTTCTTAAAGCCCTCCAATGTTGGAGCACCCACAACATCTGGAGGCAAGTCATTCCCCTGATTAATTGTTCTAACTGTCAGGAAATTTCTCCTTACTTCTTGGTTGCTTCTTTCCTTGATTAGTTTCTATCCATTGCTTCTTGTCCTGCCTCAGGTGCTTTGGAGAATAGGTTGAGTTCTTCTTGATTGAGTTGATTTGCCATTGTCTTCTTCCAAAGTTTTATTTTTAACTCCAGCTCTAGCTGTTCGTCCTGAGATTCTAAATTCTCGATCTACATGCTAACTCAAGCTAACCATGCTTATTACCTGAATTAGCCAAGTTTACTATGCTTTAGTTCCAATATGTTCTTATCTCCTCCATCTGTTAGATTTGTAATTTTAAGCAAATTTTAATCAGATGCCAGACTTGTTATATTAGTAGCTTTTTAAAGAAAACCATGAGATATTTGATTTCTTCAAAAAATAATGATTAATAAACAGCTGAATGCAACTTAAGGTGTTCTAGAATATTTAGAGGCTAATATTGAAGTTCTCTCTCTCTCTTTCACACACACGCACACACACGCGTGCACACACACACACACACACACAGAGAGAGAGAGAGAGAGAGAGAGAATGAGAGAAATGTACATCTTATGAAATGCCAGAGGCACTTGGAGGAATAAAATACCAGGGTGACGGATCAGTACTGCTATAATGCTGCTCCATGCTTAACAGATACTAGATACTGTATTGATACTTTAGAGTAATTTGTCTTCTTGAATAAATTGTATCTTTAAAGTGCATTTACAGTTTTTCTTAACAGCCCCTCCCCTTATCTGTTCAGCTGATGAAGTGTAGATCAATGGGGTAATGCAGAACAGATCACTGTTACTCTGCTAGCATTAAGATTAAAACTATGAGTAGCAAGGAGAATGTGATTCCTTATCAAAATTGCTAGGACAGCTGATTTAGTAACTGATAGAAGTGACATGAAAAGACCTTCTATTGTATTTAAATCATGCTGCTTTAGAAGAATATATGAAGAAATGTTCCAAGGCCCTGTTGGGACAAAGGGCAATAACTTTACAGTTCTAAGCTTCAAACTTAATAAGGTAAATTCAACTTGATGTAGGAGGTAGAGAATGTCATTTACCTATGTAACATATGCAACATCTGCACTGCTGAAGGTGATGCTCAATTCTTGCTTGTGGTCTGATTCAGGGGTGGGTTCTACTTACCTTTACTACCGGTTTGCAATGGGGCCGCGTGCGCGAGTTTTGCTCGTCTGCGTGCATGTTCTTCTGCACATGCGCAGAAGCATTTTGATGATGTTGGAGTCGGTGGGTGGAGCCTCCCGCCGGTTTTACTACCAGTTCTGTAGAACCAGTGCGAACCAGGGTCAACCCACCACTGCTCTGATTCATATCCTAGATTGAAGTCAAAGCTCTGTGCATATGCTAATATCATTCTTGCTATAATTTCTATTCAAAGTCTAGAGAAGCTGGATACATCTTTGTTAATAGCACTAACACTTAGACTTATATACAGCTTCACAGTGCTTTACAGTCTTCTCTAAGAGGTTTACAGAGTCAGCATCTTGCTCCCAACAACCTGGGTCCTCATTTTACCAACCTCAGAAGGATGGAAGGCTGAGATAACCTTGAGCTGGTGAGACTCGAACTGCCAAATTGCAGGCAGCCGGCATCAGCAGAAGTAGCCTGCAGTACTGCATTCTAACCACTGCACCACCACAGCTTAATGATTTTAGTGTGCCATTGCCTACTAATTCAGGACAGTGAGTTAATTTACACATGCTAGGCATCTAATTTCAATCAACCATGTGCTGTATATATTCATCTGAGAGAGACCGTAAGCCCCGTGACATTTCGACAGTTTTACATAACATTTCACATTCTCATCCTACACATTTGTTTTGATGAATTGCATTTTGAATGAATGCAGAATAATACATTCTTCACATATTACCAGGCTTCTGCCAGGATTTCAGGTAATGAAAAGTTTTAATATTTCCGAGATAATCTGGTCTTCCAAGAAAAAAAAAAGTCACGGGAATGGTAGCTGGAAAACTCAAGCCATGTCATACTTTCTGATGAGTACCAGTTTCAGGAGGGTGGTGGGAGGAAGTGGTGGAAAGATGGACAACAAGGAATACTTTTCTCTAATTTCTAAATTCTTCATGTAAACAAAATGACCAGACTACAACCTGGTTTTGTAATATTACAAAACTATCTTATGATACAGTTCTACCTATGCCAAATATGGATTGTTAAGTACCCCAAGTCAGAGGATGGCTACAATATTTTTAGATTGTGTTGCAGACTTTCATTCTTCAAATGTATTCAAAGCAAATACAGTTGGAAAGTAGACCTAAAGCCAAACTGGAGTTTGAAAATGATGCATGTGATCAACTGTGGAGCCTTATATGATACATTTCTGTTTTTGAATGAGGTAATCTATTCCTACTTTGAATTAGAAATATGCCTATTTCTTAGCTAGGTGGCTGATCTTGAATTGGAAAACCATCAGGCTGAAGAAACCTAGGAGACAAAAGAAGTGGAAGATTATTTTTGTATTGTTGCTAAGAGGCAGTCACCAGGAGATGAGCCAGAGTCAGACAAGTTTTTCCTCATATTTATATGTATCCCCATATCCTTGTTTAATTCCAATAACTGATGCTAATTGGTTCTGAGTTCCTTTATGCTGGGGTTAAATTTATTTTATTGAAACTATGTTCTCAGCTGGAAGTTACTGCAAGCATGTGCTTACAAACTAACTTAGTGGAATACCTATTAAAATGAATATATAAAGAGCATGTGGTGGCAGGGAGGGAAGAAATACATTTGCCATATATGCAAGATAAATTTAAATATGGAGAGGTTCCAACTATAATAAACTAGTTTGTGGCTGAAAGGTTAGGGAGCAAAGATATTTGGGAACAAAATGGCTTTACTTTCACAGTTGCATATCATAAAATAGCATACGGAATGTGGATTATTACTAGACCAAAATGATATATGAATTCAGGAGCTGACCAAATGTAACTGTTGTGAATCATAAAAAGAAATAAATGCAATGGGCAAATTTCCATTTGGACATTGTACTTTTCTCCATCTTTGCCCATGGGATATTAACATTTAAAAGGACTGATCAAGTCTCATATATGTGCTATCTCCTACCTGGGAAAGGAAGAGAAAAAGATGAACTGTAAATTAATGCTCTGAATAACACATTTGGTGTTATTTCACACTGAAAGAATTACATTTATAGTGGCCTATAATCTGATTCCCCCTCCCCAGGAGATTCTGAATAGTCAGGTTAACAAATACCTCCATCTCAAATAAATCCAACAGGGTCGCCTAAGCATCTTAACCTGGGACAGCAACTAGGTCTTTTAGGCTTTTTTGGGGGGACGCTATCAGGAGGAATTTCATTCCAGAGGCAGGTGAAGAACCCACACTTCCTGGGTTCCAATAGATGACATTCTCTAACAGAAATGACACAGAACATGCCATGTTGTACCGGCCAGGCAAACACCATGGGAGATAAGCAGTCCCTTAGGCCTTATGCCACATAGGACTTTTTAGTTGCTAAGCAGCACCTCAAGTCCTACCTGGAAATTCACAGGTAACCACTGCAGCTCCCAAAACTGGGGTGTACACTAGTGGTGGGTTTCAAATTTTTTTACTACTGGTTCTGTAGGTGTGTCTTGTTGGGCATGGCATGGCTTTGTGGGCATGGCAGGGGAAGGATATTGTTCATTTGGAACAATATTCCAATTCTCCATCCCGTCCCCACTTCTGGGGGAAGGATGTTGCCAAATCTCCATTCCCACCCCACTCTGGGGCCAGCCAGAGGTGGTATTTGCTGGTTCTCCAAACTACTCAAAATTTCCACTACCAGTTTTCCAGAACTGGTCAGAACCTGCTGAAACCCACCTCTGGTGTACACATGATCATCACCACTGCTCATGCTGATGCATCTGGATCAATTTAAGCTTAAAAGTAGTCTTTATTTATTTATTTATTAATTATATTTATATACTGCCTTTCTCCCGTAGGACTCAAAGGCAGTCCTATGACCATTATAATGGTCAAGATGTGAGGTGAAGAATGGCTGTCTGAAGGATTTCCAAAACCAGGAAAGAGTGAAACTGGCACACCTGATGGAGTTCTGCAAAGGCTTTCCTGGCCAAAGTTGTCCTTGCTCTGGAAACAATAGCTATGAGTCTAGGAAAGCCTCCAGAGTGTGTATTGCTCTTGAATAAGGAAGTGCAACCCCATCCACAGTTAAAGATGGAATATTCTCTGATCCAATTGGCTGACTTGGCTAATATACGATTGATAGATATAATTGCACATCATCAGCACATTGATGATACTGAAACCTAAATCTGTGGTTGACTTCACCCAGCGGTTTCACATAGATACTATTTAAGATATCTTAAATAACCAAGCAGGAGCCAAGTTCAAGAAACAGGTGGCCAAACAAATAGTGTTGAGCAGTGGTTCTCAACCTGTGGTCTACAGACCCCTGGAGGGGACACAATGTTGTCATAGGGGTCCATGAAGGCTTGAAAAAATGTTATGATTTAAATTTTAAGACTTGGGGGTCCTTGGCCATGGGCGATGATCACAAAAGGTATGTAAAGGGGATCCATAGTGAAGAAAAGGTTGTTGAACCACTGTTGTTGAGAATCCTGTCCACTTCAGGGACATTCATCTGATTCTATCCAGATCACATGATACGGTAGGGCTGAATGAGCAAAGCCCCGCCCACCTCATGATGTACCTTTTTTGTGACATTTTCAGCCTCTGCACGCAGTGTGCGCACATTTGCAAACCAGTAGGGAAGATAAGTGAATTTCACCCCGGTCCACTTCCTTAAGAGTTACCAACTTAAACTTATTTCAGATCATTTCTAGGTTGCATTAACAGACGGATAGAATCAAGATCACATGAATGGTTAATACTGCTTTATAATGCCTTGGTAAGGCCACACTTGGAATGCTGCATCTAGTTTTGGTTGCCATGATGTAAAAAAGATGTTGAGATTCTAGAAAAAGTGCAGAGAAGAGCAATAAAGATGATTTGGAAGCTACAAACTAGGAGTGACATGATAGGATAGGATAGGATAGGATAGGATAGGATAGGACAGGATAGGACAGGACAGGACAGGACAGGACAGGACAGGACAGGACAGGACAGAATTCTTTATTGGCCAAGTGTGATTGGACACACAAGGAATTTGTCTTGGTGTACATAAAAGAAAAGATATATTAATCAAGAATCATAAGGTACAACACTTAATGATAGTCATAAGGAAACAGTCAATATAAATCTTAAGGATACCAGCAACAAGGTTACAGTCATACAGTCATAAGTGGGAGGAGATGGGTGATAGGAATGATGAGAAGATAAGAAGATGAGAAGATTAATAGTAATGCAGTTACTTAGTAACTATTGACAATGTTGAGGGAATTATTGGTTTAGCAGAGTGATGGCGCTTGGGAAAAAACCGTTCTTGTGTCTAGTTGTTCTGGTGTGCAGTGCTCTATAGCGTCGTTGTGAGGGTAGCAGTTGAAACTGTTTTGTCTAGTACTGTAAGAAGTGGTAGTATGGGAGGGTTTCTCCTAAAGTCCACCACCATTTCTACGGTTTTCAGTGTGTTCAGTTCCAGATTGTTTTGGTTGCACCACAAGGCTAGTTGTTCAACCTCCCATCTGTATGCGGATTCATCATTGTCTCAAATGAGACCGATCACTGTTGTGTCATCTGCGAACTTCAGTAGTTTAACAGATGGATTGTTTGAGATGCAGTGTTATGATAGCAGTATTCCAATATCTAAGGGGCTTCCACAAAGAAAAGGGGATCAACCTATTCTCTAAAGCACCTGAAGGCAGGACAAGAAGGAAAGGATGAAAATCAGTGGTGGGATTCAATTTTTTTTACTACCGGTTCTGTGGGTGTGGTTTGGTGGGTGTGGCAAGGGAAGGATACTGTAAAATCTCCACTCCCACCCCACTCCAGGGGAAGGTTACTGCAAAATACCCATTTCTTCCCAATCAGCTGGGACTCAGGAAGCAGAGAATAGATGGGGTGGGGCCAGTCAGAGGTGGTATTTACAGGTTCTCCGAACTATTCAAAATTTCTGCTACCAGTTCTCCAGAACTGGTCAGAACCTGCTGAATACCACCTCTGATGGAAACTAGTTAAGAAGAGAAGCAACGTAGAACTAAGTAGAAATTCCCTGACAGAACAATTAATCAGTGGAGCAACTTGTCTCTAGAAGTTGTGAATGCTCCAACACTAGATGTTTTTAAGAAGAGATTGGACAACCATTTGTCTGAAATGGTACAGGGTTTCCTGCCTGAGCAGGGGGTTGGACTAGAAAGCCCCGAAGGTCCCTACCAACCCTGTTATTCTATTCTATACCATAAGACTAAGCCCAGGAACCACAGCTGGACCTGCTCAGTAGGAGCAGGAAAAGTGATGTGGTTCAAAGATATAAGCACTCACCCATTCCAAACAGTGACTAAGGTTTTGATTGAAATTAATGTGTGACTTGGAAAGTTTACATCCTTGACGATAATGCAGAAATCCATATGCCTTGCAAATCAGGTTAATTTATTTATCTTACCTACCGTTTCTATTAAAGTAGGTAGAAGTGTGTGCAATCATTTGTTTCCTTCTTTTAGGGTCTCACTTTTCCAGATGGAGATTATTTTATTCTATTTTTTGTATTCCTTCTTAAACTTGGGGAAGAAAGAAAATCAGCATGGGATGAATTTTCGTGACATTTCCTCCTATGACCATATTTGGTTGTCACGCAGATGGGTTTCTTGCGAATAATTTTTGAGCATACTTTTTCATAAAAATGCCTCTTTGCATTTCACTAGGTTTGATAGAGCAATGTGCGCTCCAGGTCCTTGGCCTTAAATGTTGACATCTAGTGGGACCAAGGCATAGTGCCTTCCTGGTAGCTGCCCCTGCCCTTTGATCCTCTATATATCTAGCCTTTTGAAAAGATGTAAAGACCTGATGTTTCCCACAAGAAAAAATTTGGTTACAGAATTATAGATTCTCAACTGGTGCCAATTTTTTGGAAATATCTATAACAATTATTGGAAAAATACATTTACTCACATACTTATCGGCTCTCCACTCATGTAAATTAGGGAGTGACCCTAACAGTTTAGGATCATGTCTTTTCCTAACAGGGATGTTATTACTCACAATTAATGTCAGTATTATTTTTAATTTATTGTATGTCTATTGCTGGTCGATGACCGTAAGAAAGTATTTATTCTATTCTGATGTTTCCCACAAACATTGGGGTAATGTGAAGCTAATGTGAAGCCCAGAAAGTGTTTTTGTGCATATCAGGCTCCTGAGGGTGCCAGGAGTTTTCTATATTGCTGTTTATATATTTATAGTATAATGATACACCTTGTGTTATAAAAGGTTATAAATATATAAAAGGTTACCTTTATATTATATAAAAGGTTACACTTTTTCTAACATAAGGGTATAAGAACACCAGAGGGGAACTCTGGGCAGCTTACAATTATAAAAATGTATTTATACAGTACATATAACTCAGGGGTGGGTTCTACTTACCTTTACTACCGGTTCGCAGCGGGGCATGCGCAGAAGCGTTTTGATGATGTCGGGGTCAGTGAGCGGAGCCTCCCGCCAGTTTTACTACCAGTTCTATAGAACCGGTGCGAACTGGGGGCAACCCACTGATATAACTCCAATAAATTAATATTTTTTTTAAGTTATTAGTTGCATATGTAGTTTCTGGAAGGTGAGATTTTAGCAGAGGAGTGAGTTCTCGTTTGCATGTAGATCTTGGAAACAGCGAACTGGATGTGTATAAAAAATTAGACCAAATAAAATTGTCTTCTGTTTCTAGTGGGTATTATTGAGCATACATACACTTGAGAAAGGAACACAGTTTTGGCTTTTGTTTGATTCTCTGTTGTAACGTGATTACTATTAAAATTTCATACCTATCATTTATTAGAAAAGTAGCATTGCTGTGCATCTCTCACAAGTAAATGTGCATAGAAGGTTAATTAGTTGCTACTAATAAGAATTTCAGGTTATTAACATTGTACAGTCCTGCCTGGGGCAAGGAAACCCACTTATAGTACTGTAGGTAAATCTATAATTCAAGGTAAGATCTATTAGTGTACAATTTGAAGGAAAAAAATATATAACAAAGTAAAATCTGAATTCATTTTTCCATCTCTGTGACAATAGAAAGATAAATACCTGGAGGCATGTGGTAATTGCTACAAAAAAAGCAAGACATTTCTGAGAAAGGCAAAACATGTTCAGCAATGTTCTTTCCCTCCTTCCCTCTGTCGGTCTGTCCCTCCGTCTTAGCTTGCCTTCTGCCATTTCTCTGTACAGTATAGCTGTATGAACATGTATATTTGCTTGTGCTATGGTCACTGTTGAGTATCCTCCAGAATATACTGCTCAAGCAGAGTGACATGATTGTGATGAGGCAAATGCTCCAAAGTCAAGCCAAGAAACTGTATTTAGTAACTGTAGGAAACACAAGGTAAGATAATTCAAGATCATCACCTGGTCACAGTAACTACAAAGAAGACGATTTTGAGATCAAATTAGAAGAAAAAAATACTGAGAATAACAAAAAAAAAAAGACAGAATTAGACAATTCAAAGTCAAAAGTGGTTCAAAGAAGAAACTCCCAGACTGACTAATAGTAAGTCAAGTGTACCTCCAAGAAATCTTAAATCAGGCTAAAAGCTTTTATTTCTGAGCTTAGGCTAAGAAAACCAATTGTGCCTTCAGGACAAAGGTCATCTTCTTGGCTGTCCTGAGTCCTTAGAATAGGATATTGGTCTAAGTCTTGTATCCACAGCTTCCATAGTCTTATAAAGCTCCAGAACATGACACTATGAAGATAATAAACTTCTTTGGTTCTTCAGCTAGACTTATAATGGGCTTCAAACTGAGCAGAAAGTAGCCATCATGCCCTGTTCCTATTCCCTGTAATCATGCCGTTTGTTGTGGTCCACCAGCAGTCTGTGGAGCTGGCAGCAGAGTCGGACAGTGAGGAAGCTGGGGAGGACCATGGGCCAGTCCTGGAGTCTGGGGAAGGCCTGGATGAGGGCTCTGTATTGGAGGCAGAGATGGGGCCAGGGCCATCTGGGAGTGATGCGCGGAGTCTGGAGCCTCCAGAGTCAGACAGCAGAAAGGTAGAGGAACAGGGCAAACCTGTTCCTAGTGCACGCATGTGCAGAGCTGCCAGAAGGCAAGAGCAGCTAAAGCAAAAAGGACGACTTGGGAGTAAGGCCAGGAGATGATTGGCCCCTCCCATAAGGCTTAAAAGAGCAGCAAAGGCACTTGGGCTCTTTGTAGAAAAGCAATGTTGCTAAATCTGTTTCCAGTTAGTGTCTCTTGTTTCTGAACTTTGTGGGACTCTGCCAAGAAAGGCCTTTGGCAGGGTGCCAAAGAAGATAAAGGTTTGTGATAACCCAAAGGACTTCTTCTGAAAGACTTGGTTTGCAGTTAATTTGGACTGAGCTGGGAATGAAGTAATTCTCAACTGTTATAAAATAGGTTTGTTTGGGACTAATTGTGTCTTGTAATGACTAAGTGAGCCTAGGTCACAACACTGTGTTTCCCTGAAAATAAGACCCTGTTTTATACTTTGTTGAACCCTGAAATAAGCGCTTGGCCTTATTGCCATGCACTCAAAAGCCCGATTGGCTTATTAGCAGGGGATGTCTTATTTTGGGAGAAACAGGGTATTTGCTCAAACTCAAGCACAGTTTTTTATGTAGCCCAGATGTAGTCAAACAGAGTACCAAATAAAAAGTTGTACTATCCATATACACTCATGTCAACATAAGAACAACTGCCATTCAGATCCTCAAATGACACAGAGGGGTTCAGAAAATAATGGTGTGTGTGTGGAACTAACACAACGTCCTACTTGAGGCTTTCCACGCATTTAGCTGAATACCTGAACAGAGTTATTATGGTATCGTATCGCATTTTAGGTCTGCAGAATCTGGTTACACAATAATACTTAATTTATTGCAAACTACTGCAAACTGACAGATGGGACAATTTTACTGTGAGTAGTACATAGACGTTAACTATATATATATAAAGGAGATATTGTTATCCTATGCTAGGTTTGGTGAGATTGAGATATTAAAATATGCTTCTCTTCCATTTTGTGGTTCTTTTTTCGAGACCTTAATGTTGTTGTTTTTCAGTACCTTACAGTACAAATCTTCCTTTGTCTCGTATGCTTATTTTGCTAATTCTCTTTGTAGGTTCTTTCTGAGATGCAATAACCTATCCACATTTTTGCTGAAATTTTATAAGCCATAATGTTCTCTTAAATTGCCTGCTAAATTACCAAATGATTTTGATTTCCAACGGCATCTATTTTTTTAAAAATTAAAACTGAACAAATTTCACTATCCCTATAGTTCACATGGAAAGAACATAACAGCCTCAAAAGCTATTGTGGTAAATGGCTCCGGAAAGAATACACTTATGATTTCGTTTTCCACAATATATTCTCTATGGTAACTTGGAATGTAATACAATATTTTCATTTGGGATTTTCCCCCAATACTGGGCAACAGCCAATTGGTTACAATGTATGCCTCTGCTTCCAGCTACCAAAACCTTTATGTATGTTCTAATTAACTTTTCACATTCTCCTGTTAAATGAATCTCAGTAACAGCTTCCAATGCAAAGTTTAATTACCATGCAAATGGAAATTTTACCCTGATTAGTCATATGTGCAATGTACAGAATAATTCTTTTTCAGAATGAATACTGTCATTTTCAGATAAAAGGGATGGGGAAAAAAACTCTTATGAATCCAATTGTTACTTTTAAAAAATCTAACTGATGGCATGCTGTTTTTAAATATTCGTCTAGGCAAAAATATCTGGCTATAACAATGCCAGGTTTTTAAATTAATCCTGAATTTTTTTTAAAGTAAACCTGAATTTTAGAAAATTCAATAAATTTAGAACAGTATTGGATAACACATTCAACTACCTTACAGAAAACAGCTGGACATGTGCCCAAGTAATGTACCTTCTGATGCCCAGGATGCAGTTTTACAGATAGTCCTCAACTTATAACAGTTCATTTAGTAACATTTAAAGTTACAAGGGCACTGATAAAAATGACTTATGACTATTTTTCACACTTACAACTGTTGCAGCATCCCTATAGTCACGTGATCAAAACTGGGAAGTTTGGCAACTGGCTCATATTTATGACGGTTGCAGTGTAATGGGGTCAGGTCATGTGATCATCTTTTGTGACCTTCTGATCAGCAAAGTCAATGGGGGGAGCCAGATTCACTTAACAACCGTGTTACTAATGTAAAAACTGCAATAGTTCTGTAGGAAGTTAGCACCCACCCCTTTCCTAGAAGAATGAAATATTTTGGGAAATATTAAAAAGGCAGAATATTATGTTTCCCTGGATGAGAAATGGAGAAGCATGTTTTAAAGACAAAGCAGCTCCCACCTTCCTGCCCCCACCCTTTTGTTAATGGGCCAGAGGCAGAAACTCAATCTTTGTCAATGGACCTCATCTGCAAGACAATGGGACCCATCTAGGATGAAACTCACCACATGGCACTTGGGAAGATTACATCAGCCAGCAAGGCTAGCTAAGACCCCCACCCCCTGGAAGTCTGACAACCAATCAGGATACTCTTTCTGGGCCCCAGGAAGTTCAAAGCCAGAGAGAGCATAAAACCTGAAAACTTGCTGTATCTGCCCTTTTCTGTTCAGGAACTTAAGCCATGTGATCCTGTCCACCATTAAACCATCTTTCCAAGCAGTCTCCATGTTTCCAGTGTTTTTTTCCCCACTTGGAGCTGAACCCAGAAGGATATTTCTTCCAACAGTTCACTTAAAAACTATGACAAAAAAGACCATAAAATGGGGGGCAAAACTCACTTAACAACTATCTTGTTTAGCAACAGAAATTTTGGGCCCAATTGTGGTCATAAGTTGAGAACTGCCTGTACTGGAAACTGGCAGGTGACAAGCTGCTTCATCCCACTTTGCTTTTTTCAGCTGATGCCCAGTCCTATGGATCTGCTTTGTAAGATGAGAGAACTGGTGACTATAGAGTCACATTGTGTGTGTGTGTGTGTGTGTGTGTGTGTGTGTGTGTGTGTCTTTCTCTTCCCCCCCTCCCTACATATAACACACAGCCAATGGAAAACTCTGGTGCTGAAGACATACACAGTATAGCTTCCAAGATATGAGATAGAAAAATCAGCATATTTGGGAAAACCAGCTAGATTTCCCCATATCTAAAGAGGCCAATTTGAATTGGGCTCAGAACATAGATTCACAAAATACAATGGCAATCAGGACTATTATGACTCTTTTTCCTATAAGCTTGGTCTCTCTTTCTCATGCTGCAGTTCTACAAATAGCTGCCATGCTTTGTAGGAGTTGGGAATAAAGCTATAGAAACATTTTGCTTTAATGGTTCCCATGGAATGCGAACCATTGGAAAGAACCTGACTCACCCTGTTTTTCAGCACCTAGTTTCCCAGGGTAACAACAGACTGGCATGAGTTGGAAAGATCAATCATCCAAGACTGTAATGCCAGGAAATATGTTTCCATGAGGTCATTTTGTTTTGTTTGGAGAAGAAAAGGATTTGCTTTTCAATACAAAACTGAAGGACAAAGATGAGGCAGTTGGTCAGTAGCAGAATACTAATTGGCTGAGAGACATTTCTGCTAACTGGGCATGTTCCTGTTAGCTGTGGGTCCCCAGGAGTGGTGAGTTGCCCCCAGTTCGCACCAGTTCTATAGAACCGGTAGTAAAACTGGCGGGAGGCTCCATCCACCGACCCCGATGTCATCAGAACGCTTCTGCGCACCCTCATGTGAGCGAAGCAAACACACATACACGTTCCCAGGGGTAAGTAGTAGAACCCACCCCTGGTCCCCAGTGAGAATGGATGACTCTCAACACAGAACGGGTAACTAAGATTATGAAAACATTTCACTCAAACCCTTGTTTGTTTCTATTCTGAAATTAGAAGACTTGATCAGTCACTGGCCATCTGGAAATACTTTTGGAAAGTATTCCAAAGGCTGAGAATAAGACCCTGACTAAAGAGATCTGTGAAACAATTAGGAAAGAATTGTAGTTATTGTCTCATCTTGATGGCCGCTCATATCGGAAGTGTAAAAGATGCACTTTTTTTTTTGGCTGACCCAACTGTGATGAGCAAAGAAAAAAAAAGACATTATTTCATTGAATTCTATATCATCATTCTTTCACGGGCCTAGCCCTGCTTGGATCATCCTTGGATTAGATTTTCTAAAGCTTAAATCATATCAGATCGTTTTTTTAAAAAATACAAATAACCTTCTATCGTTTATTTCTGGCTTTAACTTTCGAGCCTGAAATAGAACTAGATATCATCTTTGGTTCCTGTTGTATGAAAATATTCTCAAAAGAAGTGGAAAATATGAAAGGATTTAGTGAAAATAAGAAACCAGTCACAGCCCAGTCAGCCACAGTGCTATTTTCTTATGAGTTTTGCTGGCAGTAGTTCAGAGAGCCCCGATATCAAGGTTTCATGCATAAGGAGAGCTGCATTAGCTTATGGTAAGCAACAATCAGAAAGAGCTTAGGAGCACCTTTTCAGACAAACAAATTTTATTAAAAGTGCTAAGTTTCCTACATCAGTTTACTCACTCCATGCCTCTGATGAAGTGAGCTGTAGTTCATAAAGCTGACGCCTTTTATATTTAATAAAATTTACTAGTCTGAAAAGATGCTAATAATCTTCCGAATATGCAGAAGGAGGAGGTTTGACCAATAATATCCTCTGGGAAGCAATGAGTCCATTCTAATTCACTGATTTCAATCAAGAATCCAGATATCAATCACCACCATATGCAATAAAGTCTTCTATAACAGTTCTAAGAGCAATAGTTAAATTAATGTTGCAGCTGCTGAGACCTGAACAAAAGACAGTTAACCATCAAAAGGTGATGGCAGTGAGGAAATTTAAATTTTTGTCTAGAACCCTGCTGGCTTAATGCTCCATTGAGACCCTCTGCTTCAGGGGGAACACCAGCAGTGGTAGTTGATCATTCATGGCATACCATGAACAGCAAACATGTCCCACGAGTAGGGAATTTAAAACCTTCCTGACAGATCTTCTCTTCCAAGGCTTCCCCGGTAAAAAAAAAAATAAAAATGATAAACTGCCACCAGTCAAGCTGAACTTCTTAAGTCTCCCTGGTCTGTAAAAGTGGGGAATCTTCAGAACTTCTCTCTTCAGTCCAACTCTAGAAAATCAGAAGGGAACAAACTTTTTGCCTGTAGTGAATCACAAGGCAAAGTTGTGTAAATGTGCAAACCTTCCTGTAGGAGGGGAAATAGTGAAAATTTCCTTTTAAAATTAATGAATCCAAATGCATAGATATAAAAAGTGAGGAAAAAAAAGAGACTGTAAGGAAAATGAGGGAAGGCAATAGCCAAACACATAGACTTTCAATTAATACCAATAATTTATCTAAACCAGTTATTACTGCCTGAGTAATTTCAGTATATCCTTCTTGCAAAGAAAATAGTTGTAGAGAAATCATTTGATGTCTTCCTAGATAAGCAGCTCTTCTTTTCACCAGTCTTCCTTAATATTATTTCAGTAGTACAGAATATAGGGAATAATGGAAATCAGCCTTTATAGGAAGATTAAACTGTTGCTTTTGCAACTATCTTTGATGTCCTGGGTTTATCTAGCAAATCATCCATCTTCCTAATGAACGTTAATGGAATTATAAAGGCAATCTGATTATCACTGTTTCTTTCTTCTTTTTTGCTGTTCTTTGTGTTATTCCTGTCATATCGGGGGTCTGCAGTTTTGCATTTCTCCCACTACTTCATCTGGTCTGCAATTTTGGTGGGGCATGACATCCTAGCTGAATCTCAAGTGTTGTTTTGGGTTTGATGCATGATGATGTGATGTTGAAATGTTGGCCAACTTGACACAGAGTCTGATGTCTACCCTGCTCCTTTCTCATTACCAGGCTTGCGACCGGCAATGGCAGAGTTATCACTGTTTCTGCCTTTGTATCCATTGAAATATATAGAATGAGCTTTTGGGGAAATGAAAGTTGAATCTGTCTATTTAATCCCCTTGGTATGAGATCAATTTTTCTGTTTTAGTGTTATATCCAATTAAATGTTGTCAAAACCTTTCACTAGGCTTCAGATATCCTATTCTAAAATAATATACTCTTATTTTTTTAAACATGTTTTTGTAGCTTTGTTGAACTTTGAAAATAGAAAGATAAAACAGGCCTAAAGTTCCACATCTACATACAATTGGAAACATAGAAATGTGCATTCTATTGAATGGAAAAGACATATGCTACACTGTTCATAACTCGATGCAGGGTTTCAACTTGGGCAAAACTCCTGCATAAGAAATAAAAAAGGGTGGAGAAAATTCTACTTCTAGCAGTGTGGCCCTTCAAAATTCATGGCCATGATGCAATAGTGAATAGGTCATGATGCAATAGTGAATGATAGTCAGAAAGGGACAAGAACTGGCAAGATATGATACCTTTCTGTCTATCTCAGGGACAGAAAAATCATGTTGGCACATTGCAACAAGGAGCCTACAGTATTGCCACATGATGGGAAGAATCCATGATTCTGCCTCTTGTCAGGTTGCAATAGCATTTGCATACAGTACAGGCCAGTGGTGGGTTTCAATTTTTTTTTACTACTGGTTCTGTGGGTGTGGCTTGGTGGGCGTGGCATGGCTTAATGGGCATGGCATGGCTTGGTGGGCATGGCAGGGGAAGGATACTGTAAAATCTCCATTCCCTCCCCAATCCAGGGGAAGGTTACTGCAAAATCCCCATTACCTCCCGATCAGCTGGGACTCGGGAGGCAGAAAATAGATGGGGGAGGGGCCATTCAGAGGTGGTATTTACAAGTTCTACAAACTACTCAAAATTTCCATTACCAGTTCTCCAGAACTGGTCAGAACCTGCTGAAACCCACCTCTGGTACAGGCTAATGACAGTTAACTTTTCGGGCTTGATGTGTCAAAAAATTCAGAAAATGCCTAACTTGACTCTGTGGTGTGTCTTCTCTCCTCCCCCTCCCCCCCGAACAAAAAAGGACCAATTCTCTATCTCACCATAATCTAGGCTATTCTGAAGAGTGCCAATTAATAGGGCAGCATTGAGGCGAGGCCTGAAGTTGAGGCCTGGGCCTTGAATTCAGTCCTGCTATCATCACTGCCACTCAAAAAGGCTGCCTTGCACTGTTCACCAAGGCACACAAGCCTTGGGAAACATGCAATTGCAACCCAGTGCTCCCTATGATCTGTCATGTACCACTTACCTTCCGGGAGTATTCTCTTTCTATTGACTAGCCCATGTGGACTACCTGAGACTGCTCCAGTGAACCCTGTGAAATCACACCCAGTTCTCGCACGCTTTTTGAAAAGTCTGGAAGCTACACAAAAGCACAGCCCTTTTGCATGAGTTTTGCAAGGTCCAAATGAGAGCACACTCCATTCTTGAATGGCCTTCACAGTCTCCAAAAATCACAATTCTTTATCTATGTACCTTTCCCCATGATAATGTTGGGTCTAATTTCCCAAAGGAATCTTGGGATAGATTCAAACTTTCAACAAGAAAATATTTGGGATCTTGGCAGGTTTCTTTGAATATGGGTTTTTCACGTTTTTAATCTGGGTTTTTAAACGGGGCAAGAGTTTCTGGTACTCAAACCATTTTTGTCCTGTGAGTTGATAGGCCTATAAAGAATACAAATCATTGCTATTAAAACAGCTGTCAGGTCTTCAAGACATTTTTCTAACCACAGTAAAAATATATAGATCTTCTTATATTGCCAAATAACTTATGTATTATGGAAAAAAAGACAGTTTTCCCCAAACTGTCTGACCATAGAAAGTTTCCATCTCCCTCCTCCAGTTTTTTCCATTTTCCTTCCCAAGTCCTTTAGCTTAGCTTCTTTCTCTGACAGCTATTCCCTAGAATTATTATTTTCCATTTATCTATTCAAAACTCACAAGCTGACATTAATGCATAGTCAACTTCTTTTTTTTTTTTTAAAAAAAGTATTTTCTTGCTCATAAAGGATTAATTCAACTCACCAGACATGCAGGCTCCTCATTCAACTGTAAAGGTTCAGCAATTTGTTATGGAAACTTTAGGTTCTACAGAATTACTGCTTACAGGATTTTTGTGTGCATCTAATGCACTGGTTTTTAGCAAATATGAATAACAACATCTGCTGTGAAGAAGGAGAACTAGCGAGGAAAATTATTAAAGTCCCAACAAGTCTGGAAAAGGCAATTTAACTCTTTCCTTCCTTCTTTTGAACAAAAACAAAAGCAATTTTTGATGCTGGGATTTATTTTGTGGAGAGAAAAAAAAATCAACCCTTACTGTTCTTTGGAAGGACAGATACTGAAAGTGAAGCTCAAAAATTTTGGCCACCAAATGAAAAGACAGGGCTCAATGGAGAAGACTCTGGTGTTAGTAAAGATTGAGGGCAAAGGGTGAAGGGAAGATAGAATCATCAAGGCAGTGAACATGAATTTGGGTAACTCTGGGAAACAGCAGAGGACAGGGGGCCTGGCATGTTGTGGGACTGTGAAGAGTCAGACACGACTTAGTGACTGAATAACTAATTTAACTTTATGATACCATTCAGTATGCTGATGATACGCAGTTGTACATCTCCATCCCTGACAACCCCAACGATGCCCTTGAAGTGATGTCCCGGTGCCTGGAGGCTGTACGGATCTGGATGGGGAGTAACAGGCTCAGACTCAACCTGTCTAAGACCGAGTGGCTGTGGTTTCTGATGTCCCGATATAGTCAGCTGGCACCATCGCTGACTATTGGGGGTGAATCATTGGCCCCCACGGAGAGGGCTCGCAACTTGGGCGTCCTCCTGGATTCACGGCTGTCTTTAGAAGAACATATGATGGCCGTGACTAGGGGGATTTTTTATCAGGTTCGCCTGATTCGCCAGTTGCGTCACTTTCTGGATCGGGACTCCTTACACACGGTCACTCATGCCCTAGTCACTTCCCATCTGGACTACTGTAATGCTCTCTACATGGGGCTCCCCTTGAGGAGCACTCGGAGGCTCCAACTGGTGCAGAGTGCGGCTGCGCGGGTGGTTACGGGAGTGACATGGAGTTCATGTGTGACACCTCTCCTGTGTGAGCTGCACTGGCTCCCGGTGGTCTTCCGAGTGCGCTTCAAGGTCTTGGTTACCACCTTTAGAGTGCTCCATGGCTTAGGACCTGGCTATTTACGAGACCGCCTGCTGCCACCAGTAGCCTCCCACCGGCCGGTTCGCTCTCACAGAGAGGGTCTCCTCAGGGTGCCGTCAACCAAACAATGTCAGTTGGCGACCCCCAGGGGGAGAGCCTTCTCTGTGGGGGCACCTACCATCTGGAATGAGCTCCCCCCAGAGATACGAAGGATCCCGGACCTACGCACCTTCCGCCGCGCTCTTAAGACCTTTTTATTTAATCAGGCTGGCCTGGCCTAATTTCTCCTTTTAATAATGATGTAATTTTGTAATTTTCAACTTGTTTTAAATTATTAGGGTTTTAAATATTAAGGCCAAACTATTTAATCAGATTTTAATTGTTTTAAATTTTGTATGCATATTGTTTTACTATATGGCTGTTCACCGCCCTGAGTCCCTCGGGAGATAGGGCGGTATACAAATCAAATAAACCTAAACCTAAACCTAACTTTTCTTGTACTCAGGAACACCAGTCTTCACATACTCTGTAGAGTGTACACGTTACAATCTCAACAGCTGAAATTCCGTTCCTTATCTTAATTCTAAGATAAAGCACATAGAATGTGCCAAAACATCTTGCTTAGCCACTGAATAATGAATTGTTGCAGAGTGAACAGTTTAAATGAATGTCTGAAACATTTATTTAAAGAAATGCATTTTTGTTTAGCTGTCTTAACTGGGTAACATTTCAGTCTTACTGACAATGTATCATGTCTTATGAACTCTGCAATGATCTAAATGTAGATTGATTTTTGAACTTTTTAAAGAAAAATGTAATAAATTCATCAATATATGACAGACATAAAGTATGTTTTTAGCCAGCCATGAAGCCTGTGTCCATAGATATCCAGATATATGTTTCTATCTAGAGGCAGAACTTCATGCACAGATAGGTGCTTTCCTCTGCAATTCAGTCAAATTAATTTCAGTTTTGTCAGGTACGATTAGCTAGTCTCTGTTAGGAATAAAAATCTTAGCCTTCCATAGGGGCGTGAATATGTGATTTTTTTCGCCCAGGCAGTGGGCCAGGATATCTGTTGAACCTAGTCTGTAAGGCTGGTTTGAATAATTATTTTTTCAAAATTGGCAACTTTAAGATGTATGGACTTAACTTCCATATGCCTTAGTCAGCATGTTTCTTCTGACATTTTGGGAGCTCAAGTCTACACTTACCAAGTTACCACGTTTGAAAAACATTGCTTTAAAGTTTTGTTTGTTTTCTTTTTCAAGTACTCTATTAGAAGCTTTGTTTCCATTGTATTGCATACCTGACAGTATTGTTTATGTTGGTTTAATTATTTTGTTTTTCTGCTTATAGATACTTCAATAATTCCTACCAAATTTTGATTTAGTTTTACTTTTATATTGCATTTATGCATTGTTTGTTGTCTAGAATCACCATGTTGAGATTAATGCCATACTGTCAATCAATTAAAAAAGAAAGAAAGAAAGAAAGAAAGAAAGAAAGAAAGAAAGAAAGAAAGAAAGAAAGAAAAGTGTTCAGTATAACTGTGCCTGCTTGAAAAAATGAAAATTATCAGAGTCCCAGGAAGTCTGGGAAAGGCAATTTAATTCTTCACTTTCTTCTTTTGAACAAAAACTAAAAGCTGTCTTTTGAACCAGACATTTATTTTGGGGCGAAAAAAATCCCCAGTGCATGCTGGCTGGGGAATTCTGGGAATTGAAGTTCACATATCTTAAAATCAGCAAGGTTGAGGAACACTGTCTTAGCCTCTGTCTTCCAAAGTAAAGTTCCCACTGATAGCACAAAACTTCTTTCTTCAGTTTTATATTAATTCAACTTAATATTTTACATATGTCTGTTCCCCACAAACTTTGGAGTGACAGGGGTGGGGAATGGAGAAAATGGGACAAATGCAAATTGTTTATATTTGCAAAATTGCTAAAAAAATGCAATCACTTTTGAATTTAAAACCCCCCTCATCTAACATGAATATTACCAGACCAACCAACGAGATCACAAGATAGGAAAGTAATGAATATCTTATGTAGAGAAAACCAAGAACAGATATGTGTTCGTGCAGATCAAAGCCCATATTATAATTTTCTCTGGAATCTGCTGTGGGTTTTTTTCCTCTTGATTTCTAAGCAAAAGATCTGAGCCTAAATAAAACCCACTGCATCAAGAATCAGATTGCTTCTTTTTTTTCCCTGTATTTTTTTTTTCCAAGGGAAGCTTGGAAAGCAAACCATGCCATTTCTTCATGTTTTAAGATGTGATTCTGAACTGAATTAGAGCTGAATGAATAATTAGCCACCAAAAGATTGTGAAATGCCAGCAAGCACTGTGTCGTTATTTTTTTTTACTGGAGTATATGACTCTCCTCCCTTCAGCCATACCAAAAAGAATTTGCTAGAAAGTATTAGGCTTGTATTAAGGTTGACTCAGCCTTCCATCCTTCCAAGGTGGGTAAAATGAGGACCCAGATTGTTGGGAGCAATATGCTGACTCTGTGAACTGCTTAGAGAGGGCTGTAAAGCACTGTGAAGCGGTATATTAGTCGAAGTGCTATTGCTATTCAGATTCTCTGGCTTTGTCAATTTATTTTGAAAGGTTGCCCACAATTGGAGGAATATAGATCTGGAAAGAAGGATAAAGGCTTGGACCTTTATTGGCTGATAACAGTTGATATTGCTTGATAGTCTAGGAAGGAGCAGAAATATGTGATGTTCAGTGGTAAAATGCAAGCAGTCCTACAGAATTGTTAATGGTCCTCAAAGTTCAGGCTGAAAATCCTTTTTTGTTGTCGAAGAGCTGAATGTCATATTTATTGGAAGAATAAGGATAACACTAGATTTTATTGTTTCATCATGGTCACATAAAGCACTTGCAACATGTGCACTTAAAGTACCACTTTCCTTCTTCCCCCCTCCCCCAAAGGCAAGAGTGTGATGGTATTGATGAAGGTAGAAAAGCAGCATTTTCTTCAAGAGTAAATAAGTCTCATTTCAAACATCAGATGCAACATCGACTCTATCTAGCCATTGATTTTTAGGTAATGAATGAATTAATGCTCAAAACCTTGAAAACGCACTTTGGAAATTTCAGCAAAGATTGATAAACATGGATTTCATCTTGCTTTATTGGCAGCTTATTTAATTGACTGCAAAGTGATCTCTGAAGAGGCATCTCTAATATTGGTGTACTTTTTGCTGTGGGCAAATCCTGAACCAATTCACACTGTCAGTGTTAGGATTTAATTGGTGATTCCTATAAAATGAAATACAGTTTTCGTTGCAACTAAATCTTAGGCCCCTCCATTATTTCTCCTGAATTTTTCATATACAAATAGTCCTCAACTAATGAATGGTCATCAGTTTGGAGTCATTGTGTTGTCACAAGAGATCCAAGTCCAGCTCCCCCTTGAATTCTGTTGATCCTTATCTAGCACCAAATTTGCTTTGACCACTAGTTGCTAAATTCTAATACGAGGCAGCAATAACACATTTTTCTATGGCTTGAACTCAACAAATACTCCCAGTTATTTGTGCATGACAATGGGCTGGCCATAAACATTTTAGCTAATTAATTAGCTAACAGGGGAAAAAATTCTTCCAAGATTATAAACATACACTACAGGTTGGCTTTGCTTAATGACTTTCATTCAATAGCTCTTCAAATTTAATAAAGGTGCTGAATGAATGGTACTTGTTAGGAAATGAGTATTACCTACCTTGTTGGGTTGGCAATATATAAACCATCAATATAGCTTTAAGACTGCTGTATTAGCTCTGTAGCCAATCTCCTTAAGATGGAGCTAGAAACATGATTTGTTTTTCTTTGTTGTTCTTGCTCTCTGAAATCTCTGTATGCTACTGTTTGCAAATCCAGAAGAACTGTTTATTGTGAATGACTACAACGACTGGTAAGAAGACTTGGTTATTGGCTTATCCATGGACTGTCATTTTGCTATCTCCTGCTTTATATGTGTATGACTTGGACTGTTTATTGGACTGTGCCTTACTATTTCCTGAAAGTAAACACAACTCAGTGTATCTGTGTGTTGACTGTGTTTATTCGTATCTACTCTCAATCGCTTTCATGTACACACCCTTGCTATTCAAGGGTTACTCTGTGAATTCCTTAACAGTACTCATGCCTGATCCCTGAAGATATGACCTTTGCAGTGCCTTCACAGTCATGTGGTCAAAATTTGGGTGAATGGCAATCCATCCATACTTACACCCATAGGGAGCTTCAAGTCCCCCCCCCCCATATCTCCACTCCCCAATCTCTGGTCTTTTGGTCACCGTGTTCTGTGTCACCCCTGTCATTACCAGCTGACAATTTGCATCTTGTGGCCCCCACTGCTGATGAAGTTCATTGAGCTTGGTCCTTCACAAGCATAGTTAGTCAGGGATGGCTGTTGTTGCTGGAGTAGCAGGGTGCCTTGTGCTCTACTGCCTCCAACTCATGTTCTCTGTTTTCCTCCTGCCACTACTGATGAGGAACGTCCATCTTTGGCCCTTCATGAGGCAGCTACTGGTTGTCTGATGCCTTTTTCCTGAGGCTGCACAATGCCTTCCTGAAGTCTTGCTGTCTAGGGAATTCTGGATCTTGAAGACTTTAAAACTTTACAAGTTTGAAAAACATTGCTTTTGAAAGGGTGTTCCTGCCACCACAAAATAGTGTTTGTTTTATATAAAAAGACCTATTGGATTGTATTTTTATTACTTATCTATCAGACTGAATTTAGGAAACACAGAGCATTTTCTGGAGAGATCTTGGCAAGGCCCTTTCCTATTTAGTCCAAGTGATTCTACCGTCTTATCATCAAACTCTCCTCATGAGTAATTCTATCTAAGCTTTATTTGTTAGCTGCCTTGGCATGCCGAGTGGCTCATTTGCTGCCAGATAAGATGCTTTGATATCTCACTTCCAACAATCAGCTCCAAAATATTTAAAAAGAACATTTTCATTCCTTATGCACACAAATCCTCAAGCCCTCATTCTTCCTGTCTGCAATTTGGAACAACTATTCTCAATAAAATACAATCACTGCCAAAATCTGAATGCTTTCATTCTTTATGTTTTCCCTATGCTATACTATAGGAAAATAAAGATGTTTTTCCAAATTTCATTCTAGATCTAGGCAGTGTTTTAAAGTTAAATGCCTTGGCTTTCATCTGCATTGGGCTAGTTTCACAGATTAGGCCCTGAAATTCAGTGATGTACTGTTAAATAAAATTTTTCCAGCTTCAAGGCAAACCTCTCACACTGGGCCTCCACAAGGTGTAGAGCTATGACAACCTGCATTTCTCATGGTTTCTTACTAGCTGTTTACATATCTCACAAATCAGATGCTTTGCAGTAGCTAGTTTGTAAGAGTATATGAGATTAAGAGTTATAGTTTTTCTTAGGAAATTGAGATGTTGGGCTGGGATTCAAGGTAGAGCCTTAACAGAATCACAGGAATTCTGGGAAGAACTAAGAAAAGAACTGAAATAGAAGAAATGTAAATATCCTGGACAGTATTACAGTTCTGAATTTTTGTTTTGTTCCTTAGTTGGTGAAATGCATCTGAAATAGAGGAAGACACAATCCAAAAATATCTGCTGAAGATGAAGAAGTACTATGGGATTTTTTCCCCATGCAGTGCAGAAGAATAGAATTTAGTCAGAAATCTTGAATACAGTACAAAAAGAACTTTCTGAAAAGTATTTTATGAAGCCAGGCAAGTAGTATTATTAGGTGGGTGGATAAAAGAAGGAAATGACACCATTGGATTATAATTTTGTTTAAAGTTGTCTGGCTGGGAAAACCAACTAGCTGAAACTGCTTGCTTGTTTTAATATCTTTTCTTAATAAAGTATATAGAAATAGGACTTAGACTTATACAGTATACTGCTTCACAGTACTTTACAGCCCCCTCTAAGTGGCTTACAGTGTCAGCATATTGCCCCCAACAATCTAGGTCCTTATTTTACCAGCCTCGGAAGGGTGGAAGGCTGAATCAACCTTGAGACTAGTCAGATTTGAACTGCCGAATTGCTGGCAGCTGGCAGTCAGCAGAAGTAGCCTGCAGCACTGCATTCTAACCACTGTGCCACCGCAACTCTTTACATTGCAAATAGTGGTTGCACTGTATCTTTTACTGAATCCTGAGAACCTTAAGGAAACCCCTGTACAGGCTTCAAAAATTTCAACAACAAGTTCTCTACCTGGTTGCTGGGTGGGCATGTCCATGGTGGGCATGGCCTAGTTGACCTCCTGCACCATAGTGGGGATGGGGGTGTTTTCACCTTCCCCAGGCTCCAGAGGCTTTCCTCAAGCCTCTGGGACGGCAAAAACTGCCTCCGGAGCTTCTGGAGGCTCGTTTTTCCCCCTCTCTGAGCCTCTGTGTGGGCCCTGCACTTACCTTGCATCCAAAATGGGCACTGTGGAGACTCCTGGGAGGGGCGGGGCAGTGTGGGTGGGACCAGCCAGGGGTGTGATTTGGAAATTCTCCAAACCGGCCATAACGTTAGCTACGGGTTCTCCCAAACCCAGGTGAACCCGTAGCAGCCCCTGCCCTGTGACACAAATCCCTCAAGCCACAACAATTGAGAATAGACAGGAAGAGAAGAGTTATGGAGCTGGATCTTCCCTGCTGTAATAACATTCCTGAATTTCATAAAGATCTCTCTTCACCTCATCAGCCAATTAAAGCATTTTCCCTTCCTACTCCTCTGCACCCTCTATGCAATATACATTCACACATGTGTCCAGGACATATTTCCCTTCTTGGAATATTTTTGTCTCTCTCTCGAGGTGTTTGGGCCACATGTAGTGTGGAGCCTCAATTTGTACATTTGCGTTATAGCTCCATAGGTGTGTAAGTAAAAAAAAAAAAAAAAAAAAAAAAAAAAAAAAAAAAAAACCAAGTTCAAATGTTCACAGAGGGGCATTGGAAGAAGGATTAGATTTTGTCATGCCCTTGATGGCATTTTAACATTGGGCAGCGAATATAGTATATAAATTTAATAAACTTCATATGTGAAATAAGGAGAGAAGTCTTGCATATTCCAGAGCACTATCTGACTGGTTTCTCAGCATTAAGGGGAAAAAAGCAAAATATAAAGAGGTGAAGGCCAATGGATTTAAGTGTTAATGTAATGTTCCCTTTTGCAAATGAATCATTGCTGATACCTATTGTTCTGATAACTATTTTTAAAATGCCATAGTGTACCAGCTGCTACCCAGGACACCGAAGTGATATATTTTCTGTCCAATGGGGAAAAATGTAATTTAGCATAGAACCAGCAGAGATGTTCACATCTATGAGCGAAATTTGTTCTTTCTACAATAAATTTATTTCCAATGAATATAACAAAATTTTTATTTGGCTTCAAGGTTACATTTTTTTGTAGCAGAGTTTTTTTAAAAAATATATTTTATTCTGAGGGCTCAAAATGCAATGTATTGTATTTCAGGAAATGTGCTACTGGTTTAGATTTATTTTATTGGCTCCTTTTTAAAACAAAAAGATAAGTACTTGTCTCATGTAGTTCAGGTTTTAGATTGGAGTGCTATTGTTGTGACATTTAAAATAAGGGGTCTAATTCCACAATAACAATATTTTCCTGTTTAGTTCTTTATAATAAAAATATTTAGATTAACTTAAGCTGTATTCTTAAGTTATCCAGTTTGGTGGCACTCTATATTATAATGCTCTCTGATTTATGCAGTTTTAAATTTGAATTCACCCTTATTCTAATCATTTCTTCATGCACTTTATTTCTCATGGCTCCCAGTAAACATGGGAGATCAATAGACATCCTTAGGAAGGGAAAGGGCCATACGATGACATTTAATAATAATAATAACTTCATTGTCATTTTATGTGTATACACTGTATACCCATACAACGAAATTCACCTAACACCCAAAGACCAGGTCCAACACACATAACAATCCCCAAACACACTCCCACCCACCACAATTCCCCACCCCTAAACCACCCAAACATCCACACAACAGACCAAGTAATGCTGTCCAACAGCTCAGTGATGGTGGCCCTTTAGTTCATTGTTGAGTGCAATTATAGCTCTGGGATAAAAACTATTCAGAAAATGTGTGGTCCGAGTTTTAATGGTTCTGTATCTTCTGCCAGAAGGCAACAATCCAAAAAGATTGTAAGCAGGATGGGAAGAGTCTCTGAGAATGTTATGCAACTTCCTCAAACAGTGTGATTCGAAGATGTCATCCAGGGCTGGTAGCTGGAGTCTGATGATATTCTGGGCAGTTTTAATAATTCTCTGTAGAGCTTTGTTGTCTGCCACAGAGCTGCTACCATACCATGCAAGAATACCATATGTCAGGACTCTCAATGGTGCTGTGATAGTAGGACAGAAGTAGATGCTGAGATAGATTTATCTTCCTGAGCATTCTCATGTGTCATGATGCAAAAGATATAAGATACATACTTGCATCAGATATCATATCATTGCGTAATTTGTGTGATGTCTTAATGCACATGTCATTGCATCTTATTACAGATGCTGCTGGTAGAAATAGGAAATTTGAAACGCATATGTACACAAACACACAAACACATAAAAGTGGATTTCAAGTTATGCATAAATATAGAGCCAGTTCAGTCTAGTGCTTAAAGCACAAGGCTAGAAAATGGTGACCATGAGTTCAAGTCCTGCCTTATTAAAAGCAAGCTTATGAAAGCAAGCTGGGTGACCTTAGGCCAATCACTCTCTCTCAGCCCACATACCTCACAGGGTTGTTGTCGTGGGGAAAACAGGAGGATATGCTGGATATGTTTGCTGCCTTCAGTTATTTCTAAAAATAATAAAGGTGAGATACAAACAAACAAATAAATAAAAAATACGTTTCAATCTACACATTAGTTTTAAAAAAGGTAGCATCTAAATCCTAAATATCTCTATAGACTTTAGCCAGAGTCTGTTGAAGGATCCTGTTTATTTATTTAATTTATTGATTAGATTTATATGCTGCCCATCTCATAGTCACAGTGACTCTGGTCATAACCCAGAAAGCCCCATGCTGGGGCAGACTGGAAACTACAGTAAGTCCATCAAACTATGCTTTACAACTTGGCATAATCTCACAACAAAGCCATCATCTTTTCATCTCTGCTATATAAATTGTGCTCGGAAAGAGATTGTACTTCATGCACAATATGACTTGCATTTTAACATCGCTCTTCTGATCATGTGCAAAAGCTTCCAAAGACCGAAGAAGTATTTTAACGCTATCCTTAGGAAGATAATCATGACTTACAAAGAATCCAATTCACTGAGTGGTTTGTCATTTGCTAGATCTTTTTTTTTTCCCTCTAGAGAAGTGGACATGGGATCTCTCCATTGCAAAGAAGTCCTTACTCTGCTATGCAAAACCGTGCAATTCACTCAGAGAGCTCCAGACACACAAATTCAGAAATGCCTATAAATAAATAAGAGGCGTGGATCGCAGCCATTATGTTATGTGTGGGATCAGCCTAATGAGTCTCGCTTGGAGAGACAGAAAGCGAATCATTTGCTATAAATACGAATAATAATAACAACTCGTTTCACATGTACAACACTTCTGAAGATGTGAGACTAATTCATAATGAATAATTTTCCTGGGCGATTGGAATTTCCTTTCCTGTCTAGTACAAATGGTTTAAAAGGAGATCACATTTCCCCAAAGTGAATGTGTATGGTAGATTTCTTTTCTTTTTTTCACATTCAGAATAAAGAGGAGAATTTCCATACAGTTGCTTTTGTCAACGTTTATTTTCATCGACTCAGAAATAAGAATGCGGGGACTTGTAATGCTTGAGCATCACGACCCTGTAATTCACCTCTCTTGTGGATTTTAATATGAGCTAAGAAAGGAATGAGCTAAGAAAGAAAGCTAAAAAAGACAGCGGTTTTTTTCCTGCTTTCTCATTTCTCTTTTTTATCCCATGCCTGTTTTTTTTTTCTTTTCTCATCCAGATGTCTTATATCACCCACAAAAGCAATCAGCATTTGTATCTCATTCAACATATGAAAAGAAATCACACCTTTTCCTTGCTACGGCTGGCCCAGACGAGAAAGTACTAACTAAATTAAACATAATGAAACACTGTGATTTTCCGATAACATTCTTCCACAGAAGAGGCAAAGGACCTGCAAGTATTCCTGAACTACAAACTACCACACCCTGGAAACTGTAGTTACATAACCTTTGGCGGCCTCTGTTTAATCCTTTATATCTAGATCTCAAGAAAGAATTATTCTAAATCTTATAACGAGTTACAGCAGGTTATCAACCAGGTTGATCTTTTCAAAAGTCCAAGAGAAGAAGGATGTAATCAAAAGGAAACATTTGTTTTCTTGATACTAGCCTGATTTTAGTGTCTAAAATCAAACTATTAAAGCTTTCTGTCTACTTTTAATAAGTGAGATTCAATCAACTGCAGAGTCCGATATTTGCTTATTAACTCCAGTGAAAAGTATTTGTTATTTTGGGTAAGGTTTGTAAGGCTCATTTCAAAGGAGTCAATTTATAACGCTGAGAAGCATCAGTGGGATGATTCAATTTGAGAAAGCTTTGATTAAATCATGCCCTTTGCAACAAATTTGTGCATGAAAATGGAGACTTGCTTTGAAAGAACAAATTGAATCAAGAGCCTCCAAAGTATTTGGAGATATCATGGCAATTCTGGTACAATATGCATTGTTGAAGCTTCAGATCCACATATGGAGAACACCTGGGGGAGGGAGGGATTGATACAATGGATTCTGATCTGGCCAATTGATTTCTCTCACCCCACTGAACAAAATTATGGCTAATTTTTTTTTAAAATAATTATTAAAAAGAATTAAAGAGCAGAATAAATAACTACATAAAATAAAAAAGAAAGTGGAAAAAGAGTGGATGAGGAATAAAATATCAGTAAATAAACAAAGGATTTACCATTATTACATTTAAAACTCATTATTTTGTTAATTAAATGTATAGAACTAGGTTCATCATATCATCTTAAGAAATAATTAAAATTCTATGTTAAAGTCTTAAACAGTAATATTATTATCACCCCTCTTTGTCATTGCTCCAAAAATAAATTCACATAATCACGTAAAGGGAAATAATACATCAAGGCAAATTCAGACACTATGATTTTTGAAGGAGGAAAACTGAAGTAAAAAACAGTTATTAGAGGAAATCTCAATGCTTATAAATATTTTGAGGCAATTACCAGTCAAGTATGTTGAAAGGGAATTTAGAATTTAATCTTGTTTTTACTTACCTTTCATTTGATTTTTTTTCTCGTCACTTTATTTCCTTTTTCCCTCCCTTTTCTCAGTTCTTTTGGCTTGGGAAACCTAACTCACTTTGGGTTTCATTCACTTTTTCAACTCAACTCCTTCATTGTGGCCAGACACAAAGCTTAGCTCTGTTCTTTCTTCTCTTCTCTCTTATGCTAATGCTAATGAAATGTTATTGTTTTGTATTAAGTCTGCCAAAGAAATTGAATTCAACTTAGGTTTCTGAATGGCCAGTTGGCTATACCAAGCTCTACATATTGAACTCTTTTAGGAAGAAAGCCTATGGGCAACATTAGGCCAGTCCCTCCAAAGCTGGTTTCATTACCTCTAAGAACAGGAAGCCATGGCTACTTTTCCCTTTTCCTGTCTATTTACCTGCTTACTCTCTCTGTGCCCCAGTGCCAAGGCTCAGGTGAGCTATTGACTTCAATGTTCCTGTAAATAAATAGAATACAGAATAACGGAGTTGGAGGTCTTGTAGTCCATTCCTATGATCTAAGTAGCAGACCCTACACCATTCTGGACAATTGGCTGTCCAATCCCTTCCTATGTGCCACCTTTTGCTTCTCAAATGTAGCCTGACAAGACTATTCCATCTGAATATATTATTTCAACATTGATAAATTACTGTCAACTTCAAAACAGATGTAGGCTGCTGCAGCTATCTTTTTGTTTCTCAGATTGTCACACAGTATGGGGGGAGGGAAGAGGCTTGGAATGTCAGCCCAGGCAATAACAACTCGTCGTCCCATGGGAACCAAGGTCATCTCAACAGGTGGTGGCCAGAGATTGGAAGGAGTTGCTAGGGAGACACCAGAACACCTAATTGAACAATGGAACCTGTGACAAGGAGGGAGGGCAACATCTATTCTTTAATTTTACCAAAACTGGGGGAAATGGTTAGAATTGGTTTTGCGTTTATGTGTGCCGAAATAATGTACTCAATAAAACAGTTCTTTGAGAAATCTAATTGTCACGGAGTGCTGACTTGGTTGGGTTCATCAGTCGGGACCTTGACAATTATTTCTCTATGTGCTATATTGTCCATTCTGCCGAAGTCTGCTAACCTGTTAGAATATATGGCATCTATCTGCATCTCTGCAATAAAGTTACTAAGAGAATAAGTTATCTCTGAAGGGCATTGTTTCAAATCACTAGAACTGAGGATGGCCACCAAGTCACAACTTTGGGCAGTTATGTTACACTAAGTTATGTTACACTGTGTTATGTAACACCGTGATCCTGTTGTGAACTGGTAGTAAAGGTAAGTAGAACCCACCCCTGGATGTACGGTTCTTCTAGACACTGCCAGTTGTAAATCCATTTTTCTCAGTTAACTTGTGGCCCAACTGTGTGGAGTGAGACAATCTGGAGAATGATGTCTGGCTCTATTAGATTGCTATAAATTATTGCTGCCCTGTAATGGCTTCAAAGCAAGCACTATCTTCTGAAGTAAAAAGGAGAATTAAGAACTTTGGAAATAATGTTATAATAAGTACAAGATAGGTCTATGGTTGCTCATTGTCATCTACGGTGCTTCAGAAGACCACTGAAGATCAGACCTTGGCCCATGGCATAGTATCTGTTTCTATAAGAAGAAGATAGATAAGTGTCTCTTTAGTAAAAGAGAATTGTCTGAGATGGAATCACACACAAAAAAAGTTGGATGATGTGGTTTCCCTAGCAACTGTGCCTTCACAAAAAATTTACAGGGGACACGATGACAAAATAATTCAGTTACACATTATATTTCAGCTGTTATCAAGTTAGGATATTGACTCTTGAATGCGACTCAGAATGATATGAGTATAACTCATTAATATTGTTATTAGGCTACCCTTTTGCATGACAGTCTGCAAAAACCTTAAATCTTCTTACATGTTCAAATTTATGTAACATGGAAAAGTCTTTATTTGAAAAGAGAAGCACTTATAGTTAATACTCCTATATGGGCACAGATAGACCCAATTCATATACTAATCAGAGGAGATCCATACAAGACAATGAGGAAGAAATATGAATACTTAGCCTTTTCACACTTGGAAGAGTGTGCGTGACATGCCTATATGCACAGGAAATTTACACCAGAAAACAGCATGCTGTATATTTTCTAAAGGATTCCATCCTGCATGATAGTAGATAGTAGATGAGCAGCAATGGCATTAAAAAAAAAGAAGCAAGGTACACTCTCTCTCCATTTCCTCCTGTTTCTTCTGTCTTCCCAAAATGCACATAATCAGGTTAAGAGTTAGATAACTAGTGCCAAGAGCTCCATGTTGGCATCATATTCTTATGTTTTACCCTTCATTGTGTCATCTGTCTCACTGTAAGACACTGTGACCCCAGGGCATCATGGCATCCAATGTCCTATTCACACAACAGTATAAACCAGTGTCCTGATGTATTCCAGAATCAAAGTGAGAACATAAGGAGTCAGCTTGCACTGTCAAGATAAGCCTGGTATGACATATATATTCAGCTTTCACCAAAGATGTTTCTTCTGCTCTGTGATTGCCTCCATTCCTATAATTCCATTCTTATTTATTTATTTATTTATTGGTTCAATTTATATGCCGCCCTTCTCCAGAAACTCAGGGCGGCTTACAATGTGTTAAGCAATAGCCTTCATACTTTTGTATATACCTGCTTAATAGGGCTTTTGGCCCCCCCAAGCGGTGTTCTTTTTTATACAAAGTCAGCTTATTGCCCCTTATTTTACCTACCTCGAAAGGATGGAAGGCTGAGTCAACCTTGAGCCTGGTGAGATTTGAACTTGCGGTAATTGTAGGCAGCTGGTGCTACTTAACAGCACTTTAGTCTGCTGTGCCACCAAGGCTCTTGGTTCTTGTACTGTAAATGGCATCTATCTATCTATCTATCTATCTATCTATCTATCTATCTATCTAATCTAATCTTATCTATCTATCATCTTAATGATTATTGATTAATTATGATTATTAATTGTAACTATGATTTATGGTCAATGACATATCACTTGTT
Source organism: Ptyas mucosa (assembly GCA_012654045.1). Taxonomy (NCBI): domain Eukaryota; kingdom Metazoa; phylum Chordata; class Lepidosauria; order Squamata; family Colubridae; genus Ptyas; species Ptyas mucosa. The sequence continues at coordinate 37,259,370 of WNWU01000004.1, forward strand.
GTTTGTATGTACTCTAAGCACTTATCTACCAGAGACAAATTCCTACTGTGTCCAATCATTCTTGGCCAATAAAGAATTCTGTTCTGTCCTGTCCTGTCCTGTCCTGTCCTGTTCCATTCCATTCTGTTCTATTCATCTTCCTTCCTTCCTTCCTTCCTTCCTTCCTTCCTTCCTTCCTTCCTT
>WNWU01000004.1:37259562-37271474 GCA_012654045.1 Ptyas mucosa
CCTTCCTTCCTTCCTTCCTTCCTTCCTTCCTTCCTTCCTTCCTTCCTCTTTCTTCTTTTTTTCTCTCTCTTTCTTCTCTCTCTCTCTCTCTCTCTCTTCTTTCTCTCTCTCTCTTCTCTCATTGCCTCTCCATGTGGGACCCACAAACAAAAGAGAGAGAGAGAGGGAGAATAGTTGGCAGTATATATAAGAAAGTATGATAAATAGGAAATCTCGGTCTAATCCAAACGAAGGGGTTCATTTTGTTTTGAAGCATTCTCTAGCTTTTTCTTCTATATATTTACCTCTGAATGGATGGCAGGCTCAGACCTGCACTCAGAAGGGACCAGTAATATTGTTTTAAGGTTATTGATTCTAAAGATGGCAAGGGAGAAATTCAGGGTCATTATGCCGCAGGCATCTGAAGTGAGAAAATCTGTGACAAGGAAATAGGCTTCTGGGAAGATATGAAAGGGCTTTGGGATTGAAGGAGGGAAACATTGCTCTGGCTACGTATGCACTAGAGAGTTTGCAGCATTACAGTTCAGTGAGCTCAAACTGTGAACCCAAAACCCAGCATTATCTTTAATAGCTTGAAGAAATGAAAATATTCCAGCCCAGGTGTCAAATCAACATTCCATAAAGGCAACTATGGACTAATTCCAGATGTTTAAGTTGCTTTGCCTCAATGCAATTCATAAAACAATATCACCTTCTCTGCATTTAGGAGTAAAGCACTGCATTGGGACTCCCAAGCTTTCACTTGACATCATTAATGTGGTTTAAACTATAGCCAATCTTGCTCAGTGTATGTTTTCTGTGTTGTCTGTTTTTTTTAAGAAAAAAAAATAAGAAAAAGGAAAACAAGAGCTGAAAAATTAAGTGGTTCCTTTCTACTTTTATGACCAAACATTGCTGTATAACTGTTTATGGGGATATGATTATTCACTTCATACAATTATTTTAAATATTAACCATATGATTAATTAATATATAAAATAGTATGTTAATATAGTAATATTATTAATAATATATTTCTTGCTTTATTTTCATCTTGGAAAGGACTTAGGGGTTGGGTCACATAGAACTAAAAATTTGAAGCTACCCAATCAAAGCTTCATACAGTATATGTGAAAAGCTATTTCTAAAGATGAGCGAGATATCCTGAGAATTTTATTTCCTGAACTAATCTGAAGTCAGATGATTCTGAAAGTTGGAATTTATCTATATGCCCACAAGGGACTTCTTGCATCTCTATTAGTTTTGATTTCAAATTATCAGAGAAATTTGGGGAAGGAGATTCCTCTGAAGTTATATTAGCATGAAAATGGAGAGAGTTGCTATCTCAATGAATCAAAGACAAACACTCTATTAACACTCCTGCAAATTGCAAAGTATCATTTTCCATTTAAACACAAACAATGAACAACCTTATTAATAATATAGTGATAATTAGGGAATTTGTAAGCCCATAAATCAAATCCCTTGCTCAGTATCAGAATCCAGATCATCCAATGAAGAGAAGTCCATCACTTCTCTGGATAACTGATCCCATGTTGAAGTGGAATCACTTCAATTTACCCATTAAATTTAAGCATGAAAAAAATCATTTGTAATCCAGACTTGATAGCTTTAATCAGCCATTTTTGAATGGGTTTTACTTATAAATATGTTTTCAAGATCATTTTAATAGTGAGGCAGCCATTTACCTTTGGAGGAGATGGATCATAACCAGCTCTTACCTAAGTAAGTTCTGAAGATGATCTGACACCACTGGCAGATTAATTCAAGTGCAAATATCTTAGACCCTAGACTCAAAGTCTTGGGCATGAAAAGATACCTATGCACTTGAGAAATTACACTGAAGGCAAATTTATGGAGGCTGAAGTAGGAAGAAGAGCATCACTTCATATATTCACTCTTCTTAAACTACCAAACCACCCCTTGTCCATCAGCATTCTGATGTTGGTCATTTCAGCTGATTCCTTATCACATGGTTCTTTCTTTCTTTCTTTCTTTCTTCCTTCCTTCCTTCCTTCCTTCCTTCCTTCCTTCCTTCCTTCCTTCCTTCCTCCCTACCTAACATGTTACCCCAAAAATAAGACATCCCCTGATAATTAGCCCAATTGGGCTTTTGAGCGCATGCGCTAAAATAAGCCCTCCCCAAAAGTAAGCCCACTCTGAAAATATTTAAATGCATGCACAGTCAGTCCTCACCATTTCCTCTGGTTAGGGTTAGGAAGACAGGACTGGAAATCAGGTAAGACAGCACGAGGAGCCCTGCCCCCAAATAATAAGACCTCCCTGAAAATAAGTCCAAGCGCTTATTTCGGGGTTCAAAAAAAGTAAGACAGGGTCTTATTTTTGGGAAAACACAGTGTCTGTCTGTCTGTCTGTCTGTCTATCTGGTGCCTGGCAGCTCATAAAGCCTAGGTTGAAATAAATAGGTTTAAATGTAAACCTATCAAGGCAGAGTGGTTAAGAATTCTGAAACTGAGTCCAGCAACAGTCTGTTTTGACTCTGGATGGTACCATCATCCACCAGAGAGAACTGTAGAGTCTCCTAGATCTCTGAAGAACAGGCCATAACCAGGAAGGCCACTGCACAATTTCATCTTGTATCTTTGTTGTAACTTTTCCTGGATCAGGAGGAAAAATTTACTTGCAGTCTCTCATGGCCTGGTGACTTCATAACTAAGGCTATTGGAAAGCATTCTATAGATAGCTGTCCTTGAAAATCACACAGAAGCTTAATTTGGTATAACATGGAACAGCTCAGATAATTAAAGAACATCAAGAGCTGCCAGTGTAACAGAAGCACTATGGAAATTGTAAAGGCTGTGAGTTTAACTTCCTTATGCAATTAAGAGCTGATTGTCACCTTTACAGATCTACATGGCTAAGGACAGTGTTCATGACCATCTTCCCCCAGATATGGGTGGCCCCAACACAGTTGGCCTTTGTTAAGGTCTTAAAAGCCCACTCCCTGCCCCCCTGGATATTGTTTGTTAAGGTGTTGGATGAGCCTTTCTGAGACTTTGTTTTAGAATGTTAATGTGTTGTGATTTGGCCTCAGTTATGTTACAGTGTGATGCAGGGGTGAAATCCAGCAGGTTTTGACAGGTTCTGGAGAAACGGTGGCAGAAATTTTCAGCAGTTCGGAGAACCGGTAGCGGAAATCTTGAGTAGTTCAGAGAACCAGCAAATACCACCTCTGGTTGACCCCAGAGTGGGGTGGGAGTGGAGATTTTGCAATATCCTTCCCCTGCCATGCCCACCAAGCCAAGCCCATAGAACGGTAGTAAAAAAATTTGGATTTCACCACTGGTGTAATGCTGGTGTGGGCTTTTGATGTACTTAGATTATTTTGTTCTGTATTTTTAATTATGTTAGCCACCCAGGTTCTTAATTTACAAATTGGGTGGCCATATAAATTGCCCCAACAAATTACCTAACAAATAAGTGAATAAAATGTAGAGTTGGAGAAACACGAAAAATGGAGCAAATCTGGATGTCAGATCTCTTGTTCTTTTTGAGCTATTCTGCTGAATGCTTCTATTGTCTAACTAAATGAAGCCTCGTAGGGATAAAAATATAAATAGATCACTCTGATCTTTTGGGTTACAGTTCTAAAAAGCAAAGCTACAATCCAAAATATTTATAGATTACCAAATAGGACAGAGGCTGATACCTAATACCACATTTAGGTTATCAGTATTAGGACTACAGAGGCCTAATAGAGGTTTATCTAATAACTTCTATTTCCATGGCTCATACTTTCTTGAAAGTTATGTCTGAATGGTCCATGGATTATATGGTCCACTCCAGTGGTGAAATCCAATTTTTTTTAGTACCAGTTCTGTGGGCGTGGCTTGGTGGGCATGGCAGGGGAAGAATACTGCAAAATTTCCATTCCCTCCCCACTCCTGGGGACAGCCAGAGGCGGTATTTGCCGGTTCTCTGAACTGGTCAAAATTTCTGCTACTGGTTCTCCAGAACCTGTCAGAAACTTCTGGATTTCACCCCTGGTCCACTCCTTTTGTTTTTCTCCCATTATTTATCTTTTTTGAGTTAAAGGATCCATATCCCTTATGGAGTAATGGGGAAATATTAGTAAATATGCTTAAAGACTTACCACCAAAACATGAAACTATTATACAATTTGAAAGGAAAAAGAAATATATTTTCATTCACCAACGAATCAGTGGTAAAAGTAATTTCTTTCTTCCTAAGAGAAAAGCATTTCATTTCATATCTATCTGAATGAGAATAATTTCTCAGATGCATCATTGTAATATTGCCTTTGTGTTGTCCTGGAATATTGTAAATTTCATAACAAATTTAATTTATCATTCATTGCAAAATTAATTATGTTAAAGATACTTAGGACAGATGTTTGTCATCTGTTGACAAACTGAACAGGAGACAAGTCGCATTATATAAACATCCTTCTTATAACTATGTTAAACAGGGCATTTTGAGATTTTGCTTTCTATCACTCTGATAAATGAGAAATGTGTTTTAAATAAGAACAGGTGCATAGAAAATCTGGAAACAGATTCACATCACAGTAGAAAAGGAAAAAGAAAACAAAAAACAAAAAAACCCTGATGTTATTTTCCAGATGGACACAGAGTAACACCTCTTTTTAAAGTTTTCCCAATTTCCCATTTTTTTTCTTTTTCTTTCTAACATTCAGACAGATAAACAGATACTTTCATCATATCATCTGTAAGTAAGTTTAGAAATTGCCCATAAAGAAGTGAGTTTTGGGACCATTTCTTGTATTGTACTGTTTATCTACATTCAGAAGGGATCCTCAAAATAAATCCTAATGGCAGAATTTAAATAGTAAAAGCTGTGTAGTCTGTTAGAATAAAGTGAGCACATGTGCTTAAAAGGATGTTTGTGTGCAGTTGGATAGAGAGGGAAAAGTCTGAAACAATATATCCCATCCCCAGATCTAAATATGAAGTAGTATACTTATGGATGTTAAAATAAGAACTTTGATAAGCTTTTAAAAAAAGTACATAAAGGCATATATTGAAGAATAATGTATTGAAAATATATTAAGAAATTATATACCTCAAAATGTCACCATTACAAAAGGATAACACTATTAAGGGAACAGAACATAGAAGTATATAGAAATTTTGGGCTTAGATAACTTAGAACTTTGTCATCTTCAATCAGACCTAAGCATAGTACATAAAATCATCTGCTACAATGTCCTACCAGCCAATGAATGCTTCAGCTTCAACCAAAACAATACAAAAGCACACAATAGATACATACCAGTGGTCGGTTTCTCCCGGTTCGTCCCGGTTCTCCCGAGCCAGTAGCGGTGATGATACGATGTCACCGAACCGGTTCTGCCCGCCCTGCGACCACCCACCCACTCCCCGCGTTATTCTTACCTTTTATTTGGCCCCACCCCCAATCTATTTCTGCCTCCTGAGTCCCAGCTGATGGCTAGAGGGAAAAAACCTGTTTAAACTCTTGCCGTGGGGGCTTCAAAGGGCCGCCCTACAGCTGATCAGAAAAGAAAACAAATGAGTAGACCAGTGCCTGCAAAAATACATGAGTAGACCAGTGCCTGCAAAAAATAAATGGGTAGATCGGTACAGCTCTGCAAGCAGTTAAAAGCCTGGAGACCAGTACCTCTGCTAAATCCTAAATAATTGTCACATGACCATCAAGCCACGCCCACAAAATAAGCCATGCCCACAGAACTGGTAGTAAAAAAATTTAGAACCCACCTCTGATACAAACTCATGGTAAACCACTCCAAACTTAATTTCAGAAAATACGACTTCAGTAACAGAGTTGTCAATGCCTAGAATGCACTACCTGACTCTGTGGTTTCTTCCCCAAACCCCCAAAACTTTAATTTTAGACTGTCTACTGTAGACCTCACCCCATTCCTAAGAGGTCTCTAAGGGGCGTGCATAAGCGCACCAGCATGCCTAACCTCCCTGTCCTAATGTTCCCTTTTTTTTGTATCCATTTCATGTATTCATAATCATGTTTATATTTGTATTTGTTATCAAATACATGCTTGACGAAATAAATAAATAAAGAATAAAGAATAAAATAAAGAATAATAGAGTCAGAAGGGACCTTGGAGGTCTTCTAGTCCAGTCCCCTGCTTGAGCAGGAGACCATTCCAGACAAGTGATTGTCCAATCTCTTCTTGAAAATCTCTGCAAACCGCATCAAAAAATCAAAAGGGTTTTTGCTTGCCAAAAAGTTTTTTTTCTTCTTGTGAATTGCATGCACCAATCAATTATGTCTACATATTTCAGCTGTCCTGTACTTTTTTCTTGCCAAATGATTTAAAGTTGGGGTTATCTGATGCTGACTTCTATGGATTCACACACCCACAACATAATGACAAGGATATTATATCAACCGATTGTATCTTTGGAAGGCAAAGCGTTGGGGATGTGATATTTTAATACTAGTGACAGGGGAAAAAAGAAACAAGAGGAAATTATTTATTTAATTTATTTATTTGAATATGTATAAATTGTGAAAAGGGTACATAAAGTACACCTGAATATTATTTATTTATTTCAAGAATGAATATGGCTGATCTTCTACATACACAACTCTTAATGTGCTACCCCATGAAGAATTAAACATGAAAAATCTGTTGTGGCCCGCCAGCTTCCAGCGGAGCTCTTAGGAGAAGGGAACATTGGAGGACAAGGAGTTGACTTGGGGAACAAAGCACACATGGATGCTGAATGGTCCCTCCCTAGCTGGGGAATAAATAGAAGCAAAGGGGAGTGGTTGTCGTAGGAGACAACTGTTCATATTTCTGAAGATTTTACTCATTGTGTTTTGTGCCACAAAGACTGCTTGCCAGAACTTAATTTGCAGCCTTTCAGCTGGGACCTCATCGCTTTGCAATTATCACAAGGAACTGATAAGGAACTGACTCTTTGAAGGACTATTGCCTAGACTTTTCGGTGGGTGAATGCAATTAATTCACAAGAGGTAAATAAAGAGGGTTTTTTTATGACAAGGAGTCTGTTTCTTGCTTCTGCTAAGCCTGGGTCAGAACAAAATCTCCAGATCCAGGTGATACTAACAACAATCTTCTTTCTCTCTCTCTCCCTCTCTCTCTCTCTCTCTCTCTCTCTCTCTCTCTCTCTCTCTCTCTCCCTCCCTCCCTCCCTCCCTCCCTCTCTCCCTCTCCCTCTCCCTCTCCCTCTCCCTCTCCCTCTCCCTCTCCCTCTCCCTCTCCCTCTCTCTCTCACACAAAAAAGTCAAAATAGCATCTGTAATATAATACTAAGGTACCATAACATAATGTACTCCTAAATAAATACATCTATATTGGGCTCAAGTAACATCCCTGATCAGTTTCTGGGGAAAGAGCCAAATCTACATACCCTTCTAAAGGCCAAGATGATTTCAGGGGAAGGCAGTTCCATAGGGTAAGTTATGTAGGAGAGAGAGTTTGTGTCCTATAACCCAATAAATAATATTATTTAATAGAGAGGAGGGTCCTGTCAGTGGTGGTGGGATGGGTAAAAATCTACAGGGACTGTGATCCTGTAAGCAACTTAGTTGTGGGACATGCAGCACTTTAAAAGTGAAAACCAGTACCTTGCATTGCAGGTGGACACATCCTGGGAGTTAGAGTAGCTTGCAGAACAGCATTATAACATGGGGGAACCCCAGTATTCCCAATATTGCACACACTGCTGAATTCTGGGCCAATTGAGACTTCTTAGTATTTTTCAAGGGTGACCTTGTGTAAAGCACATCGAAGTAGTCCAATTGGAAAGTGGCTGAGGCATGAGTGACCTTGAGCAGAGCCTTCTAGTTCAGGAAATTGGACGCAATTGGTATATGACATGGAATTCAAGCAGAAGCTGTGAGCCCAGGAATACTCCCAAATTGTGCACCAAGCTATCAAGAGTTAAACACAATCCAAGCGGTGCCAAAAACCAAAGTCATTTTGTCTTGCTAGGGTTGAGTTGTCTTCTCTTCCTCTCCATTCAGACCCTCACAACCTCCAGGCACTGGGTAAACACATCAAAAGCATCATTTGTCTGGCCAGGGGTATAAATGTATAACTGAGTGTCATTGGCATACTGATGATCCAGTGCTGACAAATGACTTCACCCAACAGTTTCATCTATATGTTAAATAGGAGTGGAGACAGAACTGAGCCCAGAAGCACCTTGCATAGAAGTGCCCTAGAGTAATGTCCTCTCCCCTCACTGATTCTTATGGGACAGGGAGTTAAGTAATGGCCCAGATTGTTCCTGACTCTTCTCTTCTGAGCCCCCTCCCCTCTTCCTGGTCACATGACTCAGAGCATAATGTACACAATCTGCCTTTGCTTCCTAGCTTCACATATGCATAGAAATACAGGCAGAGGCAAAAGAGTGTGAAAACATGCATGCACACATTCACACTCTGTATTGCTATGTCACACAGAAGAAAATATAGAGATGATAAACCCTCTTTTGTAGTCACTGCTGGTAAATGGGGATTAGAAGGAATTTCAGAAGTCAAGCCCAGCATGCTTTCTTTATCTTGTTTCCTTCTGAATTTGAAAACCAGTGCAAATTTATTGGATTGGAATAATTGAAACTGTACATTAATTGGATTGGCATAAACACACGGCTCTGAAGATAAGAAAATGAAAACGCATACAGGGATTTTCATGAATTTATTTTTCTTCTGTTCAATTGTGTCCAATTCTTGGAGATAGCACTGCAGTTTTCTTGGGAAGGTTTTTCAGAATTGATTTGCCATTGCTTCCTTCCTAGGGCTGAGAGAGAGGGACCAGTCCATGGTCATCCAATTGGCCCAAGGTTGGACTAGAACTCACCATCTCCCAGTTTCTAGCCTGAGGTCTTAACCACTGCACCAAACTGGCTGTCACCACATGACTAGAATGTATGATTGAGGAGAATGGGAATGATTTCAACATGTGTGGGCTTTAGCTCTACTCATTGCTCAATGTGCCCCTCATTTTTATCCTGAGTAAATAGGGCCCTCATCCATAAAAGAGCCTTCACCATTTGTATAAAGACTTAGAGTGACTTTTAGAAAGGCTGATGTGATTTTGCCAGGGGAACAATCCTTTTTTCATTAGACATCCCTTTTTGCAAAAACACTATAGCACAATTATAGCACACTATAAGCACACTATTATAGCACACTATAGCATTATGAGTTAAGCACTTTTTATTTAAATAACATTTAAAGCGTACTACTTATAAAAGTCCATTGGTTTAATGTTGAGAAGGATCAACATAGAGCGCTCACCATCGTGTTCCCTCATGTTGTTAATCTTGTGTTATGTCTAATTTCTGCCTATTAACACCATTTATCATTTCTCCGATTCTTGTCTGAACCAGTACTTACTATTTCACGGTCCCGTGATTTCATTCATTTTCAAAATAGATCCACGTTGGTTTGTGACAAATATAAACTACCTATTATGAGGGATATGTGCTTAGACGATTAACGAGTCAGTAACAACCATGCTTCTTCCATCCCTCAGCCATTGTTTATATTTGATTTTAAATCTGTAAAAAAAACCCCATTTCCTTCTAATCCCTTGATCTGTACAGTAATTTCCCTTTGTTCCAAGTTGTTAAAGGTGTCTTTGAACTACTTTAAGAGGCACCCTTCATCTGTTCACTTCAGAGAGGGGCGCTTTCATCATAAAAAATGAACATCATAAAAAATGAATGCTGAAATCAAAGCAAAAAAAAAAAAAAAAACAAAGGTGAGAGAACTGTGCCCTGCAATAGGATAAAAGTCAGACTAGCTGCCGAAAACTATCAGTCATTATTACTTTAAATTGCTCTTGATTTGCAGAAGGGGGAAAAGACCCTGCCTTACTAAACCGAGTCCCTTCCTAAAGGCATCTTTCAGTGTTTTCTATTTCCTCCATTTTAGCTTTCTGAATTTTCATTCACTGTTCTATGCAGCTGAGAACCAGTCTGTTAAAATCCCCATCTCGTTGATAAGATGGTGTTGTTGCTTATGGCTCTCCTGCTGTGATGGCCTCCTAGCATCTTGAATTTTCCTGTTGTTCAGGCTACGCTGATTTCAGGGCAGCATTCATGAGGAAATTTAACAATGTAGCCTCAAAAGCTTGTCAATATAGAATCCCAAAATAGCTTCAGCATTAGTGACTGCAAATCACTTAATATTGCTTTGCATTTTTCCTCCCGTATGATAAACATAAAAGCAGCTAAAAAAACCCATCCTTTTCAAAAAAAACGGGCAAAGGAAAGCAGTGTTCAGAACGGAAGCTTGCTGGATAATTGAGTAAACAGCAATAGAAGCCATCCGTATTTCAAGTACAATGTGAATAGGCAATGAGGATTAAAGTTGATACATTTGAATTGGCAGAGGTTGAGTGCATAATTCAGGCTCCTGTTCAAGCCAAACAACTACATAAAAACTGGGGCAGGGTTTGGGAGATATCCAAAGGCTTGTTTAGAGAGGAAAATTCTTCAGGAAGGTAATTTTACAGGCTGCCTATAAAATTAAATTCAAATGTATTAAATTTAAAACGCGCAATTTTGGTATTCAATGGCAATTTTCTATTGCATTTCATTTGTTGTAACAGAACAGCTGGGTTGCACAAATTTCATGGTGGTTTTAGGTGGAACATTCTTCCAAATCCAAATTTTAGCTTTACATCAAAATTAACTTGGTTAGCAAAGCTCTATATGTTTCCCTTTTACATGGATAGCTTTCCTTTTCTGGCCTTTTTCCTTAAGTGACTATTTAACTTTTCAGGGAAAGAAGAATTAAGAGATTGGCCTGAATGTAATTGTGGAGTTAGACATGTTTGCCTAGAAATTATGAACTGTATCTTAATATGTTGAAGCACACGTTTTACATATAAAGACTCCAGATGAAAACTATGGCATCCCCAAGGAAAAGCATCTAGATGTTGACAGAAGATGATGTTAAAAACCTTTATCCCATAACTCTTGGAACCAATGACAATCAGAATAGATGTGATTAATCAGAAGTTCCAGGACTACAAGTAATCCTGAAAATCTTGAATAAATTTAAAATCCTCTCCCCTAGCCTGTAAGTTGTCATCAAAACAGGAATTTTTAAGATGAAAGATGGAGAATTACATGGAATGTATTTTCTATGCAGAATTTAGAACAGAACAGAATAGAACAGAATATAATGCTTTATTTGGCCAACTGTGATTAGACACACAAGGAATTTGTCTCCAGTGCAGAAGCTCTCAGTGTACATGCAAAACAACAGGGTAATAATAATTATAATAATGATACCAATAAGAGGGCATAGTAGAGAAGATGAGAAGGATAATAATAATAATACTGCAGCCATACAACACGGGTGAATATACTTAGACATAAAACAGTACTGTGAGGATTAGGTATTCAGCAGAATGATGGCATGAGGATTTAAAATCCATTGTCTCTTTATATTTCCTCCATCCTTTCTTGGTATGCCTTATTATCTTAGCTTGTAAATATGGAGGCAAGACTTCCTTCTTTGACAGTAATCCAGTAGTTTTGGATGAATTGGCTGACAAGTATGGGCGAGAGAAAATAAATATAGTTTTAGAAAGAACAATTATATCTACATGATCTCTAGATTGTTGCATCTGAGGTAGTTTACCACAATTGCATCTGTGGTAAAAAAAATTTTTTTTTTTTACCACAGAAAGAAAACTGATATATCTATGAAAACTCCCTTCTAGCCCTTCAAAATTTTAGCTGAATTATTGGAAGAACAGAAAATCTCAAATGGAGAAGTCTCAGTGCTATTGTGCCTCTGGATCTTTCTTTCCTCTCAACTTCCTGAAGCCACTTTCACCCACAAAACATTTTTGATTAGATAAATTATTTCCTCTTCCATTCCATTCCATTCCATTCCATTCCATTCCATTCCATTCCATT
>WNWU01000004.1:37278061-37325015 GCA_012654045.1 Ptyas mucosa
CTTCAACTCCCAGAATTCCTCAGCCAGCTTTGCTGGGAGTTGAAGTCCACAAGTCTTAAAGTTGCCAAGGTTGGAGACCCCTGTTCTATTGGGTAAGTTTTTCCCCCCCTTTGGGAACTTTAAAAAAAAAACAGTTAATTGGGGGTTTTTTTAGTTGTCCTTTTTTTAGACCTAGCCATTTAAAATTTAGGAAGTTTTAAATTTAGCTGCTTTTATATAAAAATAAAAATAAAATAAAATAATACTTGTGCAGCTTTCTGAGATTTAGTGTGTTTCTGTAATGTTTCACTTTAACTACACAAACACACAAAATCTCACAAAGCTATATGTGGAATTTTGTGTGTGTAAAGTGTGAAAGTTGTTTTTTGGGCTTTTTGTGGCTGTGTGAGGTTCCTGCTTGTTGCAGGGGCCCTTTTGGGTCTAGCACAGCTGCTTTTACATTGTGGGTGAGCCAGTTGTGTTGTGTTGTGTTGTGTTGTGTTGTGGTGTGTGTGTGTAAAGTGTAAAAGTTGTTTTGGGGGCTTTTTGTGGCTGTGTGAGGTTCCTGCTTATTGCAGGGGCCATTTTGGGTCTAGCACAGCTGCTTTTACATTGTGGGTGAACCAGTTGTCTTGTGTTGTGTTTTGTAGGTTAAAAAAGGGCAAAGAAGTGACATTGACTTGGCTACACCCACCCAGTCACCTTACCATCAAGCTCCACCCACTAATTAAGCCATGCCCACAGAACCGGAAACAAAAAAAAATTAGATTTCACCCCTGATTCACACCCTCTTCATTTTTGTCAATTTTGTTATGCTGGAGCCTGATTCTACAGTTGTTGAAATTCATTTTTCCCCTCATTAATCTACACTCAGTACCCATAATGACAACATTTAGAAATGTCTTTAAATTTATTACAAAGAAAAAAAATGGAAATATCACATTTGCATCAGTATTCAGACCCTTTGCAACAACACTTTGCAAAGTGTCTCCCATTTCCCTCGATCATTGCTGACTTGTTTTTACACCTTGATTAGAGTTGATCTGTGGTAAATTAAATTGATTGGACATGATTTGGAAAGGCACACACTTCTGGATACAAATCTTCACAGCTGACAATGCATACTGTAGCAGAACAAAACCATGAGGTGAAAGGAACTGCCTACGGCAGCTCAGAGACAGAATTATGGCAAGGCACAGATCTAGGTTAAACTACAAGAAAATTTCTGCTGCACTGAATACATGCCAGTTGCCAACTCCTCAAATTTTGAGTTATATGACCATGGGGATGCTGCAACAGTCGTAAGTGTGAAAACAAGTCATAAGTCACTTTTTTCAATACCATTATAAACTTTGAACAGTCACTAAACAAATGGTTGCAAATTAAGGATGATCTATACTTTAAACTGAACTGTACACTTATATCTACCTTCAGGTGTAAAAAAAGAAAAGAGTAATGAAACAAAGATTTTTGAACTGAAATATTCTTAGTAAAGGTAAAGGTTCCCCTTGCACATATGTGCTAGTCGTTCCTGACTCTAGGGGTTGGTTCTCATCCCCGTTTCAAAGCCGAAGAGCCAGCGCTGTCTGAAGACATCTCCGTGGTCATGTGGCCAGCATGACTAAATGCCAAAGGCGCACGGAACGCTGTTACCTTTTCACCAAAGGTGGTCCCTATTTTTCTACTTGCATTTTTTACATGCTTTCGAGCTGCTAGGTTGGCAGAAGCTGGAAGTAACGGGAGGAAGCCTTTCAATTTCTAAAAAACTGCTTTTCACACACTTTTACAGCAGTACCTTGTTAGTCAATTGGTTCTGGGAGGCATGATGGGTACTAAAAACTATGAGTGCCAAACAAACCAGGCGACTTACCATGTGACCCTTCATTTTGGCTGGGAAAAACATTCTGTCTCTCTTTTATCCTATGATAGTGACCTTCCCAGCATGGCTGACTTCCTATCAATCCTCTGCGGCTATTCCTTAGTGTGCCAAATACCAAAGAAACTATGAATACCAGAACAACATTTTCATATCAAAATGTGTTGAGTAAGTAATTCAATGAGTTCTGAAGCAGACGAATACCGAGATACTACTGTACCTTTTGCTGGTTAGTAAAGTAAAACAATTCATTTCAAACCCTGATTGAAACTACTGCAGTAAAGAATTATAAGCAACAGTGTAAATTGTATGTTTCTGGAATAATGAGAAGTCAAAGGAATGAGTTAGTATTTTTCTTTTCTCTTAAAGGCAAATGTGAAAGTATTTTTTTTAATGACTGCCAAGTGTACATACAGTATTAGTCTGGTTGAAACTTTTTTCTCTCTCTTTGCATGTCATGTCATAGGGGTTTTTTTTTGGTTGTTGTTGTTTTGTGCATGCCCAATTAGTACAGGAGATACATGGAGAAAGATTTATTAAAAACAAAAACAAGGGAAACATGTTCTTTGTCTATAAATTTGATTTGACACTTTCCCAAAGTACATTACACAAGGAATAGAGAAACAAGACAAGAGAGCATTGCCAAGTTATGTGAGAAATTCCCAAGCTCTCTGAAAGATTGGCTTTATTACAGTGTGATTTTTTTTATCACTTTTTATTGAATTGCTTTTCTTAATATAAAATACAAATGAAAATAAAGACAATAGGAAATAGGGTAAGGAGAAAAGGAAAGGAGAATGGGAATAATGAAGAGGAAAAGGAGATCCCGTTGTGAACTGGTAGTAAAGGTAAGTAGAACCCACCCCTGAAATATATATATGTATGGATAAAATCACCACCTTTAAAATAAACATTCCTTGCTTTTTCAAAGATGCTTTTTCCAAAAGGCAACTAGACTTTCTGGGTTTTTTTTCCCTTTGAAACCATTCTGCTTTTCATCCAAGAAGCTTCTTTAGTTCTTCAGTTGACCTTTGGGACAACCATGACCTCAATGACTGAAAATCTCCATAGACATTCCTTGCTTCCCACTTTTTGGTACTCTAGTTGTTTCTATATTGTTGTTGTTATTATTGTTGGTGCTGAAGTAGCATAGTGATTTTGATTTTTGCCTAACATACAGAAGGTTTCCAGTTCATAACCTGGCAGAACCATTTATCTTTTCCTAAGTAAACTGGTTTTCTCCCAGAGCTTTAAAAAAAGCATATACACTACTGCATTGTTTCAGCATTTTCTCAGTCAGCTATTTAGTTGTGTTAATAAAACTCTTTTACCTCAGTTGACTGGAAAAATAATAACATGCATCGCTGTAGACTTATCTTTTTAAAAAAAGAGACAAGAGAGAAAATTACTATATTTTTCGCTCCATAAGACACACTCCCCCCCCAAAAAAAGTGGGTGGAAATGTCTGTGCATCTTTGGTGAATAGCAGGTGTGCTGCGGCGGTGGGGTCCTTTTACAGTGCTGAATCCCGCCTCTTCTGTCTTTGTCATTGCCCGCCTCTTCTGTCTCTTTTCCACAGTGCAAAAGTCAATAGGCAGATCTGGCTCATGAGAGGACACCTATCTGTGGTCCTCTCAGGCTCCTCCTGAAAGTTTTTTGTATTGTTTTCCTCCTCTAAACCTAGGTCCGTATTATGGTCAGGTGTGTCTTATGAAGTGAAAAATATGATAGCTTGCTTATGAAAAGAAAAATAATTTTAAAAGGACTGTAATTGTTGCACTCTGAACTGGACAAACCTTCTTTCTGCTAGGACAGCTAGGTGAACATCTTCAGATAAAGGTACATGTTGAAGCCATTAGAAAAGATGGTAAAAATGGACTCCACTGAATGAATGTTCTTTCATCTGCAAAGTAGCCAGTGAACTGCTGCTGTTAGTCTGCAACAAATTGAAGCACATTGTCCGAAAAGTGCTTAAGGCAACTTAACATGGAGCATAGTTGTTTAGAAGTGGAGCAGGAAAATATCCTTGTGAAAAACGGGAAAAAATATTCATTTTGACAATGAATAGGTCATTAGCAGAGGGTGCCATTTTCCATTTCTGTCTTCCATTCTGCCTGTCTATGGAGATTCTCAGAACTGAAGAAACTTCCTGGATGAGAAGCAAAACATCTTCAAGGAAAAACAAAGAAAGTCCAGTTGCCTTTTGAAAAAAACATCTTTAATGGTACTTCCATTCTGTCCTTCACCAATATTTTGGTGACAAGACAACTAGGCTGGACAGAGGAGCCCTAAATCAAGCTGTTTATTTTAGTCTTCAAAGTACTAAAGACATACTGAGTTTACTACATAAACCTTGTCAATTATTATCATATATCTCAGATGCCTTTCTTCAGGTTTCCATATTATCTATGATATCAAACTGCAGAAACACTTCATTTGTAATGTATTGACTTTGGAAATTTTCTTCCAGGGCTCTTATGTCAAAAATTCTAATGTCTATTGTGAAGCCAGCTGAGTATATTCTTATTTCCCAGACTTCTTTACACTAGGATGGAAACCGATAACCCTACAAATATTTCTGAATTAAAACTCCAACAATCCTGGGCGGTGTAACCAATGGAAACCAATAACCAATGGAAACCATGGTAACTAATGGTACTTGTAATTCAGAAACAGCTAGAGAACTAAAAAATTTCCAATCTTGTTGGGGAGAAATTTTAGGCTATATCTTAGAGCTTAATCAAGTATTTTCCACTTCAATAAAAAACACTCCTGAAAAGAGTTCCATTCAAGAATTTATAATTTTCTTATATCTGTGATTCCTAATATCAACAACTCTTAATTCTTATGAAATTTATCTAGTTGGGTAATACTGCTAAAGATACTCTGTTCTTCTTTTTTACCAGTCAAAATAATCCAATACTTCTGTGTGATGACCCAGGACCAGGCACAAAGGCAACACAGTCAGCAGATAGTTCCAAACTTCCCTTTATTGCTCCAACTTGGATAGCCTTGGATAGTACAGTGGTCTAAAGCCCTGTTATTAACATCAGCTGCCTGCAATTATTGCAGGTTCGAATCTCACCAAGGCTCAAGGTTGACTCAGCCTTCCATCCTTTCTAAGGTAGGTAAATTGAGGACCCAGTTTGTGGGGGCAATAAGCTGACTTTGTAAATATACAAAAGTATGAAGGCTATTGCTTAGCGCATTGTAAGCCGCCCTGAGTCTCCGGAGAAGGGCGGCATATAAATCAAATTAAAAAAAAAAACTTTCCCCCAAATGCTCCCTCATTTCTGGCAAGTCCTGCAGCAAAGTCCAGCAAAATGCTGCTAGTACAACAGCTTCAAAGTAAGAAGTCCAGTGAGGCAAAGGAACAAGGCAATAAATTCACGGAGCAAGAAAGAAAGCAATGAGTTCACAAAGCAAGGAAGAAGACAAAGTCCATGAGGCAAGGAACAAGGCAAGAAGTCCTGCAAACTTCAGATGTCGGCAATGGCCCACCAAACTCCACAAATTCAGTGTTTGTTCCCAACAAACATCCCTCCCCACAGTGACTCCTTAAGTCTCAGTCCCCAGGTGTGGTTTTTGAACAGGGGTGGGGCGATCTCCTCCCGAGTCTCTAGGTCAGCCTGCGCTGTTTCCATCTCCTCTCCACTCTCCCTGCTTGGGGATCAGGAGGGGGAGGTCCTTGTTCATCACATGAGCTCCATCGCTCTTCATCTCCATTGCTTGCCCTCTCTCAGTCATCCTGCCCCCGTTCCTCCCTGCTGGCAAGCCATTCCAAGCCTGAGGAGCTCGGTGCTTCCTGGTCCTGCTCTTGCCCACATTCCTCTGAAGCCAACGAAGCTGCCCCTTCGAACTCCATTGGCTCCAGCTCTGGCCCATCCTCCTCTGCGGATTCAGGCTCCGACGAGGACATGGTTTTTTCCATGATGGGATCTGTTCTGTCTGCCTTTCTGTTTGCAAAAGAAAATGCCAGATCTAAGCATTCATGGTTCATCTCCCCATTTCATGTCTTTTTACCACCATTGTATACATTTCAAAAGTGTTATTATCTTTCATTCTGGTTATATATGTTTGTTAGATATATTAGTATCCTTCTTTTCCTTTGTGATCTTCAAATAAGAGTTGAAGCATTGTGAAGAAAAGGAAGTATACTTGCATTATATCAATTGGCTAAAAGAAAGTTTTAAACAGAAACAATATTATCTTGTATTATGACATTTTTTTCGTTAACCAACAATAGGAATGATCTCTTCCAGTTTCAAAATGATGATTAGGACATTTCTATGGGAGTTTACATTTCTAGAGAAGTTTACATGGCAGTGATCTCCATGCTGTTCAATGATACTTATTCCCTAATAACTTGTATTTAGGACTACGGACTTTATCTTTGATGTTATCTTTGTGTTTTTTAGAATTTTCTTTTACAAGCTGCCTCTCATTTATGTATCCAGACAAGAATGGTTTAATTTTGACTCTGCCAAAATATTTTGGAGCAGAAACACTAGGCCTGCATAAAAACAGGCCTAGTTATCATCAACCTTTCTTCACTTTATAAATATATCCAATTTTGTATTTTTATACTTTTGAGTGAAATGGTAACAGCTTTTAAGAGTCCAGCTGTTCAGAATGTTAATAACTGCAAATGTCTTTTAGATCAAGTTGTAGAATATCATCTGTGGGATTACAAGCAAAATTGCAAAAAATCAACACAAGTACATTTACTGTTAGAGCAGAAGTCCAGATGATTGCTGGCCAAAAATGAAAAGAGAATGAAGTAACAGAAGGCTACATTATAATTTCAGAGCAATGATTGATCATAAGTGTGCTCTAGAGCACAGTTTGTATGGCATTCCCATTGTTGTATAGAGTATCTGAGTTTTTCTGAATAAATGCAAAGGGCACTTCCTCTTAAACAGATCAGAAAATATGAAAGATTTTTGCTACAAAGGACACCAGAATAGCACGCGAGGATGAGAGATATATAATTGAGTAAATGCTAGCCACAAAAAAAAAAAGTTCAGCTAATTTTCAGGAATCAAAGCCAATCAATCAATTGATCAATCAATCAAAAGTTAGATTGGTGAAATGAGTTTTTGTTTTTGTTTTAGAAAATGTATAAATTTTAGCCAAGGATCTTTTCCAGCTTTGTTTAACATTTGAAAAACCCTGTGTAATTTTAGCAGCACTTCTTCACCTAGGCTTTTCCAGCACTTGCTGGAATGACCAGATGACAGAAGAAATTGGTTCTTCATACAGCCATTCCAGGAAGTGCCAGAAAACCAAAGATGCCTCTGTGCAGAGAGACCAGAACTTCTGAAAGAGTGTCAAGCCTTTTAAAGGTTAAACAAAGCTGAAATAAATCCCCTTCCTACTTTAATAATTTTTTTTAAAAGTCAGAGTAATCCCTGTGCAACTTCACTCTGGCAAAATTTTTATTACATGTGAACTTAAACTATTTTTTTTTAGCATCAGCACATCTCTAATTGGAATGGAGGAAAGTACCTGGCTTTCAAAGAGAGAGATGCTGCTAATGAGATCTAATTGAATAGGACGGGAAAGTCAATTCCTCTTGCTTTGACATGATGTATCCAACCTAGGGAAATGATTTTTGATAGCAATTACATCATGGACAAATGTTTGATCTGGCCACACGGACATCGGCTAGGCGGTTCAAATGACACCTCTTGTAACACAAGGCCATCACCCAAATCATAAGAGTCATGCACATGTTCATGCTATATTGATATTTTGTGATTTCAATAGCATTGGGGCTTGTAAGAGGTGCCTCTGCTTCCAAGAAGTATGAAGTGTAAGTTTTAAATGTATCTGCGATCAGAAGTGTGTCTCTGATTCATGTGCCACAGAATACTACAGACATTACCTATCATGAAGATGCTAATGAAGCCTAGTTATGATTTATAGATCTAAGAGATTCATAAGCAGAAAAATATGACAATGAATGGAGGAAAAAGTTTAAAAGCATCAGCATGCAGCCTTCCTCTCTTTTTCTACCTTTTTCTGCAAGTGCTTGTAAGGATGGGCATATATTTCTATCCTTCACTACATCTATAGTCAGAAGGTGGCAGAAGGTGATGACAGGATTCCAGAACACTTTAACTGTCATAACTATGAGTCAGTTGCCAAGCATCTGAATTTTGATCACATGACCATGGGAATGCTGCAAACGGTCATAAGACTGAAAAATGGTCATAAGTCACTTTTTTCAGTGCTGTTCTAACTTTAAAAGGTCCCTAAATCAGTGGTGAAATCTAAAATTTGTTACTACCAGTTCTGTGGGCGTGGCTTGGTGTGGTGGGGGTTAATGTGACTGGGTGGGTGTGGCCAATTTTTTTCTTTTAACTTTTAAAACCATTTTTTCTACAACCTCTTTGGCGAAGAGATTGTAAAAAAATGCTTTCAAAAGGCTCTGATGATCCCAGCTGAGTTGTCTGATCGGCAGAGGCTTTTTAAAAAAGCCTCTGCCGATCAGGCAATTCAGCTGGGATCATCAGAGGCATTTAAAAGAAACCCCCCCCCCCTTTTTTTTCTTTTAAATGCCTCTGACGATCCCAGCTGAGCCGTGCGATCATCAGAGGCTTTTTTTTTTACTTTTAAAAGCATTTCTTCCGCCCGAAGAGGTTGTAGAAAAAAATGCTTTTAAAAGTAAAAAAAAAGCCTCTGATGATTGTGTGGCTCAGCTGGGCATGGGGGAGAGAGGGATTTTTGCTACTGGTTGTCTGAACCACCCACTCCATCGCTACCAGATCAGGTGATCCGGTCTGAACTGGGAGCATTTCACCCCTGCCCTAAATGTACTGTTATAAGTCAAGGGCTACCTCTACTGCTATTTGGCATCAGATCATAGCAGGGGGAAAAAAACAATTGATAAAGACTATCTGGAGGTGGATGTGCAAAAGGCTTGACTGCAGCAGCAAAATAATTGAATCATTTGAGTTATTTACAAGCTTTATAATTTACTGAAGTACTGTAATTTATTATTTCTGTGGTTAATGTTGATTTAGAAAGCCAGTCTGATCAGTCTGCCTAAAAATGTGTGTTATTCATGTCACGGTTAATGATCCTTAAGTGATTATTCACAAGACACATCCAAACAAGAATGTAATTCTACAAAGAAAAAAAATGTAATCACATAGCAGAGATTATATAAAAGTGCTATTTTTTTTTTAGTTTTTAAATGTCAAAGAAGAGATTTATGAATGGATTAACTTCATGTATTTCCTGTAATTCTGCATTTTCCCTACATGAATAAGATTGTAGTGTAAAAGAAAAAGACACTCAGTTTACAGAAAATATAATTTAGTCATCTCGTTATTCTGTGAATTTTTCATCTTGTGAGAAATAATCATTTGATCACTTTTTTACTGAGTATCTCAATACACTTCCTGTATCTCATGGTTGGTAGGAGACAAGCAAATAGGTTTCAAGGTAGATTCCAGGTTACAGATCCTACTCAAAGCATGACCACACCTTGAGTAAAATTGTACTTGTGATATATTGGCAAACAAACTGACCAATATTTCCTTAGCCATTCATAAAAAATACTATATACTGTATAACCAGCATACAACTAGTCTAATCTAAAAGAAAATATTAGACTAGAGTATATAATCTTTCCTTTTCTTATTCAAAAGCATTATGAGACCAAAACCTTGATGGGTTATGGAATGCATCTGTCGGCCCTGTGATGATGATATTATATATGGTAGAATCAGTGGTGGGATTCAGCCAGTTCGCACCACTTCGGGAGAACCGGTTGTTAACTTTCTGAGTAGTTTGGCAAACTGGTTGTTGGAGGAAATCATTAGGGCAGAGAACCGGTTGTTAAATTACTTGAATCCCACCACTGGGTAGAATGTAATTTGGTATGTAATAAAAATAAATGGTAAAGAGTATGAATGAACAACTAATATGAATGAAGTAAAAATAGATATGGTTAGATAATTAATAGAAAGGAGAATTGTTCTGATCTGTAGTAGAAGAGATAAATTCATACATGAAAGTGAAAGTATATACTTAATTATTAGTAAAAGTAGAAATTTCATGCCATCTAGATTGTTGTGGATTTGTATGAAGGTAGGAATTCTAAATTGCAAGTTACTCTCCATGCACAATGATAATAAAAGAGTCAGGAATGAGAGTAGTGGAGAAAAAATGCACAAAATTCCGAATGAATGTGATCTGTATATAAAAGTTAGGTAACATAATATACGAATGAAAATGAGTCAAGGAAGTAACTGGGCCATTTAGAGACCCAAAGATGAATGGAAATGGTGAATGCTTAGCAATTTGATTTTCTATGATCAAAGATTAATGAAGGACACAAAGATTAGAAGACATTTCAAAATGTAAGATGGATAATTTTTGGAAATTCAAGAATACATTTATGAAAAATGGACCTAAAAAGAGAAAGAAATGAAAGAAACAAGTGTTAAGCAGTGGTGGTGTACAAATCCTGCATAGAAAAGGGTTAAAAGACAGGTAGTTCTTCCACCTAAATTAAATATTGCTTAAAAATTAAAATATTATAAAGTATCACAGAAATGTGTAGAATTGCATTAATTTTCTAGGTGTATCATGACATTGCACACATGCTCCAAAGCAGTGGTAAATTCCATTTTTTTTTTACTACCGGTTCTGGGGGCATGGCGTGACTTGGTGGGCGTGGCAGGGGAAGGATACTGCAAAATCTCCATTCCCATCCCACTCCAGGGGAAGGATACTGCAAAATCTCCATTCCCACACCATTCCAGGGGAAGGATACTGCAAAATTCCCATTCCCTCCTCACTCCTGGGGGAAGGATATTGCAAAATCTCCATTCTCACCCTACTCTGGGGCCAGCCAGAAGTGGTATTTACCGGTTCTCTGAACTACTCAAAATTTCCACTACCGGTTCTCCAGAACCTGTCAGAACTTGCTGGATTTCACCCCTGCTCCAAAGGCACAATATGGTGGATGCTGATGGTCAGGAGAAATATAAAAGTATGTTCAGTGTAGTGGGGCAGATTACTTAAGAAGTGTATATACAGTAGTTTAAAAAAAAGTATAGAGAGAGCTAAGAAAGAATAATTATTGAATGAATGTGGAGTAAATGCAATATTGAATGATAAAACTGAAAGAAGAGTGTTTGGACATATAGAGAGAAGGCATGAAGAAAGAATAAATGGGTTGAGAAAAAGGAGAAGAGCAAGGAAGTTATGAAGTTCAGATCCTGGAAAAAAGAGGTGAGAATTGTAAAGACTAAAAGGCAAATTATGAATAGGATGCAAAGATGTTTGCAAAGATAGAAAAGTATGAGAAAGTGTAGTGAATGGTGTCGGGCATAGGGCTAAATCAAATTTAATTAGATTTTCATATCTTTTGCCTCCAACATCTTTTGCTTACTGTGCTTTGCATACTGATTTCATCTCAAAAGAGGATGGTGTGATAAATATGTATACATGTAGACTGACCAGTTCTTAGACTACCAGTGATGTTATATTTGCAATGAGTTGATTAAAAATAATCTTATCCAAATCCAATTATCTGGAAGAATCCCACTGAATTCAAGAAAGTTTAATTTTGAATTCTTGTATTCTAAATGAGTTGATGCCTTGTTAGGCAAGGAAGTATCTCTTCTGGTCCCTGCTTTGGAATAGTATCCCTCCAGAGATATGCATGGCTCCCAGTCTCCCTGGTTTCTCAAAGTCTCTTAAAATCTGACTTTGTTCCCAGCCATGGGATTAAGATGTCTCTGGAACCTCTGTAGAGTCTTCCTTGCATGTTGATAAGTCTTGTTTTTGTCCAGATAGTCATGAGAATTTTAATTGGGTTTTTAACTTCTGTAAGCCATCCAAAGTCTTTGTGGAGCTGGGTATCCTTAACAAATCCAATAAATAGATTATAAAGATAGGTAGGTAGGTAGGTAGATAGATTTCTGAAATACCTTATTTCTTGGTAGCCTTCATATTGTGTCTCTGCTCCACAGCTTTTAGCAGTTCTTATAAAAGCTTTTAGCAGTTCCTATGAATTCTATATTATACTATTAGATGTTTTATAATGTTTAAATAAAGGCTGCTGAAGCTACTAGTCCACTTTGGATGAGTTTGAATAGAATGTAGAAACTCTGCCCTAAGATATACAGGTAAGTATGAGGATGAGAATTTTCAAAAAGCATTTAACCCACTTTAAAGTTGATAATGCGTTGAAAGTTAATGACACTTACACTTGTGAGTGACTTAGATACTTTTAAAATCCCTCCCCTACCTTCCATGTTCAAGAAAGCATTTCAGAAAGTGTGCTTAAAGCTAAGCACAAGCATAATTGCTTTTCATAAATAACGCCTTCAGGAATAAACCTAGCAGAACTACCTTGACAGAACCAGCTCCTAGAGCGGAAAGGAGCAGAAAGCTTACATTCAACCAAAATCATTTAGCAAATGAAGAAGTGTTTGTTTGCTTTTTTAACAAGCCAACTTTCCTGTAGGAAGCCATTCACTTTTTCTGGTAGGCTGCAATGTTTTTTTTTTTGTCTTTATGCTTGCTTGATACATTATTTATTCATAGTAATTTTTAGGTGAGGATAAATTGCTCAGCTGTGTCTCTGAATCTTATGGCAAGTTCATTTTATAGCATCCCTTCTTTCTTCAGTGCTTCTATTAGGTAGAAATACCAAGACAGCTTCACTATGTCTGTGGCAGATTAGATTTTATGTATGGCAGTTAAATTCCCCTCTGAGTCAACTGGTTTATAGGTTTATAGATTTAAATTTCATCTTGTCCTTCTAATTTACTTCCCCTAATGCTAGTTTAGTTGTTCCTCTAAAATTCATCTATATTTATCCATCACAAATATAATAATGGTTACTTCTGCCTGAGTTGGTTAATAATCTCAAGCCAATGTTTTCAAACATTGAAATTTACATTTACAAAGAAAATTAGCTATGTTCTTGCCAGGATTTCAAAGAAAATGAATCTAGAGCATTAAATAAATGCTTTGAACAGATTAGACAAACAGCCCACTGTTAAAATGAAATATTTTTGCCACACTAGAAGCATATGCCATATTTTTATTATAGTTATTAGTACTAGATTTCATTATAAGAAAACAATAACCTAAATATTTATTGCAGATAGTGCTAGCATCAAAAAACATAACAACAGCCTAAAGCCATATTCAAGCATGTGGTAAATCTACACAGAGCAGGTAGGTTGATATATTCAATTAAACAAATAGCTTGGAAAGGTATAAATTACTTCATGATTATTGAGCTGCTATCTTTGCTTCATGATCCAAAATGAAACATGCTGGCCCTTGAAAAAAGAAGTATAAACCCCATGATTGGCCATTATTTTTTAGATCAATCAAACCTTCACAACTCAGATCTCTACACCTGGCAGGAGCTTGCAAAAGTTTAAATGGGAGGAATGAAAAATACAATACGTTTTTAAAAACTTTGTGTTTTTTTTTAAATCACAAATGTGAATAAACATCTAAACACACCATTCAGAAAGGTAATGACTAAAAGCAAATGTTGATCATAAATGATGAAAGCTATAACAATAATACACCATACAATGTGATTTAGACATTTAATGATTATGCATGGAATGACAGGAAAAATCTTGGTATATTGTCTGTAATTACAAGAATAGCAATAGTACCACAAAAATCTAATAAAAATAGAATAGAATAACAGACTTGGAAGGGACCTTGGAGATCTTCTAGTCCAACCCCCTGCCCAGGCAGGAAACCCTACACCACTTCAGACAAATGGTTATCCAACATTTTCTTAAAAATTTCCAGTGTTGGAGCATTCACAACTTCTGCAGACAAGTTGTTCCACTTATTAATTGTTCTAACTGTCAGGAAATTTCTCCTTAGTTCTAAATTGCTTCTCTCCTTGATTAGTTTCCACCCATTGCTTCTTGTTCTACCCTCAGGTGCTTTGAAGAATAGTTTGACTCCCTCTTCTTTGTGGCAACCCCTGAGATATTGGAACACTGCTATCATGTCTGCCCTAGTCCTTCTCTTCATCAAACTAGACATACCCAGTTCCTGCAACCGTTCTTCATGAATCTGCAAATGAACTAACTAACATTTAATGCAAATGAATCTGCATTAATTGTTAGTATTGTTAGTAAATCAGGTTTACTCTCCTCTCCCCCAAAAACTATGATAATCTAGGTATTAAATACTACTGATACTGTAGTGTCATTAATATTTAAATGCGCTCCACTGCATATGGAAGCATACTCAGATATCCTATCTGAACAAAAAGCAACAGAACATAGAGCTTGTCTGTGGAATTAGGCACTGATTAAAACCAAAATTCCCTTTTCAACTTGTTAGCTTGAGTGTGAAGGTATGAAGTGGATTATTTTTCGCTTGTGCTGTTTGAGTGCAAGGAATTCACCTAATTAAGCACAATTGTATAGAGTTTGTACTTATATTCAGGTGCAAATATGAAATTCTCCCATCAGATCTTCTGGCTCAATGCTGCAAAGTTAGGGAAAAAGAAGATGGGACTGGAATATGTGAGGATATTTGATAGTGAGGTTGGCATTCATGGCTCCATGCATCCATGCATCCAATCTATATCCAATCTTCAGACTCCAAGCAATTCATGTTTGAAGAAGTCAATGCTAAAGGTTCGGTCCATGAGCTTGATGATTCTAACTAAAGGAAGTCTTGATGATGTAGTTGCCTTAGTAGCAATATGAAAGTGGGTTGCTTTGAGGACCTTACAAAAAAAGGAAAGTACAAGTGATCTAAGGATTTGGTTTGTGTTCATCTAGTCAACCGCAACATTTAATTGTCATCAAGTTCAACTGCAATACTTCTTGTGTACCAGCGTGCTCATGTAAGAAAACCACACAATGTGTAACAAAACATAGAGGAAAATAGCAACTAACTCAGATGGGATCATTAAAAACATATTGAAATAGAAACTTTGCATAGAAACATCTGTCTATTTCAGAAGTTAGCTTTTCAGAAAAGGCACTTCTATTTGCACATTTTATCCTATTTTGTAAAACATTAATAACTGGTGGGGTGTTCTGTGATGACTTCATTCACGCCTCTCATTATAGACATTGAAGAATATATTATGGCTATCTAAATGTGCATTATATAGAGTAAACTTCTTTAAAGGTGGTTCTTCTGGACAAGCACATCATTGCATGCTCCATATTAAAGTCACCAAAAAAAAAAAAAAGATTAGAATCATAAAAGATCTTAAGAATGAATATGACCACATGCATTTACAAACTTGTTTGGCATCCAAAAAGGCAAGGAAGCAACACAACTGAAAGCTTGTTCATCTGAATCTCAGACATTTCTACATTTGTAGCTATATTTTCTGTTTTGGCAATCACTAAAACCAACAGGATGTACTCATTGTTTTGTTGTTGTTAGCTGCGAAGTCATGTCTGATCCATCGCGACTCCATGGACAACTTTCCTCCAGGCCTTCCTGTCCTCTACCATCCCCTGGAAACCATTTAAGCTCATTGTTTATTACAGTAGAAATGTGAAACCTTTCTGGAAGCCTTGCTATTAAGGCTTTATCAATAGATATTCTCTTCACCAGATGCTTTTTTTGAGTCAAAAGCCTCATAAACAACCTCTTTTAAAAATCACACTGAGCTGAAATCCCTCAAATCATTTCCCCTCTTTTTTTCATTATAGGCAGAAAAGTTTTCTAATTAGTTCTAATCTCCCTCTTCCTTAAGGGGTGAGGTATCTACTAACATAACTCAGTAGAGCTGCTAATAAAAAAAATGAGAAATATCAGCATGCTTTGAGGCATAACTTATAGGAAAGAAGGAACGAAAGAAGGAAGGAAAGAAAAAAGAAAGAAAGAAGGAAAAAAGAAGGAAAGAAAGAAAAGAGGGCCAACCATCAATTAATCAGTCTTAACATAGACTAGGACAGAAGTTGAATTTTGAGCACTGGCAAAATCAGAGAGTTTGGTTATTCATCAAAAGTCATTCTGGTTTTATACATATTCCGCACAGATAAGTTTAAAACAAATCCAACTATGATAAGGTAACTTAAAAGTTATTCTCTAGGCTAGATTTATATATTGTCTAAATCCATGATGGTGAACCCATGGCATGCATGCCCAAAGTGGATGTCGCCCAGCACGTGTGGCCTAGCCTGTTTGTTTTCCAGGTTTCTGGTCCACATGCCCATGTGGTGATCAGCTTTCCTTTGCACACACAGCAGTGCCGAAAACTGGCTGTGCATGCGCGCCAACCAGCTGATCGTCAGGCACACATGTGCGCTAGAACCTGGAAGTTCAGCTTTTCCGGAATGCAGTGTCGATGAGGGCGCACGCATGCGACATTTCTGTGCAACCTTTTTGGCACTCAGTACCGAAAAGGTTCGCCATCACTGGTCTAAACTATTTTAAGGTTAATGTAAATTACTTGGTTTATTTTATTTGTAGAATGTTATTGATTCTAAATTCTTATTTTACCCATAAAAAGAAATAGTCACTTCTTTAAGCTTTTTCTCTTACTGCTCAGAGAAAAAGATCATATTAGATCAGTGTGGATGACTTTGATCTACCCCACCAAGGAAATGTATGTTGTTGAGATTTTTCATTCTATTTTGAAAGCAGCAAAGAAATGGGATGAGCTCATTCTAATTTCATTAAGTTCTTCACTTCGATAAAGTGACTTTTATTCAAGTATACACATGTGTTCTGGGTATTCAAACAAGACATATTGCTGAGCAAAGAACCATCGCCAGAGCTACAACATTTGGGAGAAATCGTTCAAAAGGCATATATTCCTTGAACTTCCTTGCAGCAAAACAGCCTTTTCAAGATTTGGATTTTTGTACCTAATAGTTTATTTTCCCCTTTATTATGGGAAATGGCTATCAAATTTTGCCTGAATAACATGGAAACAAGGAATGATATTAAAATGCTAAAAAGAATAATAATAATCCAAATATCTACATTTCACTCTCCAAACAAAACTATTAATAGCAAAAGCAATTATTATATAAATAGAATAATCTTAAAACTGTTTAGCATTTGGTAATAATAACCCCAGATTTGTTCTGTGTAATGGCCATAAAGAGTTGCTATAATTTAAAATGAACTTAGTTTCCTTGCTTGTCTATTACGTTTCCAAGGTTATTGGCCTGCTTCTCTGTACTTCTGCTCTAATCTACAGCATTTTACAGAGAGAACTGAAGTGTACCTAGTTGGTATTAAATACAAATTGAAGGGAATATTGGTTTTGGTGGAATATGCAAGTTTCAGTTGGTGAACACTTTCTGAAGGACTTATGTTGTCTCTTGGTGGCTGTGCCCACAAATTCTTAATTACATACATGGATAGGTCAATAGATAGTTTCACTCATCTATCCTTTGCTAGGATGGATAGCAACACGTCTTAGATTATTCTCATCTATAACTGTTGCCACACATTAGAGAATATCCAATATCTCAGCTTTTAAATGGAAGAAATAAAAGCATATGCATAAGAGTCATAGTGGCACAATGGTTATAATGCAGTGCTGCAGGCTCCTTCAGTTCAGCAGTTCGATTCTCACCGACTCAGCTTTCCATCCTTCCGAGGTCGCTAAAATGAGGACCCAGATTGTTGGGGGCAATATTCTGACCCTGTAAACTGCTTAGAGAGGGCTGTAAAGCACTGTGAAGTGGTATATGTCTAAGTGCTGTTGCTACATGAAATGGTACCTTTGATAGACAAGTTTATGAAAACATAAATCCAACAAACATTGGCTAAAGCGAGAATGTCCCTTAAATGATGATACAGGAAAAAAAGTGGAAAAAAATTAACTATTTTTTTTAAAATGTAACATTTATTAAATGGATATGATAAGAAGATAAACAGAGAGCCAGGTTGGTGTAAAGATTAACGCATCAGGCTAGAAACCAAGTGACCATGAGTTCTAGTTTTGTCTTGGGTACAAAATCAGATGGGTGACCCTCGGCCAGTCCCTCTCTCTTAGCCAGTGAGAGAAACAGACAATGGCAAGTCACTTTTGAAATCTTGTCAAGAAAATTTCAGAACCTTGTCAAATCTGACTCAAAGACAAAGGAAGAGGGGGAGGGGGAGCAGAAGAGAAAGAGAAAGAAGAGAAACATCCACCTCTACTTGTAAAAGGTTATGGTTGCCTCCTTGTTGCTATTTGATAAGCTTAAACATACAGAAAGAGAGGGACATTAGTCTACATCAGTGGTGTGTTGCCTCCGATTCGCACTGGTTCTATAGACCCGGTAGTAAAACTGGCGGGAGGCCTCGCCCACCGACCCCGACGTCACCAAAACGCTTCTGCGCATGCTGCGCAGGCCCCACTGCAAACTGGTAGTAACGGTAAATAGAACCCATCCCTGGTCTACAGCAGAAAATAAAACCTGTCCGTCCACACATAAGCAGCATAACTGATTTGGTCTTATATTCATTACAATCAGTGGTGGGTTTCAACCAGTGTTACCACCGGTTCACATCGTGCACGTGCTTCGCTCGCACACATGCCCAACTTTCGCTCTGCTCAAGTGCAGTGTATTTCGGAACAGCTGAGATGTGGCAATCCATTCTGCTGCGCCTTTCAGCTGGGCTAAAAATGACCAAATAAAAGGTATCTATAACGCAGGGGCGGGTGGGAGAGCCAACCTAACCATCACAGAGAACCAGTTCGGTCTCACCTCACCATTGTCACTACTGGCTCTCCCGAAACGGGCTGAACCGGTAGAAACCTATCACTGATTACAATGCAATCTTGATTTTCTAACTCTCCATCCACCTTGGATGTGACGGACAAAACATTATTTTGCATTTCACTTTCAAATAATGGACAAAGGATGGTAATTCCAAAGCAGCTTGGACATTTGACATAATTTGCTTAATTTAGCCCCATTAGCATAATTTTCAGAGTGATGTTTTTAGGTTGTTGGAATTGCTTGATGCTGTTTTCATGAGGCAAATGATAGCAGTTGCTGCAAACGATGTAAAAATAGCAATCATGTAATTACGTAAATGACATAAATTACATCAATGATCTTAAATTGGATTTAATAGACACCCCACCCCTAATGACCTGTTAAACTGAGGTACTACTGTATAGCTAAAATCAGCCAAGAATTTACACTTCCCAGGAGGCATCTTCTAGAAGAAAACTAGCAAATTATATATTGTTGTATGTAAATGTGAATATTTATGCCACTTCTTTATTGGATATTAACTACCGTGCATGAATGTATGATTGAAATACAGTGACAGATATTTCTACACCCCTAAATCCCCAAAGTTCCTTAGTTACTTCAAAAAAGAATAATTATATGGTAAGGTTAATGTTGTAACCCTGCCTGTGGCAGGAAAAGAATAATGTCATGTATATGACCCATTTTTAAAAAATTCAAAATGTTCTGAAAATATAACATAACCTCATTTTTTTTCAGGAGGAAAGTTTTCTTTCTTTCTTTCTGAAGCTCCTTCCATAGCAAATTCCTTCAGAAGAATTCAAGGAATGGTCAACTACTCCAATTAATATTAACTGTTTTCTAAACCACTGCCTTTTTGAGTTGATCTTTAAGTGGCCTACTAGATCAGGGGTCTCCAACCTTGGCAACTTTAAGACTTGTGGACTTCAACTCCCAGAATTCCTCAGCCAGCAAAGCTGCCAAGGTTGAAGACCCCTGTATTGGAGACCACACTCCCAAGAATGGATATGGCTAGGACCAAAACTTAATTGGATTGTTCTTTCACTTTAAATTAAACTAATGAATTAATTCAGCTAATATGATTGAAAGCCACATATTTATAATATTCCCATTCTATCTTATTAAACTTTACACTTCAGCTATAACTTTTGAGGGACTTTGGGAGCCCTCAAAACTGCTCCTGCAGATTTTCTGCCACCCCTGCTTCTGCATCCTTCCTTTTATGGAAAATATTTTTGTGCTATATTCCTTGTGATGCTGAGCACAAAGAAATTATTGACTTGGGATGGTTCTCTACCAGCTGACTGACTAATCAATAAAGAGTACCCTGGGATCCATGCTACAGGAATTTGATTTCTCCATTTTGATCCAAATACGTCTTCCAATAAACCGAGTGTTGATTATTTATTAGACAGACCCCTTCCTTAGATAAGGCTCTTTTTTAAGTAACTGAAAAGTCAACTTCACAGGAACTAGAAAATGGAGCCAGAAAAAGTGACTAGGGATTGAACAACTTCAGACCTGGTGGACCTGGCCCACCATCAGCCAATGTAAAAGGAACCATGCTTCTTATCCAGTGAGCGGGTTCCATTCTTTCTTCATCTAAGACCCAATGTGGTGTAGAGGTTTCCACCTGGGACTAAGAAAACCCATCTTCCTTCCTCAGTCATTTAAATTCCCTGGTCAGTCACTCCCCTTTAGTCAAATATTCTTCACAGAGTCATTGCGAGGATAAAAGAAAAGAAAGTGTTCCTTTAGCTTGTGGATAAAAGACTGCAAATGTAACATGAAACTAAAATAATAAAATACATAGTCTAAAAATGGTCAAGAAGCTGGAACTCTGTGAATTTCAGTTTGAAAGGGGCTAAGATCTGGTCCCTATGCTGAGTTTTGACTTTTTTTTCTTTTATTATTTTTATTGTAGTTTTTTCCTTTTCCAAAAATTCCAATAACATGATGGAACAGACAGTGTTACTTTTCCCACACAAAGCAGGTTAAATTGATTATTCCTATACATTCTACAACTCATAAATATATATATATGTATCTTAAACTTTATACTAGTCTTTATCCATTGACTTTTTTTTTCTTACATATAATGTTGGAGGATAAATATAATAGTTCTATACAAGGTTGTGTGTGTGTGTGTGTGCGCGCGTGTGAGTATATGTGTGTGTGTGTGAGAGAGAGAAAGAAAGAGGGAAGTCAAGATAGTGACCAAGACTGTGTAAGCAAAGCTCTTCCCATCCACCTTTTTTTTACAAGCATTGCATGTAAATTTACATGTACATGAAAATAAGGGATTATTACATGTACATGTAAATAAGGGATGGGACATCAACTTTATGTTTGCTTGACTGTAATTAATAAGGTTTTTTCCCCTTTTTTTAAACCAGCACAACAGTATACAGTATATTTCTGTGCAATATAATATTTAATAGTCGTCGTCGTCATCATTATCATCATCATCATCATCATCATCATTCTAGCCATTGTCTATCCGCTACAGGATAAAGGCCTTTTCTGCATGTTTCCAATATGGTCTTGAGCTTTCTTTCGGGCCTGCGATACTTGTTGATGTAGTCTATCCATTTTTTAGGTCTATTTTGTGGATGCTTTTTATCAAGTGGGATCCATTCTATGACTGCCTTCGTCTACCTACCATCAGCTCTTCTTGCCATGTGACCAGCCCATTTTCATTTCAATTCTTTTACTCTCTGGAAATAATATGTTATTAAAAATAATAGATAGTTTCTCACATCTTGTTGTCTTCCCTAGCACTTAATGTTATTATTATTTTTATTATTTATTAGATTTTTATACTGCCCTTCTCCTTCCGGACTCAGAGAGATCAACAGCCAACTAAAAACATTGCATATAAAAGTTAAAATAATTTTAAAATAATTTATAAAATTTGGCCCATAATTTAAAACATTTCAATTTAAAATCAGTATCAAACGTTAAAACCCACATGGAGTCAGGCCAGCCCGGCTAACTGAATGTTACCAGTAAATTAGAAACTAGGGCAAAAATTAGATTTGATTTCATTTTAGTTGCATTTACACACAGTTAATAGCATGTTAAACAGCATCTCGCTGTTTGAGGAAGTTGCAAAACATTCTCAGAGATTCTTCCCATCCTCCTTACAATCTTTTTGGACTGTTGCCTTCTTGCAGAAGATACAGAACAATTAAAACTCGGACCACACGTTTTCTGAATAGTTTTTATCCCAGAGCTATAATTGCACTCAACAATGAACTAAAGGGCCACCATCAGTGAGCTGTTGGACAGCATTACTTGGTCTGTTGTGTGGATGTTTGGGTGGTTTAGGAGTGGGGAGTTGTGGTGGGTGGGAGTGTGTTTGGGGATTGTTATGTGTGTTGGACCTGGTTTTGGGGTGTTAAGTGAATTTCGTTGTATGGGTATACTGTGTATACACGTACAATGACAATAAAGTTATTATTTATTATTATTTATTTATTATTTAAATGTTCCTCTTGTATTTATTTATTTTTCCTTTTCTATCATGTAAAAACGTTGGAGATGTTCTAGGAACAAAACTCTAATGATATGCTGCTTTGTAATAAAGTTTTGATTTGAAGACTTTAATGATATAGAATTCTGACCCTAGGAATGAAAGGGAATCCCATCCAATATTCCTGGATTTCAGGAATACTGCACCAAAAGGAACATATGGAAGAAATAGAATAGGGGCATTGACAAGGATTATGGAAACATTCAAAGGTTCTTTAGTCTGAGAAAACATGCTTTGGCATTACTAAGTGAGCTGTGGTTATTAGAAAGTATAGTAGCTTTCAACACGAATGTGAAAGGATAGTTATATATTTACTTCATATTCCAACTTTTATGTTGTTTACTCAAGAAGCACTACTTTAAATTATTGCTATAGGCTTGGGAGAAAAATCTTCACAAGTAGTATAATTTACGGTATGCTCATATCCCCTCAATGCCTCACTAAAATTGGGATCAAGAGGATAAAGTTATAGTGGAGTTTTAACGGCAAAATTTTAATTTTTTACCTTATACTAGCTCTAACATTAATTATATAAGTTATGTCACTTTTGAATCTATATTTATATCAGCTTTTATTTTTTTGTTTATAATTAGTTTGATAATCAGTATAGAATTGCTGGGAATTGGGCAAGCATATAAATTTAAACAACTATTTTTATATATATAAAAAAAGAACACAGTAAGATACATAGAAAAATATGCCTTCCTTGGAAGGAATAGAAATAAAATTTGCAGTTGACTTGAATGAGGCAGGATGCGCTGGATATTAGTATGTGAATGGCTGCTAAACAAAAGGCATTTTAGAAATGGAAAGGATGAAAACTGCACCCATAATGCAAGGTAACATTCTTCCTTTGCTATCCAAGAATTTTGAACAATAGAGTTGTCAGGGTTCCAAGTAACACCTCCAACGAAAGAAGACTCCAAGGCTAGAAGTTCCTCAAAGTTCCATTTTATTAGAGATGTGATATTGGCACATCTGGGAAAACCCAAATCTGAAAGCTTCCAGGTTTTCCCCACCCAAAATAAACTCCAAGTCCCTACCCCAGCACCCACATGTCCATCACATGGTCCAATCAATGCACCATGCCAACTGGAGATGCCTCCCTGTCACACCACTCCAGGTGTAGGGCAAGATGTCCTTGACTCTCAAAGAAAAGAATATTATTATGGTTAGATATCTCCCCAACTCTATACAATCCCCCTCCCAGTTTCCTGCAACACTAAATGTGGCAGGCCTGAAGATCCAAAGTAAAAGATGGCTTCCAGGACTGACAAGAATTGCATTTGTATTTTATCTCTTTGCTTTTTGATCTGATTCAGAAAAAAAATTGAATAAATAGTTTATGTCTATTTTGTAGTCTTGTTAGAAATTCTTTTTAGACTGAGGGCTCATGGATTGTCTATGGGCAGACAAAAGAGAAAGTGGGTTGATTAAAGCAGAAAATGACCATCTCCACAGAAGGTTACACATTAATTGTAAACAGCTTTCTTACTTTTCTGCATTTTCTCCAAGTCTTAAATCAGATATATATTATACTTCAATACCAAAAATGAAAGATACTTGAGAATCAGGCTAGGAGAGAACCAAAAGTCTTGAGGACAATATAGAGCACTAGATTCTTATGCCATGCCCCCATGTTCTATATTTGTGTTGCATTTATATTATTTGTTTTATTAAGTATAGCTTTTCATGTAATTGCATTATGAAACTCATATTTAATTCAGTGTCTGATTGCTGAATAATTATGATGGTTATCAAGGCAAGCAGAAAGTATTAGCCTTACCTAGCTTTGAACCTGGAATGTTAGACTGAATTTCAAAATTAATGATTAAGATCATTTATAGATTGCTTCCACCAGGCAATGAACTGAACACTTCAGTCAATATAATTCTTCATCTATATGTTATGGAACACCATTCTTAATTATTTAAATGAATCACCCACCCATTCTTTCATTTATTCTTTCATTTGTGAGAAGACATAAAAATATTGTTGAGATGCAATTTGAAGGGTGGACTAGGATAGCTTTCCTGCCTTCAAAATCAGGTCTGTGCACAGCTGGCTGCCACTTCTAACTTGTAGAAGTCTAGAGAAACAAAGGTATTAAGTAGGCAGTGAAGTTCAGTCAGATCAGCATCAGTTTCTAAAATTGCTATCTATGTCTTCACCTTCTGATTCATAGCTGGCTACTTTTTCATGCTGAGACAGAAAATAGACCTCCGGTGAGCCTCCTCAGCTAACCATAGCACACCGAAGCTTGTTTCGGGTGCCACTTAAGATACAGAATGGACAGTGTCAATTACTTATTCTGCTCCTTCATTGTTTGATCGTTGCTAAAATTCTATTTAACTGGGTAATTTTGGCCAACACGTACAGTAGGGCAGCTGACAAAGAAAGCAGGAGATCTTCATTTTTGCACTGTTGTTCTGTGTTGTAGAACTGGTATTTTTCCTTAGTAATGGGCATTCACAGCAGGGCACCATTTTTGACTAGATGAATGGCTCAGTTTCCCACAGTGTCTCAAACCAAGAAACTTTCATTGCCTGAAAATTATGCCATGGCTGATTGTATACCCTCTAACAACACAATGTTTAACCTGGGTCTCTTTCTCGCTAAGACCAATGGCTATCCATTTCGTTTTGTCATAGAAAGAAGCTAGTAAGTTAGCTCAGTTCAATCCAGTAATAGCAAAAGAATAAACTGAACATTTGAAATAAGGAAAGTTGCTTCCATATTATTCATTGCTATAGCCAAGGATCAAATGTAAAAAAGCCAGGTTCACAGAACAACAATATTCTACTGCTCAGTGTGTTGAATGTATTTGTTGTACCAAATATTGGACCAATATAATATTAAGATGTCCATGCTAGTAACTGCTATTAGTTTTATAGCATTGATATTTTAAACATAAAGTGAACTTTGACAATATTTGAGGTTTCCTAAGGTAGGTATCACACTTTTGGGGTTAAAGTAGACCTACAGATTTTGAATTATGAGAGCATGGCCATTTTCTCTCATCAAATACCTTGTTAAAAAAAATAAAACGATTGCACTGGGAAGCCTAATATTTCTTTCTCTCAAATGATTGGTCCCCTCCTTTGTGTGAGGGGTTTATAATTCCAAATTAGACTGCAACCAAGTTGCATATTCAGAATGTTTGTGCTCTGTGAAAACTTTTGGATCTTTACCTTTTGAAGCAGGATGCTATTCAGCAGGTTCTGACAGGTTCTGGAGAACCGGTAGAGGAAATTTTGAGTAGTTCGGAGAACCGGCAAATACCACTTCTGGCTGGCCCCAGAATGGGTGGGAATGCAGATTTTGCAATATCCTTCCCCTAGGAGTGGGGAGGGAATGGAGATTTTGCAGTATCCTTCCCCTGCCATGCCCACCAAGCCATGCCCACCAATCCACCACACCAACCAAGTCACATCCACAGAACCAGTAGTAAAAATTTTTAAATTCCACCACTGTTTTGAAGCCAAAGACATTCCTGATTTGCTAGATTCTAGAAAGTGGTGCTTTGTTTATGCTGATATTCTGCCTTTCTCTTAAAGAGATCTTAACTTAAAAAGAGAAAATCTGGAATTGCAAGGTCATATATTTTATAATGGCCAGCTGATGGAAAGACCTAAATTTGAGAAGAACTATAACTTTGAAAATGGTAAGACTAAAGTTGATGTAGAAATGTGTACAAATTATGACCATATAATTGCTAAGGTATATATACTTTTATTGAAAAGGGAAACAGAAGTTGAACAAGTTAAAGACTGTATGATAAGATGGGCAAAATATTTTGGATATAATTGGACCAATAGGAGAATATGTGAAAGAAAGGGGTTGAAATTCTTGTTGAATTATAACTTTAAAGAGAATTTTTTATAAAATGATATATTACTGGTATTTGATACTAGATAAATTATCAAAAAATATATAATGGAATTTCAAATATTTGTTGGAAATGTAATAATTTTGAAGGTACTTTTTCATCTTCGATGGAATACAATAAGGCTAGAAATTATTAGGACCAGATATGTAATTTGATCATAAGATTTTAAAGATAA
This sequence comes from Ptyas mucosa, assembly GCA_012654045.1. Classification (NCBI taxonomy): domain Eukaryota; kingdom Metazoa; phylum Chordata; class Lepidosauria; order Squamata; family Colubridae; genus Ptyas; species Ptyas mucosa. Next base: position 37,304,222 of record WNWU01000004.1, read on the forward strand.
TGTTACAATGGAAACCAGAGGTAATTGGAAGGGGCAGTTAATGAACAAAGAGATTGAAATATCTCATCTAACTTTGTTTTATATATAACAGTAATGAGACTCTTATATACAAAATGGTGAAAGGACTTACAAATACCTACATTGGAAGAATGGATAGATAAACTGATAGAATGCCAGTACAAAATGTTGATGATTGTTTAGACTTCTCTTCAGTGATAAAGGTATAATCATTCTGAGTTGGGGTTTTTCAAATTGAGTTATTGATAGCTTGCCTTATTTTGTGAAATGTGGTCTATTACTCAAAATGCCTTTATTAATACAGTGATGCATTCATTTTGTATTGTACCCTAACATAGATGAAAAACCTAGTAATCAAATAGTCCTTTCATCACTCAAGGAGATAACTCAGACACTTTAGCTAAATACTTCAAATATACCTAATAAGTGAGATATATTGAGCATTCCAGGATGCTTCACATAACCTGACAAAGGGACACTGCACAGAAGGAAGGAGGGGAAAAAAGAAAGGAAAGAGTGATAATGGCCCTTTCAACTGTTTTTATACACTAAATCTACTTTCTGCCATTTCCCCTTGAGGAGATACCTGGACAGCAAAGAGAAGTGACAGGCAGGTCACAGCAGGAGCTTACAAAACGTTGAGTTGCTTAATGCAGAAGAATGACTTATCGTTTGAACAGTAAAATGTTCAATTTTATGGCATTATGAGCAAATGGTTTATTACATGGCTAAACACATCAACGGTTCTCAGGACCCCCGGAATATTTCAGCTCAACTCTCTGCATTTGCTTATAATCATCTCCCAGCTGGTCACCTATTGCAATTCCAAAATAATCTGACCTAATCCACAATGTCCTAGAATAATATGACTGGAATGTCCTTGTCTGCTAGGTTTTACCAGGTGTCTCAATTCAGATAAAAACCTGTATCTAAATATGCTCTACATATATATCAAAAGTGAAATAGGTAGGAATACTGAAAATGTTTGGACTGTATTTTGAACAGAAAAAAATGTTTTTTTTAAAAAAGTTGCACTTTAGATTTAGCCCTTTTGTGGAATTATTATTATGGGGGGGGATTTTTGGCTTTAATACTGATTACTGTATATAAGAATACAGCACTTATTGAGGATTGTAAATTGGGAAATAATGTAACCAGTGCATAAATTGAAGTAATATGATTTTTTGTTAAAAAAAAAAAGAACATGGAAAACAAAGTATGCTAAGTATGATTTCTGGAATTTCTTCTATGCAGAAATTCTATGCAGAAATTTACTAGCAGTAAGTATACATTTGTGCACCAGGAAACATAGGGCAGATTGACACCTACATTCCAGTCTGGGTCCCATGACCAAGAAGGAAGAAAAAACGACTATCAAGGTTCCAACTAATGAATCTGAACAAATTCTGAGACTAGAATACTCCTCAAAGAACTTCTTTATTGAGTACATCATATCGACACTGCTTTTAAGGGAAAACCAACTCTAAATCTTTCCCACAGTTTCAGTATAATTAAAAATAGGAAATAAGCCTATCCCCAAGTGTCACAGGTCATGTTGGCCAATTAGGTCAATTGGCAGGCTTTACAGGCACTCCTTCCCCGACCTTATCCATTGCCAGTAGAGATGACCTTGGTTCTCACAAGAAAGCTCTCTGTTGTGTTTAGCAAGGAATTCCAACTTCCTTCCCCTCTTCCTCCCCTGTGTGGTAACTAAGGAACAGGAAAATGGCTGTTGCCAGGTTCTGCTTGAAGTTGACAATGCTTAGAATGGAGAAGTTACTAATGTTCTGAGCCACTCTTGAACTGCTTCATCCATAAGGAAGAGGGTGAAGTAATTCATTTTTAATTTCAGTCTTTCTTTTGTTTCTTTCTTTCTCCATTGCAAATTTGGTTTTAACAGAATAACAGACTTGGAAGGGACCTTGGAGGTCTTCTAATCCAACCACTTCTCAAGCAGGAAACTGTATGCCACTTCAGACAAATGGTTGTCCAATCTCTTCTTAAAAGTCTCAAGTGTTTGAGCACCCACAATTTCTGGAGGCAACTCATTCCGCTTTATTGCTCTAACTGTGAGGAAATTTCTCTTAACTTTTAGGTTGCTTCTCTTCTTGATCAGTTCCCATCCATTGCTTCCTGTCCTGCCTTCAGGTGCTTTGGAGAATAGGTTGACCCGCCCCCCTCTCAAAGGCTGGACATGGGTATAACTGATGCAAGAACTCTCAGGAGTCCCATTTTAATCAGGCCGGAATCTCAGTACTCAATGTGTGCAAGTTGAATGAGAACAGATGGTTGGTGCAGCTGGAAGTGTCCACCGCTGCCATAGGCTTGCTTACCACCATAGCCTTGCTTGCCACTCGCTTTGCTCAGCCATCCACCACCCACCCAACCCAGGTATGGCGAGCCCCAGACTGGGGTTCAACACCCCCCTTCCTTGTGGAATCTCCTCAAATATTAGAACACTTTTATCATGTCACCTCTTGTCCCTCTCATTAAACTAGGCACATCCAATTCCTGCAACCGTTCTTCATATGTTTTAGCCTCCAGTCCCCTAATCATCTTCATTGCTTTTCTCTGTGCAGAATCCTGTTCAGTTCAGTTTCTTTACTTAGTGAACTGAAGGGCCAAGTTCTGATAACTTCATGTAGTTTCTTTCCAATTACCGTTTGGTTGGTAAGAATAAAACAGATTACAGAATGGTGCAGAAATGCAATCTAATGGTCGTTATGTAGTCTGGGCAGTGCTGGAAATAGATCTGAAAGTGCTGACATTAAGGAATTTTCTAAATGTACTTTTTAATATAGACATTTTATGCAAGTGTCTCTCTGTGTACATCAGTGGTGGTATTCAGCTGGTTCTATCCAGTCAGGCGAATTGGTAGCTGCAGCGGCAGGAGGCTCTGCCCACCCACCCAGACATCATCACATCCTGTTTTGGATGCTCTGTGCATGCGCAGAAAGTCCTGCTAGCTTCGCTCACACGTGCGTGTGCTCACATTTGGGAGCTGGTAGCAAAGGTAAGTAGTCATGGACTAAATGAGCTTTCACTCATTGGGAAGGTGTTTACGGGAAGGAACCCCTATGTACCTCCAGTGGTAAAATCACAACAGCCAAGTTCCCTCAAAAACAAAGGCTCTCCTGTCCAATGATCCTGAATATTCTGTTCAGTTATTTGCATGCTGCGCTCACCCAGCAAAGCTTGATGCCTGAAAGTCACAGGGATTGATGTAGCAGAAACAAATCAACAGGCTTTTCAGGCTGCCTGCACAGATACTATTAAGCAAATATGTTATTACAAGAATACTCTTTGGATGATGTAGTTAAATCATTATCTTTGTACAAACTGGTGGCATTAGAGTTTGGAAAAGAAATCAAACCATCTGTAATAGATACTTCCTGATTTAATGAGCACATTGTTTTGGAGATACATGATCTGAAAATAAATTTGAGATTCTTTTTTTTTTTTTTTTGAAAGACTGGAACACAATGGTTTAAATCCGTCCAGTGCTAATGAAAGGAAATAGCACGGCAATTTGTTTTCAAGCCATTAATCTTGCTAAAGTATCTCTAATGGGAAGTCTATGCATGTTTGCGCTCCACCCCCCACAAGACATATCAAATGAGAAGAATATAAGGCAAGGTCAAGGAGCAGAAATATATCTATAGCAATGGTAACATTTTATTTTACATTTTCTTCCTCTCAAAGGTCTTACCAGTCAAATAATGTTATAAAAATGGCAGAAAAGTAGCAGCAAGAATTATGAGATTTCTTTGTCCTGGATAATAGTATTAATAAGTAGTGCTGAAGTTTGGAGGTTTGCATTACAAACAGTAGTGGGTTTCAATTTTGTTCGCTATCAGTTCACTCGTGGGCGTGCACATGCATACAATGCTTCTATGCATGCACAGAAGCTTCTGCTAATGTGCAGAGATGTCTGGGCGGGTGGGCAGAGCCTCCCGCTGCCGCTTTTACCGGTTCGCCCAATCCAGGGCGAATCGGTAGCAACCCACCACTCAGAGGTGGTATTCAGCAGGTTCTGACCAGTTCTGGAGAACTGGTAGCGGAAATTTTGAGTAGTTTAGAGAACCAGTAAATACCCCCTTTGACTGGCCCCACCGCCATCTATTTTCTGCCTTCCAAGTCCCAGCTGATCGGGAGGAAATGGGGATTTTGCAGTAACCTTCCCCTGGAGTGGCATGGGAATGGAGATTTTACAGTATCCTTCCCTGCCACACCCACCATAACACGCCCACCATGCCACGCCCACAGAAACAGTAGTAAAAAAATTGAAACCCACCACTGCCTCCACTGATTACAAAGCTATCCTTTATTATGGTTTTTCCTCATTCATTGCAATTAGCAATAGTGGGTAATGTAATTTTGTAACTGCTTCAAGAACAAAATTGAGGAGCAGTGTGTTTTTAATTCAATAAATCAAAATCAAAAGTTAGCTTTATACATTATGAATTTTCTGATACTTAAATTCTGTATCTATCTTGTCAGAAAGATTTTTTCAAAAGTGCACAAGAACACGTATGAGCATTTGCATGTGCATTCCAACTCACTGTCAATCCTGAAGCCATTTTGGAGGGCTGCCACAGCAAGGCTGGTTGTAGCTGTGGGAATGGGAGGGGATAGTAGAGATAGCTGGGGACTTGTAGCCAAAATAAAATTCTTTCTCCTGGGAACCAAAGATGTTCTCACCAGGTGCTGGGAAGGCATAGACTGAAACCAACTGGAGTTGGGACTGTGACCTGGTTGGACCATGTGATGGACATGTGGACTTGGAGGAAAGAACTTTGATTTTTAATTTGAGTGGGGAAAATCTCAGGACCTTCAGAGTTGGGTTTTCACCAGATGTGCCAATATGACATGCCTAATAAATTTGGACTTTGAGGAGCACCTTGGCCTTGGAGATTTTATTGCATTGGGTCTGTTACTTGGAACTCTGACACTCATCTTTATATTGAAAAATGCTATTTTACTTAATAGCAATAGCACTTAGATTTATATATAACTTCATAGTGCTTTACAGCCCTTTCTAAGCAGTTTACAGGGTCAGCATATTGCCCCCAACAATCTGGGTCCTCATTTTAGCGACCTCAGAAGGATGGAAGGCTGAGTCAACTTTGAGCCAGGGAGAATCAAACTGTTGGCAGTCGGCAGAATTAGCCTGCAATGCTGCATTCTAATCACTGCGCCACCATGGCTCTTTATATTCTTCATGATGCTATATATTGATTAAATTGTACATGGCCCAGAGCCCTTCTGTGAGGGAGATTGGTGGTTAAAACATTTGATATATAAATGGATGGATGGATGGATGGATGGATGGATGGATGGATGGATGGATGAATGAATGAATGAATGAAGCAAAGTGCCATTTTTCCTCCTCCTTCTCTGTAAAAAGCTTTCCTCATAATATCACCATTTTTGCTTTGTAAAATATGAACTCATTTAACTAAGAGGTAAACTGTCAATAGGCAGAATCTGATAACAATAAGTGAGAATACCAATCTTAACATTTTGTTTTTACTAAAATGTTTTATTATGCAATGAAAATTTGAACAGAATGGGAATGCCAATGTGTTCTAGTTGTGGAATTTGTGCTGAAAGAGGAAGGGCTACCTTTGTCCATTTAATATAATTTAGCAACTCTGATTCAATAGAGCTTCTGGGAACCATGGTTAATTTCAAAAGGCAGTCTCATCTCCTTGCTGCTTTGATTCTCTAGCTCAGAAATACTAGACTGTCGCCTTAAATTCCAGGAATGTGCAGCAAGTTAGTGGCGTGTATCCTCAGCTTGTTCTCCCTCTTGTAGTTTTTTTACTTTTTATAAGACAAATTTGGTTTCTTTAATAACCTGCAAAAAATGGAGGAGTTGCCAGAAATATGATAACTGGCATAAAAAAACTCATGCGTAATAAAACATTAATTACCCTTTAGGAAATGCAGCCTTGGGACCTATCTACAATGCATCCCATGTGGCAGTGTTTGAGGCTGTCGTGTAACGTTATGTTCTGTTCCACTATAAAATGATTGCATTCCTAAGAGATAAAGTTAAATCATTTGATGGGATATATATGACAAATAGTGTGGGATATGCCATGTAACTGACATTACATAGCATGCTATCATTGTTGAGTGACTTTCAACTTTTGTTTAGTGTAAAATAGTAGCTATATGGCTATATTTGTTCCCACTCTTTTGCCACAGATCAAGTGGTAGTAACTTTCTATGGAATCCTATGGATTCCTATTCCATAGGAATCAACTCAATCTTCCCACAATGATTAGTTTCAGGTCACATTGGCCTAATAGTTCCACACATCCAGAACTGAGAACCTTTTCCGTGCTGATTCTTACTAGTTTGTGACTTATTTCAGATAAATTACAGGGAGAAGAAAATTAGATATTTTCCACATTTCCCAAATGTCTGCTCACAGAGGAATAGAAATTAAAGAATATCATCTGGACGTTGTTTACTCATTCATTTTCAAAAAAACTTGCTAAATTAGGAAGGGATGATAGGATTAAAGCACAGCACAGTGTTACTGCTAATTTCAGGAGCTGAAATTTTCCCCCCTATTATGAACTATCGATGAACATTACAAATTATCTTTGTTGCATTGAGGTTCCCTCCATTTATTTGCAGAAATTCAGGATCAGCTATTCAGTAGGAATATGTTGCTACCACCAAACATAATTTTTGGCAGGCTGAGTATTGATAACAGCAGGAAATAAATCGGAAAACATTAACAAGCGTAAAACTTTAGAACATCAGCTAAAGGTGTTTTACAAAGCACAGATGGCTTATGCTATTCAAGTGGATGAAAATGTTAGGGTTACAAGTAACACCCCCAATGAAAGAAAACTCAGAGGCTTGAGTTTCCTCAAAATTACATTTTATTAGAGATGTCATATTGGCACATCTGGGAAAACCCGAATCTGAAAGTTTCCAGGTTTTCCCCACCCAAAGGAAAGTTCAAGTCCCTGCCCAACATCCACAAGTCCATCACATGGTCCAATCAAAACACCTGTACATCAACTGTAGACACCTCCCAGTTCCAGCCTTTCAGGTTCAGGGCAAGATGTCCTTGACTCTCTGAGAAAGGAATGTTATTATGACTATATATCACCCATGCTCCTTACAATCCCACCTCCCAATTTCCCACAGTAGTAAATGTGGCAGGCCTGAAAGCCCAGTGCAAAAGGTGGCTTCCAGGCCTGACAGAAAAATAGTGTGTGTAGAGGATGTGTTGAATACATTTTTGGCATCATCTGTCACTTATCTACTGAATGCGACAGGAGAAAGTTTAGGAATGATTCCCCCCTATAAAAGTGACTCAGAAATAATACATTTGGCACATAGGTTACATTCATACAAAATGGATACAATGGGTGAAAACTGATAACAATTCCCAGGTTGAAGAACTAGTGTTGGCCAACTATTGCATAAAGGCATTTCAAAATGTTTCGAGCCATAGTTCTGTACTGATTTTCGAATGATCAATTCAGATTCTGGTCCATCTTCACTCAAATTTTAAAAAAAAAATCACAGAAGACTTTGGGCCACTGTACCCTTCCCTTCTTTTCATTTTAGAATGGTTTCCTATAATCATTCATATTTATACTCCTCTGAAACTGAGAATTAGATTTGAAAGGCATATAGATATTGCCTCTACAAGTTAGCTAGAACGTATATTTAATAACCCAAATTTAAATCCAATCCACCATCAGATAAATGATTCTTCAGTTTTGCTAATGGCATAATTTGAAGAACAAACAACTAGTATTGATCTTCAAACAACTAGTATAGATTAATAGTTTGCATATCAGCACCACAATCGTAACAAGGGGAATCACTACTGATACATAGCAAGGGTATTTTTTTCCAGTATCACAAGTAATTCTGTTCAATTTTATCCAGACAGGGCAAGGCAAGTCAAATCAACCTGGTTTGGTAGAGGAATTGCTAATAGTCAGACCGTAAGAAGCTACCTTGAACCAGTGGTGAAATTCAATTTTTTTACTACCGGTTCTGTGGGCATGGCTTGGTGGGTGTGATGTGGCTTGGTGGGCGTTGCTTGGTGGGCATGGCAGGGGAAGGATACTGCAAAATCCCCATTCCCTCCCCATTCCTGGGGAAAGGATATTGCAAAATCCCTATTCCCACTCCACTCCTGGGGTAAGGATATTGCAAAATCTCCATTCCCAGCTCACTCTGGGGCCAGTCAGAGGTGGTATTTGCCAGTTCTCTGAACTATTCAAAATTGCTGCTACTGGTTCTCCAGAACCTGTCAGAACCTGCTGGATTTCACCATTGCCTTGGACCATTCCTCTCTCCAGGCATTCTCAGAGTTAAACTGGGTAGATATTAAGTGTGAATATCTGTTTTCCATTCCATCTATTTAAACAATGACAATAAAACATGTAGGTAATGTTAATGTTGCAATCACACAATTCATACTAGAGGAGAAAAAAACCCTCCTTATACCTTTGCCAAGCTCACAATAAAGTGAAACAACCACTCTCATGAAGCAAGATAATTGAGCTCATAAAACACCATGTGTGTTACCATTTTTTTAATTATTATTATTATTATTATTATTATTATTATTATTATTATTTAAAATTAAGATATACCAACGTGGGATAAAGCATCAACACATCTTAAACCAGTAGAGAAGCTAGTAAGCCAATGAATCTTGATATTTGTCAGACTTCAAAAGAAACATAATTTGTCAGATGTTGAATCCTCAAACACTTTCAGCAAAGTAATACTGACTGTGCGTATGTATGTAAAGTTTATGTTTCTATGTATTTTAGTGTTAGTTTATAAAAGTACTCCAGCCCCAAGAATTTTACATTGATTGTGGCTAATTCTTGTCTAATCTGATTCACAGAGTTGATTCAGTATACACTGCAGGATTACTTATGTTGGAGATATCTTTAAAATCTGACACAATTGGTGCATTTTTATATTATATAGGTTAAATAATATGCTAGACTAGTCCTAGTGATTTTGTTTAGTGTCCATAGTGGATGGAGCACGATGTGTGTGTGTCAAAAAAAGGTCAGGATGATGTTTGAAGCAGTTATAGCAAAACCATGCTGTTTTGTAAAAAGGTTAAAGGTAAAGGTTCCCCTCGCACATATGTTCATCTATGTTTCAAAGCCGAAGAGCCAGTGCTGTCCAAAGACATCTCTGTGGTCATGTGGCCAGCATGACTAAATGCCAAAGGTGCATGGAACACTGTTACCTTCCCACCAAAGGTGGTCCCTATTTATTTAGTTGCATTTTTTACATGCTTTTGAACTGCTAGGTTGGCAGAACTTAGGACAAGTAAATGGGAGCTCATCCCATTACACGGCACTAGGGATTTGAACCAATGAACTACTGACCTTTCGATTGACAAGCTCAGCATATTAGCCACTGAGCCACCGCGTCCTGCTCTTTTGTACATGTGCTTACAAAAAAAGTAGAACTTTGCAATGCCACTTTGAAAGATTAATCCATTAATCTTGATTAATTTTTTATTTGTCCTAAAATGTTGCTTAGACTTATTTATTAACCACCTATATTGGGCAGCAATAATATAGGAAGATGTTGGAAACAGATGATCACTTCATGAGCAATGACAATGGTATCGTTTCATACCGCATAGGAAAAGACAATGGGAAACCAGTCATGTATTTTATCAAGAAATCACATAGATAGACAATACAGAAAAAAAAATTGACACAGTCCTGGATGAAGACCCTTCAGATCAGATGACACTCACGTATTATTGAGCACTCACATGCTAGTAAGGGAGAATTAAAAGATCTTTCAGAACACTAATTTCTAGATTAAAGCCTTTGGGATATTTAATTACTGATGTTGCCATGCAGGAAAAGAAAGTATGTACCTGGACTTTAAAAAAACTGGATGAAAACTAGATGGCAGCAGAGATGCAGAAAACATTAATTCTTTGCTGACATCTAGTGGTCATCCATAGTGGTGCAAGCCAGGTAACATATGGGTAATTTTATTGTTTTCTTGGCAATGCTATAGCCCCGTGATGGCAAACCTATGGCACGCGTGCCAGAGGTTGCACACAGAGCCCTCTCTATGGGCACGTGCACCATCGCCAGCTTCTCTTCTGGTTTCCATATATACGCCAGCCAGCTGGTCTTCGTAAGTGCTGGAGCGCCTGAAAACAGCCTGAAAACGGCCAAAAAAAATAGCTTAAAAATGGCCCGAAAATGGGCACAAACGGCCAAAAAACAGGCATGCACACACTGGCCACCTGTATGTGCATTCCGGTTTGGGTACTCTGTGCCAAAAAGGTTTGCCATCACTGCTATAGCCTAAATAATTAGTTTCTTTCTTATCTCTAACACTTTCCTATGTTAGAAATCATTGCATTCTGGAGATTTCTATTTCCTTTTTTTTTTTTTTTGCCAAACATCTAGGACCTTTATTTACATAACAGGCAAGTTTTCATTAAAGAATAACATTTTTATTTATTTTTTTTGCTGAAAAGAACCTCTTAATTTCTCTCCCTAGGTATTCTGGCTTTGTAAGAGGGAAATGGTTTTATTTCACTAATGTCAAAAGAGGGTTAAACAACGTAGGAATGAAATAGATTCCATTGAAGACTTAAAATTGGTCTTCAACTCCCCAATTATATTCTTCACTTTCCAAAAGAAAATTACTGTAGACAACTCTGCAACTACAATTACTGGACACAGCAGCTAATCAATGCTTTTTATCACCCAGCTGCCGTTTTCTTTTTCATGTTAGATTTACGTGATGAAAATAATCATACTCGTGAATCGTGGTTTCTACCTCCTGTAGCTGGTCAAATGCATAGGTACTGTATCTAGTTTTTGGCTCTCTCTCTCTCTCTCTCTCTCTCTCTCTCTCTCTCTCTCTCTCTCTCTTTTTGCATGTAAGTGAGGATTGGTAAGTAAGCAGCACTTAGCAATCAGTGGAAGAACCTACATTATAGTTAAAGGGTTTGTTCTGCTAAGCTTGCTGCTCTGAAGGGTTTGGGGTTTTTTTTTGCCTGTTTATAAATAAGCATTTGATAGGGAGAATGATTGATTTTATTTTTAAAGACAGTCTATACTATTTGCAAATAATAATTGAAAAGAATTCCAAATCTCTGGAGATACTGATGGTAGGAGATTCACTCTATCTCATAGAATAAATCATAAACTTCGTTCTTTACATTTACATTTAAAACTTGGCAACTTTGGTATCTAGCATATAGTTCAGTCTTGATATTTAGTGCAGTCTTTCACATTCATGTGAAAAATATAGAACTTGAATTTTTAAAAATATAAATCTACACATACTGTTTCATTTTAGGTATTTTTTTTAAAAAAATTATTACATGCATTTTTATAGTATTTCCCATGGTTTGGTCTTGAATTTTCCTTTGTAAAGCCATTATAAACATTTTTTTTTCATTTTTATGGACCTCTTTTGGATTTGTTCCTTTTTCAGGTTTATCCTTTATTTCCCCCAAGAGAATATGCTTACTTTAATTGTAACATGACGCCTCTATAGCCTAACGAAGCTTTTCATCCCTCACATCTGCAACCTGATGGTTTCCATGTCTGTTTTAATCTCTTGATGCCGCACACTGTTAGAAGTTTAGAGTGGGATTCCGTAAATAATGTCAGCATGCATCAAGCTGAAATCCACCAAGTGTATCTGTGGAAAATGATTATGGATGGATTACAAACTTATGAAATTTCTATCTGCACAATTACTGTAGTAGGTAAAATTCGTGAGCAGCAAATTGCAACAGCAATACATTTATCAAGTTTTCTCCCTTCAGGGACTGAGGAGATTACATATTTGAGCATCTGATTGGATGCATCCTTCCCTAATTTCATTTTGACTGGAAACCCCAATGGAGAGCATGGATCCTCATTTGTTAAGCCATCAGAGCATAGTAGTCTAAATAAAATATTTACTGCTTATGCTGTGTGAAGTAAAATATAAATTTCAATGTAGGAAGATTTCCTAGCATGAGTGGAAATTAGAACGGTCTTATACACTTGTTTTGAATTTTTTTTTTAAAAAAAATGAGTATTGATATATGGGATATATATTTTTGGCTCTTCATTTTGTCATGAGTATAGTATGAAGGATGAAAGTAACTGAATAATATCCAAGTTAAGGTGGTTAGGGGGAAGAATTGGATCATCTGAATCAGGGCTGGGTTCTAAATTTTTTTACTACCGGTTCTGTGGGTGTGGCTGATTTTGTGGGTGTGGCTTGATGGTCATGTGACAATTCTTTACGATTTAGCAGAGGTACTGGTCTACCAGGCTTTTAACTGCTTGCAGAATTGTACCAGTCTACCCATTTATTTTTGCAGGCAATGGTCTACTCATGTACTTTTGCAGGCACTAATCTACCCATTTATTTTTGCAGGCAATGGTCTACTCATGTATTTTTGCAGGCACTGGTCTACCCATTTATTTTTGCAGGCATTGGTCTACTCATTTGTTTTTGGAGGCACCGGTCTACCACCAAACTGCTTTTACTACTGATCAGCTGTAGGGCAGCCCTTTGAAGCCTCACAGCAAGAGTTTATATAGTTTTTTTCCTTATAGCCCATCAGCTGGGACTCAGGAGGCAGCAATGGATTGGGGGTGGGGCCAAATAAAAGGTAAGAATAACATGGAGGGGCGGGGGGGCAGAACCAGTTCGGTGACTCATATTGTCACTGCTACCGGCTCGGCGGAACCGGGCCGAACCGAGAGGAACCCACCACTGATCTAAATGTTCATATAACACACTTTGACATTTCTGCAGGAATGCATGACAATAGATTTTAGGCAAAAGAGTACAAACCTGTTTTACGCAAAGAATTAAAAAACTGTCTTTGTTAAAACACTCTGCTGAACAAAAAAGGCCTAATGCGTAGGCAATAAAGTACTTATAAAGTACAATAAAGTAAGATTAATGCAGTTTATGATGATTAAATATATTTAAAACAGATGTATGATTTCCTGAAGAAATATTAAACATATTTAAAGTTTCCATTCTTCCTTTTGTTGAATTGATTTAAACAACAACACCACCACCTGGGAGATATTATATTCAGTTCTGTCCTCAAAAGATGCCATCTAGGGTGAGTGATTGGATACATTTAAAAAATAGGAGGTTGCTAACTCTGGAAGGCCATGATATGCAGATTGGGTGGCAAACTATTCTCTGGGAAAAGAAATACAAAGTTCACAAGTACTTCCAGAAGCATTTCACCAGACGGGCACTCTTGGATGTTTGGATCAAAATTAAGCAATGTACCTATATGGAAGTTCCGAATTGGATATTGACATTGGAGATGTTCACACACCCAAATTTTATCAAGTCAGGAGGAGTTCTTACATATAAAGAATTGTTAAATGAGCGGGGAGAGTTGAAACCCAGGAAAAAATTTAAAAGAGGAAGGAATTGAACTTGAATGGTGGGCATATTTCCAAGTACAATCAAAATATATGAAGGATAAAAAAGATTGGGGCATAAATACAGAGTTAACAGAACTAGATAAAATTTTATTAAGAACAGAGGAGAAGGCAATAAGGAAATTATATCATTATTTATTGGAACAAGATATGATAGAAGAACAAGTAAAAGAAACTGTATTGATTTGGAGCAAATATTTTGGCTATAGTATCGATCTAGACAAGTGGCAGGTTCTCTGGGAAAGAAACATAAAAATTACCTTAGGTACCACATACAAAGAAAATTTATACAAGATGTTTTATAGGTGGCATCTCTGACCCACAAGATTAGCAAAAATAAGCAAAAAACATTTGTCGATGTGTTGGAAGTGTGAGGCAGAACCAGGGACCTTTCATCACATGTGGTGGGAATGCCCAAAAGCCACAAAAGTTTGGCACCAGATAAGACAATGGATTTTATTTATTCATTTATTTATTTATTTATTTATTTATTTATTTATTTATTTATTAGATTTGTATACTGCCCTACTCCCAAAGGACTCAGGGCGGTGAACAGTTAAACAATAAATACAGAATACAGATATTCAGAAACCGATTAAAATATAATTGAATAGTTTGATTTAGAAATGGAATTAAATTATACATCTCAAATTTATGGGGTAGGTTCATATTTAAAGAATTTAAAAGTGGTTTTAAGGGAGGTTAGGTCAGGCCGGCTTGCATGAATAGGAATGTTTTGAGGGCCCGGCGGAAGGCCCGGAGATCTGGGATTAACCGTATCTCTGAGGGCAGCTCGTTCCAGATTGTGGGTGCTCCCACAAAGAAGGCTCTCCCCCTGGGGGCCGCTAGTCGACATCGTTTGGCCAACAGCACCCTGAGAAGTCCCTCTCTATGGGAGCGTACTGGTCGGTGGGAGGTTATTGGTGGCAGAAGGCGGTCTCGTAGATACCCTGGTCCTAAGCCATGGAGGGCTTTAAAGATGGTAACCGAAATCTTGAAGTGCACCCAGAAGACCACAGGGAGCCAGTGCAGCTCACGCAGCAGGGGAGCCACATGGGAGTGCCATGTTGCTCCCATAACAACCCGTGCGGCTGCATTCTGGACCAACTGGAGCCTCCGGGTGCTTTTCAAGGGGAGCCCCATGTAGAGAGCATTGCAATAGTCCATACGGGAAGTGACGAGGGCATGAGTGACTGTATTTAACGAGTCCCGATCTAGAAAGGGACGCAACTGGTGTATCAGGCGAACCTGATAAAAAGCTCTCCTGGCTACAGCCATCAAGTGTTCTTCTAAAGACAGCCGTGAGTCCAGGAGGACACCTAGGTTGCGAGCCCTCTCTGTGGGGGCTAATGATTCACCACCCCCCCAATAGTCAGTGATGGTATCAATTGACTATAACGGGATGACGGAAACCACAGCCACTCGGTCTTGGATGGGTTTAGCCTGAGTCTATTCCTCCCCATCCAGATCCGTACAGCCTCCAAGCACCGGGACATCACTTCAAGGGCATCATTGGGGTGGTTCAGGGTGGAGATGTACAGCTGGGTGTCATCAGCGTACTGGTGGTACTTCACCCCAGAACCATGGATGATCTCACCCAGTGGCTTCACATAAATGTTGAACAGGATGGGTGAGAGAACCGACCCCTGTGGCACCCCACATACAAGGAGCCTCGGGGTTGATCTCTGTCCCCCTGACACAGTCTGCGACCGGTCAGAGAGAAAGGAGAAAGGAGGAGAACCACGGTAATACGGTGCCCCCCACTCCCAACCCTTCCAATCGGTGCAGCATGATACCATGATCGATGGTATCAAAAGCTGCTAAGAGGTCTAATAGGACCAGGACGGAGGAACAACCTCTGTCCCAAGCTCTCCAGAGATACTACGGATAGAAGAGATACTAATGCAGAATATAGAAGCAAAACTGGAATTTTTTTTCTACTAGGTATTATAGAGGGCAAATACAACAAGAGCGCAATTTATCTAATATTACATATTCTAAGATCAGCAAGATTAACTTTTGCACAAAAATGGAAAAACAAAGAGACCCCCACAGAAGAAGTGTTAGCTAAAATATTAACTTGCGTGGAAATGGACAGACTGACCTTGGAACTTAAAGATAAGAATGAATCAGAGTATTATGAAATCTGGAACAAATTTTACTATTGGCTGGAAAGGAGGAGGAATGCTGGGATAAAGGACTATTGACGAGTAAAATATTTGGAAGTTTTTATGCTAATTTGTTATGATAGATTGAATTAGATATCAATAAAACCAATATCCATGATGGCAAACCTATGGCACGTGTAGCACACAGAGCCATATCTGTGGGCACACGAGCGTCACCATAGTTCAGCTCCAGCGTGCATGCGCGTGCCAGCCAGCTGATTTTTGGGCCTTCCAGGCCCACTGGAAGTCCAGAAACAGACTGTTTCTGGCCTGTGGGTGGGGAAGACCGTTTTCGCCCTCCCCAGGCTCCAAGAAAGGCTCTGGGGCCTGGGGAGGGTGAAAAATGGGCCTACCGGGCCCACTGTGCCATCGCATGCCAAAATCGGTGGGACCATGTGGGGGGGGGTCACACATGCATGAGGGGGCAGAGCGCATTGAATTATGGATGTGGGCACACATGTATGTGACCCCCCCGTGCTCCCCCCGCTTTTGGCATGCAACAGCAAAAAGGTTAGCAATCACTGACCTATATGGATGGAAGAATATATATATTTGAAATATGATAATTAGTGTATATATGTATAGAGATAAGGAAGTGTATCAATTATATGACAAAATTTGATGAAAATGTTTAAACCGGAGATGTCACGTTATGTCCATTGTTTTTAATTTGTATTATAAATAAAAAAAACTTTTTTTTTAAAAAAAAAGATGCCATCTAAACATGACTAAATTTCTAACACTAACTCTTGCATGGATTTTTCCCATTATGCTATGCTTACTCCCTTATAATCTAAGATTTCAACTTTAGATATTCTACTGTTTTTTAATGGGCTTCCTCTGAAATGTTATTAGATACTTTAAAAAAAGAAGAAGATCCCACCATCTTTTCTATGATTCCATTTGACTTTCTTTCTGAATATCATTCAGCATCCAGTTGTCCTATCGTAGAATGTGCTTAAGGGGGAATGGATCTGCAGGGGTGAATTTTTAAGTGGATCTACAAAACTCAGTTTAAAAATAGGGATGGATAGGTCTGGGTTTTTATCAGAGCCTTGTTAAAGGGGGGCGGGGCGGAGGGAGAAATTCCCTGCACTGCCACTTTGTAATCAGATAAAAGTCGTTAGTTTCTCCCCTACCCAGAATGTTTCATCACTTTACCATTTTCAATTAGACCTCTATTCTTCTATTAATAATGAATTCCTTTATGTACTTTTCTCTAAACCTTACAGTAGTACAGCATGGGCTACTGAACAGCAGCAGGTAAATAGCCATTTCTAACACATCTATAGCAGGTATGCTATTTAGGTTCTGGCAGGTTCTGGAGAATCAATAGCGGAAATTTTGAGTAGTTCGGAGAACCAGCAAATACCACCTCTGGCTGGCCCCGGAGTGCACTAGGAATGGAGATTTTGCAATATCTTTCCCCCAGGAGTGGTGTGGGAATGGGGATTGAACAATATCCTTCCCCCAGGAGTGGGGAGGGAATGGGGCTTTTGCAGTATCCTTCTCCTGGAGTGGGGTGGGAATGGAGATTTTGCAGTTTCCTTCCCCTGCCACGCCCACCAAGCCACACCACCCAATGCCCATCAAGCCACGCCCACAGAACCGGTAGTAAAAAAAGTTGAAAAATTGATCTATAGTGTTGCATTGGACTAAAGCAGACTTAAGCTTTTTTTTTAAACTACCTATGAGAAAACTGGATTTGATTTTCAAGCATCGTGTGGTGCTCAATAGAAAGGATAGCAGCGGATGACTAACTTTGTTCACATTTTATAGTGTTATACATAGATGACTCTATATAAGTATTGAATACTCCTTTAGACTAGTCTTTTTATCATAAACCAAGGATTGAAGGTAATTTAAAATCTCCCTGGAAGATCTCTTCTTACAAGGGTTTTCCAGTAAAAGATAATTAAAATAGGCTGCCATCAGTCAGGCACCTCTGAACAATCCATAGTTTGTGCAGATTGGGTGGTTCTTAGCCATATGGAACAAGCTTGTTTCAAAACTAACTTCAGGAAATAGAGAGAAAAGTGCTTTGGAATTTTCTTGGATAAAATCTAGAAATGAACAAAATTTGAGCCAACCTTGAAATATTTAGGACTAGCTGTGCAATTGTGCATTCTTATCTGTAGGGGAGGTTTTAATGAGAAATCACTATTTAACAACAATGAAACCCAGTCTAAATAACTTAAAAGCAGTTTATTGTGAAAAGAAAAATATTGAGAAAGTTAGAGAAGCCATGAATTACACACAGAGAGAATTCCAAATCATATTAAATATCATAAATGGAGAATAGTCATAGTAGAACAGAGCACAGGATATAAGACAGTTGAGTATTTAATTCTCACTTCAAAACTAAAAGAATATGAAAGAACTAGAAAGGGGCAAAAGATTCCACTCCATTTTTTTCCATCATGTCCCTTACACCCTCGCCTGCACACACGTAAAGATGTGTTTGCCAATATATTGTATCAAGCACACTTTTTGACTTCAGCTTCCAGAACAGATAGAAGAGTTTGCAAGCTTATTTGATCGTTGTCCTCTTCCCCTTAGAATGAAGCCACAAGCTATCAGAAAGGAGTATGCCTTTTGCTAAGCAATCAGAGCAGAGAGATACAGATGTTACATTATGTCATGCCCCATGGCAGTTTTCACATGACTTCCACCCACTCCCCACCTTGGAGGTGAAGAATTCCTCTAACTTCTCAATATCATTACTTGCAACCACTGAATGCCAGAATCTGGATAGCTCTTAAGGCAAATGTACTGTATTGCATATCTAAAATGTGAATGTCTCTTATTTCAATTCCTAGTAGAGAATTTGAACCCGATAGCATAACATCTGGCTACCCGCATTTGAGGACTCCGAATAAGGATGAAACCAGTCATCTGGAAGGCAAGGCAACTGAATTTAATCACAGCGTGCCTTTGAATTAACCAGAAGCCTATTTATAAAATTGCCATAAATAGGCATCTATGGCTGCATCTTTCTTTCATTCAACATTATCAGAGTCAGGAAGGAGAAGTAGCAGAAGAAAAAGAGCAAAGTTTGTAAATCATTCTTTCTTTTTCTTTTTGGCACAGTTTTGTTATGCCAAGAAGTACAAATCTAGGCAATAAACCAAGATGCAGTCTTCTACTTAGACAATAATCCATTGTTTATATTTGAGAAGAAACTTCATTTTACTTTCTCAGGATCACTCTTGGAAACAAGAGCAAAGTCTAAGTGGTTTTGGCTTGTCTGATTGTATAATTCAGTTGTTAATCATGTGTACACCTCTTAGTGCACTCCAGCTGTTTACCCTGCTTAATATCTATAGTGACCTTTAAAGTCTGTTTCCCCCCCACTTATCTCAGATCATTCAGATCACTGTTCCTGTTATAGATATGTTGAAGAGACACATATGTATACATTTGCACATGGACTCAAAAAATATCCATGAAATCAATTATTTCAAACTACTTAACTTGAGAAGTGGGATAAACATACTTAACAGAAATCAGTAGTGATCAAACATGTACTTCTTTTCAAGTGATATATATGTGTTTCTATTTATAAATAGATGCATAATGTAAAACTATCATTATAGGTTTGCAAAACACAGATAATCAGAAGATGACAGCAGAGAGTGGAAGTTTTGGTTGCCCCCTTTTTAACCCTCCAGTATCTATCCAGATGTTGGCAGCCCAGATTTTGTCAGTCCTACTAAGTAGACCAGAAGAAGGAAATGAACTCTACAGAAAGGCTGGGGCTATTTTTATTGACATTGTCTACAATAACACCCTTAAGTTTTTACTGTTCTACCTCTTCCTTATTTTAGTTCAATGAATGAGGGTAGGGAGTTGGAGTGTCTGTCTGAGCCACTTCTGAATATCAGCTTGTTCTATATTTGAAAAATTCTTCAGTCCATTACCATTAGCTAGGTATTGGTTCCTGCATATGACCATCAAGATCATCTTCCTTACTTTTCATAGATTTATTAGTGAGGGCCTCAACTAGAATAGATAAGGAAGATGTGAGTTTTCTTTCTCTGTTGTCCCTGAGTCAGCCATTTTTTTAAAAAAATTGATTTATATGCCGCCCTTCTCTGGAGCCTCAGGGCGGCTTACAATGCGCTAAGCAATAGCCTTCATACTTTTGTATATTTATACAAAGTCAGCTTATTGCCCACACAAACTGGGTCCTCAATTTACCTACCTTAGAAAGGATGGAAGGCTGAGTCAACCTCGAGCCTGGTGAGATTCGAACCTGCAATAATTGCAGGCAGCTGGTGTTATTAACACCAGCTGCCTGCAGCCATTGTTTTAACAGGAATGGCATCATGCTACCATCAACATAACTTTGGTTAAAACTCTGCATTATATCCTTTCTACTACAAATATCAGATTTGGACCATAAAATAGCAATACAAAAAAAGGTTGTGATATTGACCCTTTGGTCAGGTTTCCTGAGTTTTAGTAGATTATGGACTAAATAGCAAATGATTTCAGTGTAAGACCATTATTGCTACTGCTCCCAACACATACATAAAAATGATTGCAATAAAAACAAAAAGAAATAAAAAAATCTTATAGCAGCAGCTTATCAATTTTGGAGCAGCAATCGAAAGGAATAATACATTAGTTGTTTATTGATTCAGATTAAATCAATAAGAGGTATAAAAGCAATACATATTGAGAATTGAGGCTCTCAAAGGAAAATACCTAAAAGTTAGAATATCATGGATGAATGGAGGTGTAACAATGTAATGCAGAATTGCTATAAACCTTGATTGAAAGATGGCAACAAAGACACACCAAACACCGTTTTATATCTATTAGTTTCCCAGATTTTGCAATCCAGATATGTTCCTTGTGTCTAGTCAAGGGCTGATTCAATTACTTATTTGTACCCTATGACTATCATTAAGTGTTGTACCTTATGATTCTTGATGAATGTACCTTTTCTTTTTATGTACACTGTCACTGCGTTTTTTAATTTGCCAGGGAGTATATGCACCAAAGACAAATTCCTTGTGTGTCCAATCACATTTGACCAATAAAGAATTCTATTCTATTCTATTCTATTCTATTCTATTCTATTCTATTCTATTCTATTCTATTCTATTCTATTCTATTCTATTCTATTCTATT
>WNWU01000004.1:37325025-37339458 GCA_012654045.1 Ptyas mucosa
TTCTATTCTATTCTATTCTATTCTATTCTATTCTATTCTATTCTATTTGAATAGAGCTTTTTCTCATCAAGTATCATAAGGTACAACACTTAATGATAGTCACTGGGTACAAATAAGCAATCAGGAAACAATATCAATATAAATTGTAAGGATACAAGCAACAAAGTTACAGTCATACAGTCATAAGTGGGAGGAGATGGGTGATAGGAATGATGAGAAGATTAATAGTAGAGAAGACTTAGTAAATAGTTTGACAGTGTTGAGGGCATTATTTGTTTAGCAGAGTGATGGCGTTTGGGAAACAATTGTCTAGTTGTTTTGGTGTGCAGTGCTCTATAGGATCGTTTTGAGGGTATGAGTTGAAACAATTTATGTCCAGGATGTGAGGGGTTTGTAAATATTTTCACAGCCCTCTCTTTGACTCGTGCAGTATATAGGTCCTCAATGGGAGGCAGGTTGGTAGCAATTGTTTTTTCTACAGTTCTATATTATTGTATTCTATGTCATGGGCCTGGGGTTAATAGTTTTCTTAAACTTCTTAAATTCATGATTTAACAATCCCCCCACAATCTGCACATGTCAAAAGCACATTTCTACATACAAGATTGGAGAGATAAAATTTGGATTTCCTCCCTTAAAGTACAGTTAAAAACTAAAAAACAATTTTAAGAACTTGTTGAGAGATCAGCCTGTCAATAGACTAGCCAGGGGTAAAATGCTCCTGGTTTGGACCGGCTCAGGTGAGTAGGTAGTGGAGATTGAGGCTAGTTCGCCGGACCGAGAGCAATGGCTGGCTGGCCATGCCCCCAAACTGATCCACGGCCTGCAGTCCTGCCATGCTTGCCTGCCTTCCATGCTGCCTTCCTGGCATCCTGGTGGCCAGCTTGCGAAGGCAGGTAAGCAGAAGTCCATGTGGAAGGCAGGCAAGCATGGCAGGGCTGTGGGGAAGGAGCTAGCAACTTACTGCCCCCCCCCCACCTTTCAAGCAGCGGCTTCCCTGCTCAGCCCCGACAAGCTATGCATCCATAGCAATGGGGTTGTTTTATTCACCATGGTGGTGCTTCGGGAGGGCAGGTGGACATATTAATTATAATTGTCAGCTGCAGACATCCACCTGCCCTCCTGAAATACCACCTCTGTGAACAAAACAACCCCATTGCGCTGCGCCTCCTTCTGCAGCCATATGCGCCCAGTCGTGTATGCCCTTTCCTCAAATGGGCTGTGCATGGGGCGCTTGGCGAGCGAGCGAGCAAAAGAAACTTCTGGCAGCGGCGGGGCAGCTTCTGAGCAGCCAGCTCCACCTGACCTAGTCCCTGAGTTTCCCCATTCTCCTGCCCCTCCCCCCAGCTCAAGCAGTGGCAGGCTCTGCGGGACAACAGGACCTCTCATTTTTCCCACAGTGTGGCATATGCTTGCTACCTCTGCTTGTCTGCTTGCAAGCGATGATCCTCTCTGCTTCTCTTGGGATGCTAGTGTGGGCACCATGGATGCATAGCTTGTTGGGGCTGAGCAAGGAAGTCGCTGCTTGAGTGGGGTGGAGGTGGGGCAGGAGAACGGCAAGACTCAGAGAGTAGGTCAGGTGGAGCTGGCTGCTCAGAAGCTGCCCTGCCGCTGCCAGAAGTTTGGGTGCCTCGGCTTCAGATCACTCCCTCCCTCCCTCCCTCCCTCTCTCACACACACACACTCACACACAAACAGAGGTTGGAAAGCTGACTTGCTTGCTCGCTCTCCAAGCGCCCCATGCACAGCAGAGTGACATGAATAATGTCAAACTGGCCACGTCCACCCAGTCACATGACCACCAAGCCACGCCCACAGAACCGGTAGCAAAAAAAAATTAGATTTCACCCCTGAGACTAGCTACATTGTACTTTTATGTTTACACTTTTATGTAACAAAATGTGATAATCCTAGTGACTTTGAATTATTTTAAAATCTATTTCATTGTGTATCTATTTACTTAGCCTAATTCAAATGACTATCTCATGTGTCATTAACTTTGGACAATCTGGTAATGATGTACTGCAGCATTATTTGCTTTTCATGTTTTATCTTTGTTCTGAAGAAAAAGAATTGTTTAGTTTGTCAGGTCAAGTGGAATGAGATTCACAAACTGCAATAATAAAATCTCCATGTGTTGTAGTGCAGAAAAGCTTAACTGTACAATATTCCCTGCTTGGTGTCTTATTTCTGATAGCAGGAAAATCACCATGATAGATATTTATGCAATTATTTTTTTTCTTTGGAATGAGGATTCCACTCTAGGATTTCTTTAAAAAGGGTGGTCGTCGTCCTCCTCCTCCTCCTCCTCCTCCTCCTCCTCCTCCTCCTCCTCCTCCTCCTCCTCCTCCTCTAAAAAAAGCCTAGCAGGAGTACAGGGAGAGCAAAAGAAACAAAGGCATCTAATTCAAAGACATCACAAATAGAGTAGTGTCTTCCAATCACCTCCAACCATTATTTCAGAACTACCAGCAACTTAAAATATAGATTATTGATATCAATCTTAGATCTGCAGAACATGAGATCATCTGGCTGATCTCTAAAAATAGTCACTGGGATCTCCAGTGCATGCTGCTGCTGAGATACCAACTTACTCAAGACCTATAGTAAAGAAGGAGGTGCTTTGGCACTGAGAGCCTATTTCTCAGTGACTTCCTGCTTTTCTCAATTGCTTACCCTTTTATTTCTTCCATATTGCTATTTTACTACAACAGTATCTTCCAACTTTAGTGATTTTAAGATATGTGGGCTCTAACTCCCAGAGTTTCCCAGCCAGCTTGGGAAACTCTTAAGTTCACACATCTTAAAGTTGCCAAGGTTGGGAAACACTGTGTCAGGGTTCCAGGTAACACCCCCAATGAAAAAAGACTCTGAGGCTTGAAGTTCATCAAAGTTCCATTTTATTAGATATGTCATATTGGCACATCTGGGGAAACCCGAATCTGAAAGTTTCTAGGTTTTCCCACCCAAAAGAAAGTCCACGTTCCTGCCCAGCACTCACAAGTTCATCACATGATCCCATCAAAGCACCACCCCAACTGGAGATGTGTCACAGTCACACCCCTCCAGGTGCAGGGCAAGATGTCTTTGACTCTCTGAGAAATGAATGTTATTATGACTATATATCACCCCTGCTTCATACAATCCCCCCTCCCAGTTTCCCACAGCAGTAAATGTGGCAGACCTGAAGATCCAATGTTAAAGATGGCTTTCAGGCCTGACACACTGCACTACAGAGTCTGTTGGGTCCCTGCTCTTGAGCAATGATAACTGGCTGCAAAAGTCCAAATAACCATGAGGTGTAACAGCAGATAGTTAAGAAACAAAACAACAACAACAACAAAACCCACCAAATACTTTGCTGCCATCTAATTATCATCCACACTTTTGAAGTCCAGGAACAAAAGTCCTATCAGGCTTTGTTGAAGACAAAGAAGAACCCAGCAAATCTCCTGTCCTGTCCCTCTTGTCCCTAGAACAATTGTCTCTATTGCTTTCCCTATGTTTATAGATTGATTATGGATGGATGGATGGAAGGAAGGAAGGAAGGAAGGAAGGAAGGAAGGAAGGAAGGAAGGAAGGAAGCTTTCTGCAAAGAAATTTTTTTTTAAAAAAAAACACACCTAGTAGATCATCTGAAATGTATTAGACATTCCTGTTTGCTCCAACCAGTAAATTTTTTTCTGAAAATGTCTGCAGAGAAAATGAAATAAGGAGAATCTTTCATTCATGCAAATAATTGTCCTAGTTTATCTTCCTGCCTTCCTTCCAATTCTTCCTTTGGAGAGAATTGTTATTAAGTGGTTTAATTCCCACTCAAAATCTTTCAAACAATAGACTCAAGTCCTTATTGCACCCGTGCCTAGAATGATAGGCTTTGATAGACTCTGACTACAATTTAGTTGTTGGGTTTTTTTGTTGTTGTTCCACAAGATTAGAAACAATGGCTACTCCCGGGTGGGTTGCTCCCGGTTCGCACCAGTTCGCAAGAACCGGTAGTAAAAATTTGTAGTAGTCCTGAGAACCAGTAATAACATTGGCTAGCCATGCCCCCGAACCAGTCCCCGACCCGATCGCCGCTCACTTTCCCCGCCCACCTCTTCAGAGACTTTTAAAAAAAAAACTTTTAAAAGCATTTTTTTCTATAACCTCTTTGGCCAAAAAAATGCTTTTAAAAGTAAAAAAAAAAAAAAAGCTCTGACAATCCCAGCTGAGTTGCCTGATCGGCAGAGGCTTTTCAAAGCATTATTTTCTGCAACCTCTTCAGCCGAAGAGATGGTAAAAAAAATGCTTTGAAAAGCCTCTGATAATCCCAGCTGAGTTGCCTGATCGGCAGAGGCTTTTCAAAGCATTTTTTTCTGCAGCCTCTTAAGGTTGTAGAAAAAATGCTTTTAAAAGTTAAAAAAAAAAAAGTTGGCCACGCCCACCCAGTCACACTACCCCCATCAAGCCACGCCCACAAAATAAGCCATGCCCACAGAACCGGTAGTAAAAAAATTTAGAACCCATCCCTGAATGGCTAGTACTCATGTCAGGAACCACTAGGCATTGTAACTATCCAAAGATACAGGGAGACTCGTACAGTATTCAGTATGGTGAATGGATCACTAGAAATCTGGTCTGTATTAGTTCTGTTTACTTCTTTGCTCTTTGGTACTGATTTCT
Source organism: Ptyas mucosa (assembly GCA_012654045.1). Lineage (NCBI taxonomy): Eukaryota > Metazoa > Chordata > Lepidosauria > Squamata > Colubridae > Ptyas > Ptyas mucosa. Next base: position 37,329,691 of record WNWU01000004.1, read on the forward strand.
TAATAGATTCTTTTAAAAAAGGAGAACACCTGCATTGGAAAAAGCCACAGCTGCTGCTCTACAGATTGTTAATGTATTTTCCTCCAATGTACTTACCCCCCCCCCATGCATTACATTACTACTCTCAATATGCAGTATTCTCTATACGATTTCCCTTTATATGTGCTTTATTTAAATGCAGCTCGGCCCTAGCATATGGTTTCAGCTTACGTAGCTTTCCCAAACGGTATGCTGATTTTTATGAACATGTCTAATGGAGAATGATAGACAGCAGCACATTCCATTCATTATTGCCTTCTATGCCACAGTAGAGTCTCCTTGGAAAGATTACGGCAATTTGTCATAAAAGAAAACCCATGATCGCTGTCTTTTTACATCTCTAACCCTGTGTGGGATAATTTGATTTGTTTCTCCTTCTGAGAGCTCATGCCACCACAGCATTGGGAAAGGATTTTTAAGCCACCTGTAAGCCCCATAGCTCTGGAAAAGTGAGACAGATTGGCCACCAATTTCCTATAGTCTTGGATGGCAGTAGGGAAGAGGAATGGATAGATGTGGTATAAGCTTATACGGCTTTTTGACTTTTTCAGAAAGAACCACGATAGTATAACACCCATTTGCCCTCAAAAATAGCAGGGACTCTCACATTCATCTAAGTTGGACAAGTGATAGATTCTCTTATGTTGCTGACAGAATAGGATCAGTGAAAATGCAACTGTGCTGTATTTATAGACAGCACTCTAGCCATTCAGTTTTAGAGAAAGACACCTACATTGTTACTGACATATAGATGAGGCAGTTTTTCATACAGACTCCATTCATATGGAATAAACAGAAAACATACGACCCCAGTGACAGCCAAATAGTTTTTCATGGAAGATTTATTTTGGTAAGTTTGAAAATAAATCTAGTTAATGGATCAAGTTAATTGCTCTTTTGGAATTTTTCAAATATAGCTAAATTATTTAACCCAGTGACACTTTCTAATCGGTTTTGGGGTGGGAAAAAATCTCCAATATGGAGACCTGGATATCACAAAATTTGGCCTTTTGTGTTGTAATGTATAGTTGCCCAAACGTTTGAACAATTAAACCTACCTACTCTCTTATCCTTATTTTATCTTCTCTTATCTCTTAGCTCATCTTTTCTTGTCTTAGTTTAGTTTATTATTTGGTTATTCAGTTCAACTGGGTATTTTATTTCAGGCATATGCAGAGGGAGGGAAATATAGCTTTCAGCCTTGCCTTGCGCTTGCAGGAAGAATGTGCAAATGAAGGATATGTCCACACTGTTCCTTTAAGTTGCTCCTGACCTGTGTTTAAACCTCTTAAGAAAATCCTGTTTGGATCGAGATAATTGGTGGGGCTTTCAAGATGATCAAAATGCACTACACCATGTCTGAACAATTTCCTTCTCCTGTGGTTTCTTAATTTTCTGTTTTAAGAAAAAAAAATCATCAACTGTTTTGCTCTGTGAGCAGATTGCATTAGGCATATATTCTCTCTTTCTCTCTCTCTGCACAAGATGTATATTAAAAATATGCACCCATGAAATTAAATTAAATTTAAATATGAAGTTAAAACATCAAATGCATGTATATGCAGGAAGGTCAGCTAGGTTTAAAATAATACCCCTTTACTGCATTTGCCCTGATTTTCCATTCATAGTGATTATTACACTTGTCTGATATGCAGAATGTCTCTTATTTAGAAAGCAATAGGAATGTTTTTGAAGTCACCTTCCCCTGTTTTTTTGCTCCTACAGCTCTCCTACTTTTCTGGTGTTTCTGTTTTTTTTTTAATAAGTCCACCAGTGCAGTATTTCAACACTTTTCCAATCATTTGCACTAGTGGGCTTAAAGAAAAAAAAGCCCAGTGGAAAGGTAGATATCTCAAGAATATAAGCACAGTAACTAAAGTAACTAAATTTTGTGTCAGGTTTCAAACCCTAGATTTGCTGCATCTTAACCAAGTGTTTCCTTGTTATGCTGGTATGAACAAACTGCAACTGATATTACTCAGAAAAATATGTTGAAGGGTCATTCCAGCTTCTGAAAATTAGCCATTCAAAGTGGAGGATTGGGCTAGATCGCTCAACTTCAGTAACTTTAAGGCAGTGGTGGGTTGCCTCCGGTTCGGACCAGTTCTATAGAACTGATAGTAAAACTGGTAGGAGGCTCTGCCCACTGACCCGGACGTCATCAGAAGTGATCTGCGCATGCGCAGAAGAATGCGCGTGGGCATAATGCGAACCGGTAGTAAAGGTAAGTAGAACCCACCCCTGCTTTAAGGCATGTGGACTTCAACTCCCAGAATTCTCCAGACAGCATGGCTGGCTGGGGAATTCTGGAAGTTGAAGTTTATACACCTTAAAGTTGCCAAGGTTGAGAGACACTGGGCTAGATGAATGTGAAGTATATCAGACAAACTGGACAGTAACATTTGAGTGACACAAGCAAGAAAAAAACATTTGCAGGGAGTCAGCACAGGATGTTGTTCAGTGGTGGCATTCAGACAGCTCTGTCTGGATCACGCAGGCCAGTAGCGGCGACTGCGGGAGGCTCCACCCACCCACCCGGATGTAATGCGTGACTACTGCGCAGAACTGCTCACATTTGCAAACCAGTAGGGAAGGTAAGTGAATTCCACCTCTGGTGTTGTTCATTCCTGCCCTCCAAAAGAGGTGGCTGGCTCCCACTGACAAAGGGAGGAATCTGGCAGTGTGAAGCCTGGGAAAGATGAAGAGAAGGAAAAGGCAAGGATTTTAGAATTGAGAGTTGAGCCTCTCAGATCAGAGGAGGAAGAGTGGTAGCTTAACATTCCCCATCCCTGATTTAGAACAAGAATAAAACACTAGAGTTCAAAAGAAAGGGTTTTTTTTTACTGCATTGTCTTGCTACACTGATACTCTGAGGGTTGTTTTTTTTTAAACCCCTAGTGAAATAAGGAGTCCTTCAGCTCCAGTCCCAGTGGTTGTTTTACAAAGATGTATCTTTACCCTAAGCCAGCTGTGAAGAAATACTATGTTCTTGAAAAGCCTATTTTGATTTTTCCCATGATCCTATTATCTCTCCCTTGTTGGCGTTTTTGGTGATGGCCCACTGGGTTTAACTCAGATTTGCATCTTCTGAAATCTCTTCACCGTTTAACTTCTCCCAGTTCTTGTTCTCGTAGCTCCTGCTTGCTTTATTTCTATTTTGCTGATATGTTCCCTGTTGCTTAGATTCTCCTAGCTGTTCTCCATTTTTTTTTTTTTTTGGTCTCTGTGCTATTTGTGGTATTTGTTACACATCTCCTACTGTTTAACTTCCTTTAACAGTTGCTTTGCTACTCCCTACCCTCACTACTTTGACAGTGTTACTAAAAGTTGTTTTCTATTCTGCTTTCTGAAAGTTTCTCTGCAGTCTACTTTCCTCATGGTTCCAGGGGTGAACTAGAAACAGGTCTAGGGTGACGAAGAAGAAATTTCCTGACAGTTAGAACAATTAATCAGTGGAACAACTTGCCTCCAGAAGTTGTGAATGCTGCAACACTGGAAGTTTTAAAGAAGAGTTTGGGCAAACATTTGTTTGAAGTGGTATAAGGTTTCCTGCCTGAGCAGGGGGTTGGACTAGAAGACCCCCAAGGTCCCTTCCAACTATGTTATTCTATTCCATTTTATTTGATGTGTCAGGAGCAAAGGATCAGAATCATATGTTAACTTCCAGTTAAGTTGTCTGTGGAGATTCTCAGTCATCCAGGTCTGAAGAAGCTTCTTGGATGAGAAGTAAAATGTCTTCAAAGAAAAACAAGAAAGTCCAGTTGCGTCTTGAAAAAGCATATTTGTGAGTTCCAGTTGCTCACGTCTATACACAAGAATCTTGTCAATTAACCATCAGCACTAAGTTGGCACTATATACGTTAATGGAATTCCAAAGGGGCTGGATTTGGATCACTTGTGAGAATGTAACAACTCCAGCCTGATTCCTCTCTTGACTTGACCTCTGCCTCGCCTTCTCCTACATCATGTGACACAAAACAAAACACTGACACTACTTTTAATATAAACAAACAAACAAACAAAAATCCCAGACACTAATCAAGTTTTTTTTAAGTCTCAAGCTTTATAGAATATAAAGCAGCATAAAAGTAAGCCGTAAGAACATACAGTAATTAAATCCCACTGTAGAATAGTGTTTCCAAGCCTTGGAATGGGTGAACTTTAACTCCTAAAATTCCCCAGCTACAATTCTGGGAATTGAAGTCCACACATCTTCGAGTTGCCAAGGTTGAAAAATGCTGTTCTGGAGAGATGGGTATAGAAACCTTTTTAGCAAAGACCCTCCTCCTTCAGCGAGCCCTGTTCTAATAAGTGCTCTACACTATTTCGTTTTCTAATTGCAAAAGAGAAAAAAAAATGATACTGTGTTTTATGGCCTTTCTTCCATCCCCTTTATATGCTATAGTATTGCAATGCTATTATAATCTATGTTTATCAGAATTGGAGGTACGTCTGTGGAGATTCTCAGTCATACAGGTCATAGTTGTCTCAAAAGTACTTTTTAAAAAAACAAATAAACCATTTTTTCCTCGGGGAAGAAGAAGGTTCTCATCCAAGAAACTTCAGTTGTGATGGTGGTGGTGGTAAGAATGGAGGATAGATTCTGACAGGATGAGGAGGGGTGGGGGTGGAAGGATTGCAGTCATCTGGTCCATTAGCACTCTCTGTGAGTGCTCTTGATGCCACTTGGCCAGTTTATTTTTACCTTCAGGGTGCAATTGGTGGTGGAATCTTCTTGGCACCGCTACAAGTACTGCATTGTAGATGTTGTGGTCTGCCAGCAGCCTGTGGAGCTGGCAGCAGAGTCGGACAGTGAGGAGGCTAGGGGGGAACATAGGCCAGTCCTGGAATCTGGGGATAAGGGCTGTATGTCGGAGGCAGAGATGGGGCCAGGGCCATCTGGGAGTTATGCGCGGACTCCAGAGCCTCCAGAGTCAGACATCAGAGAGGCAGAGGAACAGGAGGAGCCTGTTCCTAGTGCACACATGTGCAGAGCTGCCAGAAGGCAAGAACAGTTAAAACTAAAGAGATGACTCGGGAGTAAGGCCTGGAGATGATTGGCCCATCCCATAAGGCTTAAAAGAGGAGCAAAGGCATGTGGGCCCTTTGCAGGAAAGCAATGTTGTTAATTGTGTTCCCAGTCGGCATCTCTGTTTGATTCTGGACTCCATGTGACTTTGCCAAGTAGGTCTTTGGCACCAAATAAAGATTGGTGATTATCCTGAAGGACTTCTCCGGAAGGACTCTTTGCAACTAATTGGGACTCAGCTGTGAATGAACAGAATTCACAGCTGTTGTAATAGAAGAGGTTTTTGGGACTACTTGTGTGTTTTAATGACTCAGGAAGCCTAGGTCACAACAGTAGACTGGAGATAGGTGGTGTCTTATCCTTCCTCTGTTGAGAGAGGGCTGCTTAGTATTGACATAAATGGCCTCTTTTAGACCTCTTTCAAACCAATGGTCCTCTCTAACCAAAAAGTGGACTTTTCTGTCTTCAAAAAAAGTGACCTTTGTCTTTCAACTGCAGGTAGATCTTGTCCTGATTGACTGGCGGTACCTGAAAACTCACTGTATTTGTTGCTGCCTACAACCTAGGAAATCGCTGGCTCCCTGTGATGATATTGAATGTGGAGTATGCAGGCAGCTTTTCTTAGGGACTGTGCCTCAGAGGTGGGTTTCACATAATTTTACCACTGGTTTGCCGCACACCAAAAATGTGAGCACAGTTTGCTTGCACGGGCGGCTTGTAGGCATGCGCATGGCTTAGAAAATGTGGCTAAATAGGATGGCATAGCCGCAGATCATCACTACCAGTTCGCCTGAATCGGTCTGAACCGGCTGAATACCACCACTGCTGTGCCTATTGGTGGCTCCTTGTATTAATCAATGCCAGGAGGATGACATTGTCATAACAGTTCATGACTGGTGGGCATTAGGTAGTTTGCACTGATCTGTCCAAATCTGACTATAGTTTAATGTTGTTTTTTGGGGGGGAATGGAGAGTATATTCTGACAAATGCAGGAGTGCAATACCACTTTTTCCTTTCTTGTGCGATCTGGGTATGGTATTGTTCAGACTGTTGTAAACTGAGAATAGTATCCACACTTTTAAGTGAACGTGAGCAGACTTACATTAAGGCAGCCAACAACTCTCATGTCAGAGCACAGTGGGACTTAATTCTGAGAAAATTATACATAGAATTGTGCTATTATGAAACTCAGAAAGAACTGAAAGATTATTTGCACAATCATGCTGAAAACCGTAAAAATGGATGGGCGGCCAAGAATAAGGTTAAAACGAAATTGAAACACTGCAGAAAAGCAATTGTAGGAAAAGTGTTTAAATGATAAAAAAAAAAGAGTAGGTACTTCTATTCAGACTAGCCTTGAACTGAAGGCTCACTCATTCTACTTAGAATATTTATTGCATTTTTTTTCATAGATAAAGAGAAATGGGGGATAAAGTTCCCAAGAGTGAAAGGCAACTTGAGCTTAGTAAAATAAGGATAGCGATGATATTGGCTCCTAAGATCAGGATGGGGTTAGGAAAAGAGGTGACTTAGTGGAATACAATTTACCAAAATAAGAACAGTTTGCAGCTCAGGGTACTTTCTAAACAGCTGAAATAAGAAGGTAAGTAATATATGCCTTAGGTACTCACAAAGACTATTTGCATAATCAATGTGGTGTCAGATCCAACACGTGAAAGGAAGGCCTCTCTTCTATTGTAAGTGACAGCCGAAAAAGAATCTACACTCCAAATAATGAATTCTTTAGCTGTCAAGGTTTTTGACAACACCACAAACAAAATGTGGGTATATATATATTTTTGATAACGGACAGGCCATGTTTCTGAATGCACTTGGAGCTTGAAAGCATATCCTTAAATGCTGAAAAAAGAGCTTCCTTCCTTCGTCCCTTCCTTCCTTGTGGCAAAATTGTACAGCTTTCAGTTTTAATGCTACCACAAGAAAGGAATGAAGCAAAGAAATGGAAATCACACAAAAAGACCTTTTCTTCTTTCTTCCAACTCCCAAATGTCAAGGACATTTACCAGACCTCTGTAAGTACCGGAGGCATGAATAGGTGTGCCAGGCACAGACTAACTAAGTAAATTAACTGGGAGTTGGGCTACTTTCACCAGTTCCGAGTGAAAGCTCTCTGTGAAAAGGTTATTGAAAATAAGCACAGCACAGCAGGATGTTGATAATTTTTGTTGCTGCAATTGGTTTCAAGCTTATTTTCCCTTTGTTATAAATGGAAGGGGTTGTCCTAATGCAGCTTTTCTGATCCCCCGCAACAACTAACACAACCCAAGCCAGTCCTTTGCTAAAAGCACATTTAAACGCCACAAAGAAAATAAAGTCAAAGGTAAAAAAGGAAGATTGTTCAATGATGCAATGAGGCTTCAAAGCACTTTGAATTGCAGTGAAAAAGCTATTACCGGCCAATAAACCCACAAAATAGGTGTAATATATTTAAAGCAACAGGTGCCAGCTAATAAGTGACCATTGCATCTTTTTTTAACCAACTGCAGCTTCTAAGTGGCATTCAAAGGCAACCCCATATAGAGCAGATTACAGAAGCCAACCAGTGCTAATAAAGGCACAAGTCACTGTAGCTGGCTCCTCCCTTTGGTCATAAGAGATGCACCACCTAGAATTGCATGAAGGCCCTGTGCTCATGGCTCCACCTTCTCCACTTCCACCAAAGCCTTCATAGAAGAAGCCTTCATCTGTATTAAAAAAAGGTATCACTAAACAGTGTTTTTTTCAAACTTGGCAGCTTCAAGATGGGAATCGTACAACCAGTACGAGATTGGAGGGGATTATTAATTTGGTTGGTCGCATAGTCAGCCCGATGTTTAGACTGGATTTGTCCTTTTTGTCTACCTACGGAGTCTTTACCAAGGACTTGGGATAGGCAAATGCTGGGGTTTAATAACATTAAAGGTATCATTGCAGGATGTAAGCTGTTACAGCAAAAGAACAGCTTTTGCCATAGGCTAATTGTGATTTTGTCAATGTTGTTTTTCAAGTGGTGCTCTAGATGTTTTTATTTATTTATTTATTGGTTCGATTTATATGCCGTCCTTCTCTGGAGACTCAGGGCATCTTACAATGCATTAAACAATAGCCTTTATACTTCTGTATGGCTTTCACCCTCCCCAAGCGGTGTTCTTTTTTATTCAAAGTCAGCTTATTGCCCCCACAATCAGGGTCCTCATTTTACCTACCTCGAAAGGATGGAAGGCTGAGTCAACCTTGAGCCTGGTGAGATTCAAACTTGCAGTAATTGCAGGCAGCTGGTGCTAGTTAACAGCACTTTAATCTGCTGTGCCACCAAGGCTCTAGTTTTGGGATTGCATCCAATATGCTTAGTATTATTGGTACTCTCTTTGTTTTCTTTTGCCATAGTCATTCTATTTCCAGCTCTTTCTATTTTGTGGTTTTCTCTAAATATTTTTATTCTCTTCCGCTATCTCCAAATATTGCAATATCCACTATCCAGACTTTTTGTCTTATCAACAGTTGTCAGGTTTGGGGTATTGTGTGTCAAATGCTTGTCTGTTTAAATTCTAAAGTTCCAGAGCATTTTAGCTTTTTTCATTTCTATTACTTTGTCTGTTTTGTAGCACCATCAGTTCTTCTTGCAGGCGAACGGTATTTCTTGCAGATACAGTATTCCAATACACCATTGTTGCTGCTTTTCATTGTTTGCATTATTTCATTGTGTGAAAACTTGCATCAGCTAAGTAGGTGATCTAGTGTTTCTTCAGCCTCATTGCAGAGACCACATTTGCAGTCTATTTCTGTTTTTTAGCCTTGCCATGTCTGTTTTCTATTCTTCATTTGGTCTTGTAGGTCAGTGTGATCTCTTCAGTATTTAATAAACCTTTCTGGTGTTCCAGCCGTCAGGGTTCCAAGTAATAAACCCATAGCAAGCAAAAGTCCGAGGCAGGTAGATTCCTCAAAGAATAGCTTTATTGGATATATCATATTGGCCCAGATCTGGTGAAAACCAACTCTGAAGGTTCCCAGGTTTTTCACCTAATTAAAAGCAAATGTTTTTCACTTTTCAAAACCATCAGTCAGATGGTCCAATCATGGCTCCATCTGGTTGCCTGGTAACATCACTCCTCCTTCCTCTGACCAGATGTGAGAATGTCCTTGGTTCCCAAGAGAAAGTATTTTATTTTGGCTACAAAGTCCCAACTATCTTAAATCCCCCCTCCCTATCCTTCAGCTCCAGTGTGGTAACACTGAAGGTCCAAGATGGCTTTGGTTAGGTCAGCTTCAAGGTTGACACCAGTGTTAATGCATCTTCTTTACTGTCCTTCAGATAGTCCCCCAATAACCTTATTTCTTCTTCAATTTTAATCGGTAGACTTACAACATTCCATGTCCACCTATCTTTCTTGGTAAACAGAGTCAATCCATGTTGCTGCATGTATGAAGTCATGTATGTATGAAGTCACTAAGTGAACTACTATTGTGATTATCATCTTACTTCAGCTTTTCTTTGTTTCACAAGCCTTATGAAAGTCATAAATGTAAAGATCAGTTGTAAAATTACTTTTTCATCGCCTTCATAACTTAAGGTGACCAGATTTTAACATTGGTAAAGAGAGACACCACTGACGGGGGGGGGGCTTGATTAAAAATTTGGTCTATAGGGAGCAACAAAAATTTTCATAGAACGCAAAAATAGTATTGTAATATATTTTTT
>WNWU01000004.1:37339858-37374993 GCA_012654045.1 Ptyas mucosa
TGTTAAACTTTAAAGAATAAAAGAGAACAAATATGAATAAATAGCAATAATTAGAAACACACATACAAACATACAATGTATTTTCTTTGAACAGAGTATTTGGCCGGTTCACAAATTTAAACAGTGTTTAGTCATTTCAATTAAATCTACAATTTCTATATTTCCTTTTTGCCATAATTATTTCTCATCTTTTTTTTAAAGAACCAATATTACCCTTCACCCTCATCTCTAATCTTAATGAAATTCAATTTTTCACTTCTATTCTATATTATACCCCTTCCCATTGTCATCTATTTTTATTTCCATCCTCACATTGGTTAATTATGTAATATTACAGTTGTTTAATACAAATTCAACATTTTAATATAAATCAATTAGTTATATAACTATCTTTTTTGTATATTAATCAATATGAACATGAATATTCCAATTATTTCCATGCAATCCAATTTCTTACAAATCAATTAATTATATTTATCAATAATAATAAACCAAATAATTTCCCCCATATATTCTTCCAAACCACAACTTAACCATTTCTGCTTTCAACATAATATACAATTAATAGTATCTAAATTATTACAATTCCCTATTTAAATAGAGCTTTTTTTCTTTTGTGTTTTAAAATCTTGAACTTTCCTCTTTTGCTCTAAATTTCCCATTGTTTGCACCTACCTTTTTTGGTGAGGAAAAAGAAAAGAAATCTCTCTCTGTCTCATTTTGTCACGTTGCAGCAAAAATCTCCAGCAATTTACTTCTTTGCAGCTAGCTAGCAACAGAGCCCTCCACAAAATAGCTGAGAGCAAATCAGCTGAGAGTCGGGAGGCCGATCTAATCAACTTATGGTAATTAACCTATGCTGAAGCTGAAAGGGGCTGTTTTTTTCTATTTTTCAGGCACCGGTCTACTCATTTGTTTTCTTTTAACACTGATCAGCTGTAGGGCGGCCCTTTGAAGCCCCGCGGCAAGAATTTAAACAGTTTTTTTCCCCTCTAGCCATCAGCTGGGACTCAGGAGGCAGCAATAGATTGGGAGTGGGCGGGGTAAGCAAACCGTACATTCTTTCCAAAAATCGGGACTTTTTTTAAAAAAATTAAAATCGGGACTGTCCCGCGGGACATCTGGTCATCTTATCATAACTACAAATCGGGGTGGGTTCTAAATTTTTTTACTACTGGTTCTACTACTGGCTTAGTTTGTGGGCGTGGCTTGATGGTCATGTGACAATTATTTAGGATTTAGCAGAGGTACTGGTCTACCAGGCTTTTAACTGCTTGCAGAGCTGTACTGATCTACCCATTTATTATTTGCAGGCACTGGTCTCCCATTTATTTTTGCAGGCACTGATCTACTCATGTATTTTTTTCAGGCACTGGTCTACCCATTTGTTTTCTTTTAACACTGATCAGCTGTAGGGTGGCCCTTTGAAGCCCCACAGCAAGAGTTTAAACAGTTTTTTTCCCTCTAGCCATCAGCTGGGACTCAGGAGGCAGCAATAGATTGGGGGTGGGGCCAAATAAAAGGTAAGAATAATGTGGGGGGGGCACAGGGGCGCACGGGTGGGGCGTCAGGGGGTCAGAATTGGTTCGGTGATGTCATATTGTCACCGCTACCGGCTCAGGAGAACCAGGCCGAACTGGGAGGAACCCACCACTGCTACAAATGGTTGCTAAATGGGACAGTGAGGAATACCTTTATGCTTATTTTGTTTCAGCAGGTTTAACTGTTCAAACCTGTTCAAAATCTTAAAGGAAAACAACCAGTGGTGGGATTCAGCCAGTTTGCACCTATTCAGGAAAACCGGTTGTTAACTTTCTAAGCAGTTAGGAGAACCGGTTGTTGGAAGAAATCTTATTTTGTTTTTTTCCCACTTTACAGGGCTAATCCTGTAAGGAAGGCAAGAAGGAAACATTCTGGTACTATTTCTAGCCTAATCTTTATTGCCTTGCTTACAGAAACTGCCTCCCTGGTTAACCCTTATTACATTGTAACAGCTAAGGCGAAGCACCCATCGACATGAGTGATGTTGAGTTGGCCACGCCTAGCCAGTCACATGACCACCTAGTAGCCACGCCTACCCAGCTGGTCATTAGGGCAGAGAACTGGTTGTTAAATTATTTGAATCCCACCACTGAAAACAACCATAGGCCAGGAGTGAGGTTTTGGATGCTAGGGAAAAAAATTGAAGCCCTAGCTTCTTATGAAATGCTGCAACGGTGGCATGTTGTGACAAGAGTGATATTATTGGCAGCATAATGCACTCTCCTTCACTATAGCTCTGCAGAAACTGTCAGGAAATATGAGTATTTTTTTTAAAAAAAACCTGCCTAATAGTTGCATTTAAGGCTTAAAATCCTTTTCTTTGTCCTATATTGTCTCAACTGAAAGGTGGTCAAAGATTAAACTCTGTATTTTGTTTTGAAGATTGCTGGATTGGAATTAGAGGTGCAAACCTGGCCAACTGGCTTTTATTGCTGGATAGTTCCCTTTTGGAGGCATATATGAATTATATCATGTAGGGTAAAAACAGACGAGTAACTTATGCTCTCAATCTCACACAGCTTAAACGTAATTTATTATTAGCAACGCTTTAAAAAATGAATATCCTAGTACAAAAGATCTTATTATTTTTGGCACCATTATACATGAGTTCTGCCGTTTAAAGCAAAAGAAAACATTAATGAAAGTGCTAATACATGCTCCAGATCTGAAGTACTGGGGAATAAAAACCTGAGCATCCTTTGGCCATTAGAATTTCAGCACCATTTAAGGATTTGGATAATACCTCATTCATCGTCAAAAACCATAGGAAATCAAAGCCAAACACATTTTTTTTCAATTGCGGTTACGAACAGTGCATTCAATATTTCATTTCTATTAAAGTTTCTGTTTTATAAATGTTCCAGGGATTATAGTAATAAATAAATAAAGAACCCTTGCTTGACTTAAAAGTTCCTTTTGTAGTTTCTTCAGAAACTCTGCTTTAACTGATTTCAACCATGTTGGTCATTGGGGTGCTAATTAGGACTTGTTCAAACCACTTCAGAGTTACATATTATATGAATGTGCATGCACATACACAAATTGTACTATAGCTAGTTTATGCCCCTGGCTACTCATAATTCCCCCCCCCTTTTTAAAAATAGTAATGAAGCTGGCAGTCACATTATTACAATCAAACCCAAATGATTTGGTAGTGCTGATTAAAGAGATGTGTGTCACGTCCGTTTTTATCCCTGAGTTATTAATTGGTCAATACCATGTTCATTTTGGTTAATGTTCTTTGCCTTTGCATCACTAATATCTGCTGGCAGGAAAACAAAAAAAAAAGATTGATTTTTTTTGCAAGAGTTTTAACTTCAACATTAAAGAAGACTGCCATCTGACATTAGTGAGTAATATGTGTCAGATGTGGAAGTGCTTTCTTTGATTTTTGTGTTCTAAAGATACATGAAAAATTAGCTCGAACCCTCCATCCATTACAATTTTGTGGAAAGACTTGGAATGAAGATGTTGCTGGAATGAATATATTCACCCTGTGATGTTAGCATGATGTGCGAGTTCAATATTCTCTCTTAAAGGAATCTGACCATTTAATTTTGTTTGATAATTTGTATACCTATCCAGTGGTGGGTTTCTACCCAGGGGTGAAATCCAGCAGGTTCTGACAGGTACTAGAGAACCGGTAGCAGAAATTTTGAGTAGTTTGGAGAACTGGCAAAAACCACCTCTGGCAGGCTCCAGAGTGAGGTGGGAATGGAGATTTTGCAGTATCCTTCTCCTAGAGTGGGGTGGGAATGGAAATTTTGCAGTATCCTTCCCCTGCCATGCTCACCAAACCACACCCACAGAACCGGTAGTAAAAAAAATTGGATTTCACCATTGTTTCTACCAGTTTGCCCCATTTTGGGCAAACCAGTAGTGGCGGCAGGAGGCTCTGCCCACCCGCCCAGAGGTCATCATAGATGCTCTGCACATGCACAGAAGTGCCACATGTGAGCAATGCGAGTGCGCACTCCCAATTCCAAACCGGTAGAGAAGGTAAGTAGAACCCACTACTGTACCTATCCCAGGAAATTGGATTTTTTTTTCTTTGATGACTCTGTAATTCCTTGCATCGGGGTAGAATCAGGGCAACTGAACAGAGCTCAAGCATTTACTGGCCAAATGCCTTTCCTGATGCCTATGTGGAATTCATAGCAGACAATTACTCATTGCATCCAGAGAGATAAATATCTGCCACTACCTAGGAACGAACTCACAGCTTCCTGATTGTGAGGTGAGAGCTCCACCTCTTGGGCACCACACTGCTCTGTATCCCAGGTAATTGGATAATATATATTTTTGGGGGGGGGGGATTGTAAAGTGTCCAGTCAGCTGAGATGGACAGTGATAGAAACTGAATAAATAAAGAAATAAATAAGAATTCCAGTCAGCCTTTAAAATCTCCTGAGTGGACTTGTTATACATTTGCCTGCTCCTCTCTAAAGCCTATATATATATATATATATTCATGATTACAAAAATAAAAATAAATAAATAAATAAATCCTAGATAACTGTAAGTTTTGCATCCAGATTCAGTTTGGACAATTAATAATTAACGGTTTGGACAACAAAATAATGATTAGATTTTCAAATTGATTTTTTAAATAGTTTTGCTTGCACTCCATCAAGGCTTTTCAAGTTACAAATATATCAAAACAAGGCTTGTAACACTACACAAATGCTACTTGATAAAGCTTAGATATACTGTGCTTCAAAAGATTTCTCTGAAATTCTATCACTAGGAAGCAAAAAGATTACAAACTGGAAGTAGTAAAAAAATCTTTATAGGGTTGATATAAAACCTATAAAAGAAGGTTTCCTATCAAATCTAACAGTAATAGAAAACAAGATGCTAAACTCTTCTTCACATTCTAGATTGGACTTTTTGTTATTAATTTGCTGTGATAGAATATAGAGAACACTGTTCTTGAATAAAACATATGATCTACTGATTAATCAGATTCCTTTTCTGATGTGAGTCATAATTTGGCATTTGAAGGATACAGAAGGACAGAATGAGCGTGCAGGGAAGAACGCTGAATTCCCAGTTTGATTGCAAAGAAAAGAGAAACGAAAAGTAAAAAGTAAAAGAAACGTACATTTAGTGAAAGAGAATGTCCAAGGGTTTCTTTCTTTCTTATGATTGTTTAAATTAAGGTTACCTTGAGGATGTTAGATGGACGTGACTACTGTATTAATTTTGGACAATGTGTTTAATTTGTCATTGTCGCTAATTAAATAAAATATTACAAAATCTTAAGCCTAATAACTTTCCATGCAGATTCTTTCATGGAACCGCAATACAAAAGCTTAGGTTTTCAAGGTATGTATCTTAAGCAAAATCCTCTTGAAATAGATGTAGTTTATAGTTATTTTTCTTAGTTGTTATTCTCATGTCTGAGGAATCTTAAATAGATGAACATTTGTTGTTGTTAGTTGTGAAGTCGTGTCTGACCCATCGCGACCCCATGGACAATGTTCCTCCAAGCCTTCCTGTCTTCTACCACCCCCTGGAATCCATTTAAGCTCATACCGACTGCTTCAGTGACTCCATCCAGCCACCTCATTCTCTGTCATCCCATTCTTCTTTTGCCCTCCATCTTTCCCAGCATTAGGCTTCTTCTCCAGTGAGTCCATCCTTCTCATTAGGTGGCCAAAGTTTTTGAGTTTCATCTTCAGGATCTGGCCTTCTTAAAAGCAGTCAGGGTTGATCTCCTCTAGGACTGATCGGTTTGATTGCCTTGCAGTCCAAGGGACTCGCAGGAGTCTTCTCCAGCACCATAGTTCAAAGGCCTCAATTCTTTGATGCTAAGCCTTCCTTATGGTCCAACTTTCACAGCCATACATTGCAACTGGGAAAACTATAGCCTTGACTATACGCACTTTTGTTGGCAGGGTGATGTCTCTGCTTTTTAGTATGCTGCCTAGATTTGCCATATCTTTCCTCCCCAGGAGCAAGCGTCTTTTAATTTTTTGGCTGTAGTCCCTATCTGCGGTGATCTTGGAGCAGAAGAAAATAAAATCTGTCAGTACTTCCATTTCTTCCCCATCTATTTGCCAGGAATTGAGAGGGCTGGATGCCATGATCTTAGTTTTCTTAATGTCGAGTCTGAAGCCAACTTTTGCACTCTCCTCCTTCACCCGCATCAAGAGGGTCTTTAGTTCCTCTTCACTTTCTGCCATTAGAATGATATCATTTGCATATCTGATGTTGATATTTCTCCTGGCAATCTTAATTCCAACTTTTAATTCATCTAGCCCCACCATTCTCATGATGTGCTCTGCATATAAGTTAAGTAGGCAGGGCAACAGTATACAGGCCTGCTGAACTCCTTTCTCCATTTTGAACCAATCAGTGGTTCCGTGTCCAGTTTTTGCTGTTGCTTCTTGACCTGCATTCAGGTTTCTCAAGAGACAAATAAGATGGTCTGGTACTCCCATCTCTTTAAGAACTTGCCACAATTTGTTGTGATCCACACAATCAAAGGCTTTAACTGTTTTTCTGGAACTCCCTAGCTTTCTCTATGATCCAGTGTATGTTGGCAATTTGATCTTTAGTACCTCTGCCTCTTCGAAATCTTGCCTGTACTTCTGGTAGTTCTTGGTCCACATACTGCTGGAGCCTAGCTTGTACAATTTTGAGCATAACTTTGCTAGCATGTGAAATGAGTGCAAGACAAACATAACAATCACCCAAAACAAAATAGTCATGGTGAAGTTTGGCAGGTATGTCATCATCTACTGGTGAATTTGTAAAGCAAAGGTTTCTTTCTACCCTTAGACAAAGTTGATAAGATGTCATAATCATGTCTTTCCATATGTCCTTCCTATTTATGTCATAGTTGTAAATAGATTTGGGATTATTAACACTCTGAATATGTTGTCTATGCAACAGCAACACTATTAAATTCCCAGCCACTTTTTCTTCTTAGAATCAAAGAAATTAATTCCTCTTTGGTTGTTGCAAAATTGAAACATACAAGGTATCTGGCACCATATTAACAAGAGCAGCAAGTTTTCACCATCCTTTTCTATTCTAGAACAGAAAAGGTTAATTTAGTAGCTCCTCCCCCCAAAAAATACCCCCACCACTTTTTCTTGTCTTCAGAGAAATGCACCCCAGCTGAAGGAACTGCAAAGTTTTCTGGACCTTCAACAATTTTTGAGCCCCTCCCATAGTAGCCCCACCAACATGCCAAACATGAACAATTACAGGTAGTCCTTGACTTAAAACAGTTCATTTAGTGAACAAAGTTACAATGGTACTTTAAAACAGTGATGGATGACCATTTTCCACACAACTATTGCAACATCTCCATGGTCATGTCTTCAGAATCCAGACATTGGCAATCTTGGCAATATAAATTGCACAGTGCACAATTGCACTGTCCCAGGGTCATGTGATTACCTTTTGCAACCTTCTGACAAGCAAAGTCAGATTCACTTAATAACCATATTACTAACTTAACAAATGCAGGGATTCACTTAACAGCTGTGGCAAGAAAGGTAAAATAGGGCAAAATTAACTGTCTCACTTAGCAACAGAAATTTTAGTCTCAATTGGGATTGTAAGTCAAGGACTACCTGAAATCAGTGCAACAGTTTGTCTTCAGACGTTATGGATGCTTCACTGCTGAACTTTTATAAGAAGAGATTGGGGACTTCCGGTGGGACCGCAACTTCGCCGGACGCTTCTTTCCGAAGCGCCAACCCAGTGCTCCGTAGAACCGCAAGAACAGTGACTATCAGCTGTCTTGTGGTTTGGAAACTTTCCTCCTGGTAAGAGCGGGGAAAGTGAGTAGACGGGTGGGGTAGAGCTCCCTAAGAGTGCCAGATTTTACCCATAATCTGGTGCTCGAAGATGAGAGCTCCCCGCTAAGCCTGTCAGTACTCCGGACCCTGGATGTCTCTGCTTTGCAGAGCTAGATGTCGTGGCCATCCCAGCAACCAACTTTAAATAAATATTTTTGAATCGAGCTGGCGGAGCACAAGCAGCAAGAATAAAACAGCAAGTATTTTCTTTTTTTTAAACTCCAAAGATTTACCTTCTTTAAAAGATTTTCCTTATGCAGAGAAAGTGAAAGCAAGATGGCATTTGAGTTTCAATGGGGCGTGAAGAAGTGAAAGTAATTATTGATAAGCCCCTGTTTGAAAAGTAAAACTCTATTCTGAAAAGTGGATTAACCAAGAAAGGAAGTAATTATAATAATTGAAGCAGTAATATAAATTACAAATTGCAAGGGATCTTTTTTTTTCCTTTTTGATACTTTTTTTCCCTGTCCTTTTGGAAGGGAAAGAAGAAGGGGGGCAAGATGGCTGGTCTTTTTGAAAGCAAAGAAAGTAAAGAAGGGTTAATTAACCCTCATATATGGTCTGATTTTGAGGAAGCTCTGAGCTCAATTACCTCTGCTTTATTGGGAAAAATTGATACTTTATTTCAAGCTTTTCAAGCTGGAAACAATGAAATACATGGAAATACTGAGTTGCAATCTAGCAGTGGGGGATTGACTGAAGAGCTGGGAGAAGGAAAAAAACAACAACAACAGCCTACAGTATTTTTGGAGAGCAAAATGGATGCTTTGCAGAATAAGGAGCAAGAAATTTTGGGAGCTGATGAGACTTTGGCTATACGAATTCTTTGTTACAAAGTCCAATCTGCAGTTAAAGAGCTGCTTTCAGAAGAAGTTATACTTTTGCAAAAATTTTATAATATGCAATTCCAAAAAATGCAAGATTATATTGGAGTTAAAAAAGGCAGAGGAATCAGAGTGAAGAAAAGAGTTTGTAAAAAGGAGAAGAAGAAAGACTGGAGACAAGGAAAATAACCCTGCTTGATGAGATGATGGTCCTTAAAAAGTATTGTTTAAGTGCTTAAAGATTTTGAACTTTTGGAAGAAAACATCCAACAGCTTAATGCCAGTTAACTAAGCGATGAGCGACGATGAGGAGGTAACCTACAGTTGTATTGGAATATTTTGAGAAGAATAAACAGATCACTGCAATGCTGGTGTGTTGGGTTGTGAAATAAGCCTTGACCTGAGTGATTTGGAATATTTTATTAAGGACTGTAATAAATTTGGACTTAATTGTAATTGCAGAAGTTTTAATGAATATAGTAAATTGGAGTTTTCTGTTTGAAGGTAATAAATATAAGGCAAAAGGACTACGGGCCTAGGGCAATTGCAGCTGATCTGGTGGTTTCCCTAATACGTCTGATGAACTTATTAATCTAATTTTTGGCTGGATTTGATGGATATTATTTGATATACAATTACAAAGTCACTCGGGGGTTTTTTTTATATAAAGAAGCATTTTTTATTTAGGTGGGTAGATGCAAATGAAGACATTCTACATGCTGTTGGAAGACGTGACCATAAGATTAACAACTGGTTTAATCTAGTATGAAGAATTTAAATGTTTGATATAGCTACTAAATGATGTTTTTAGTTGATTTGTTAATATGTACTGATAAACTAATAAGAGGTTTGATTACTGCTTTTTAGCTAGAAAATATATATTTTTTAAGTGTTTTAACTATAATTGGACCTTAATGGTTTAAAAGTGGAGGACGGAAGAGTTTATATAATATTTTATTTTAAATTTGGGGTTTTTGAATGAGGTTTCTTTTTTTGTTTTCAATGAAAGAAGTTATAAAATATCTTGTTAAACTGTATAGATTTAATAATCTGCTAAGTATGTATTAGTTAAATTGAGTAACGATAGGTTTGATTAGGTAATATTTAACTGTTTTATTAACTGCTGCAATTATAAATGGATACTAATTCTGTTAAATTAGATGGAATAAGAAGAAAGAAGACTTGCTTTCCTTTTATTTACTTGTTTAATGATTATGATAAGTGAGAGATGGAGTTGAATTTAGGGGATTCAAGCTGTATTTTATATTTTGTATTTGCTCTGGGAAGTCGGGGGGTGGTCGGGGAGGGGGGGAAATGTACGTAAAACTTTTAAAACTTTTTCAATAAATTTTTTTTTTAAAAAAGAAGAGATTGGGCAGCCATTTGTCTGAAATGGTATAGGGTCTCCTGCTTTAGTAGGGAGTTGGACTAGAAGACCTCCAAGGTCCCTTCCAACTCTGTTATTCTGTTAAGGTTTCTTCCCATCTGTGTTATAGGACTGGTTAAGGACAAGATGTCCAATCAAGAAATGTATCTGGAAACTGCTTTAGCTACACGTGGATTCGTCTCTGAAATGCAAGTGTTATCACAAAGCCTCCCTTTTCTGGCATAATCTCAACTGCAAAACCTAGAGATCTATAAGTGAAAAAAATAGTTATATAAGAATGTCACTATTACATTCTCACTTTAAAAGATTTTATAAGACTGAAGGGAAGCAAAAGATGTCCAGATGGACAGACCAAAGGCAGAAGCTGAGATTGAAAGAGAAGGACTAATAGTAGCAGAAAGGAAAATGAAGACATTAAAGAGTGGATGGTTGTAGAAAATAGGAACAGAGAGACATTGGATTAGAGACCTGTCTTGCCCAAACTGTTTTCTTATGATGTTTTAGAGTGTTCTCATGGCAGTCTTCAGCCTGACACAAGGAACAGAAATCATTATTTATCTGCCTTTTGTGGGAGAAACATTAGAAAAGGATTAAAGATGATGACTGTCTCTTCAACTATATTCCCAAATTCTTTTCGGAGGGAACAAAGATCTAACAGAATTTTGTATGTCAGAAGATTTCTCTCTGATTAAAGTAGGCTGAGGGGATAAGCATGGCAGTGTAACTTGTATGAGCTAGTAGATTTGGTATGCATATTCCTAAGGTTGTGATGAGATAATTAAAACACACATTAGTTTTGGAACAGTTCTACGGCATTAAAAGATATACATTTTCAAAATGTTCTTTTCTACTAAAAAGGTTGTTGAAGTTGGTGTTTTATGTGGTTGTCTAAATAGTTTTGATTTTTGCTATTAGTGTTCAAAAAACATGACAAAATGTTTTTCCAACAGCTCATTTTATTTAACCCAATTTTAAGACATGCAAATGTATTAATGAT
The DNA here is from genome assembly GCA_012654045.1 of Ptyas mucosa. NCBI lineage: Eukaryota > Metazoa > Chordata > Lepidosauria > Squamata > Colubridae > Ptyas > Ptyas mucosa. Next base: position 37,350,926 of record WNWU01000004.1, read on the forward strand.
GTCTAGTTATCCCTTCCTTTTCATTTTAATTAAAAGTATGTTAATTTTAAAGTAAATTTGTTTTAAATTTACTGAAAAAAGATGTATTATAAGGGATAAAATAACATTTCAAATGAAAGTCACCCTTATGTTTATCAAATGTATGGGTTCTTGCCATCTCCTATATAATAATATTTATTCATTTGTATCCTGCCTTTATTATTTTTCATAATAACTCAAGACAATGAACATATTCAACACACTTCCTTCTCCTATTTTCTCCACAACAACAACCCTGTGAGGTGAGCTGGCTGAGAAAGACTGACTGGTTGGTTTTCATGACTAACAAGGGATTTGAACTCACAGACTTCTGGTTTCTACCCTGGTGCTTTAACCACTAAACCAAACTGGATCTATATACCTGTAATATGATTTAAGCATTAGTATTCTTCACTTAAACTCTGTAGGGGTACATCACTACACTTTTGTCACTTGAACTTTACTCATTAGATTTTATATAATTGGTTTTTGTTAACGTTTATATTTTAAATGTTTTTAAAGTGTATGTGTTTATATGGGTTTTTAAATGACAAGATAACACAAACAGATTTAGATACCTCATTTTTTAAGAAGAGTGTATTGGATGTGAACAGTAAGTCATTAGTTTTTAGAACTATCCATGGAATTTGTAGAATTTGGCACTGTTATAATTGCAGTCTGTCAGAGACCAACAAATCTGTAATGTGTTAGTTAATGACCATACAATGAAAGGTGTCTTCTACGAAATGTAATGAAGACATCAATTTAGTATAAAATTTACAAAAGATAAGTCTGCAAAGGAGTAAATTAAATATCCTTGTTTTAGAGTCTATTATCAACTTGTCAGGCAAACTATTTCAGTTGCTGTCTTAAATATTTAAGAGGGAATATATTTTCTGTCTTATAATAGCATTTCACCTTCCACTTCCCATACAGAATGATAGTGTTACTGATATTACAACACCCTACCCTGTCTTAAACATGCAATTTAAGTGAAAGATAATTTAAATCTAATTACAGGAATCCTGGAGAGACAGACAATATATTGCTCATATTTTAAATGAAGTTATTATCAGGAAGTTCAATAACATACTAGAAAGGAAATGTGTACAAAATACTTCATTTCAATCAGAATAATAAAATACCTATCCTTTGAATGCTTGTGTTTTTTCAAGGCATTATGTGGAAACACTTTAAAAAAACATATTAGATTTGTGTAAAGGAAAAAGAGCATGGATTTTAGCAGAGGAACAAAAGAGGAAAGCATGCTTGGCTACTATTCCTATCTTTTTCAATGCCATTTCTTAGCTATATATATATATGCTTTCCATCATTATGTTTAAAAGACAGATCAGTAGATGGGGAGGTTGAATAATATTGGTGTATGATAATCAAAGTCATATCCAATCTTAGCCTGGATAGAAGCAACTGCAGAGAAGATCCAGGTGGTATCCAGATCTTTCCATATTCTCTCACTCCATTATTGATTCACACCAGAGGTCTGGATCAGGCAAACCGGTAGCGGCGGTGGCGAGAGTCTCCGCCCCCTGCATGCGCAGAAGTGTCGCATGCATGTGAGTGTGCATCCGCGCCCATGAGCGAATCGGTAGCGACGGGTTTTGAAACCCGCCTGTGATTCACACACTGTATTACAAAAGAACTGTAAACATAATATGTTCGGTTTCATTTTGCTTATTATATTGTGGAACATAGTCACTGCAGCTTTCTAACCATTATTAAAATAAAACACGGCTTAGTGCACTTTGTGAGGTGAACCAACATGTATTATGAATAGAAAGAACAGTTGTATGGAATTATTGGTCAAAGGGCACAATTTATAAGGCCATTAAACCTGTGTCCTTATATCCAGAGGTAGGATTTACTTACCTTCCCTATAGGTTTGCAAATGTGAGCATGCATGCGCAATAGTCATGTATTATGTATGGGCAGGTGGGTGGATTCTCCCGCAGTCACCGCTACCAGTTTGTGTGATCCAAAGAGAACTGACTGAATCCCACCACTGCTTATATCTGTTAAGGTATTTAACTGATAGGAGTTGACTTCATACATGGTAGATCTGGCTACCATGCCTGGGACTCAGCCATGTGATGTGATCTGGGATGAGTTTGATAAAGAAAACAGGACTCTCCAAATAGTTTGTTCAGCCATATGCTTGCTTAATATAGGTTTCTCTTGGTTTATTAAGACCACCCTGATGATGACCTGCAATTGGGTACATGCTATGATGTGGGCTTCTTTGAGGGAGGGATTGTACCTTTAGCCTTGAAAGGTGAAGCAGATTCTCTGGCTGAAGAAGATTCATACTGATGCAGAAGATTTCAGGTTCAATCTTTATCTTCTCAGTTGGGGAAAAAATACCTGTTCTGGATGGACCAATATTTTGTTTTGTTTTAGTTGTTTTGTGTGTTCTCTCTCTCTCCCCCCCTCTCTCTCTCCCCCTCCCTCCCTCCCTCCTTCCCTCCCTCCCTCTCTCTCTCACACACACATATCTATCTATCTATCTATCTATCTATCTATCTATCTATCTATCTATCATCCAACATCTGTCATCTATCTGTCATCTATCTGTCATCTGTCATATCATTTATTTTATCCAATTCAAGGCAGTATACCTAATGCTCTCTCCTCCTATTTTCCCTCCATCAATGACCCTGATTGATAGGTTGGGGTGAGGGAGCATTATTGGCCCAAAGTTGGCTTCCATGCTTAAGGAAGGACTTGAATGTACAAATTGCTGATTTCTAGTTCAGCATCTTAACCATGATATACCTCCTTCTTTCCAATATGAGAGGTAAGCATGCCAAGTAGAACTAATCTTTTCCTAATAATTACAGTGTAAAGTCTTCCTTGAATAGAGATGGCTTAATTCCCATTTAACAATTTAAAACAAAAAATCTCTCCCATATGCATATTATCTGAGACACATGCAAATCCTAGACACATGCAAACAAATACTTCAACTAGTCAAGGATACTGGTACACAATAGACAAGAATATGCATGTGTCCCAAGAACCAAAAAGCCATCACAAATGTAAGAAATATTTAAGCATTAGCATATTGTGAGATGTGTATCTGTAAAGTTTTTATAGCTAGTATATTTGTGAGCATTGCTTCATACGTCAAACTTGGGCTTTGATTAATATGTGCAATTTGTATATATGTAGGAATAATTTTCTTATTTTCTTTTCAGGAAATAGCTGTATTTCATTTCCTTTTCCAATTATGTCTATATGGAAGCCCTCACAAGGTGAAAAATAAGCAACAGTTTTAAAGTGTTGCACAAAATTTATTTTCTGTTATTTTCCTTTTAAAATACTATTTAGCTCCCTGACATGTGCATCATTCATCTAATAATAAAAATCTACTACACAATTAAACTGATAATTAACTGTAACTAACCTTTTTTAAAATTGCTCCTAAAAATATTAATCTACATGTAAATAATTCATAGTTTAGACAAAAGGTGTGACCTGGCTAATATTGGATAGGACCCATTTTTAAACCTTTGATTAATTTTTAGACTTTGAAATTTTGACCATTTTAAAAATATGATTTATTTACTAAACATTAGCACGATTTTATAGTGAGTACTTCACTTTCATAGAGAGGAGACTAGAGGCTAACATACTAACTTAACTTGTACTTAAAATGTATGCTTTCTTTGGGTTTACAAAATATTTCATTTTACTGTGTCAATTCACAGTTCTAATTACACAAGGTTCGTCTAAAATTTATGGCTTTACATGAAACTTAGAAGGAAGAAATGGCAGTTTTATGAAATTTATTCTTCCCATGCTTACTCTATGTCTATAAAATATTTTGTGACTTGATAGAAAATCAGGACAGAAAATTAATGATTTTCAGTAATATTAAGAGGTATATGCATCTCAACAACCATATTTGTATTTAGCATATTAGGCAAAGGAAGCATTTGAAAAGTTTGCAAATAACAATTTATTTACATGTAGGATCTGTTCTTTCAGAGACATTACATTTTTTTCAAGTGACGTTATACTATTTTTTCCCCCAGTTACAGCAGAACCCATAACGTGGAATGGGTTCAGTTTTATCCAAAAGAACACATATTAATGACTTATTTTTATGGTCATTTTATCATTTATCATTTTACAATGATAAATTTGAGAGAATATGGATGATTCAAGCTGATGCTTAAAAGAGAAAATAATTACACTCTCGAATTTCTGTTTCGCAGACTAGTTGCTCAAAATATTTTGCTGTGTTTATTGGCTTATCTCTTAAAGTTTCATTTGAGATGTGATTTCAACTTCTGCATCACAGAAATCGTTATTTGTAAGCTGGTGTAAATTATAAGTCTGCTATTCAACAAAGAAAGGACAAATATACCAAAGGAATGATAATGTTATCCCAAAATGTATCGCTGGAATAGTCAACACGCAAAGGCAGCATAGCATAACTCTTACTGATTGTGTGTTGTTACTCTTGATACCTTTGACTCTTTTGGACTAGATTAATCAAAAGTTGTCCAGTGTCTAATAAAGTAGTCATCCTTCATTCCTTTGTTTGTTATTCTAATAGTGTTTTTAATGTATGAATCTAGTCATATTCTAGCGTGATTAATTATATTAATTTATTTTGAATACAGATCAACAAATACTATTTTTCTCTTTAAAGAAAAGGGGGCATGTGTGCAATTGTGCATTTCATGAATTAGCATAAGTAATACCTAAACAGATGTTTATTAGTAGAAGTTATTCATTAGGTAAGCAATCCTTTGGGAATGTGGACACATTTTGAATTGTGTCAAGGTGACTGTGGGGAAAAACTTCTTGCCAGATCACAAATGGTTGCCATAGTGTACATGGCCAATCACAAAAGAATCCAATTGCAGATGGTAACTCAATGAGTTTTGCATTATCTGCTTCATCTTTTTTTGATCAATGGTTTAACCAATGACTATGTACACACAAACACACTACACATATTATATGGATTTTTTAGTCATGTTTGAAGTCTTGCAAATAATCTTGATTTTGTGGACTCTGAGAGAGTCTTGGGGAAATGGTAATGGCATATTGCAAAGACCTTGGGAGTTGGAGCAAAGAGATATTGCCTAGGGAATCTTCAAAAAAGAGACAGCCTAGCCTCCAGCTGAATAGCGAATGGGGAAAGAGTCTCAGAAGCAACCCTTTCCAAGGCCAGAATGAGACAACTTGCCACAGCCAACTTTTCAAGGCCAACTCACTGTGACCAACTTGCCAAGGCCACCTTGCTCTGGGACAATTTGCACCATCAACTCGCCATGGGACAACTTGCCCCAAGACAATTAAATAATTCAATTTAATTATTTAAAATAATTTTAAAAATATTTAAATTTTTGTCATTCATATTTCATTTTGTCCTTTCTTCCGCATCCTTTCCTTAATTATCCTATTCCACGATATTTTCAATATTGTCCTATGGTGAGTTGGCCATGGTGAGTTGGCTGTTGTGATTTGGCCATGGCGATATGGCCATGGCAAGTTGAGTTGTCATGCTGCGTTGAGTTGTCTTAGACCCTCCAAGAGTATAAAGATGATGGCAGGAGAATTGTACTTTCAGACTTTCAAGATTCTTTTAATATAGCATTAGAATAAATTAGAATTAGTTTACTGATTGAGCTTCCTGTAAGGTTGACAGAATTTCAAGGGGTCCCTGCACCATACTTTAATAAATGATGCAGTAAAATATGATACAGTAGGTAGGGTGTAAGATAGTGTGTGTATAAATGGTTATATTATATTATAATAAAAATTGTGATATTCTTGTATGTGGTGGTTCCTTTCTCCATCTATCCATCAATTACTCACATCCTAATACAAAGTACATAACAGTAAATTTAATATACCAGTATTGGCTAATATTTTTTTGATGGATGTATCTTTAATATGCTTACTTCAGAAATGCTGTTTTTTTTTCTTTTTCAGAGAAAGACAAAGCCAGTGTCCTGTGTTAAAATTTACATTTTTTTTCTTAGAAATTACAATTTTCGAAGTATAAGATCTGGTGATCTCTAAAATGTATTACTTCCTCCAAAGGCAACACTGTTCAAAACAAGCAAGTGTGATATGAAAACAGTCTAAAATCTATCCATCGTGTCATAGACTGCTCACTGTTTTCATAACAGTTCCCAGGAGCTGACAAAACACAGTAGAGTTGTTAGCAAAGTTAAATAGATGTTAGGTTGCACCCTGGGGAACAGAAAAATTGAGCATCCTAATTCTCCATACCAATTATCTATGGAGAACTAAAAGTAACATTTCTGACACATATTTCTCACATTCACAGAAAAGCTTACATACAGCAAAGATGCCAACTATGAAAAACCTAAAAAATGGCAAGTGTTTACATTTTTTATGAAATACCAACTTTAAACTTGATTTAGATTATTAAACAATTTTTTTTTCTGTTACCAAAAATCATTTTCATAGAAAAACCAAAAAGGTATTGAATGGCACATTAATAATTCATATAACACTTTATTTTCCACATTCATTGTTGAAAAAAACATAGCACAACCCACCAATTGTTGGATTTACAATTCTCGACAATTTGTCCATTATTAATCTTGTATGTTCATTAAATGAACATGTGGGAATAATTAGTAATGGGATGCGAACAACTATTCTTCTTTCGCTGAGAAACTAGTCTAGTTATTCAGCTGCAATTACGCCTTGAACATCTGAGCACTCCTAGTATTGTGAAACTTCATCCATACCATTACCAGTAAGTTATTTAGCCTTGCTTGGTCATCCCTATGTCCACTACAGAGACCCAATTTGGAAAGATGTTGGAATCTCATTCTATCAGATATTCTTGGATATTCTTGTTGGTATAGGAGCTCTCAGTCATCTTAGCTTGCCTAGCTCCCTTGTTGCTGTTGCTCATGATGCTCACAGATAACATTTAACTATTAATATAAGAATCTCTGATGTTGATTCTTCTGCCTTATTAATTCCATTATCAGATCATGAGGGCTGTTATGTTCTATTTAATAAAGTTCTACTTCTTCAGAGTCATGTGCAACAAGATCAGAATGCCATTTTTAAACACAAATATGGGGAAAATACCAACAATTATGCAATAATCAGCAATAATTCATCCTGCACAGTCTAGTTTTATGAACAGAATAGAATAGAATAACAGAGTTGGAAGGGACCTTGGAGGTCTTCTAGTCCAACCCCCTCCTCAGGCAGAAAACCCTATACCATTTAGAGAAATGGTTGTCCAATATCTTATTAAAAACTTTCAATGTTGGAGCATTCACAACTTCTGGAGGCAAGTTGTTCCATTGATTAATTGTTCTAACTGTCAGGAAATTTCTCCTTAGTTCTAGGTTGCTTGTCTCCTTGCTTCTTGTCCTACCCTCAGGTGCTTTGGAGAATAGCTTGACTCCCTCTTCTTTGTGGCAGCCCTTGAGATATTGGAACACTGCTATCATGTCTCCCCAGTCCTTTTTTTCATTAAACTAAACATATCAGTTCCTGCATCTGTTCTTCATATGTTTTAGCCTCCAGTCCCTTAGTCATCTTTGTTGCTCTTCTCTGCACCCTTTGATTTATTTTTGGCTTTGCTTTTCTGAAAAATAGGAATAAATTTGCCAGTACCCTAACTTTTTATGAGGAAATGATACAAGCCAAATCAATATAGGTTTTCATTTATCATCCTGTAAACTCTGATCTTCAAAATTACCTGAATCTTTTTGTTGTTGTTTTGGGACAGAAGAAAACGTGCAGAGGTAGTGGCTTTCTGTGGAGAATAGCTGTGCTATGTTTCATTACTTAGGTGCAATGAAAAACATGAGTATTTATGTAGAAGGATTAAATCTTTTTCTGAAAGGTGTAGAGCCGAGTTTCAGAAATTGAGGCAGAAATATAATAGATTACTCTTCTAGGCTTTTCCATAAAATAAATTGATTGTCAATTCAGATCAGAAATGTAATGTGGTTAAAAAAGACTCTGTTACAACTATTCAGTGAGACATTGTGAGGTGGAACATTAATAAAACTAAGGAACATGTTGCACAAATAATCTCTGAAGATGCTAAAACCTTCATCACTACTGATCTGGTCACAAAAACATTCTGATATGAGTACAGAATTGTTTATGACTTCAGTACTTTCCTTCCAACATATATTTATTATAAACTACAAACAATTGTTGTACCAAAACTGCCAATGAAATTCTCTGTAGTTCCTTAGATTTCCAGAGAAACAAATTGTGGTTAGAACTTCATTGGGACCCTGTATTTTAATCAGCAGTTTTAGACTCGTTTTTTTATCTTGGGGAATAAATCTCTATTCTGAATGATCTCACTTCATCTTGGGATCTAGGTTTTTGCCCAATGATACATCTCACCCAGGGGTGGGTTCTACTTACCTCCGCTACCAATTTGCAATGGGAGCACGTGCATTCTTCTGGACATGTGCAGATCATTCCTGATGACATCTGGGAGGGTGGGCAGAGCCTCCTGCCACCGTTACTACCAGTTCGCAAGAACCGGACCGAACCGGGAACAACCCACCACTGATCTCTGCATTGAAAAACATACATCTTGGTGTGTGACACAAGACTGATTCTGTGGAGTTGAATTCTCTTAGTTAATATGCTCATAGGAGAGAGCCAGTTTAGTCTACAGATTAAGGCATCAGACTAGAAAACAGAAGACCATGAGTTCTAGTCTCGATTTAGACATGAAGAAAGCTGGGGAAACTTGGTCTAGTCACTTCCTCTTAGCTCTGAGAAGGAGATAATGGAAAATCTTGCCAAGAAAACTTCAGGAACTTGTCCAGGCAGTCTCTAAGAATTTGACACAACTGAATGGAATAAAAAGAAAATTTTCCATAGGTTGAAAGATAATCCCTGTTATCACAAACGTGCTTTAATGGTCATGATTGAAAATGTTTAAGTTTTTCTGGACTTTTTCTGTACATCACTTTTTTAAAAATAGAATATAGTCAAGCAGAAGACAATTTTTGCATATTTTTCTAGCTTTTCTCACAAATATCCTGTTTTGCCTATGGGCTATTTGCCTCTAATCTATGTTTTAGCCCATTAGTTCCAATAGTAACTAACTTTAAAAAGTTATTTTTTTAAAAGAAGTTCTATTTCCCGACATTTACAAGGTAAAGAAATCCATAAATTTAACTTAAATTTCTTTAGCTCTTTCATCCACTGTTTAGCATATTTCAGTGCTATTAAAACTACGTGCATGATTAAATTATCTCCAGAGTGGCTTTTTGTATTAAATATGTTCATTATTTGATATAACTATATCAAGAACAAATCTTCAAGAATTAGTAACAGGTGAATAACGCATTTTGCATTACTTTTGCATCAGTGTGGGATGCTTTGTAACACTAGGTATTGATATGAAAATAGTAAAGACAGTGCTATAACCTAAATTCTTTAAACAATCATTGCATGATTTTTTGGTGTATTATTTTTTTGTTGTTGTTAGACTATTTTTCTTCAAATGTCCACATTGGCATCAGTAGCGTGTATATATATATGTATTCCTAGGCATGTAAATCATACCTTTTCAACACATGCCTGTTGTTACTGGATAGAAAAAAAAATATAGATCTCAACTGAATTCAGTAATGTAATTCATCTGAAGTTTCTTGCTGACAATGCACATCCCAAGAGCACAGTACTTTGTGACAATAGCAGAACACCACAATTGTAAGACATCCTGTGCATTTGGCTGGGGACAACAGCCTGTTATGTGGAGAGCAGAGAGAGCAATTATTTACAATTTAACTTTGATGTGCAAGAAAAGTTTTATTGTGTGTCAAATATCATGTGTAATGCTGGGGAGAAATTTATCATAGGTGACATGCTGAGCCAAAGAGATTTCCTTGCCTTCTGAAACTTAGCTGTGTGAAGTAGAAAAACTTTCAAGTATGAAAAAGCAATCTGCTAAATTCTTTAATACCCTTAGATAATTGTTAGTACTTTGAGAAAAAAAAATATGTTGTATTTCCCATTAAAACCTCTGCTAGATTATTGCATTTGTCTCTAGATTAGCCATCCATAAGAGTAACTTGCTCTTATGACTAGTGTATGAAAGAACCTTCAGTAGCACAAATACCTATTATTTGAATAGAATACCCCCATCTTCACCCGCATCTTTAATAAATCACTGGAGATATGTCATGTGCCTTCTTGCTTCAAATACTCTACTATTATCTGGTCCCCAAGAAACCCTCCATCAAGAGGGTTGGGAATCAGAGGTCGGCGTCACATACTGTAACAACTAGTTCGCCCAGCACCAGAAATGTGAGCACTCATGCGCTCTCACCTGCTTCGCTCGCATGTGTGCCATCTGGACATCCACGTGGCATAAAAACATGGCAATTCTGCCACGTGTGCCTTCTGCACATGCATGCGGCATCAAAAACACAGCGATATAGAACGGGATTGTGCCCAGGCGGGTGGGTGCCCACCTGAAAATCATCACAGACCCACTGTTAGACCCCTTGAAGTTTGCTTACCATGCAAATAGATTGGCAGATGATGCTGTCAATATGGCACTGTGCTACATCTTGCAACATCTTGACTCCCCAGGGATCTATGCACGGACCTATGTCTTTTTGTAGACTTCAGATCAGTATTCAATACCATCATCCAGAAATTCTTCACTCTAAAATGACTTAGCTAGCTGTGCCTGTCCATACTTGTAGATGATTATAAGCTTTCTGACAGATAGAAAGCAAGAGCTGAAGCTAACCACATTGAATATCCAAACAATTAGCATAGATGCCCCTCATGGCTGTGAGCTTTCTCCATTATTTTTTTCTCTGTGTACCAATGACTGCATATAGAAGGATCTCTCTGTTGAAGTACTGAAGTTTGGCAGATGACACAACAATCATTGGTCTCATTTGAGACGATAGTCTGCATATAGATAGGAGATTGAATAACTGGCACTTTAGTGCAGCCACAACAATCTGGAATTGAACATGCTTAAAATTGTGGAGCTGAGAATAGATTTTAGGAGGAGCTCTCCTATTTTACCACCTCTTGCTATACTAGACAACACAGTATTAACAATAGAGTCCTTCAAGTTTTTGGGTTCCATAATCTCCCAGGATGTGAAATAGACACCTAACATTAGAACCACTATTAAAAAGGCACAACAAAGAATATTCTTCCTGCATCAACTCAAAAAGCTCAGACTACCCGAGGAGTTGTTGATGCAGTTCTACAGAGGAATGATTGAGTCTGTCATTTGTACCTCTATAACTGTCTGGTTTGGTACAGCAACCAAACTGTCAGGTACAGATTTCACTGGATAGTTAGGATGCAGAAAAATAATTGCAACCAACCTGCCTTCCATTGAGGACCTGTATATTGCATGTGTCAGAAGGAGGGCTGAGAAAATATCTACGGACCCCAAATATCCTGAACATAAACTGTTTCAGCTCCTCCCCTTGGGATGCTGCTATAGGGCATTGCATGCCAAAACAGCTAGACATAGAAATGGGTTTTTTTCACCTCATACTGTTAGGATGTGGTGTAAGCCTAACAGGTTGTCCAGGCAATATATGTGTTCTATAACTGTAAATGAGTTCTGTAACTTTAAGATGTAATGCTGAGTAATTGTACTGATGAGTCATTGTAATTGACTGCTAACTGACTGCTGACTGCAATTATCATAATTGTACTGTTGAGTCATTGCACTGCTGACTCCACTTATCTTAAGTGGATAATTACTAGTGTAAACTGTATATAAGAAGAGAGCTGAGCTATAGTCATTGTTGGATGACTTGTTGGTTGGAACTGTTACTATCATGTGTGAAGGAGCTCTCATCGTGGATGGATCAACAGCGTTGGATTGCTGTTTATTACCTACTGCTGTTTTGTATGGTAAGATAATTTCTGTAACTCCAGACTGATTTGAATGGCTAAAGACTTGGATTGATTAAAAGACTATGCAATTGTTTTTTCCACTACAAAGTAAAAGCTTTGTTAAACCAGTTTGTATGTATTGTATTCATTTGCTCTCAGTACCGTTTCTCTGTGCACTTGCTCTGCTGGTTGGTTAACACAACAATATCCTTAACACATACCGTCACTCTGTTAAACACCTAATTTGTAATGTATAAGACATATATATTATGTCTTACGTATAAGTATATTTACCCATGTAGTACGGCTGTACTACTATTCTTATCTTTCCTAACATCTTCTCTTACTGGTATCATTATTATGGTTATTACTATTCTGTTGTTTTGCTTGTACACCAAGAGCTTCTGCACTGGAGACAAATTCCTTGCGTGTCTAATCATACATGGCCAAATCAAGTATTCTATTCTATAAAGTATTCTAGTTGCTAAAGCTCAAGAATCATTGCAAGTTCCAAAGCCTGACTTGTCTTATTCAATGTTATGTGGATCAGTTTTTCTGACAACAGATCTAAGGAATAATGTAGAATCAGAGAAGACCTTGAAACTAATATCTGTGCTACTTACCCTTTAACTTCATTGCAAAGACCTGAAGTATTCTATATAAGGTGGTCCAAATTATTTGAGAAATGTTCAATAGCAAGCAACATCTCAGAAAGAGAAATCTGCAGCTTGAAAGTAGAGATTAACCATTTGACATGTTACAAAGCTGAAATTAAATCAGAATAACAAAAGGCATGGTGGTTTTTGTTCAAATATAAGAGTCATTATTTATTTTGTTATATTTGCAAATATAAATTTCTCATGTTTGAAGCATAGCTGTCAGTTGATTTGCTTTCAATTTTTCATATGAACTTGACCAACTAGATGAAGGCTATATTCTGAATCTATTTTTCTCTACCAAGATGGTTGTCCTTGAAAGACAACACTGTGATTTTCAGTGCCTTTTCAATAACATCAGCTGATATCTCCTGCAAAATTGAATTCCCACTGCAATATGATTAATACCTTCTTCATGAACTGACTGGTACAAGAATAGGAACCAGAATGAGAACAATATGTGTGACCCTAATGTTACATTAGTTTGGAAAGGGGAAAATTTACATCAGATATTTTATGGAAATATATGCTCCATAAAGAAGAAATTATTTCCTTGGCATATGCGTAATGCCATTGAGAGGATTATGGAGCCCTAGGGGTTCTCCTCCCACCATTGAAAGGTGCCTTCCTAAATTTTGATAAGTATCCTAATGGATATATATGAAAAGCAGCAATTGCACATGTTTTGAGCAAACTTCCTCTTCTTATTTATAGTTTTTTTTTCAGATATATGTTAATGAATACATAGAAATCTGTTTCAAGGAGCCAGTCAATCAAGGTTGGTGTCAACTTGGCCATATAAGAATCAATGCATAAAAAGAATAGATAGTCCAGGTTCCCAAGTAGTGTGCCATCTCCATTCTGTCTACAAAATACTTTCATTGGGGGGGAAAAATGGTTCCCCCTATCTGAAAAATTTACTGAACAGTTTAAAATCCAGATTAAATTCAATTAAAACTCATTCTAATTCTCTGAATTGTTCTTTACTAATTCCTTTCATGGAAATTAGTAATTACATTTTCCACATAACTAAAGTGTCATTCCCAAAGTGATCATTTTATTTCAAAAGGCTCTTTCTAAAGACTGTCTGATTAACTTGCCATTCTGAGTAAAGCTAGGGAATCAATACAGTAAGCTGCTTTCATATCTCAGGTAAGATAGCGTCAGTCTGTTTTAATCTAAACATTGGAAAGAGTAATCAGGAACATAAATACAGTGACAGGTTTACTTGATGCATACACACAAACATGTCTCCCTTGAATTTTAAAACTTACTTGTGAGTAAGCACACACTTGCTTATATTGCATTATACTGCAGAACTCAAAATATATAGCATCATTAAGAACATAAGGAGCCATGGTGGCGCAGTGGTCAGAATGAGGATTGCAGGCTAATTCTGTCAACTGCCAGCAGTTTGATTCTCACTGGCTCAAGGTTTCCTCCCTAGCCTTTCCTCCTTCCAAGATCAGTAAAATGAGGACCCAGATTGTTGGGGGCAATATACTGACTCTGTAAACCACTTAGAGAGGGCTGTAAAGTACTGTGAAACAGTATATAAGTCCAAGTGCTATTGCTATATATATTCTATAAGGCCAAATGCAAATCAGTTCTGTGTAAAATGGAACTTGGGAATTGAAAATAAGTTACTAGATTCTAATTTCAATAGTACAACCCTGTTTTCAGAAATGTACCGAAAATATATCAGTCTGTTGTAGCTTATTTCCAATTAATGTCACAATAATGCTGCTTCATTATGTCTTTGTGATACAATAAAGTAATATGATGCAAGGTAAAAGGTTGTTCTTTCTGAGATTCACATAGTGACTTGAAAATATAAATTCTCATGTCTCTTTCTTTGAAATACTTTCATTTCCATCCATACAGTGCAAAAAAAAAAAAAACCCTCCACAAGTAATTATGTTCACTTTATACAAGGGCAGTCACTTTAATATTTCTTTCCACCCTATCCAATATGTTTTGTTTAAATAATGTATTAGAATTGAATTATATTTGATTTCCTGTTGCCATGCATCACTTACTTTTTATCATTTAAATAAATATAAATATGGAGATACCTGGAACTAGGATCCATTTTATAAATAAAGATTCTTTATTAAGATGAAATAATAAAGTGACACACGGTCGTAAATGAGAAGTTCCAACCAAATATTTTTTCCAAGGAACAGTAAAAGTTGAATGAATTGAAGTTTCTAGGACACTTAAAATGGGATCATAAAGCTATAGATTGATTGATCATATTTATATTCCACCGGAATTGTGCAAAGACTTTTAGCAGTTTATAAGGTAGAAGAAAAAGATCTTTAAAGACAGTCCTTGCTAATGGTGGTAAATAGGACTTGCAATTCTGTTATCAAATGACATAGTCATAAAGTCCCAGTTGCTATCATTAGGTGAATCTCTCGTGGATGAAGTATCCCGTGATTGCATGATCACCATTTGTGACCTTCTGCTGGCTTCCTCATTGATTTTGCCTTCAGAAGCCAGCAGAAAAGATTGCTAATAGCAATCACATGACTGCGGGATGAAACTGCAACCCAGTGTCTTACTGGTTGATCCTAATAATATTTGGGTTACAGATATTGTTCCTTCAAACTTAAAGTGGGACAATGACAATGATGACGACGTTGATGATGATAATGATAATAAACTTGTATGCTGGTTATCAACTCTAGGCATCTCACAACAATTAAAAAGTTACATTAATATCAGTAAAACATCAAAGATAAAGTTAAAAGATGGTAGGTGTGATATGGCGAAGACCTTGGTCTTCATTTTTTTTTTTTTTTTTGGTCTTTTAACAACCCCATAATCCGTCGGGGTGGATTTGGGGGAATTGAATGGAGCTGATTGTTTACTGGCCGGATACCCTTCTTGTCGCCAATGCTGAGTTCGCAGCAGATATTTTCTCATTGTGCCCAGAGAGAGAAATATCTACCACTATCTAGGATCGAACTCACAGCCTCCTGATTGTGAGGCAAGAGCTCCACCTCTAGGCCATTACACCACTCCAAGAGATAGATCTTCATGATTCTTCTAAATAACAGCAGATGGGGGAATCATCTGGATTTTGGGAGGGACAGTTTCTTGAGGGCAGGTAGTTTTATAGATAAAGGTTTTTTCTGGGGTCTTGAAAAAAACATTTAAACTGAAGCATGCCAATTAGTCAGGCAGAAATTATGAGAGATGGGAACTCTTTCAAGTAGCTAAGCCCTATGCCGTTTCTCGATAACTAGATTTGTTTTAATTTTGTATTGTATCTATACTGATTTTTTTTAATTTTTAAAATATGCCATCTTCCAATTGTCTGTCTATAATTTTGGTAATTTTCTTTGTTTAGAAATTCAAAGGAGCTGATTGTTGGGTCTCTACCTTTGAAACTGACATTTACAGGGTTCCACGATATGCACAGAGAGCCTTTGCTGAGTCCATGGAGGACACAGGAAAAGAAAAACAATAATACGATGAATTTCTCCCCTCTCTGTCAGGTTTTAAATGAACATTTGAAAGAGGTTCAAGGTTGTGGCAAACCATTTAGGCACGCTCTCCCAACATTAGAAAAAGAGACTGAACAGAGCAAAATCAAGTGTAAAAGGACACCAGTTGACATCTTACTAACGTAAACGAATGGCCTCCTCCTCTGTCAAATTCTGTCACCCTGTTCTGATTTTATTTTATTTTTTCAGCCACAGGCAAAGACATTTTTATTCTCCCAGGTCTTTTAATAAAGTGCTAATGTGGTTGTGATTTTTTTATTTTCAGCTCCTTTTTTTCTTTTCCTGTTTTTATGTTTATTTTATAGTTCGTGTTATTTTTCCTTTTTATAAAATGTTTTAATGTTATGTTTTCTATTAATCATTTCAACCTCTCTGTTTATGGTCGAACCATTTGGAGAGTATTTTTTTAATGGAAAGCACCGTAGAAGTATTTTAAATGATAAACATATATAAATGCAGGAAACTCCGAAGTGAGTATGAAAATACTGTAATGTGGCGTCAAATACTAAGCAAGAATCATTATCTCCTTTAGTATTTTAGTAGCTTAAAGAGTCATCTTCATTCTGTTCCCTGACCTAAATATTTTTAGAATGCTGTTCCAGCTATTTTAGTCATAGATCTGCTGAAATGTTGCGTAGCGTGTCTCTGCAATGGGCGACAAATAAGGCCTACACTTATTAATAAGTAAGTGTGTAAGCCTCCCTTGCTAGAAGCGAAACTGTTTACTAATAAGTCCTATCTTTCTTTTGGAAAGCATCTTATTGATTTATTTTCCAAGAGAGTCATTATGATACCAAGGCTTCCTGATGTATAAATACAACCCTGAGTCTTGTGTACAGGTAGTCCTCGACTTATGACCAAAATTGAGCCCAAAATTTCTGTTGTTAAGGGACACATTTGTTAAGTGAATTTTGTCCCATTTTACGACCTTTCTTGTCTCAGTTGTTAAGTGAATTTGGCTTCACCATGATCCCCATGCAAAATGATCTTAGGACACAGCAACAGTCATAAATATGAATCAGTTGCCAAGCGTCTGAATTTTGATCATATGATCATGGGGATGCTGGGAAGGTCAGAAGTGTGAAAAATGGGCATAAGTCACTTTTTTTAGTGCCGTTAGAATGGTCGCTAAACTAACTTAGTTAAGAACTACCTGTAGTTAAGAGAGCATTCACTGCTTCATATCTAATTTATCCCAAGCAAGTTCAGTGAAACAGATCTGGAAGCTAGAACACCTTCTCATGTTTCCTCCACCATCACTTTAAAGCATCTTTGTGATTATTTGTGGGAGATGAAGTTGGAAAGAAGGGAATCAATCAAGGTAGAAGAAACAGCATGGTCCAGAAATATGTTATAGACCCCATTTACTAATTCTCAACTGCTTGTGCTACAAAATACCTGTCAATGTTTTCTCTCAAAATTTAGAGAGTGTAATAACACTCAATTTTGGCTTGCACGTGGCTTAACAATGCAAAATTAAGAAAAGCAGAGTTTTTCTATTCATTAAAAAAAAATTATAACTTGCATAGTTCTGCAAATTGTGGAAACTGCATATTTTCTGCAAGGAAACTAAAAAAAATTGACTAATTGAACAATAGAATATTTATTATATTAACTGTTCTAATTATAATATACATAATTATAATATACATAAAGAAAAAGAGAAGGTGAATGGAACACAATATATGGATGTGTAGAAACAAGAACAATGTGTAAGGAAAGGAAAGTATCTCTTCACTGTATGAACAGGTACGGTAAAAGGTGGTGTAAACAAGATTGAATTAAATATCCTTTTCTCTTATTTATTGCTTTTAATTTCTTTGGTTTACTGCTTATTCTTTTTCTATGTTTTGTGTAAAATTCTTTAACTGCAAAGAGAATAATGTGATATGTACAGTATGCCTTTGCATGATTATTATTCTGACACAATTACTGAATTTGGGAAAAGTTACTTACAGCTTCCATTTTTGAGGAATACACATAATTTTCAGAAGAGAACATACAGGTAGTCCTCAACTTACAGCCACAATTGACCCCAAAATTTCTGTTGCTAACCGAGACATTTGTTAAGTGAGTTTTGCCTCAGGTTACGATCCTGCTTGCCACAGTTGTTAAGTGAATCACAGCAGTTTTGAAGTTAGAAACACGGTTGTTGAGGGAATCTGAATTCCCCATTGACATCACTTGTCAAAAGGTGGCAAAGGGTGATCACATGACCCTGGGACATTGCAACTGTCATAAGTATAAGTCAGTTGCCAAGCATCTTGAATTTTGATCACATGATTGTGGGGATGCTGCAACAGTCGTGTGAAAAATGGTCATAAGTCACTTTTTTCAGTGATGTAAGTTTGAACAGTCACTAAACGAACTGTCGTAAGTCAAGGTCTACTTGTATAGGTAAAATACAGTATTGTGTCTTTAATTGAAGAATGGTTCTGATGTAGGTGCAAATGCCACTTCGGAAACTTATAACTGAATCACTATCTTACTTATAACCATAAGTTTATTTGTCAAGCATATATAAGATAACAGGTAAAAGTATAAACATAATTTGAATATATGAAAAGAGTAAGTAAAAAGGAATATTAGGATAGGGACGGTAGGCACGCTGGTGCACTTATGCACGCCCCTTATAGACCTCGTAGGAATGGGGTGAGGTCAACAGTAGACAGTTTAAAGTTAAAGTTTTGGGGGTTTGGAGAAGAAACTACAGAGTCAGGTAGTGCATTCCAGGCATTGACCACTCTATTACTGAAGTCATATTTTTTGCAATCGAGTTTGGAGTGGTTTACCTTGAATTTGTATCTATTATTTGCTCATGTATTGTTGTGGTTGAAGCTGAAGTAGTCGTTGACAGGAAGGACATTGTGGCAGATAATTTTATGTACTATGCTTAGGTCAGACTGAAGTCGGTGTAGTTCTAAGTTGTCTAAGCCCAAAATTTGGAGTCTGGTGGCATAAGGTATTTTATTGAGGTTAGAGGAATGGAGGACTCTTCTCGTAAAATATCTCTGGACTCTCTCGATTGTATTTATGTCCGATATGCAGTGCTGGTTCCAGACAGATGAGCTGTATCATCTGTCTGGAACTGTATGAAAAACTGTATGAAAACTGTATGGAAATGTATGAAATGTATCCCTTCATTTAATAGAACTAATAATATCCTACCATTTAGACTGCTTATCTACATAGATAGTTGTATATAGTACATAAAGAGTAGATGGAGGGGAAGTAAGTGCCTTGCACACATCATAGTTACAAGGAGACATTTCCCATTTATTCTATAATTATTTCTAAGGAGGTTTGCTATGTTCCTACTTTCAATTAATCCAATGAGAGGACATCATTGGGGAAATTCTCCCTTAAGCCAACTAGGAAAACTGCAGAACAATGCAAACAAAGCATATCTACTACACACCTACTTTGTTTTGCAACAATAAAATAAGTTCAACTACATTTTGGAATTTCTGTAGAAAGCAACCTGGATGTGAGAAAGAAAAATGAAACCATTTTTTGAGCAGTTTTGAGCATTGAAAGAAAAAAAACCCCCAACTTCTAGAAAAGTCAAGGATGAAGTCTGGCACAATAGTAATATAAAGATAGCACTTTCTTTTCTTGCTAGTTCACAATTACATTTCATGTATCTCTTTAAATCCCCAAGAGCTTATGCTGTAATGAAGTAAGTTCCTATCTTATTTACACTAAACAACAGCTTTAAAATCGGAATGTTCCCAAAACATGCAACATGATTCCCCCCCCCCCCCCAATACATAAATATTTCAATTGTGTTGCAATTACGTCTGCGGATAGAATTTTAATTAAGTTCTATTTCAATTACTTCAAAATCATTTTTTTAACGTTAAAACGCTCTTACTTTCCTCACTTTCAAGATTGACAGCAGTCTGTAGTTGCTATACAGATTAGGCTTTCAGTAAATAAACAGGTATGGTGGCAAAATGGTGAACTTAGACTTCAAAATAGTCAAGAGCTTAACATTTCTGCTGACTGTGTTTTGCGTGTGCGGATATATTTTTTTTTCCTGGTTCAAGCAAATCTAGGTCACCCTGCAAATGTTATTGCCTGCAATATCCAAGTCCCTGGCACAGTGTTTTTCTTTCTATATAATACACTTTGAATGATGAAATAGGAGTTCAATGCCATTTTAGTTCAGGAGGAAAAGACAAATGTGTTCAGAAATGTGATACAACTGCCTAAGAAAAGTTCACGAACAATGAATGGGATTCTTTGCATGGCAAAGGTGACCTACAGACATCATTAAAGGAAATTGCTTTGATTTCATGATAAAGTTCAGACAGCAAACCTCACCTTCTAACTTCTCTCCCAAGAATTTGACCCACAATTCTAATTTTAAATGAAACTGGGTTAAAATGGTATAGTTCTCAGCATTGTTCTTTGTTTTACATATAGTCTAAGAGACTAAGTGGTGATTTTATTACAGTTGGCTTGATGGTTTAGCCTAGAAATAAAGCAAATCAGCAAGCAAACAAAAGGAGAATTCAAAAACCAAATTGGACATTCATTCATTCAGGTAGGTCATGCTGCAGAATTGAGAGTCAATTAATGCATTATGTAATAGACGTTATAAGGTTCAAGTCATTCTCCATGTCAGTCTTTGCTAAGCTTGACTAGAGGCGTCCATCCTTAAATATGCTGTTATTGGGATTAAACTACTCCTAAAGCAGTGGTGGGATTCAGCTGGTTCGGGCCGGTTCGGGAAAACTGGTTTTTAAATTGCTGGCTGGCCCCTCCCCTCTCTGCCCCTTCCAGGAGTGCTCATGTGTCCCCCCCCCCCGCAGCCCATTTTTGCTGTTAGGGGAGTGCAGGAAGCTGAGTGCTGCCTATCACACCCCCTGACCACACCCACCATGGCCATGCCCACCCAGACAGTCATAAAGGCAGAGAACCAGTTGTTAAATTATTTGAATCCCACCACTTTCCTAGAGGTTAATCTAATCCAGAAAATATGCAAATTCTACTACATTTACAGCACTTTCCATAGAAGATATGGCTATATGAAAATACAAGTGCTATAAAATATATGGATTATAGAAATATAGTCATTTCATATAATTATTGTACTGCGGTACAAACCTTTTATTACAAACATTTCTAAATAATCAATTCAATAGTTTTGACTTAATCTCTTTGAATGTTAAAATGTATCCTAAACCCATAACTCGATAATATTTTAATAGGGTAAACAAGAATATCATAAGAGGGTTCACAAACATTTGAATTCTTCAGAACGTGGCATGAAAATCATTGCAGAAATCATGGAATGGCGGAAAAAGAAATATAGGCCAGACGTTTCAGCAATGAAGGTGAGTTTGTAGCTCTGTCTTCAGGTAGACTGCATGGCTTGAATGCATAATTACTGCCGCATACCACAGAGAAAGAAAATTGTTACTTTTCCTAGCTCTGATAATTCAGTTTTCAGTCTCTTGCCAGTGTGGAGACAATTTTTTTTGAATTGTTTTCTCTCTCTCTCCCTCTCTCTCTCCCTCTCTCTCTCCCTCTCTCTCTCTCTCTCTTGCAAGTGAATGTTGATTAAGGACTTAATCTCACTTGTTATCATTATCTCATCTCAATACATTCCTTGTCTTTGCAAAATCCAGTAGAATGGCATGGCTGAAGAAGAAGCAATATTCACAGGTTTTTCTGCTGTCCTCCATTATGTAAAACAGCAGAGAAGAAAATTAGACTGTTTGCTGGGGCACAGTGAAGGTTGGAAGATCTCCAAAATGTTCCTTCTGAAAGTTTGGAACAAGTAGGTTGTGAGTCAGTGGTGATGAATGAAAGGAAGATGTTGGATATATTAGATCAATCCTAGTAGTTCGGACTATGGACAGGTAAATCAGAATCCCGAGTCCCCAAGGCCACAGTCTTGCCACTGTCCATCAGCAAACGAATAAACTAAGAATGGCAGCAAAAGTTCAAATGTTGCTGATTCCATAACAGTGTTAGTTTAAAACAGTGAGTAGATACCAGTGTGGCTTGAATAGAGAAATTCAAAATGAATTAGCTATGTTAAATGATTACAAGTTTCTACACTGAACACTAGTTTAGCCTGAGATTAATGGAAGGCTCCCATTGCCCACAGCTCAACATGCTATATCAAATATTTTTCTGATATGTATTTGCCTCTTGCGTGAAAAGGGATGCATGACTGTCTATTAGTCAGCTTGCAAAGTCTGAAGGAAGATTTCCTTCCCAAATACCCTCAAGCCAGCTATCAGTAGCATGTAAGAGAGCAATATATCAGAATGGTATATTTGGTCCCATTCCCTTAAGGAAAGAGAGGGAGGGAGAGGGAGAGACGGATGTTACATTACGATATGTCACTGTGTAGGAGGGCTTCCAGCACTAAACCTTAAGCGTTATATAATGCAATGGCTCATGAATTCAATTCCTTACAGAAGGTTTGGATCCTATAAAAAAAAGATATGTATATGTATGTCTGATGTTCTAATGCTGAATGAAACTGATCACAAACTGCCTCCTGGTGATCTCTATAAGTAGTATAATATGTGATCATTCACCCACTAGTTGCCTTGGGGTGGAAGGAGACTTTGGGACCATTAAACATAAGGTCCTGCTTAGTGCAGAAATCCAAATGAAATAATTCCCAAAATAATATCACATGTTTGTCCCAAGATAATCAGTAATGGGAAATTCACTACCACCTTTACTTACTGGTTCACATATTTATGTCTGGCTAAAAAGAAAAATCCCTGCAGTAGAAGGCCTGAGGAAACTTATTTATTTCTTATTGGCCTATTAGTAGTAACTGTGAGAAGGATCTTGGAGTCCTAGTGGACAATCACTTAAATATGAGCCAGCAGTGTGCTGCATCTACCAAAAAAAGCCAACACAGTCGTAGCCTGAATTAACAGAGGGATAGAAGCAAAATCACATGCAGTATTAATACCACTTTATAATACCATGGAAAAATCACACTTGAAATACTGCATCCAGTTTTGGTCACCACAATGTAAAAAAGATGTCGAGATACTAGAAAGTGCACAGAAGAGCAACAAAGATGATTAAGGGACTGGAGGCGAAAACATATGAAATTTACTGTAAACATATAAAGTTTATGGTTGCTGGAATTGGATATGTCTAGTTTAATGAGAAGAAGGACTAGGGGTGACATGATAGCAGTGTCCCAATATCTAAGGAGTTGCCATAAAGAAGAGGGAGTCAACCTATTTTCCAAAGCACCTGAAGGAAGGACAAGAAGCAATGGTTATAAGTCAAGGAGAGAAACAATCTAGAACTAAGAAAAAAATTCCTGACAGTTAGAACAATTAATCAGTAAAACAACTTGCCTCCAGAAGTTGTGAATGCTCCAATATTGGAAGTTTTTAAGAAGAGATTGGACAACCATTTCTCTAAATGGGGTTCTCTATAGGGTTTTCTGCCTGAGCAGGGGGTTGGACTAGAAGAACTCTAAAGTCCCTTCTAACTCTGTTATTCTGTTATACTTATTTATTATAAAACCTATCCTATATTGATGAAATGATACATAAATAGTAACTTGATTGTTTTCTTTGTAAAGCTATTATTAACTCTTTATAACTTGACTTAAATATTTTATTCTCCTTAATGCTAATTTCTAATTTAATCTTGCATCAATTTTGAAATCTTGTGAAGGGGAAAAAATATCAAGATTTCCATGCAAACATTTCCTTATAAGTTTGCATATGTGTGTGTATAAAATATCCTAAATATAATATTTTGAATAAAGTACATGAGGAAATTATTTAGCAAATATAGATATTTAGATATTCTATATTTAGGCTTTCTCATAAATACTTTAGTCTTCCAAATTATTATATGTTTAGGTCAACAAGAAAGTTGCCTCCTAAGAAAATTTCAACCTAAGATCTCACGAATAGAATAGAATAGAATAGAATAGAATAGAATAGAATAGAATAGAATAGAATAGAATAGAATAGAATAGAAT